>JACAXG010000003.1:163525-848044 GCA_018881555.1 Amblyornis subalaris
GGGGTTGTGTATCTGGTATTGCCACAAGGAATTTTGGAGTATGCAGTTTTTCTGTCACCTTCAGGTTCCCTCCTCTACTGTCTTGCATCAGTGGCCAAGCCATAAAGCCAGTCTTGGGACACCAGTACATTCTTTTTTGGCTACCTTTTACAGGGTTTGGAATTGTTTGTCCCACTTAGATGCCTCAGGGATGGATATTCTGGGTGGTTTGAACCGGTTTGGATTGTAACACATTTCTGCCGCAGACACAATTGCTTCTTCACCGTCAGGTCAAAGCCCTTCCTCTACCTGATTCTGTCAATGTCCCTTCATGGTCCTTAAGGGCCACTTAGGAGGTAGCTTTTCCTGAGCTGTGCTTTCTTGTTTCCTCCATTCTCTTCAGGAGCAGCTTCTCCCATCTATCACATCTTTTACACTATTTTGAAATGTCCTTTATAAAAGCTGTTAGCAGCTCAGGAATCCAATAAAACATGCAGTTTTTTAACTGTTAATAACTTCAGGATTTTTCCCATTAAGTCTTAACATGAAGTGAAATGATAAATAAAGTCAAAGGAGTTTTATTTCATTCTCTCCAACAGTTCCGTTCTGCTCTCATAAATAAAACATTCCTAGAAAAAGACACTTAATTTAATATATTCTCACACTGCCACCCAGGCTGAGTTTCTTGACTCTCAGCAACCTCACACAGTGTTGATAACTTCATGGGACCACCGCTGTGCTGTGTGTGGATGAGTCAGCTTTCCATTTTCAAAGCAGCTTTGTGTTTTTTCTTGCAGCCACACATTTCTCATCCAAAACCTGGCTTACTTTCTGAGGTTTGTCATGGTCCTCCCTCAGAGCCACAGTTGTCTCCACTGCCACAAGAAAACYTGTCATGCTCAGCTACTGTTTTCAATCACCTGACCTAACTGGTTCTGTAGGTCCAAGGGCTTTCCTTGCAGAACCTCTTCTTGGCAGATTTTGTTTGCTGATCACCTGTAATGAAGTCAGAAGAGCCACTCCAGCCTTAGCTGCATCCTATACCTGATTTGTATTATCTGTTTCTTGCTGATAGTTGAGATTATCCAGGCTATTCATTTTCCCTCCCTTTTTTGAACCGGTAAATTATGTTACACTGGTAATGTGCAGAATTTCATTTTTATTTTAATGAACTGCTGCTGGGAGAGCCCTTCCCTTTTTGAACCCAATCACTTTGTCAGCTTGATTAGTCAGATTGCTGGTGAATCTATTACTCTTCTCCATAATCACGAGTGTGGTTGCATTATAAAACATCTTTCTCTGTCCTACACACAAGCAGAGTTCAAAGGGCTGAAGGAGAGCACCACCCCACAATAATTAGCAGGACAGTGGCTGAGAGAGCTCTCTTCAGATGGAGGATGCTCTTAAATTGAATTTCTGCATCATTTGAGAATGACTGCATCTCAGTGTTTGCCTTGCTGTAGAGGAAGATTTGCTTGAAGCTAATTCAGTGTATTGGTGGCTGCTGCAGGAACAGCCCCAGCTGTTGTTTTAATTCTTAGACAGCTACAGGTGCATCAGTACTTCAGCTGACTTCTCTGCTGTGTGCTGTCCTCTCTTTCCAACAAAGCCTGGACCTTTCACATCTCAGAACTAAATAATCTGCTACTTCTGATGTTCTGCAAGGAAATTCCATCCAGGAGCTTTTCTGAAAAGTTTTGCTTTGGCAGGTTGGCATTTTCTAAAGTGGCAATGTGTCTGAGGCGTTTCCAAGTGACCCTGGAGATGACTGAATTAAATTTCAGTTTTATCCCTGAACTTTCAATGTGTTTGTGTGTGTGTGGTTTTGTTTTTTGTTTTATTGTGGTTTTGGTTTTGTTCTTTTTGTTGGTTTGGGGTTTTTTTTCAACCACTCTTTCTAGGCAGAACCAGAAACCTGTGAACTAATGAAGATCGTTCAGGCAGTGTGACAGCACAAATGTCAAAAATACTCTTTGAGGCTTCTCCAGGACTCCTGGAGAAGCTGGGAGTTGTCAGGGGAAATTTGTACCATGATGAACTTACTTAGCTGTCTGGACAAACCGAATTTCTGTTTTATGAGGAATTTTGCATTTCTGAAACTGTAGTAAAACATGATAGTAAAAAAGACTGTGAAACCTGTCACTAAACGGATGATGTCATTCAGCCAGCTGCTAGGAAGGTTGGACAGGTCCATGGAGGATGTTTTGGTTTTATCCAGAAACTGTCACCTCATGGAGAACATCCTTAGGGAAAATTTATTTTCAATGAAAAATATCTACTGGGACACATTACATTCTCGTATGGGTGGCACAGTAACAGGAGGTTACAGGCTCTACTTGGTTGCTAACAGTGAAAGGCTCATCATCAATGTGGAGGTACCAGGAGATCTCATGTCGCTGTGTTCTCTAGAGGTTCTGGTTCAAGGATTTGAGTGCTGCAGCTTATTTCTTGTGTTTTATTTGTGATGCTGCCAGCTGTCACCAGCTGCAGGGTGCGTGGAATTGGGCTGCTGCTGAGAGTGCCACTGAGACAGCATTACAGGTGTTGCCTCCCTGCTTCTTGTGCTGCTGTCCTGGAAAGTCCAAATGCCTCTGACAGGCACAGSAGCAATAATAAATCCTCATGGGATGCACGCACAATACCCCTCTCCAGCACACAAGGTTGTCCCCACTGCGTTCCTGTTGCTGCAGCAATTAGAAATAAGAAGTCTGAATTGTCAGGGGCTTGCCTAAACTCCCCCAGCTCTGTCTTCCCTACTTTCTGTGGGGTGGTCTGCCTCCAGTCTAGCCCCATTCCTTGAACAGTGGGGCAGGAATATTTTGGTTCTGCCCACATGTCTGAGCAGCCCTTGGGCTGGCTGTGTGGGGAGGCATCAGTGAACCTTCTCTCTTGGGTGCCTGACACTTTTCTCTTTTGATTGACATCCCTCTCTTGAGGCCAGCTTGAAAAGTGTTTGCACTTGAAGCAAGTGGAGCAAATTCTAATTTGTCTGGAATGGGCCCTCCTGTTAAATGTTAAACTGACCTTTTCAAGAGAAATTTACTTGATAGTTCTAAGTGAAGCCCTGCTTTAAGCTAAACCTGTCACTACAACATGATTAAAATCACTTAAATGTACATCAGTTGCACATATTATTAATGGAAATTGAAATSAGCCTAAATGGTAACCATAAATTTTAAAACAGGGGGAAGAGGATGGAGACAGAAAAAACCATACATGATGTGAAGGTTAAGGTGCCTTATTCACCTAAAAATTAGATGAGCTGAACAGGGAACTTTATTCTGAAGCAGTGAAAAACCACTGACTACTTTTTTGTGTATTTACAGTGCTCCAATTCTCATGTATTCAAAAGGTGAATTCAGTGCATTTTTGGCAGGAATTTGACCTGTGTGGACGTAGAAGAATTGTCACAGTTGTCTGGTCTTATTTCATATTCAACTGGACCTTTAAGCAAGAACTTATCAGGCTTCTGTCAGCCTGACAGGTGGTGAAGGTGTGTGTGTGCAGATAGTGCTGGAAGTGGGGTTTGGGGCATACCTGTGATCCATGAATGGCTGCTCCACAGCTGAACTGCACACTTAAAATCTTGCACTTGTTCTTGCCTCCTTCCCTTCCCTACCATCCAGAACGACAGCTCCAGTGTTYGGCTATTGTAACAACTGTTACTTAAGGTGTCTGTTCTAATTGGGCACTAATAAATCAAAACTGAATTGATGACCTTCCATTTACAGTCATTTATCAGTGACTTTCCATCACACAGAAGGACAGGACTTGGCAAGCATCTCCCAGAGAAATGTCCAGGGACTTATGAAGGTCCTTTTTGAGGGTATTATCTCTATGTAGCTCTGTGACCTTTGTCATTCCAAGTGAAAATTTGAACCTTTTGTAATTAATAACTCTTGTTCTAGCGGACTTGGCTTTCACACAGGTGAAATTAGCGTGGCTTTTCCCAGCTGTTTTGGGACATTGGGGGGTTTATGTGGCTTCTGTGGTCAGGTGTGAAATCAGGTTGGAAAAGCTGGAATTTGCTAACTTTTTTGAGCGTGTTAGAAGACACACCTTTATTAAGGGCATTGGTGGTGGCTGAGAATGACAGGTCTGTTACAAAAACGTAGAAGGAATTTTCGGGTTCTTGGCTGAGTTCCTGTTGGTAGCATTATTTTAATGCCTAGATTGAATAATTAATGTCTTTATACACCCACATCTTTGGAAAGACCTTCCTTATAATTTTAATTCCAAATAAATTAAAAGAGATGACTTTGGGGGAAAATAAGTCTTCTGCTCAACTTTTTTTTTAGGGAAGTCGAATGTAAGTTTTGAGTAGTGGACGAATATGGCCCATCAGTGAGAATCAAGGAATCTTTTAAGGATGTTTCAATCTGCAGTCTTCATTTTCTCACTAACAGAAAGTGCAATTAAATAAGATGTTGTTGCAATGCAGAGCAAAATAGTAACCTGATCTTGTGCAAGATATTGCTTATATGGAATTTACAGCCCACCTTTAACTTGCTTTTATCCTTTAACTTACTTTCATCTTTTACCAGTAACATAAAAGCAAATCCCATTTTATCTGTAGCTGGTGCTGACTTAAAGATGACTTTCAAAATCAAAGAACCAGAAGAGCTGAGTTCATTTTTAGACTGTCAGCCCGCAATTCCTCTATGCACAAATGCCAGTGTGTCAGTTTGCTAATAGACTGTTTGAACACCTCACCTTGACCACAACTTGCTCTGTTCTTAACACACAGCACATGCTCCTGACCATTTTTTCTGCAGAGTGACTGGGAGCCTGCATTCTCTGCAGGCCTGGAAAACAGTATTAATCTTCTGCTGTGTACTTTCATTTCATTTCCTGTAAAAATCCATCTTCTGCTACTGGACTTGACCTAAGGTTAGATGTCAGAGGAACAAATTACTGTCACTTGCTCGATACCCCGAGAGTAGCTATAAATAGCAGCCTTTATAACCCCACTGATCCTTGAGATACATAGTGATAAATATGCTCCTACCAACCAAGGGGGAAAAAATAAAGCTGCGTGGCTCGGGGTGATGTATATTATTTGAAGCTGACACAAATGGTAGAGCTGCATCACTCAAATTGCTTTAAAAAGAAAAAAAAGTAACACTCGTATTTGTGTGCTTTAAAGCATTAATTAGTGATTCTTGGGTACGGCAGTCCCATACCACAGCTTTTACATCCAACAACAAAATATTCTTTCTTGGGCGCTGTGGTGTGGTAACAGTAGAGCTAAGAGCTTAGTGTCTTCACTGCTTGGACTGAGAGAACGAACTGAAAATCTTTCCAGTGGAACAATTTTCTTCTGGGAAATGCAGCATTATTCAGACAAATCTTCTGCAATATTTTAAAAATGAAATCTTGACAGAAAATGTAGGAATAACTTGAAACCGAAAGTGTGTTTAATTTTGATTTTTCTCCTTGTTTCATTGGAGCTTTTTTCCCTGTGTGGTGACAGCCAGACTGTGTTATAAAATATTCAATTGAATGGATAATGATAACAGTGGTACAAGTGAAATGAAACACTCTGAATTACTATTTTTTTAATTTAATCTCTTTCCCTCCTGTATTCTTAGTCCATCCAGATTTTGGGAATAATGATATTTTAAAGCAAGGCAAAAAAAAAATTGTTATCATTGCCTAAGGGATGAGAATTGCATCTTCCAACTAACTTTGGTATGAATTAATGCATGAAGCACATTTTCAGCTGGTTTTAAAATTCTACTGGTCCTTGGGAGTTACTCCATTATAACCACTGAGGGGCTCGGACAGTGATTTTGAAAATAATGTCTTGGGCTGTCTGGATCTTTTAAGCTTTCTAGCTGTTGATTTGCACTGGCAGGATAGAATGAAGATTGCATATTGTGTTGCAAATGCTTGGATGGTGCTAGCCAGAAAATCTTTTCTCTGGCTTTTAGTGCCTATCCTGCAGAAGACCTGCAATGTATTTATGGCTCGGTAAAACTGCTTCTTACTCTTAATTGGAGATGGGCTAAAGTGGCTTTCTAGATGTACAATGTGCCTACGGATGCTCAGGCAGCTCTGCTGTACAAGTGTATCAAACTTTCTGACTGAGCTCAGCCTGCTGTGAGGGTTTTTTTAGCAAAGCTGCAGTGACCTCAGTGTTATGATGGGGTGGGAAGTGTAGGACATGTACAGTTGTCTCATCTCGCTGATTAATGGGAAAGCTTCCTGTTGCTCTGCCCTCAAGCTACAAAATCCATTAACTACCCCTTGGGGTGCCTGAAATTTATTCTGGCCATTACCATCAATTAGAAAGTTAATAGCATGATGATTGCTGGGCTCCAGTCCTAGCTATTTGTGTGATTTACACCAGGCTGGGGTGAAAATGGGAAGAATCAACACTCGAGGAACCACTTTATGAGCAAGAATTTGGCATTGAGGGTGTGCTGATGTCAGTGTGCCCCTGTAAACATATGGCAAGAAGAATCATTTGTCATTCTCAGTTCTCTAATTTAAAAGGCAGCTTTTGATTTAAATGTATGGAAGAACAACTTCAATATCCATCACAGCTGAGCTGAGATTTGTGGATGACCATAAGCCCTGAGTGAGGCTGGGCCTGTGGGAATGGCTGCATTCTGAGTTGCAGAGTTGGAGGGTGTTCACCACCCTGATGAAGGAAGGGGGGAAATTTGCGTCCTACCCTGCTTGTTTCACAAACAAATCAGGTGGACAAGGAGATCTTCCAGACTGATCCTCTTCTACTTATATTCCACTGATCCCCCCAAATTTCCCTAAGGTAGCAAGGAAGAAGCCTGTTGCCAGTGAGCTCTCACTCCTTTCTTCAGGGTCTTTCACTGAAAATAGTGTTGTGATGGCTTCTGGAAAAGTACTGTGGACTTAGGAACAGAGCAAATGCTTGGAGCAGACACACCATCAGATGCAGGAGCGTCCGTGACCTGTCAGCTTTTGGTATATATTAATTAGCTCCCAAAAATCAGTGGTCCTGCTGCAGATACTGGTCCTTCCCACATGCATCCAGATGCTTTGGCACAAAATGACGCGGAAAAGAGCAGGAGAGGTGGCACTAATGTTTCAGCCAGAGCACCAGTAGTGCCAGCCTCTTGATCCTTTCACTGAGAGGGTCAAGTGAAGCTTTGATGGCCATTGGTTTGTTTCTCACTGCTGGCTTTCACCCAGCATTGGATTAGAATAGCTAAAGGGGTTATGACTGCCACCCTCCCTACTCTGCTCTTCACTTCTGCTGCTTCAGAGAGGGACTGGAAATGAGTCTTGGAAGCTACAGGGAGATGAGAAGCTGAAAGGGAGATTTGAGGGGAAGGTTCTGGAGAGTCACTCTCTGCTGCTCAAGGAATGGAGAGGAAAGGTCCCGGTTCCTTCCTGTTACTTTGCCCTCAGTGGCCAATGCCAGCCTTGCTGGGAGTCTGTTAGCCAGGCAAAATAGGTGGTAAGTCCACAGTTATTTTTCCACAGTCCTCTGCCCTATATATCCTATCTCCTTTCCCAAAGCTAATCCTGCAAGTGGTTGTTTAGCACAGCAGAGAGGGCTTCCAGAATGTAGCTGTGACCCCCAGAATGGGATCACCCACAGCAAACTCCTGGATTTACAGTCCGCTCCTGCAAAACAGTGCCTTGGAAACACTGCAGAACAGAGTCCAGTCAAATCTCAGTGCATTATTTTTCACACAAAAACTTGGAAATTGTACACTTGAAAGAAAAATCTTCATGTCTTGCATTCTGACAGCAAAGATCCTTCTGATTTCTTGGAAAGAGTTGCTTCCAGGCAAGGGCAAGTTGATCATTGAAGCTGTTCCAGTTCCATGTTTATGGCAGTGCATCTCCATAGTAAATAGTTCAGATTTACATGAGAGTATGATTGGGATCTGATCTCTGATCAGCAGGCAGAGGAGTGGGGAATCTGAATATGGATTTTTATCAACTGCCAGAATCTTCTGTTCTTAGCCTGCTGACATGAGAAACCGTTGTGCTGTACAGTAAAAGGGGAACTATTGGTCAAACAGAATGGGACAGACATCTAAAATTAGAGAAGCCATAAAAGGGAGGAGGGGAAAAGTGCATCAGTCCCATCTAATCCAAATTTGATCTTTTTTCCTACTAAAGTATTTGATGTCGCTCTTTTCTTTGAGTACCCACCCTTTACGCAGCAATGTCTCTGAAGCCTGAAGATGAAAAGCCCATCTCCACAATACAGTGGAATGTTACTTCTGCTAAAAAAGGCAGTGGCATCAGAAACTGGTATTTTAAAAATTGTTTAATGACATCTTACAAGCACAAAATGTCTCTGAATTTTTACACATAAAAGTTTGTTCTGAATTTTGCTGTTCCATGGCCAGTTTGGTAAGATAGGGTGATCTGAAGAGGAATTATGCAATGGAATACATGAGTCACCAGAGCTGAAACAGATACATCCACATTGGTGTTTTAGCTTTACCTCATTTTATTTTTGATTCTTTTCTATTATGTATGCCACAGACTGTCTTCTCCCTAGGTTTTATTTTCCAATGAATTTACCAGGTGTCTCCAAGAAGAAGCTGGGTGAGCAACATGGACTAGTTTGTTCTAAGGGTTGTTCACCATGGCTTGTACAGGTGGCATTGATCTTTGCAAAGAATACTGTGCTTCAGCAGAATAGATACGAGCTAGTCTTTAGCAGTTCAGAGAGACAAGGTTTGCATCTCAGCAAGGGCAGTGCACATCAATTCGGGTGGATCACTCTGATCCCAGGACAAGAGTGCTTAAGCCCATTCAGCACAATTCGTCCAAGCTTTCAGGGGATAAAAAACCACTTACAAGACTTAGAGCCTCGTGCTTGGGCAGCTGGAGAGACTTTATGTCAACTTTCAGTCCTGCCAGCCTGGTGGTATGGTTCAACCCCAGCTGGCAAGCTGGCAGTGAGGCCCCACGCAGCTGCTTGCCCACTTACCCTCACCCTGGTAGGATGGGGAGGAGAATCAGGAAAAAGAAAAGAAAAAAAAAAAAGAAAACCTCATTGCATTGAGATAAGACGAATAACTGAAGCAAAGTAAAATATAATAATTAAAGGGGGGAGGGGAAAGAGAGCGGTAAAACCCAATAAAAACAAGTGATGCACAATACAGTTGCTCACCACCTGCTAACAGACACCAAACTCTTCCCAAACTGCAATCAGCCCCTCTTGCAGGTAACTCCCCCAGTTTGTATAAACCTGGCGTGGTGGTTGGAATATCCCTTTGGACAGTTCGGGTCAGCTGTCCTGGCTGTGTTTCCTCCCAGCTTTTTGTGCACTTCCTCAGTGACACTACGAAGTCCTTGGCTTCAGGCAAGCCCCACTTTGCAACGACCAAAACATTCATGTGTTATCAACATTATTCTCATAGTGAATCCAAAACAGAACACTGTACCAGCTACTAAGAAAAGATGAATTCCATCCGAGCTGAGACCAGGATAATGGTTCACGTTCATGTGCTACCCTGATTATTGGGAGAATTCTTCTTTTCCTTGTCCTTGCATTCAACAGTCCTAAGTCTTGCTGCTGCCTAATGCTGTGCGTTGTGGTATGAGTGGATTTGCTCTTCTGTCTTGTTCAACTGGGGACACTTGAATGTTCATCATAATTGACCATTTCCTTCACCTTTCATCTGAAATAGATGCAAGCCAGAAATAACCTCACTCTGATTGCATGATTTCATCTTATCCCATGCAACCTGTCTTCTCTCCTGTTGGAATATTCCCACCACTATCATCATCACGTGACTTCTAAAGTGATTGACCAAATTCTAGTTCACCTTGACAGAGGAACAAGTGATTCTCTGCTTACATAGATTGGTAACCTGAGTTACTCTCAACTGAAACAGCATGGAAGGCAAGTTAGGCAAATTTATTTTTCTTCAGCCATTATTTGAAGGAGAGACAAGCAGCTCCTCTGTGACACCTACAGATGATGGCTCATGGATCTCTCACTCCCCTATTTTTTTTCTTTCTGATTTGGGTAATATTTTGAAAAATTATCCAATGGAATATGTTAACTCGGGATTGGATGATAAAATATGAGCTGCTTCTCCTGCTTGTCACATCTTTAAATTATTTATAGCAATAATCAGCTGAACTATATTAAGCCAAAAATTACAAGAAATTTGAGTGTGTAGGTTTCTGTTCATTTGGATTACTCCAAATAAAAGTTGATTGAAAATGAAAAGAAGAAAATTGAATTACTTTAACTGATTATGCAGAGAAATGTCAATTTAATAGTTTCCTATTGTTTCTTTGTAATTTTTTTACTCCCTTTCCACGTCTTTTTGGTGGCTTCTGCAGGTGGGAAACTATTTTGTGATGAGAAAATTCTTCCCATGAGGGGAAAAAAAATACACATTTCAGTAAACTCATAGAAATTTATGACTTAATTTCTAGTAAAATCTACAGTCCTAACTCAAACTGGAAGCAGAATATTTTCAAAATGGGGGTTTAAATCTGTTTTAAAATGCCTGTTTAAACTGATTTTAAATTTTGTATTTCATCCTTTTGCCATTACTAGCAAAGCTCTTTTCAATCCTTATTTACACACACACAAAACCCCAGAAAATTTAAAACTGCCAGGATGGAGTGGGATGATGGTGGAGCCTGAGGGGACTTGGATTTGGCTCTGTCACAGACTTCCTTCAAATGTAGGATTAGTTATCTAGTCTTTTCATCCGTTTCCCCATGTAGGAAGTGAGAACAGTACTATTTGCCAGCCTGCTGAGGGCCTCATGAGAAAAAAGTAATCAGAAATGTGTTCACTTAGGAAGTGAGACATGTGGGTCCCTTGAGTTTTGAAATATCTTATTTTTCTTTACCCTGGAGTTGTCTATAAATTTAATTTCAACATGCCTGGATAAATTTGAAGTGTTTTAACGTTGTGACGYGTGGTGCTGTTACAGATATTTAAAGAAATGCTAACCAACTGTTTGGCTTGTCACTGCTGTCAGACCACTTAACACTGCCCTCTTGAACCAAACTCTTATGGTACTCTTATGAAACTCTTTGCTACATGGAAATTCTGTCCGAGGACACGGGATTCGCTGTGTTTACATCTTGCAATTGCTCTTCAAGGTGGAGTTGTAGAACTCCACTCAAAATGTGTCAGTCTCTGTGAGCTAAGCAAATAGATCCCATTAGAAATGGGCAAAGCGTTGAGGAACTATTTATACAGTGAATTAAAAAGACAGACAGTGGTGAGAAGTGTCCAGGTGAAGAAAGGTAATTTGCAAAGCAAGAGTAATGTTCTATGAAAATAAAGAATGGGATTAAAAAAAAAAAGTTTCACACAGAGAGGGAAACTGAGATCAGGCATTATTACTTTCTGGAAAAAATACCAGGGTTACACATGAAGGAGTTAAATCAAAAGACGCATTAGACCAAAAGTGATATCTGTCAATGCCTTGTGAAAGACTTAACAGGAGGAACATGTGAACATAAAGGGCTAGCTCTTGAAGAAGACTTTGACATTACTAGCTTTTGTGAAACATGGTGGTATGGGAAAAATCAATGGCAAACTTTACGACCTGGCTATGAAACCAAAGTAAAGAGTTTCAATTTAAGGGATGAAGGAATAGCACCTCAACCTTGAAGCATACCGAGAAAAAAGAGCGCAAAAGTCAACAACTCTCCACTAGACTTTACAAACAGTCTTAAAACATTGCGTACAGGAATACAAATTCGCTCCAGAATTACCAGCTCCAGTATTTTTTACATTCAGATGAAAGATCATTTTTAATGTCTTAATTATTCCTTTATTCAAAAACTTGCTTGGTTGAAAGCCTTTTGTAAGTGCAGCCTGTGTCTCCACAGTTCTGCCTTCTGAGACCTGAAAGGCTTCTTTCCAAAAATCTGCTCTTGTAGAGATTAATGCGATAGCAACTGGCAAATCTTGTGCTCACCTGGCCATTCCCTTTGGAGGCAAACCAGGTGGCAAACTCAGTTATGCAGGAGGCTGGAGCACATGATCTAATAGCCAGTGCTGTTTCTTACTTAAAATGCCCGATTTCTGCCAGGGGTGAATTCATGTGCARAAGGAGAAGCAGGCCAGAGCCCCTCTCTTCACACTGCTCCTGGTCCTGCCAGGCTGCCCTGCTCTGCTGCTCACTGACCACATTATGGATGCTTCTGGTCCTGCCTCCCAGGGCTGGCTGCCACTCAGACCACRCTCACAGCAGCAGATTGAACTGTGGAGGAAGGAGGGTAAGGACATGAAACACAGTGTCCTCACGGTGCAGGTGGGGGAAGCAGTCAAGTTAGTGTGTAAAAACCAGGCGTAGTTGGTGGGAAAAGAAAAAAAAGCAAATGGTGCCAATTAAAGTGATTGCTTCTTAATGATGTGTGTTATAACAAGTAACTTAATCTGTTAACATGGGCRGAAAGCTGTACTCTAATAAGCAGGAGACATGAGACAGCTTAAAGTCTGCAAGTAAWGTTTTCCCTTTTTTCTCATGGAGCGTTCTAGAAGGGTTGTGATGCAAAAGAAGACCCTTGACCAAATGATCAGCTGTTGGATTCTTCAAGTCTTCAGCAGCTTATGTAAAATAACTACAGGCAGCCTTAAATTTGTAACAAAGGAGAATAAACAGCAACTTGCTAGRGAATTTTTTTAATCTATATATTCAAACTGACAGTCCTCTGAATGTCAGTCTGTTCTTCTTGAAAAATAAGAACATTTCCATAGGGTTCATGTTACTGGTTGATTCAGAATGCCTGTTATAATTGTGAAATATTGGTAGGAATGGATTGAGATATATTCATGACAGTAGGTGGACTAATGGAATTCAGTGACTTTATTTAAAATGTGCAGGAGTTTATTATAATACTGTAATAGAAATGTCATTTACCCTGACGGGAGGAGAGGCAAAAGCCCTGTCAGTGAATAATAATGAAGTTATTTAAATGTCAGCTTTCTTGCAAATAGTTTGCAAAATAGAAATTATTCTACATGTTTCTAGTTTTGTTTTAATTTATTACTGGGAAAGTCAGAGCTTCAGTCCCACAATTTTGGTATTTTTTTTTACTGTGAAAGGAGCTCGTAATAATGAAAATGTTTATCTTCTTGTGTCGTTTTCTGCTTTACTGAAAAAATAGTGAGTCAGATTTTAAACAGCTACTGGCAAAATTTGGGATTTAATGATAGCAGTTATAACTAATATGGTGGGAGAGATGTGAAATTCAGAATTGAATCTAAATACTTTTATTTTCCGAATATTATTATTCTACTGTCATCTTCATTTCAGTGACATCCACAATGTAACACTCACRTCCTGCTTCTCCCCCACCAAACAATGTGAGAAACCATTGCAACACGTCTACACAAGAGACAATAAAATAGGGCTTAATGTTCACTCTTTTGCGTGTATTTATTTCAGTAGCTGTAGCTATTTAGAAGGCAGAGTTTCATTTTTGTGTTTTCAGCTCTGCAGGTCCAGGGTTTAGTCCTTTCTGATGATTTATGCAGGCATTTGCTTGCTCCACTCATGTTACACAGATGGACTAAAACTGAGTTCGCTCTGCAGAACTTCAGATAAGCAACCTTCCACACAAAGAGTGGGAGATGTTGGTTGCTACATATCCTTTCCCCTTCAGATAACTGGGATTGAATTTGTTGGTTCTACACTGTCATTAGTGCCTACTCTCTGCTGAGGTGCATCTGTCTTTTGCAGCACTTCCAGGTTAGGCTGGCTTCCTGAACCATCTCACAGCTGATGTGTTTTCATGGGTTACGAGTCTCATGCTGCTTTATAACACCCATTTGATAAACAAAGAGCTTGTTATTTAGGCTGCTAATCAATGCCTGCTTGCATACATATATGTAAGAGGAATAAGATGGATGCAGGTTGGTGATACTGCTGGGTTAGATCCCAACAGAGGTTTTGCACATGGTCAGTGTTTCCTTTGATATAATTCTTTTTTTCCACTGCTCTGTGAACGTGTATATTACCATTTCTTCGCATTAAAGCACTAGTGGGTGCCTGTCTGCTGTTGTATACACAAACACAACATTTGTCTCCCTGTTAAAATTAAAGGTAATTGTAAAGTGGTGCAAGAGAAAAAACTCATAACTGGGGAGGTAGAAGGACTGGCTATTGTCAGTTCAGAACACGATAATGAGAGTTAAGATCTAGTAGTAGCTCCTTCRATTGCTTGTGGATTTGGTCATCTGAAAAAAAATGATGTTTCTCTAAGCTTTTAAATCTTTCAGTTTCTTTTATAGATGTTGACAGAAGCACACGCTTCCGTCTGTATAGAGTGTTACCTGTAAATGAAGCTATGAATGCAAAACAATTGCCTAGAGATTTGAAGTAAGAAGTGGCTGGCAATTCTGAGATTACCATTTGCAATAGGCTGTTGATATAAGTTTGCCAGTGTTGTGGCAGGGGTACTGACTGCTTTTCTTGAACAATTTCAAAGCAAGTTTTATGTCTCAGATKTTCTTTGCTCCTATCCCCTTTTGAAAGATCCCATTTTAAATTCACTGTCTCTGGTATAAGAAAAAGCTGCATTATTTCATTAATATATTTTTCCTAACTCAGCAGGTCAGATTTAGTCCTTACAATCTTTTTGTGTCTTTGTCAGCTCAAACTTCACAAAGGGTAGGTTTTGGGGTTTAGACAGAGAGCAGCAGAAACACTAATTTCTGAGAAGACTGGAAGGTGGGGTGGGGTGAGGTAACAAAGTGAGGCTGCAGTCCTTGGCAAGGGTGTGCTCAGCATCCTGCTGTGGATCCCCTCCCCTGGATGCTGGAGCATCTCTGAAATATTCAGTAACAGTAATAACCRTAACAGTACTCTACTCCTCAGTCCACTGAGGAAATAGCTCAGTTGGTTTMTATGTGCTCCTAAGAGAGATGACCTTATAAAGGGAAAGATCAGTCAGCAGATGAGAATTTGATGTTAATGTTCTAAACACCAAAGGTCATATATGCACACAGGAGGGCGTGTGTTTATTGGGGGAAAGGAGAAATCTATGGACATAAATCATAGGTCAATTGTTATATGAGCAGGCAGATACGTGCAAAGGCTTCTATAAAGTTCCTAAATAGAAAGACTTAACTTTAATGCAGATTCAYGTTTTAGTGCAATTCATCTTTCATGGATAAAACCCTTAGCTGCTGCTTTCTTGTTTTATTCATGTACTGATTGCAAAATCTGAAGTCCCAGAAGCTGTGATATGAATGTAGGTATGGTACCTGAATCAGAAATTTAACACCCTCCGTACTCCACCAGAAAAATAAGAGTCAGCATTAAATGTCTTAAATGCCTTTGTGAATTTAGCCACTGTTGCCCTGATAGGAGGGAACTTGCAAACAATGGGTGCCAAGGTTTTACTCTAGAATGTCTGGTTTGGAAGTGCCTAGCAGAAGGGAAAATTCGTGTTACTGCTAGCAAGTGAAGTTCTATATGGACTCATTTGTACATCTTACAGATGAGATGCAGGAATATGGTATGCTTTTAGATGTCTGCTACCCAGAGACATGTCCCTTTCTGCAATTCATGGATACCAACTGTACTGGTTGGGGCTGATTATCTAAATCCCCAGGATACTGGGAGAGAATTCAGGCAATCATGAGCTGCATAATGAACAAAGCCTCTGCTGATGACTGATCTTGGTTCCAGTCGCATGTTAAGAGTAGCTTTACAGGAACACTGGACAGCCTCGTTTGTTCACTTCTTTTGTTCTTTACCAAGAGATGTAGTTGGTGTTTTTATGGGCAATCCTCATTTCCGAAATATTTTATTTTCTCTACTGAATGGTGGCTCTTAAAGCAAGAATAAAACATGTGTCCATACTCTCTGCTAGTCAGTGTCAGAGAAGATACTTTGGAATACACTGAGATAAGACAAATTAGTATAAGGTTGGAATATATGATAAATTGATAACCTTAGTCTCTTGCTGTCTGCTATTTGGCATTTCTGACAATCATTATCATCTTCTATATGCAGAATTTAGCATTTCTTATTGTACATGTTTAAGATGCTTTGGGAAGATGCTGGTTTAATTTTTCCTAATCTAATTTAAATGCAAATTATAAACACTCACATGATGCTGTGTGTATATAATTAAGTATCATTATATACTACATGAATCATTGAAAAAGCTCTAGAGAGCCATTCCACTATTTAAAGCATGACTTGTATTGAAAGGCTGCCAAGTGACTTGTGGTTTTGTGATTAAGTGTTTGTACTTATAAGAATCTCTCTTGAATTGTAGGTCAACAGACTATGGGACAACCTATGAGAAATTGAATGATAAAGTTGGTCTGAAGACTATTTTGAGCTACTTGTATGTTTGCCCAACAAACAAACGTAAGGTAGGTGATGATGTGGTTGGCTCATTTTGGCTTTATGATGCTATTTCTGTCCTGCAGATCTCTTCCAATTTCCTTAATATCTGTTACTATTTAAATGGCAGGAATCTTTCTGTCTCTCTTGCCTTGAAAAAATGTGTAGTTTTATTAAAATATAAACCAAACTGTACTGCCTATACTACCTACCAGCAGTACTTGAGGGAAAGATGACTACTAAATGGATAGGCATCATAGGTAATGTGCATGTGATTGTTTGCTAACCTTCTGGATGGTGATGATTTTGTTGTCTGGAAGGGAGAGAAACTCATTAAAATGGCAGAAATGCATCTACAGTGACCAGATTGTATGTAACATTATTTGTCTTTCAAGTACTCCCAATAGTAAACTGAACAGGATTTGACAAATTCCTGCAGAGAAAATGCCTTCTGAAGCCCAGAAGGTTTTAATCATCCAGGCACCCTACTGACTAACAATTTACTATGAATTTATAGCGCTGACATATTCATGAAAGGAATCTGGATGCCTTCTTTGAGATACATTTTTGACAAAATTTTTTGTTTTCTACTCCTTGTTTTCAGTCTTTGTGCATAGTTTGAGTCGCTACAGGCAAAAGTGAATTGCATCGGCAGAAAACGTTAGTAAGGACTCACCTCTGAAGGAGGCTGTGTCTGTTTGGGCAGCTGAGGTCACCATGATGCTGTTCTCACTACTCTGAAACAATTGTGTGTTCTTTAAGGCAGACTGTGAAAGGAAGAGGGAGTTGTCCAAACCAGAGAGGACAATGTTTAGCAGATTAAATCACAGTTAAATGTCCCCAAATTAGTGGAGGGATGTCATCTCGTTGCAGCTGACCCTTAAGAAGATATGAAGCTCTTCTCTAGGAGCTAGCTGAAGAATGAAATTACCAGATCACTTAAATGTCCTTCAGGAAGCTTGTTAAGCCAGGTGAAGTTCAGCCTGGCTCTGAAAATCCTTCATCACCTCTGGCTGCACCTTCCCGTTCCCTTCCTTGCACTGCCACCCTTGTTTGTGTAGCCATCTGGTGAGCTGGATTTGCCTGAAAACTAATGCCTTTCCAGCTCGAAAACTGAATAGATGAAAGGAAAAAGCCTTCAGCCAGAAGTGTGGAACTATTTTTTCTGGCAGTAGACTGTTCTCAAGTTGGCCTATAGTCAGTATGGGACAGTGCCAGAGGAAAGCTGCAACACCTGGGATGAGAGGACCTGTGTAATGGTCTAGAGATTGAATTTTTCAAAATTTATTTCAGCAGGARCAGAGTTAGGCTTGCAGGGAGACGTTCTGGAGGCACTGCTAATGCTGTCTGTTTCTGCACAACATCAGGCCAGTCCTTCAATAAACATTTAACTTTAGGCACCCAAATAGTTCTGCAAGGCTAAGAAGGCATGGGGAATAAAGTGTAGAGCTATCTTATGTTTGTTTCCACACCAAAAATACTAAAACTCAAGGTATTTTTTATACCTGCTGTGGGATGAAAAGCTGAAGGCATATTCAGCAAAAATCTATGGATCCTGAGACCCGATCCCCTCTCCTGCCCTGAAATTCTCATAACACTTTGAGAAACTCTGGTCACTTTGAAAGTTGCATCTTTTTTCACTAATGTGAGTTGGGTGGGTAAGTGCAGGAGTATTTTTTAAATGTAGGACTCAACTACTCTAAACTCTCTGAATTTTATAACACTCATACTCCTTATGTGAAGGGTTTATATAGTTAATGCAGGGCAAATGCTAAGTGTGTTTTCCCTAAATATTAGTTGTATTTGGTGATTTCTCTGACTGCACCTGCAGCCTTCGATGTCCTTTGTTCCACAAGGCCTTCCCCTAGCAGAGAGAAAAGGTTTCTTCAGTAGTGGAAAAGAAATGGTGCATTTTTCATCTTGAAGTTATTGGATGAGAGACCTTGCTGCAGCAGTGATCCATAAGGGGGGTCAGCATGTACTTAACTTACTGAAGCTGCCTTGTTTTTGAAAAAAAAAWTTCCTAAAGCACATATTTAACTTTCAGGAGTAGTTCCATTAAAAGAGAAGGTAAATTTTGAACTCAGCTGACTCAGGAGTGATTGCTTCTAATGAAAAAAGAAAGTGTACCATCTATGTATGTTTTGTCTGTTCTTTGCAAAGCAAAGCAGTTAGAACAGTGAACTGTAGAATGCATGTAATTGGATTTATTAAAATAACTGATAAATTTGTTCATGAATTTCTCATTATTTTCACATTCTGGAAACGAACAAACAGCAACATGTGTTGAATAAATTGTTTGTTGTAATTTATTTGCTCTTCTCCATCTAGGAAAAAAATGTGCCTATGAATATCCAGTATTTGCAGAGCTTCCCACAGCTTATGAATGCCAATTTATTTCTAAAAGCTTTTGACTTCCAATTCTTGTCTTTATGGAACCACATTAAATCCTTTAACCAGACATTGCAGGCAATGTCATATTGCAAAAGGGTGCTTGGAAAACAAAAATTAGAACAAAGTCAACCATTATTCACAATTTAAACTGGTGACCTATTGCTGTTGCTTGATATTTTTCTGAATTACAATATATTCTGAAGGAAATGACAGAAAGTGGTGACTAACATAGTGRTGTATAAGTCCTGGCAAAGAGAAGTGGAAACATTTTTTAGTATTCTTTCCTTTTACTGAATTACTGTGCTACCTGGTCCTATGACTGATGGCACCGATCGGGGGGGGAAAAATGCACCACATGGATCTTGCCGAAGACACAGAGCCCGTTTGAGTATTTGTCAACAAGTCTCCAGAAGAGATATGTGCAATGTGCAATAAATCCCTAGGCTTAGGTCTGTCAACACTGGTTTATTTGTTAGGTTCATGGAGCCTTTTGTGATGAGAAAGAAAATTATTTGAATTCTTCTACATGAAGAAATACTGCTTGGGAATAATGCTGATGGGTTACAAACTAAACTAAAATAGAAATCCACGTTGATGCCTTGAAATTCCATTTTCACAGGAGTGTGTCGTTCATTTTCCTAGAAACTCACGTGCACTAAGCTTTAGAGTYGTTCTTTATAAAAGCCTTTCAGACAGGTTGTTTTTATCCATCGCGTGGAAAATCATAGGCATACGCACATAAAAAGTGAACGGGTCGTGGTGGGGACTCTAGAATTTGTTTAACTAGAGGTTTTCTTTGACTCAGAAAGTGCTGCTGGCTAATTTGGATGCTGTATCCATGTAGGAAGCACAGTGTGTTCTCTGCAAAGAGCTGGTTTGTGCAGCCCATTCGTTCTCTGTACTTTCAAGCCCCTTGTATCTGTGTATCTTCAGTTAATTAATAAATGCTGGGTGGTAGTATCTGCCAGTAACTTTTATGCTATTAATAGGACTAGTGCATCGGATATTTCCTGTGGGTTTGAATTTTTGTGGTAGGGTTCTTTTGTTTGTTTGTTTGTTTTATTTTTTCTCTCCCTTTCCACAGGCCTACTTTGATTTTTCACTTTATTCCTCCAACTGTTCGCATTTTAATTGCTGTGCGGAACAGTGGTGCCTTTTTTTTCCCTCTCTTTAAAGATGAATGGATTACAGATGCCTTCCTCTTCCTTTATATTTAGTGCTTGTGTTTATCACCTTTATCACAGTGTGTTAAGCATTGTCCTGTTGTGTATGTAGCACCAAGACAGCAGATAYTTATTGTGAATATAATTGCATGGGTTTCAATGCTGCCTAGATCCCCAACTACTTCAAATTTATTTCTAYTAATGAGTTTTAAATGAAAGAAAATTAAAGGAATGGCAGCCTAGCCTTCTGTTCTTTCTAGCACTGGCTGGTGGTGCTGCACAGAATAGTTGGCAGAAGTTTCTATTACTTGAGACAGTAGAAAATTTACCCTTATTAGCTGAAATGYGAATGATTGAGTGCCACTTTCTCTCCTGTGGTATTAGGTGAGTTTGTTTGCTTTAGGGAAGCTCTGGTTTTGAAATGTAAATTGCTCAATTGTGTAAAGAGTAAGACCCAGAACTGTGTGCTTTACACTTGCCTTTGCACCCACTCTTCTGAGAGTTAGGGAAAATGTCCATGCAGGTGTACAGTTCCACCTGGCATTGCTGTTTCTCAAGAGTCTGCTACCCTCAGTTACTAAAATCTAAAACCGTCTCTCTGACCTGCCTCACCATGGAGGCTTTCAGAACTCTGATGTGATGGCAGGTCTTGATTTTTTCAGTCGAGGAAAAGCAGTTATTTCCGGTGGTGTCCTCCTTGTAGCCTCTATAAATCTTAGTGTGAAGGCTCTCAGTTTATATTGGAGAGGTTAGAGCTCAGCAGAGCTCTGAGCACGCCTCAGTGTAGACTGAGTCAATCCTTTGATGGTCAAGGGATGGCATCCTTATCAAATCAGGCACAGTGGGAAACCAGCCTCTGTCAGTCACGCCAAGAACACAATGTGCGATTGCAGTCCACTCTTGCTGAGATAAAATCAATTATTTTCTTGCTCTCCTCTTTTCATTTGGAAGGAAGGGTCCTTGTTAGCTGCAGGCTGTGAGTGCAGCCTTCAAACAGATACTCATAAGAGACCGAAAAGGCATATGTGAATGGTTGGAATTCTTTGGGGTTTTGTGATTGGCAGTTTTTTGTTTCGGTTTGTTTTGTTGTTGTTGTTGTTTTTTTTTTAATGTTGTAGTGGACAGGAGATTTCAAGAAGATGTTTACTCAGAGTGTTTTCATACATTTTTAAAGGGAGGAACCACCTTGAACTGCAGCGTTTTGCAGATCGAAACATAAATTTATTGAAATGAAAATTTCTCTTTGGATTAAACACTGTATAGCATAGGATGGTGCATGAAATGTCTCCTATGCTGTGACCACAAGTAAGGATTCTTTATAGACTCAAAATTTACTTCAGAGAGAATGTTTTGGAGGGAGAGTCGAGACAATTTGGTGTGGGATTTAACTGCTGTTTTTACTTATCTGATAGGCAGTTTGGGTTAGATAGTACTACACATTTCCTTAATCCAGTGGTCTTCCAGTGGGAGAAGATAGGGATTCTTCTTCACCTCTATCTTTTCTCTAAATACAGCGGCCTCAATCTGTTTCATTCAGCAGTTTGAGCTTAAGATTTCACCTCATCAGAAAAGGGTTGAAATCCCAAAACTACAAGAGCATTATCTTGGATTGCAGGGGTGGTTCAATGGACTTCTGATAACACTGTACACATGAAAACAGTCCACTACCCGTGGGAAGAGGAATGTCTCACACTGAGAATTAAGAAGTCTTTAGTTTTCTGCAGTTCAGCAATAATGGTGGATTAAGTCGACTGCTATTACAAACCTCTGGTGGTGATAACTGGGAAATCTGATAATCTTGGGATGTCCTTGGGTTAATGCAATCACAGTTTTCACTTCTGCTTGTAATATCTTTGGATTCAAGAGTAATTCTACCTGTGAACCAGATAAACAAGTATAGACTTGATTTCCCTTTCAGAAGACTGTCTCTTCTGCCTCCCATCTCATATGAAAACAGGGATAAGGCCAAAATTTTTTGTTGGTTTAGGGAGGTGGATTGTTCCTCACATCTATTGGATATGATTTAGGCAGTTTGGTAGTTTCTCTGGGGTCAATGAAGGTGTTTGAAGTGGAGTGACTGTACAGCTGGTGCTGTATTGTTTGGTCTTTAATACCAAGTTCATGGGGACGCCAATAATTAACAATCATTTGGTCCATGTTAACAAACTGAGAGCAGAGCCTCATCTTTCAAAGTGAATAATTTTGCTTTTGAAGTGTCTGGCAGCATTTGCTACCAAACTTCCTGATTCATGGCTGCAGGATATGACAGATCTCACAATACCTATTACACACAAAGCCCTTGCCATTACTCTACATCCATGTCTCTTCTTGGATATGAGTTGAAATCAAAGCCCATTTATTCCGCTTCTGCTCTTGTAAGCCTGTCAAAAATAGTGGCAGTTTTGACATTTTCCCACTCAAAGTAGCACTACAGTATGCCCTTGTGTCTCTCAGAAGTCTCCAAGGGCACACTGGGWGTTGAAACTAATGATAGGGAGGTATAAGCCATGGAATCAACTTGAGTGTTTCAAAAGTTCTGACTCTGTTCCCTGTTTTCTACAAACTGGGCAGTTAAAATTTATGCAAGATAATCTCTTGTTGAATGTCCTTCAATTCTTTTATCCCTTTTTAATTCCTTCATGCTCTACCAAATACTCTGGAACAGATGATATCCCTTTTGGCAAGGAGGGATATATGCCAGCAGCTTAGAGAGCAGAGGAGCAATATGTTGTTAGTTGCAGACCATATACAGGCAGCTGGGATTGATGGTAGTGCAGGAACAGACCTGTCTTATTTTCAAACTTGTAGCTCCATCCATTTCCGTGAGTAAGACAGGCTGTTTAAACCAGGAAGAAAGCCAGTTGCCATAATATTGATATTTTTTTCCTATGAAAAACTGGTCCCAAGCAGTTGAAAATCAGTTTGTTCAGTGTGCCGTAAAGTTGGACTAAAAATATGTACGGCAGGGTTGTTTTCAGTTACCTTCTGGATTTTGAGCTATTAAAGATACAAAACTAAATCTCTCTTTTATCTCCTTTCCATGTTGTGTTCTGGCAGGAACATACTTCTTTGATCATGAATTGTGGAAATTGTCTTCACACTATACACCTCCAGAAGTTCACCTTAAAGGGGAAAAGGACACGACACTGTGACATAACCATACAATRGATGTTTTGTTGCAGGTCGGAAATGATAATGTAAAAAATAACAAACATTGYATGAATATTGACCACGGGAGCTCTGAACTCAACCCTCCCTTGCTAGGCCTGCAGCAAAGTACTGTCTCTTGATTAGCAGATAGTGTCATCTGTAGGGCATGTTTGCCAGCAGATTGCTACTGCTCACTCCTTCTGCAGTCTGGATATATTGTTGTGAAGAAATGAATGATGAAGTGACAGGATACTTGAGGGGTTTTGCCTTCTGTCTAGCTGTACTTGTAGTACAGGGAGGAGAAAGTGAAGAAAATAAACAAGAAAAATATTGTCGATTATGAAACTTCTGATTGATAAGTGCTGGTAAATGCAGAGAGAGAGGAGTGATGGCAAAGATTAATGGACGTAATTAGAAAGTCATCTACTGCTAAGAAAATGTGGAATTTGACTTGTATGCAAATAGCGTGAGAATTAGAGASCAACAAATGATGACTCATATATCATATTAAGAGGAACTTGAGGAAGCAGCCAGGCTTCCTGGAGAAAATGGGAATAATTCAGTGTCTGGTATGAAAAAGATATTGCAAAAACCATAAATGACCTTTTCCTTTTAGTGAAAGTCTTAGGTTTCTTGTTGCAGTGACAAAGAGAGGTTTCTCAGAGCCAGATGAATAAATAAATAATAAAGAATAAATAAATAAAAAAATAATGAGTCAAATTTAACACAAAAAACAGAATTCAAGGGTCAAAACTTACTGAAAATAAGGCACTGTAATCTGTATCTTTTCTATTGTGTCTTTTGATTCCCGTCTCTCCACCTCTTTTTCAGTAAGCAAAAAGGGAATTAAAACATTTAGGAAGGGTATATAACTTGGGCAGCAAGGAAAATACAGTGCTTGCCACAGATTTGAGAGTAACRGCATAGGGAGACTGTGGGTGGGAACACACAGAATTCATTGTATTTCTGTTTACCACAATGGGGCTTTCAGATGGGCACAGGTCTCCCACAAATTTGCACAAACTCAGTTTTTCTGTGGAGGAATCTCTTTTATCGTGTTCAGAAGTACTGRACTGTGGTTTCTGTAAAGGTAAATGTTTTGGGGATAAGTGAGCACAAAGGAGAGGAAGCTGTTGAGGAAGCAGAGCAATGATAATGGCAATCCTTGGAGGCAGTGCTGAGGGTGGTGTAGAGATTGACATTAACCAAATACATCAAAATATGTTCATGAAGAACTGTCAGAGAAGTTCTTGCTAGGTATTCTGATACAATGGATCAAGCCTTAGACCACTGTTTCCTTAGCATTTTTTCATGGATAGGGGGGTGAAATCCAGATCATGGTGAATGTTCAGGGCATGTTTGTACCTTCACAGTATTTCTGTGCACATTTGCTGAGAAGAACATGTGAAGATTTGCGGGAAATACGTGGTGGTAAATTTTGAGTGTGGCCAACTGTTACCATAAAGTTGTGAGCCAATACATTTTTGTTACTTTTTCTTAAACTGACAGTACAATTAAAAAGCTGGTGAAATACTTTCAGAAGATAAGAAACATTTAAATTAGCACGTTATTTGACAAGAGATTCAAAATTGCAGTTTTCTATTGCATATAGAATACTATGAATAATGGATTTTTTTTTATTTAGAGAAAGAAAAAAATCATGTTGACTGAAAGCATTTATTCCTAGTCAAAACATTATTTTTTTTCTGCTGAGGTCGTCTAAGACTTTTCTGTCTTGAAGAGATTGATGCTAAAATAACAATGTTTTRGGTGTGAAAAGCTAAAACCATTTTGTTTTGAAATGTTTTCTSTTAAAGTTCTTTAGAGATTTACCAAGACAAATTCTACTGAAAACAGTGGGGCATAATAATGGTACTTAAATTACATTCTTAATCACTTTGCTGATTCTATTGTTAAAAGTCTGCCCTGAACAGTTTCAATGCAGTAAAACACTGAATTCTCCATTGCACATAGGCATTTAGGTCTCTGTTTAAACAGAAAATCTCTTCAGTCTCCAATCCCATATACCTAATTCCTTCATTAGAGCTAATAAGGAGAATTAGAAGGGAACTGTGATCTGGTCCTTGCATCACAAATTCTCTATGTGCAGGCAGGCATTTCTCAGGGTTTTGTCTCTCCTGTGGAATGATGAGATGCTTCTGTGGTTGTATCAGTATCTTTTTCCACACAGACCAAAGATGCAGACAGAAAGCCATCGAATATGTTCTCCATGCAACCTCACAGTTATCAACAGAGCCTCGATTTCAGATGCCTAATCTTAATGCAAAATTAGAACGTGCATCTTCATCAGATATGGTTAAAAAAAATCACCTTCCCCTGGCTGAGGGCTGCTTTGCACAGCACATGGCACAGAGTCTGCATATTATTTTGCTGTGTTGTTTTTTTCAGGCAGAATATGTTTTAGAGGATTTAGCCTTGTGTGCGTGGTCTGGTTCCTGGGCTCTCTTTGTTTCCTCACAGGTTCAACAGTTTCTGTGAACTCTGCTCCTGAGCATGTTGTGTGCTCTGGATGTACCTTTCTGGTGAAGACAATCCATTAGAGGTAATTCCTTAATAATAAGCATGGCAATGGGCTTACAGCTGTTCCTGGACATTATGCAGCCCTGAGAACACAAAATCATATTATCGTGACTCACCCTTCTGCGTCAAGACCAAGATTCTTCTGTCCTATTTATAAGTTAAGAATTTATAGGAAGAGATTTTTTTTCTCCATGTTGGAACAGCATCTGTTCCTTTAGGTTCTGGTGCACAACTTGTCTCTCATTTATTACTATTACTAATGGTAAATAATCAATGTAATTGTGTAGCAAACCTGAATGACAGAAATTTGTGCTTAGTTTTTGGCAATAAAGGGAGAAATACAAACACATCTGTATGCCCTCGCTAATGTCATGTTACTCAGCTCCCAGAAAGTAAAGAACAATTGCAGATGAACCAAAGGCAGCCCGACAGCATCAGCTGTGGAAGAAAGTGTCACAGTATCTCTGCTTCTACTTGAGACCTTTGGTCATTTATGGGGCTTCTTTTTGTTGATAGGTACTTGAGAAGAAATATTGTCAGTCATAGTTTATGAATGAGATCAAATRTATGTTCTGCCAAGGTCAAAAAATAATCAGCTGCAGACAGAAACTGAACAGAGGATTTTGGTTGAAATTGTAGCCACAAAATCATCTTTTCTCCTAGTTCTTGTGGTTCTGCAAGATCAGATCTCCTTTTATACCATTACTTTCTGAGAGGGAATCGCAAACTGCAGGTCACCTCTGCAAGTTTGTGCTCTTCATTTTTATTGCTAAAAGATCTAAACAAACCTTCTAGCAGAGAGGAAAAAAAAAGGTGCAGAAAGGAAAGCATGAAACATCATTCAAAGCCTRTGTGGGAGAATAGCACTAGGTTATTGTGGAGGGATAGAGGAAGCTTAATTCAGTCATTCAATGATTCAGTGTAGCAGTGSGCAAAGTTCACAAATCTTCTGCTGCCCGAGACCCCTGTGTGCCTAACACCAGTGTGCACAGCAATATTCCTTTTTAAATTTGAAATAAATTTTTCTAACGAAAATATCTGACATTCCAAACCTTGGAGCTGACAGCTATCTTCCAAGTCACGTTCCTTGTTAAAGTGTTCCACTGTTCTCTTTCTATGCCACCTCTACCCGCAAAACTCTTCCATGTGTTCCAGCATGCCAAACGATTCCCTTTGCTACTGTTTCAAGTGCGTTACTGCCATTTGCAAGCTCTCACAGGAGCGTTCAGTCAATTACCACCATTGTTCCACAGAGACTGACCTTCCCCCTTGGGCACCAATTAAAATCTATTACTTTTTTCCCATCGTACTTGCTATAATTGGAGCTCTGGCACTTCKCCTGGTAGAACTTGTTGAGTTTTCCTCTCCTTTTCGTTATTACTGAAACTTTGCTAAAGATGGCAAGAGTAAAAATTCCAAAACATATATGTATATGCCTTGGGGACAACAACATAATTTTAATGAGATTTTTAATTTAATCTCTCTTTTTCTTGTCATCAGGAGTATAAGAAAAATCCAAGTGAAAGAAYAGATACGTTTCACATGATGACATGGCTTCCTTCCTTCCTTTTCTTGTTTTCTTCCTTGAACAAATGTGCCCCAGTTATTCTACAGAAAAGATTTGCAGGCAACTGAAGGACAAACATGCTGTGAGCCTTGCTAGTGAAAATACTGTGCTCTGAAAGYTGAGGGGAGCAAGAGCTGTGTACCTGACAACTCTCTTGAGCCTCAAGGCCCATCCTTTCTTGTATGACAATACACTGGATAGGTGTACTTTTCTTACTAGAGTGTCTCTGCAGCTCACATCTCTAAATAAACTGTAAAATAATATTGATGAAAGCATTTTTCTCTCCTGGTGGTTGATAATGATCAAGCAGTGTATCTTAATTGGGTAGCAGCAAGTGCAATGCGTGTCACAGCAGAGACCCACAAGCTCAGAAGCAGACAAGTAACAAAGGCTGTATGTATAATATTTAAGATGTGTCAACCTGCCTGTTTACTTGACCCTATAATTAGGGTCATGCCATTAGATGTTCAGGTCAAGGCTGTGGTTACACATGTAGTAAAAGCAAAAAAAAAAAAAAACCCTGCAAAGCACCAGCAGTCGTGAGTAAAAAATGTCTAAGGCTAGGTCCTTTCTGAGAGCATTCCAGATTCCAGCATTTATCCATTGCTCAGGCTGCTGCTGTGACCTTAGAACCACTAACATCATGCTGCATACAGCTGCTGCTCTTTTGAGAGTGAATCTAAGCCTACCCTAAAGGTGAGATTTGCAAACATGCCAAGTCTGTGCTAAAAGGAAATTTGGGGAGAAAACCCCCCACACTTCTTCAGGCCTTGGGATTCCCTTGCTTTCAATGAGGATATTCTAAGCTAATAGTATGTGATTGATACTCCCCAAATTGTTGATGTGGATCAAAAAAGTCAACCATGAAGTGGCTCTTTGAGGGTGCTGATGGTGTTTGCAACCAGGCAGGATCTGCAGGCAGTCTGAGTTTAGCTGTTTTTTCCAGCATTTGGACAAAAGATGCAACGTAACAAGTTTGCGTATTCAGCAATGTAGCTTTGTGCAGCTAAGTCARGAGGAGTTGCAGTTTAGATGCTTTCTTTATCTAGGTACCTGAAGCACTGTASATACAGCCAAATGTTTATATATAGTTATGTTTTTGCTGAGGTACGTCCATGACAAAACCACTGATGGGTTGATGAGGGGGATCCCAACGTGAATAAAGCTTAGGCTTGKAGTATGTCCCTGATGTAGCTGACTCCTACGAGTGACAGGCTGGCACAGCCCAAGGTATCCTTCAGCTAATTCAGCTACCACCAAAAGGGGCACAGACTTCAATAATAGGTTACAACAGCCTGTCAGGAACTTGGAGTGCTTTCCTTATGTGACTACAACCTGTGTCACTGCATCTCCACAGATGTCAGTACCCAAGTTAACTAAATTATGTTCATATCTGTAGGAATCCCACTTCTCCAAAGTGGAGAGGTGACTTTAACAAGTGTAAAAATATTTAATATAGTAAAATTTAAGTGTTTATTTCTTTACCTGCTTCCCAGTTTGCCACATAACTTTGAAAAAACTGCACTGAAGTTTTGCACTTGGAAGTGGTAGCTCCCGAACTCTGCAAAACAGAAATGTATTTCACTGAGAAAATCTCACTGAGGTTTTTTTTGGGTGAGATGTGTAAGTGCAAACRGTTTTTATTAATAGTCAATTCATGTGCATAATAAAAAGTATGTTCCCACTATAAAGAAGGTTAATATTGTTCAATATATCTACATTACAGCCACACTAAAACTGTGTGTGTATGTTCTGTTTGGAATTATATGAATGGGTGCTACATTATACTATACATTCCTGTATATTCTTGCTGTGTGAGAGATATATGGTCTCTGCCACTGGAGATGGAAAAAAACATGTCTTTCAGTAAAAAGATGTTTCCTAGGCTTGCTGCACTAATATTTAAAGAAATTGTGAATAAGTGAAACAGATTCATCAAAAGAAAAAACGTTATTTTTGCTGGGGAGGGGATGAGTTTAAAAATAAAATTCAGAACAGTCTCTCTAAGTCTGCCTGCTTTCAGAATCCAAGCAGTGGAAGGGCTGTTCTTCCCTTAAAATGCAAAACCTCAGAAAAAATAAACGCCTCATCCTTTTGAAAAATCCATCCCTAAATGTCATAAAATACTACTCGCTAATCCGTCAGATCATTCACGCTGAAGGCTGCTGTGGTCCAGCTTGAGTTTAATCTAAAGYGAAATTAGTCCACACGTTTCTTCCTTCTGGGTGAGGCTTTCATCCCACGCGGGTTCTTTCCCGGGGCTCTGCAGGGGCAGGGTGGCTGTGATCCCAGGCAGTGTGAGTGGGGATGAATGGGTGATGGAAGCAGTGATTGCCACAGAGGGGCAGGCAGGCACCCAGCTCCCAGTGAGCACCTTCAGTGAATATTCTTTGAATGAAAGTCTCCTTCTTAACGTGCTTCAATCCAGAAAAAATATTGCACCTCACTGAGTTGTGAGAGTAGGAAAGATAAGTTTTTCCCCTCTTTGARTATGTGGAAGGGCCCTGCAAACAAATGCACACAAAGATGTGCAGGCAGGTCGGAAAACACCTGGTAGACTGTCTCAGCTGGTATAAGCTAACAATGCAAAATGTTTTGTCTAAATCTATATGTTAAAGGATTACTTCATCTGTTCTTGAAATTAGATTTGATCAGTAGTTCTAGAGGACTTTTTGAGGTTTCTTTAAGAAGAGGGAAGGCATGGAAGATGAAAAGTACTGCTTTTTCAAGAGTGCCATAATCTTTGGGAAAGACAACTTCAATGCAGAATAGAAATAGTAATAAAAAGTAGAKAAAAATAGAAGGAATCKGAAGGAATCTGAGAGATCCGGTAGGAAAAATAACCCTAAGGGAAGAGGGAATGTCAGATCCAGATTTTTGGAGTGCATGCATTATGGATTTTACRCAGTGTAGATGTGTTCAGTGATAAACCTAGAAAAAAACTGAAGGATTTCAGAAATTTCCTTCTGATGAAGATAAGAATTTTCTTTTTTAATCATGATCATTTCTAAGAAGCAGTGAAAGAAACAGCAACAAAAAAAATCTCCATTTCCTTTCTCTATTGTACCTGAAATACATCTTCTTCTAGGTCAGAATATATTTGGGCCTCTTTAACAGCATGTGGTGAAGCTGCAAAAATATTTGTGTGGAAAGGAAGAAGGGAATCATCTCTTTCTGAAGCTTCAGGAGAAATCTAGGCAGAGAGAATGTAGTTAGCCAACCTAAAAAATGCCTGAGAGAACAGAAATTGGCAGCATTGTTCCTGCACAGTGTTTTGAGAACTTTAATAAATGCAAGTGATCAGCACAGTAGTTTTAAGTATAATCTRGAGGCCTGCAGGAAAAACCACAACAAGCAAAACCCAACCAACCAGACCCAGTAACTACAACAAAATTAGAGGTACTTTTTTCAAGAGGATACTTACTTATGTTAATATTTGTCATAAATGTGTAATCTGCAGCAAGGATATTTGGGAAGGGTAAGTCTATTTTATGGTCATTTAAGGGGAAATTTGCTTACACTTCAGTGTTCAGTTAGTAAGAGCATTTATTGACTCATAAAAGCTGCCTTTAGATAGGACTTTGCATATGTGAGAGGAAYTACTTTAATGTGGCGACCAATGTTCTAAATTCAAGAACATGAAGGAAAGGGAGGCTTCATCTCCGCTACCCCACCACTCTGAGGTGACCTTGCTTCTTGCAGTGTTAAGAATATGCCCATTTAAAACCTGTTTGTTACATGGCTCTGAAATGTCCCTATGCTRTATAGTAATGTCATGTAATAATATGTTAAAAAAGCTACAATAAATGATAGTAAAGAAAAGCAGMAAGGAATAAGAAACCCAAAAGTTTTCTATGCAATAAAATCTGATTATTAGACTGTAGCCTTGTTAAGCYGAGTAATAATCAGAATAAGTAACATGTTTTGCTCTGATTTTAATTKTGATTATAGCTGGAGTAATTTGAAAAATAAATGTTTGATTATCATGTTAAACAAGATCTTTTTACCCTTCTTGAATTGCAGTTACTAAAGTAGTACATTATTGCAGTCTTTGGTGAWAGTAAGAACAAGGTCCATTTTAAATCAAAAATATGGATGTACAGAGAAGAGTACTAAGTAAATTATAAGGAAAACTTCAGAAAAAAGAATCCAAGCCTGTCCTGGGAATGGTTTAGAAGCTTTTAAATGYAAATTTATCAAAGCTTTTTCTAAGTCATGGATCTCATTTTTAATCGGTATTCCACTGTTTGAAAATCAGCCACACAGGCTCTCACTTGGTTAACATTCATTTTACTAGTCTCAGATCTTGATCCAAAATCCACTGAAGTCAATGAAAGACTCAATTTGAATGCAAAATTAAATTATTCTTCTTAGTATGTCAGAAGAGCTTCCTCTTGCAGTATTCCACCATTGCAGCCTGGAAAACCAGAGCACAGTAAAATATTTGGCAAGAAGGTAAAGTTTTCTTTATGAGCCTGTGGATAARCCTGGGCTCACAGGTGACATATTGKACTTCAGATGCTATAATGTGTCATTTCAGTAGGTGTCAGAACCTGTAACCTTGGAGGTGTTGAGGTTACCCCAATAAATATAATTTTTTATATTTCATACATATTTGTATTCAAGCCCCRTATATAAGTCCACATATTTAACATTTATTGGTTTCATATGCTACTCAGATGTCATTATGGTTTCCCTACATACACTATTTATGTAAGTTCTACTGTATTAAAAAAAAGATAAATAAATGAAATACACAGAAAATCTTACTRGTAGTTTTGTAGACAACTATGTGTGCATGTTTTGGGAAATCAGTACCTCAGTCAAGGACAGTATATCATTCCTAGGTTGTTCTTAGACACCTGACATCCACCATAAAACTTAGTCAAGGGTAACCATTTGCAAAAAGGATTTATGATGTCTTAGAGAATAATCTATATGCTGATGCCCAAAAGAAAATACCAGTCACATCTGAAATGAGAGCTTTAAAAATGCTGGGCAACCAAGCAACCAGACCTAAGGAGTCAATATGTTATTCTGTTTACCTGTGAGCCCATTCACACATGCAGGTACCTTTCACTGCCTTGTTTGTGCATTGCAGCATCTATTTTTTCTATGTGTATTTAGAATTTCTTTTACATCTGAAAGAAATCTGTTGCAGTTGTTCTGTCTACAGTAAGTTCAAAGTGGCTGTTGTCTTCTACATCCAACATTAGGTATGAGATGAGAGAGCTACCGTGTTCTCTTCTGCCCTGAACATCCATCTCTGAATAGTTAAGACCAGACAACTGATAAGAAGACTAAAAAGGTCTAAAAACATTAAATAATTTATCTGCATCTGTGTGTCCACTGGTGAAATGGAAATCTGAATCCCAGTGTAAATCCTAGCCTTTTGTCCTGTGAATTTGACAGTAGCTTTTTCCTCAGAAGAATTCCAACTCAGCTAAAAAGCTGCTGAGAACATGTACATTTGCTAAATCAGTGGAAGGTCAGCAGCATATAGAAGATTTATGGGGGCCAAACAAAGGAGAGCATCGCTTGTGACAAGGTTGAATCACATGTTGCTGTGATTCCTGGTGCTTAATTTTTCATGAATTAAAAATGATAAATTATTTTACATCAAACTCATCTAGACGCAGTACTTGTGGATGATGTCTTTAAATAGTTAATGGCACAACTTGCAATAATGATGACATGAGTTTTTAACATAAATATTTTACCCAGTGCATTCTAGAAATGTAAGTGAAGTGTGACACTCATACAAAACACACCCACGTGTGCAATCATACATGTTACAGATAGAGATGGACCAAAGCAGGAAGGGTGAACCTGTACRTCAGCTATCCCACCCCTTGGAGTGCTCATCCCACAGACATTACAGAATAGAGGAGAGGGAAGCTCTGAGATGGTTTTGCAATTGCAAGTTTGGTGATGGCTCCCAGTCTTTACAAGATAGAGCTGACAGGCTCTACAACAGCACAGATAGGTATTTAGAAAAGTCTCTTCTTGTTTATTTCCTCCTGGTCAGGGTCTGGGTTGCCCACTGGACCATGAAGCAGTATAACACCATTTTTGGCTGCAAGCCATTGAATCTTTTGCAGGTGAATTGCTTGTCACTGTTTGGGTATCACAGGTCTAGTGGGTGATGTTCTAACCTGCAGATGAAGTGATCCAGCTGTATGATCCTGCTTGCTGCTGTTTTACTTTATCATAGGCTTCATCTGGGCTTGTTCTGAAGTCACTGATGTCAGGATCTGTGAAGGTTTCTACATGTCTAGCTTCCCTGGCTTCACAAGAGTTAAACAGGAGATGGGATCCTTCTTTCCTTTGCAAGCTGGGTGAAAGTCTGATGGCCTAAATTTCTGACAAGTGGGGAGACACAGATGGTAGATGCTCCGATGGTCTCCTCATTTCTTATCTCCTGTCAAGGTTTGGGAACTGTAGCTTTTCTCATCAGAGTTGTGTAGCTAAGTATAGCTACACACTACTTGCTACAGCTATAGTAGTTAATCAGATACTGCTGCAATGAATAGATATATTTATAGATATAGCTGTGTTCTTTACTATTAATTTAGTACTGATTTGCCTGTACTCACCCACGCTTAGCTATGCACTGGATCCTGCTCCCTTCTAGCTTCCACTTCATTGCTGTGGAGTGAACCACATCCCTGATGTTCTGAACCAGGAAAACTCAGTGTCTGCATTGCTCGTTTCCAAATAAGTCACTGCATGAGCCAGTCTGTGGGGACATTGAGTGCTTTTCTGTGAATCAGAATTTATTTGCTTTTGAAATGTTAATGCTAGAGAAGAGGAGGAGGAGGAGGAGATGTCTTTCTGAGCTGCCTTAAAGATGTTATTTGCTATTTTAGTGTGTCACTGTGGATTAAGAGGACTACTGAAGGGCAGTGTGGCAACCTCCTCTTTGATCCAGATGACTGGCTCTGTAGGTGGTGGACATTAGGAAGGAGAAACAGCTCCATCCATCCTATGGCTCCAGCTGTAGGGAGCCATAAAGCTGGTTTATATCAGGCCATGTTTTCCATGCAGGTTCTGTCAAAGCCTAGGCAATTCTTTTGGYATTCCTATTTCTAACATGCTGCCTTTCCTAGCTGACTACAGGGCTAATACTCCTGTTCAGGCCTTCAGCATCTCATGTCTCAGTTACTACAATGTCCCTTTCCCCTGGCGCTGACAAATGTGGCCATCTCTGATTCACGCAGAATGCAGCTGCAGAATTCACACACCTAGATTTCTCCTGCAGCCATAGGACACATCTTTTTGGAATGCTCCCCGTCTTATGACACTAAGAGTAGAGCTGCTGGTCTTCACTTTCCAGACTTTGCATCTTTGCCATACCTCCTTGCTTATTAGGAGGTCAGCTGCTGCCTCCCATTAACCTGTGATTCCAGTCTCCACTTGTGCTTGCAGCCTTTTCAATTAAGTGCCTCTATATGGTTTCTCAGTGTGCCCATCATGCATGGGAGGAGATGCCTTCTAAGGAACATCCACTGCWGGTACTGTACTTTGTACAGTACTGTACTCTGCACCAAAACCCACAGTTTTGTTGATATTTGTATGTTAATTGGAGCAACAGGCTCCTGGACTGTGATTGGACTGCTGAGATGCTGAGTTAACACAAGTAATAATTAATGAAGCAGTTGGAAAGAGGTGTACAAAGAAATGAAGCAGAGAGGGAGCAGGCAGTCACCTGTGTTCTGTAAGAGCAATGAGAGAAAAAATAACAGAAGTGGAATCAGAGGATAAAAGAAAAGAAAGGATGGAGTCAAGGTGGGGGAGGGATTGAGAGGATTAGCAAGAGGGCCTTTACAGAATCACAGGTAGGGGGTTCTTGCAAATCAAGTTGATTATTTTCTTTGTTTGATGGGTGCACAATGCATTAAAACATTTGCATAACATTCCCAGGCCCTCCAGCTTAGACTTACAGTTCTGAACAATCCTTTGTTGGAGGGGGATTAAATTCTTTAAAGAATTTAGGGCCAGGTCTACAAGGAGGGTTAGTACCAACTCTTTTCTTCTTTTGACTGTGCTGGGAGTTGCACACCTAATTAGGACTTAAATATTTAGCCTGCTGTATAGTTAGAACTTTGTTCTTTCTTTTATTTCATTTTTATGAAGTAGGAGATGTAGGAAAYGAAACTTAGGGTCAAAACATTTGTTTCATTTCCTTCTGTGTGTCAGTTCTGTTGAGAATCAAACACTTTATGATTAATTTTTATTAAATTGCCAGAATTTGCAAAACAAAGTCATGTTTTGTGACACATTTTTAAACATTTCATTTTGAAGTAGGTAGAACATTTAGGCTTTCCTGATTTTTTTTTTTCTTTTTTTTCCCCTCCTGAAGATGTTTCAGGTTAAACTAGTTTTTCTGAGATTTCCAGGATATGTGACTCTACAGTGGTTCTCCTGAAACTTCAGGTTTTAGAAACACAAAAAATAGTTGCAACAAAAATATATATTACTGGTTGTCAGAAACCATAACTGTGTATCAGTCAGCATAGTCATGAGATGTGGGCTTTTCCTTGGTCGTTCTGAACGAACGTCCTGCATGTGGTTTTTTGGGAATCTATCACTTCATCTGTTTTCTTGCTGTTTTTGATTTAGATACCTGGCATTATCCCTGTTTTGTGAGCAATTTTTATAGTAAGGAAAATAGGGGATTTACTAAATAACTAGAAAGTCGGGAGGCCAGTCTGAATGAAATTGCTCTTATCACCATAGTATTTGATAATTTTTTTTTGTTTTCCAGCTGCTCTTCTTGTTAATGTTTCCATACCTGTTTTTATCTGTAGGAAAAGACAGGGCCCTGCTCTAAATGAAGGCCCRTGTCTGGTTCATCGTGTCAAATGACACAGGATTTTTCTTGTYTCAGGAGGGGTTTGTGCACTCTCAGCTTCTCATCTCTTATATATCCATATTGGTTTAATGCACATCCAACTATTTTTGAGGGAAAAGACAAGAAAACACAAGCAAAACTTGTAACTCCTTCAGATGTTCTTAAAAAGAACTCCAGGGAAAACCCTATGAAACATTATCTGCTAAGCCAAAGCAGCTCTAAATTCTGTCCGAGAGCCGATTATTGCTGGGTCTCTCAAATCCTGTCTGTGTAATCCTTTCTCTACTCTGGATTCTCTGCTAATTCTGCACCTGCTCTTCCTAATTCCAGCCTATTTAGGGATATATAGGCAATATATTCTGTTTACTGGTTCATTAATATGTCTGGACATGGGCTCTCAAACCTGTACAGGGTGTGTAGCATTTGTCTGAGGATACAGGCGAAATCTGATGAAGTTGTATTGGAGAGAAAACAAATTAAAATCAACTTTTAAAATGGAGTTCAATCATGAAAAGATGTGTATGGTGCTAGTCGTGCTCATTTTTACGTAGTCCTGGAGGAATTTCTCAGAGGAATTGCATTTGATGTCTTTGAATATTGCTTATGACTATTAACTGTTTCTTCAGTAGCTGAGTGCTCGAGGGAGTGTCTTGGTGCTGCAAATAGTGCCTGCTTTTGGAGGGGTTCTTTTCATTAACATTGAAAGTGAAAAAAGAAAGAAAAATGAGACAAAGTGCACATACTCTGAAGCTATTTATACTGATTGGAAATTTACTTAGGGCCTAGCAAGTTAGAACATCTTACATATTAAAATTGTGACMATTTTGTAAAACAAACATTTTCTTCTTAAAATCCTGCGTTTGCACACAAATGTTCTACTAAATATGGGGATATCTACTATATGAAATAGGTAAAAATTATTTTAACTGATTGCTTTTCTATTAGCTTTTTGCTTTTTATGAAACAGCATTATTAGGAAATGAGGTCATCTTGGCTTTCTCCTAGCAACTTTTTCACTTAGGGAAACTCATAAAATGTATTCTAGAAAGAGAGATGGGGGCCAGATCATCAGCTATATGACTTCTAGTGATACCGAAAGGGACATCTGGTGACACTAGTACATGATCACAGACACTGTGAAATAACTTTCACAATGACTGCAGCTCTTCCTTACACGCTGCCCTTAAATTTCTTTACACTGATTTTGTCTTTGAGTGACAGTATGGAATTGTAGTGTCGGGTACAGAGTTATGTAATAGGAGTTTAGCAGGCTGATAGGTGCTAATGGATCGATTAGCATCAACATCCATGTATGTGCTCTTCGCTTGGCAATGCAAAGTGGCAGGACTAAATTTAGGTGAAAGCAATAAATGCTTAAAGCTAAGTCTAATTACCCTGGATGTACTGGGGACAAAAGTATGTTCATAGAAAGGTAAATGCCTCAGGTAACACACAGTAAGTTGTTAAGCTGAGATGAATTGTCATCAAGTCTGGAGATTTACTTCTGACTTTCCCTAGTGTAACTGAGCTCAAAACTTGGTGATGATTCTTAAAAAAACATGGAAATGTGACTAGGTTTTGTGAAGTATTGATTTTTAGAGTAACTAGTTATCCTTGAGAATGGACCACTAAAATGAGGCAGAGTATAGCATTTTCTCATTTCAGGGTAGCAGAATTTTAGGATCTCATGATTTGTAGGGGATGGGGTGGGAACTGAAGCTGGATGAGAAATAGCAAGAGGCCTGAATATAATACTAAGAGTATGTAACAGAATATCTGACATGTTCTCACTTCTGTAATCTTGATTCTTGCATAACATCGTTGGTCTCTTTGTTGTCGTCTCTCATCGTAGAAATGATTTAAGCTCTCTGGGACAAATACCTCACATTTTATTTGTAACTACAGTGCCTCTGAGGCTGTATAAATAGTGCTCTGATTGGAAGGTAGAGAATTCCGTGTTTTCGAAGATATAAAATGTACTTCTAGGCTGGATGCCCTTTGAGGTATCAAGTCCCATATCTGCCACTAGCCCTTTGATCAGCTCTTCTTTTTTGGCACTGTTCAGGAGCTTAATGTCTGGGGCCTTTTGATATTAAAGGCTCTCATCTTTGGTGTAAAGAGTAAGAATTAGAGTGGAAAGGGAAMAAGGTTAGATTGCAAAGCCCCGAATTCTGATCTGCAGAAGAGCTAATTCTGCTGGGTCTGAAAAAGAATTTGGGGAGATTAAGTGGTATTGACACAACCTGGCATGACGATTTGCTTCCAAATAAAACTTTATTCCGATACCAGTCAAGCCAGCCATTAACCTTTCAAATAAGGGATGAAACAGTCTTACAAAGAGTGTTCACCTTGCCTTGTGTGGGCCTGTTATTAAGATTTTAAAGCTATGAGGTTATCATTCTTGACTTTCTCTTGTCATCAAGACCACAGACCTGTGGACTCAGGAGAAGAGTTCAGCAGTCAAATGAAAGGTTCCACTGCAACCTGTGCCAGTCTGTGTCAGGGTTTGTGCAAGTCGCCTGTGTCCCCCTTCACACCCTGCTCAGTGGTTGTGTTTCCCAGCTGAATTAGGGCTGTGTGCCCTTGCAGTGGTCGGGTCAACTAGACCAGCTGGCAGATTGAGTGGAATGAGTGACAATGGTAACGCAAGAAGAAGGGCAAGAAAATCTGCAGCTAAAAGCAAAGGAGACAGGAGGATTGCAACACCTGTGACCTGTGATCTTAATCCCTGCAGTGGCACTAGATTTTCTGAAGCAGTATCTAAAAAAACCTGTTTCTTTGCTGATCCAGAGGGTCCAGATCTGTGTAGATGAGACACCTGATGTGAAGCAATGTAACTACTCTTCTCTCCATCATCTCCCCTCTGAGAAACAGGCGATGAAGCCATAATAAACTCAGAATTCAAGATTCTTTATTCTTCTGCCATACCTGTCTTGTTAGATGTTTTGTCTTGTTAGTCGATGGCAGTGCTGTGAGGGGGCTTGAGAAGCAGCATGTCAATATGAGCAGGACACACTGAGCTGTAGTCTCCTTAATTAACCTTCTGCCAAATCCCTGAAACTCCCTCTCCTKCAGAGAAGAACATGTCTAGAGACTACATCCACTGAACTCAGCACAGTTTTCCAGGGCCTCTTAGAAAATGCACAGCTAAATGTGGAAACTAGCACCATTCTCATGCTTGGTTTTCACTCTGGCTCTTCTCGAAGTATAGGAGTATATACTGTACTTCTCAGAGTACAAGAAGGTTGTTTGCAGAGTACAAGAAGGTTGAAATCAGTGAGTTTTCTGGAGTTCTGCCATTTTACTCACTATCTAAATTGTCCCAGTGATTCCATTATGCAGGAGAACATGGGCAAGACAGATCTGAGTATAATAATGGGGGAAGCTGTGCCAAATCGGCACCTGAATCAATGAATTTAGTCATSTGACATCTGTTTCGCTTGTCAGGTAAAAAATTTATGCAATTAGCTCAGATACATGCCTACGAAAAAATGGCAAATGTTTCGGTAGGATTGCAAAGCYGGAAAGCTGTAAGCTTTGCATTTTTCTGTGCAAGTGCTCTGGAACTGGGGGGAATCCACATATTCACAACTGCTGAACAAATGTTTATAACTTAAATATTTGTTTGAGAGCGGGCACGTAATCAGATAGCAAAATTCCTAGAGAGCTGGTTAGCACACAAATTGGGCTTTCTTTATAAAGGTTCTTAAAATTCATTTTAATGGGTGAGAAAAGCTGGCTGACGTTTCAGAACTGAGTGCTGATATAAAAACTCTCTCATTCACGGCCCATGGGAATGTGAACATTCACTGGAGTTTAAATCTCTGGTGAATTTTCTGCTATAGCTATATAGCAGCCTAATATTCTTGTCAGAACAGATTTGCAAATGACCCATAAACCAAAGCACAAACTAAAGCTGAAAGGATGCTCTGGGCAATATCATTCTCTTTACTGACTTTTTGTCTGAATCTGAGTCATTGATAAAGGATTCTGAATGCGACTTCTATTCAAGGTTAATAAAGAAATTGGGATATGCAGAGAAGAAAATGTTGGCTTATTAAGAAAAGCAGTTAATTGTTATCACATAGTAATGAGATTTCGTTGGTTTCCATGACATTTGGTSTAGGCTGTGGAGGGAATCTCTCTGAAGAGGGATGTCCAGCGTACCAAGAATAGGACATACTCTGTGTTACATCCTGGCTCTGCAGGGTAGGACAGCCAGCTCTAGAGKGACAAACGTCATTATTCATAATATTTTACATGCATTGGTCAGTGGTCTTAGAAAACTTAAAATAATAGACTCATTTAGGTTGAAAAAGACCTTTAAGGTCATTGAGTTCAACTGTTAACTTAGTCCAAGTTAACAGAAAGCATGTCCCTAAGGGCCACATCTATATGCCTTTTAGATATCTCCAGGGATGGTGGTTCAGCCACTTCCCTTGGCAGCCTCTTCCAATGCTTRACAACCCTGCTGGTGAGGAAATTTTTCTGAATCAAACAGTCATAGCACCTGTAGAGGTGGGGCAGTCACAGAGGAGATGTATGTGCTGCATCGAGCAGGAAGTTGTCCCAGTTGCCCCATCCCTTAAGTGTGTTTCTCTCCCTTCAGGCTCCCCCAGTTCAGGAAAGCTCCCTGTGCACAATTGTGCCAGCACTGGAGCCGCTCACTTGGGCTTGCAGAGGTTACACTGGCTGAAAACTACGTACATGGCTGAAATTCAGTCTGTCTGCATCTGTACTTCAGGCACTTGAACAGAGGCGAGGGGGTACCCATTTACTGTTTTGTGTTCTGTGAGTTGATAAAAATCTTCAGGCTTCCAGCAGCTTGAATCCTCAGGAGAGACTTCCCTTGACTCCAGGGAGCTTTGGAACAAACATCAGAGAAGGTACAGCATTGTTTGTCAGTTTTTCATGAAGCAGTTSAGGAAGACTTTGTGCAGGTCAGTTTACAGAGCTGTTTCTAAAGTGACAGTGTATGAAAAGTTGCAGTAAACATCCCTGTTATTCAGGAACTTTGGAACTTAACAAAAAGTAAACAAAATATATTAAATATTTTTTAAAAACATAGCAACAGAGCTGATGACCTGAAGTAGCCATTCCACCTCCAACTTCTAGTAATGTAATCGCTGCCTCAGATTTTTTTCTCAGACTGAGTCATTCAGCTGGATGAATTTTAACCTTATTTCTGAAAGGAGAGAATCGCTGTATTCAAAGCTATTCAGAGRTTGGGACTGAAATGTCACAAAGTTCGTGTTTGACAACAACACTTTCCTTTGTTGACAGTGTGTCTATAGCCTGATTGTCTCCCAGAGAAGATATTTGGCCCAGAAACATGTGATAGGAAGAAGGAAAGTCTTCTGTGCAAGATATTGCACTCAAGCACTTTAGCCTTGGCACAGGCTTTCTTAAGTCTTTTAATGAATGTGCTGTTTAATTGCTTTGTGCCTTCTCTCTCCATGATTAAAAGTGAAGGTGAGAATACTTGCTGTACTTACACTATTCAGAGGATAACTCAATGAATAYATGTGAGGTAATCAAATTTTCTGAGGATCATTTGCCCCACAGAAATCAATGTTAGATAAATGTAATTATCATTACGAGATTGATGTGAATTTGATGCCAATTATTTCTGAAGTAAAAATAACTTAAACTTCCCAAATTAGTTATAGAAAAGTTAATAATTTCTCTCCTTTTGAATGTTAACAGTTGAGTACATCATTACCTATTAGAATCTGGGAAAATGAGGAAAAAGATGTTTCTGACATTTTTTTGATGGATAAGGTACAATAGGATAATATAGTGAGAGCTGATTAAGGAAATACTTTCCAAATAATTTATTCAATAAAAAGTCCCAGAAAAGTCTGCTATTTGTCATGTTCCTAGCTCTAATTCAGTTAATTCTGTTTTATATAGTGACAGTTCAGCTGATGAGAGWAGCAAATACCTTGAGAGACTCAAGAAGATTAAGTAATTATGTGAAAAAGAATGTGTTCACCACATTCAATAATTATTACAAAATCACACCACTTGTAATCCTGAGCACCATTTGATGACCCACTATAGTCAGGAAGAACATCTTTCAATTTATTGACTTGACAATATCAGTCTATCCTGTCTTCCTTTTCTGGGACCTGGATGTTCAGCATATGCTATTGGCTCCTCAAGGCGGTTGTTTCATTCCCCTAGAACATAATGCATCCTCAAGAGGAGGTTTCTCCTGCTGGTAGACTGAGGGAAGCAGAAAATTCAGCCTGAACTCTCTCTCTATGTGTTTTGGTCTTATTCACAGCCGAAGTATTCTTTTAGCAGGGTTAGTGCATCATCTAGGGAAGGATACATTTTTGGTTTGAATGCTCCATTTATCTGTAATGACGGGGCTTAATAACATATTTATGAGTAGGGCTTGTGGTTAGAATTGGTTGCCAAGACCACTAGCACTCTTGATTTTTTTGCCTCTGTGTTTTTTTCTGACTGCCAGTCCTTGTTTGTTTTCTGCTTCTGGTTATGTCTCCGAAACAAAWGACTGTCAGGCACCTTGGGCTGTCGATTCCTAGCATATTAACTACTGCCTGGTAACTGTCCACATGCTCACTCCAACAGTGTGATAAATTTGATGGTGCTTAAGCCTCAGTGAAAGTGAGGAGAAATACATACACATGGGCACCTAATGTACAATAAATAAGACAGTTATATTGCCTGTGGGAATTGGCTTATATAGCCATAGTTTCTACTTTTCCAGCCTTCTTATTACATACAATTTTTTCATTCACCCACACACGTGCAGTGGAATTAAACTGGTGTGTTTCGTTGGTGTGATCCCTATGTTTTGGGGTTATTAATACTTGCAGTGCACAAACAAAATATAATTGACTCTTTTATGACTCCAGCTGACTACGACAGCAAACGATCCAGCATAGCAGGGACTTGGCAGTGTTGTTTGGCTTCACCTCTGTTCTCTGTTCGCTCTGTTTTTCATACCAACCATATTTGTTTTAAAAGGCTTTTCACTGCAGGTGGTTCTGGTACATTTGTCTTAACTGAGAATTTCACTTCAAATGCAGTCCCCCTTTCTAGCTTCTGATTTGCCTAAACCATTTCTGTAGTAAAGTTGTTAGAATATATTTCCTCAGCTTTCCGCTTTCTCCCATGCTTGTSTGATTTCTCTGCGATGTGTCTAGAGCACGTTCTTTCAATCACGAGCTTACCACATCTTGTTTTCTTTATGTATGAAATGTGCTGCCACCTGAAATGGTGTGTTGAGGGCACTTTTTAAACTTATGCAAGAAAGAACTTAGAGAAATCAGAAGYGCTGTACTATGCAGTTGCCCCCTGTGGCAGTGGGGGTAGCATTCCTAGGGGCCAGAATGGTGTGTTATTTGKTTTTTTTTGCTTGCAAAGTGAACACGGCCTGAGAGAAAGCTTAAACCAGAGATGTTGAGTGCAAATGTAGAAATATTGCTGGGAGCATCCAATCAACCAACCTCGTCTGTATCACTGAGCAACAGACAGACCCGGACATTAATACCTGTCTGTATCTGGACTGCACCCTCCAGGAAACAGTGTGAGAAAATGCTGGTAATAGATGATCCTGTTTGAAGCTGCCTGAATGGTAAAAAATGGTGGCTTTGCTCTCACCTTGTATCCACTAGGCATTATAGAAAAACAAACCACTAGTAAGTAACTCTGGAGTTCTACAGCATCGTAGCTGTAAGCACCTAAGCATTGTGATCCTTGGACAATGCAGAAACAACTGGAGAAATACTTATTGAGTATTAAAACAGCAGGTGGAATAGCAAGAAATAGGAAGCACTGGAATTTGCCGTGGCTGGCAATATAATCATTCCTAACTTATTTTCCTTTTCATCAGAAGCAGCCCCATTACAGTCTGAATTGCATCATTAGAAATGCTATTGATCAAGTTCTCATTAGCAGTCATTGGCAGTCAACAGCCATTGTTGCATGTGTTATCAGTGCTGCTGAAACTGATACTGATCACTGTCTTCTGAGAAAGAAAATACAACTCTGTCTTTGAAGCCAACTAGTTGATTGAGTTAAATTGGTTCCATACTCTCCATAATTAGGAGTGAGCTATCAAATGGTTTAACATCCCCAGCTCTCCGGAGCCATTAAAGCATTCCAGGCTTAGTCCAAGTTTCCTTTGTCATCTCATGAGTAATGGCACTGCTTGAAGTCGTTAGTGCCTCAGCCTCTCAAACATTAATTGAAGCTCAGTGAGCAGGCACCCGAATACCTGACGTGAAATATGACACAGAAGGACAATTCATGCTCTCACAGATGCTAAGAGTAGAAGCAGAAGGTGATCTTTGACACCACAGTATCAAGTCACTAAAACAAAAATACTATAAACTCTGTAGTCTTAAAACTGCTGCTAAGTATGATTCCTCTCTTTCCTCACTACGGGATTGCTTCTGTACAGTTTTGGAAATGAGTCTAATAATGAGAAGGGTTCTAATTTGGCAAGGTCAGCTACACAGCTAGGAGGGTCACTTTAAAGTACCCACCATCTTTTACTCCTTTAAAAGAAAAACCCCTGAAATAAGAGTAGGTTTTAATGCCCCTCCCTGTAAGCTCCATTTTAAGCAGACAGATAAGTTCTGTTATAGCAATATTCATGTAAAAATCCAGCAATGCTTTGCCCTGGTTGGGTTTTAATAACTATAATGTCTATTGTGCAAGAAAGCCTCTTGCAAGTTCCACCAGTGTGTGACTGCTAACAGCTTTAGTCACCTTATTAAGAACCCARGGAGGGTTATGGGTTGAACTTTCCATCAGCATGTCTCAGAGGTGTCTATGGAGACACAGCCAGGTGACATTCAGCCTTAAAGAAGGCTTTATTTGGAGATGATAACATGAAAACATATAACTTGCTGTAGCACTTCTGTAAAACCAGTCTTCTTGAAAAAAGTGGAGCCTACATTTCTTTTCATTGATGAAATTATGCACTGGGTGATGAAGATGGAAAGGTATAGCCTCAGTTGGTTCAACCTTTAATAATGCCATTAACTTCCAATCATGCTCTATTAACCTCAGTAGGCTTTTGCACCCACTGAGGTTCTGTTTTAAAAATTGGTTTTCTGTCTGTATTGAACTAATTGATCATGCCTGCTGTGATGGGATATGAAGAGAAACCAAGAATGCTGATCCTTTGCTTTAGACATTGTAAATGTAGATTAGATCATGAACTGAAGGTGGGGTAGTAACAAAATCTCAGCAGATTGATGTATCATAGTCTTTGCCACCTTTGTTTTAAAATTTAAAAAAGGAAAATTGCATGGAAAGAAAGGGAAAAATGAGAAATCAAGGAGAAGAAGCATTGACAACTCTGAAATAGGAGAAATAGCACCTTACTCTACATTCTTACCCATCTTGGATGTCATATGGTATGTACAAGGAGAGAAATGAGGCATGGGGCATCATTTCTTCATGAATATTTTCTCCCTCATGCTCTTGGAAGATCTCAATGTGACCCAGAACAGCTTTCATGTACCTGTGTCTGAATAGGCTCAGGAGGTCACCTCTGTGAAAAACAACTGTACTGAGTCTTTGGCAGCTCAACAACACTGCCCTTGCTTAATGTGAGCTTAATGCTCACTTTAAATTTGCTTAGATGTCATGGGTGGACTGTGACACTGTGGTTCCATCTGAGAGCCTGCATTGTGGTAACCAGAGAATGATAATAGAATTGAAAAGTTTAACACAGTAGCTGCCTAGGAGCATGTAGGAAAGACCATGTTACACAGTGGCTCTACATAGTAATCATCTGTTACACCAAAGCTGATAAGGAAAACCAGTGTTTTATTCTATTGCATAACTGCACTGAATTCCCTTAACAAAAACCAATACAGAAAGTAAAGAGAATTATTTATCGTTGGAGGTGGAATTCTTTTCAGGCACGTTCAGAATGGATAATTTGAGTTCATCAACTGCAACAACAAAAATGAAAAGCCAAGCTACCAATTTGCAAGCAGATGCTAATTCCCCAATTGTTCATGCAACATGGAACATAATTTGAAGTGATTATGAAATTAATGCATTAATACAAAAAACGCTTTGGAGAGAAGCAAATCAGATAAATGCGCATARAAAGAATTAGCTGTAGACATAATTAGCGAAGCTGTGCTTTATTCACAGTCAGAGGGAAAAATTAAAACTAAACTAAGTAGAAATTTTAAGGAACATTTCAGAATTACCATGTAAGAAGCCAAAATGAAACAAAGCATGGAGTGTCAGCAAAGCCAACACATAAACACATGCTCTGGAATTAAAAGGTACAAAAATTGTCATGTCATCTGTTTGGGAAAGGAGCAGTTCCTTATGTGAGTAAGGAAGAATTTCCAGCTGTATGAGCATGTATCCTGGATAAAGATGACTCAAAGCCTGGAAGCAGGTAGATGGTAGAACAGAACTGTGTGCCATGAATMTGAAGAGACTTTATGCTGTATGGTGAGAGCTGGAAAATTAACAGACAAGTTCAGAAGATTCTGTGCTGTATTTCCTGTTTTCTCCTCTAAGCTCATGCTTGTTTTCATGACCATCACAGGGTAGGAAAATTAACCAGATTCACACACTCAAGATAGAGACTTCTTCATGTTCAATTCTAGTCCCTGTATTCATTTTTTTCCCATCTTCATGCCTAAGAATCAAGAAGTAGCAGAACCAGGTGTACCAYGGCAAAGTTGATATTGATCCAGCAAAGTATGCTCAGCTGTTATTGTCATCTGTTGTGTAGATGTGTGGTGATAGATAGATAATTACTTGAAAGCAATTCCATTTAAATCTAGTAAGAAAATATCACTAAGAATCCTTAGATTCTATTGCCATCTCCAAGAGAAAAGAGGTGTAACTCAGTGCAGAAGTTGTGGTGTCAACTCTCATGGTTATGTCAGGAGTCTTATCATATGTATCTTTTCTAAAGTTGTCAGTGGGTAGAATCCAATTTCAATTGGAAAGAATTTAAATTTTTGTTAAAATAAAGCTTCTAGACTTCAAAATTCCATAGAAAAGCGTTGAAGAAGTAGTGTAAACAACTAGTAACTTCCTCTCCTCACCTTAAAACCAGCAAAAAGATAAACAAAAATCCTAAATTAAATCAGATTTTTATTCAGGTAGTTAAGTTTTAAAATACTAAGTCTTTATAAAACATGTAGCAAAGAAAATGGAAAAAAAATTCTTTCACTACCTGAAAAATAGCCTTTATTAKTGCAGAAAATTTAGTAAATTTACTGTTCTTTTTTGCTGTGTATAAGTTTTCATTTTCTTTTATATAGATTCCGTACAATTTCAGGAAAAAACAAAAGTCTGAAATGTGAATTACTCTTTTTCCAAAACATTGATAACTATCCTGAAAAACTGTTACTTTTCCCTCCCATTTCCACTACCCAAAACATATATTTTTGGGAGCAGCTGAATACTCTGATTTCTATCTTGTTGCACTTTCTTTTAAGATTCTTACTTTCAGAACAGGAAAGGAGCAGATGCTAAAGGAGCTGATAATTGCCTCAGACAGGTACAGTGTCACCAGCTGCAATGAAGTCAGTCCCAGGAATTTTGCCAGTAAAGGGAAAACAGATGAAGGAAAATTAGCAGTTTCTTACTAACCCTACCTGGTTCAAGCAGCTACTATTTAAAGTTAATACTGGGCTCCAGCAGTTCACGAGGACTCTTCTTGCTGGAGGTACYAGTCCCCACCTGAAAACTGATGGACTAGTTGAAGTGCTTTGGATAAAATCAGCTGAGTTTATTGAACAGTTTCAGCTGGTGGATTTTAGGTGAAATAAGATGAGAACATTTGTAAGAAATTGAGGGATCAGAGCATTGCGCAGAGAGATGGAGGTGAGCAGGTGTGGATAATAACGTCCTTGGGACCAGTAGGGCACCTCTGTCCAGTCTGAGGTGCATTTGTTTTGGGATGTACCCTCCCCTTTGATTCTTCACTTTGGGTATGCTATAAAACATAGGCAAGAGTAAGAGCCCTGAAATATTAAACAGCACAATGCCACACTGGTGCCAGGGCTGGCCGGAGGCAAGTGGCATGGCTTGAAACAGTTGGCTATGAAACCAAGTGTTCAGTGAATTGACATCTGCCCAGCTTGGCATAACTGCGATACAGAATCAGAGAATGGTTGGGGTTGGAAGAGMCCTTAAAGATCATCTCGTTCCAACTCGCCTGCCATGACCAGGGACACCTTCCACTAGACCAGGTAGCTCAGCACCCCATCCAGCCTGGCCTGGAACACTGCCAGGGCCCATCGTGTGGATTGTGTGTTCACTAACTCGCCCTTCAGGGAAAAATTGTTCCCTTGGTGTCCCTCCTTTCCCTATCCCTTTCGTGGCTCTGCTTAGGTTACCGTACTTTTAGGCCAAAAGTTTCCTGTTGCTTTCATTAGGATTAATAACCCTTAGGGCCCAGTGTGTGGGGCTGGGAGATGCTATTGTTTGTAATACGCTTACAGCGCAAGTGGCTTCTTTCTTTTTGTGCCATTGATTGATTAGTGGAGTTTGTCCAAGTAATTTTCCCTCTTGATATGTGCGCTTTCCTTCTCGAGCACAAAGTTGGTGTGAAGATTAACTAATTAATCTCGTGAGATTCTTTAGTGAAAGGAATGCCTTACTGAGCAACAGAACAAAGTACGGGCAATATGTATGAAYGCAGCTCCTTCCAGATGTCTACAAAGCTGAGGATCTTTTTCTCCCCTAAGCAAGACTGTAAGAATGTCTCAGCTTAGTTTTTTTTCTCTATTCAGTACAATGCAGAACATCTGTTGCAAAAGAATGGATAATTAATAATTGAAACTAGATTGCACTGTCCAAAATAAAGTGCCTATAGTACTGTAGCTTTCCTGAGTTTTTTGTCTTTGTTTTTTTGTTTCTTCTCAAAGTACAATAATCAGTCATTGTTATGAATTAGATTTTATTTCAGAATGGAATTTTCTGCTGTGTTTTACTTAAGTTTTGAGTAATATATTTTCAAGCTGGTGTTGATGATAAAGCTTTTTATGTCATATGTAAAGGAAGAGAAAGCAGAGTGTAATAATAATGAAACAGGAAAAAGAAATTTTAATTTCATGTCAAGTTACTAAATTAGACCCATTCTATGGAATGAAGAGATAAAAATCTAGAATTTGATTTGAGGGAGATGTGAAAAACCAAGAARCTTAATCTTTTCCTGTTCCTTCCCCCAGAACTGATTGCTCCAGAGCTAATGTTTATGCCTGTGATTAGGAGCCAAGCCCGAGTTCTATTTTCAGCACTGCTACAGGATCCCAGTGGGTGAAACTAACATTGGTGCTTTGGGCTCCTACAGCACTTCAGCTTCCAGAACTCTTGCTAAGTTAAGATAGACTTTTAAGATAAAAGAAATGTAAAATTGAAGGTGTTTTTGTTTTTTCTAGAACTGACATAATAACCCCAAGTATTTAAAATTAACACTGAATGAAAACTAAACAGTGTCAGGTTTGGATAGGCCCAAAGAGTTTGTGGAATCTCCATCCTTGAAGGTATTTAAATATTGACAGGACAAGGTCCTGGGAACCTATTTGTAGCTTTGAAGCTGGCTCAATATGAAGCAGGAGTTTGAAATAAATGACCTCTAGATGTTTTTACATACCTAAATTAAATAATTTAAATTATAARTCACTGTATAGTTCTAGGTAAGGCCAAAGTAACTCAGAAACATCCTGCATTAATCTATKAAGTTACATTAATGAAAGGCTCTCTTTATTGTTTTTAGTATTACATTTCTATTTTTCTGTAAGGATGATGCAAATAAGAGCTTGTGTCCTCTTTAAAAGTCCTCATTAAAACACTAGGTGCATTAACACAAATAAGGACAAAATGTAGAATTTTATTTTCATTTAATTCTGGTGTACTGGAAATGGAAGCTGGACTTAAAAACCCTAAGATTTAAAAAGCGGCACTAATCTTCAGTGACTCCTTTGTCCCCCATCTCATCTTTTTTCACCCTTTGATTAATTATTACCTCAAAGCAAAAGTATGTATTTTGGTAATTCAGCCCGGCTGCTGGGATTGCAGTTTACTCTTGGGAAGGTGAAGGTCGATGTTCCCCTCTGTGCACAACCCAGCCCACGAGCAGTGACTCAGCAGCGCACAAAAACCCTGAGGGTGCCGCAACTTCTTCAGCTTTAATGGAAAAAAAGAAGGAGCTGAATCTGTTCGGGTCCGGTCCAAGGTGAGGCACTTTTGGAAACGGGGCTTCTGCCAGAGCTCAGCTCCGAAGAGAAAGGGCTGTAGGGAGGAACCTGTCCCCTGGATGGATGTCCCGACGCTGAGTAACGAGGAAGGCTTRTGGGGGTGCACTGCCCTCTCTTGGATTTTGGTAGGAACAGGAGCAGTCCCATCCCAATTGGTGCTTTCAGAGGTTTGCTGAGATGACGTTCAGAGCAAAGAGGGGTTGTTTTTGTACGCTGTTGTCTCTTAGAAAAATCTTCTTATCATTCCTCTGGACTTTCTGTATATGCCCATTAATATCAAGTAGGATTAACAGAGAGAACAACTGAATCACATCTGCACAGGTTGTGTTTGCTTTTCATGAGTCTATATTGCACTGACCTAACCCTATACCTGGGACTTTGGGGGTATAAGGTACATACCAACACATAAAATATTTGTAAGTTGTTGACACATACATTCACTCCTCCTGTCTAGCAAAACATCCACAGATGATTCCCACAGATAATAAAGAATAGAAACTTTCATCGGCTGCTTTACTTTGTGGTCTATAATGAACATCTTCAATAATACAGAACAGGTAAATTGATTTTTTTTTTTTTCCATCCACTAGCCAGCTTTTTATGTCAAATGACATTTATCAAGATGCCAAATGCAATTCTCAACAATTCTTCTATTAGGAACATTGTGCAATCCCAGCTTTCAAAAATATTGGCAGATGGTAATTTTTCTCTCTTAAAAGATAGTCCTTGGCCATCTAGCATTCTGGTGACAAGAGATTGTCTTATCACTCAATGAGCACTAAATCTTTCATGTGTGCAAATAAGATGAATTCACTGTCTGAACCTTTCACCGTGTCATTTCTCTTACATCTAAATAGCCAAGATATGAGGAAGATGATAGTATCCAACCAGTTATGGACCTCCTGTGGGTTCTTCTGGGAAACGATGATGGTTTCCACTGTATGGATTTGGATTCAGTCTGAATCTGAATTACACTGCCTAGTCATCATGACTGTGGTTTTCTTTGGGGGAGACTTGAAGTATATTACCCTCCATATCAGCAGAGTGCAAACTGATTTAATGAATTTGGGTTATGCATCTTTGTATGAATAAGAACTTCTTAAGTCAGTGAGTAATAGTTGCAAAATAACTTGTTCACAAACCTTTCCCTTGTATTAAAGAGGTCATTTCTACTCATTTCTGAGACCTTTCCAAACCAGGTCATCATTCAAAGGCAATATTCTTCTTTTTTCTTCAGTGTTAAAAGTGTAATCTGTCACTGAAGTCTTTTCTTTCCTTAGAAAATTGCTGCACTTTCTGAGTTAACAGRAACTTCTGGCAATGAAATACTCCACAATGCCTCAATTGAATTATTGGCATATTATTTTAATGGTGTCTTAATGAAATTGCTCAGCAACTAACCTTGTCTTTTAGTTGGCATTAGAGACAGCTTCAAAACTGTCAGCTCTAGCTCATTTCATGTTTTCATTTAGGTGCTGGTGCTGTTACCCAATTTATTTGAAGCAGAAACTTGGGCCAAATTTTGGTGGCATCACTCATGTGCACACTTCTACAGCAGTTGGTGTTAGCCCACGAGTGAAGATTGTTAAAACTTCACGAAGGCTTCAATCTGCTCTTTCTCTATTAATATCCAACTAAATGCTTGTGTTATTTCTGTTGTAATTTTGTCTCTAATTTATTTGCTCTTGCAGCCACTTACTGCTWCCAGCAACTCAGTTCTTAAAAGGAATTGTTCTAATTTACTTTGCAGTACTGTTGCATTTATTTCAGAATTTCGTGACAAAAACAGTTCCTTTCTTTGGATTGTTTCACTTTATATCTTATTCTAAGTCTTGAGAAAGCTTAAGCAATGAACTAGTTCAATCGATTAAAAGCAGAGCACGTTGCTTTGAAATGCATGTGTGAACTGGTGAATCTGGAGGATCAGATTCTCTCTTTACACAATCTTCATGCCTTGTAAATGGCAATCCAAATTCAGAAGTGATATGTAAAGTGGCAGAAATTACATTTCATCATGCTGGAACTCCACAGCACTGATCCTCTTGCAATCAGCTACCATGTGACAAAAACAAACCCCACCACCCTCTAAAATTATGCAACTGACGTGCAGAGAAGCTGGAAAAAAATACAACTGTTCAGAGAATTTAAGTAGGGAATGCCCTGCTTTTGTTAGGAGTAGGACATTTCTATTCTTCCTTGCTGATTTCCTCTTTTGCTGTGTCTTGTAAGAAATATTACTTATTCTGTGTGCTTCATCAGCGTTGGGTCTGTGCATGAAGTACATGATAGGTAAAGAAGGTGAATCAGATTTGACCTGATTTGAATTTTATGCCTATTTCTGGTCAGGTGATATCTGTTGATATATCAGAASTGAATGAAAGAACATGTGAATCTATGAAATATACTTGTATTTTTTTCATACTGTTCTATTTCACTGATACCATGCTCTTTCCTACAAAATATTAGCAAAGAGCTGGTCCAGGTGGAGATATGAATGTCCAAAATAAAAGATTGAGAGCAATTCTGGACTTTTTTAAACTAAGACTAAGCCACTAAATCTAGCATTTATGGCAGTTGTATAAGGATCACAATTCCATCTGTAGTAGCAAAATCAGAATCCTCTTGCTAAGAATTTCCAGGTTTATTTGTGAGGACAGCAAAAATGCATGTAATTTTCAGGAGCAATATGTAATCAGGAAAGTTAGCACCGAAAAAGGGGTGAAAAAAGTGTGGACTGTTTTAAAGTCTATAAATTATGTTTGACTTTCTTTGTCATTTCTAGGAAAAGCAAATCAAGTTTCTCCCTTTTCAGGGGGTAGATGATTAATGGATTGCCTTGCATTTGGTTGCAAAAGCCTGTGTCAAGTATATTGGCTTTTWTTTACAGAGGAAAAAAAGCCCATCCATCTGGAGCATCAGGAAGTGCAGTGTGTGCTTACTCTGCCTGGTGTGAATAAGCAGGTTCTGATCATTGCTGAACACTGATCTGAACAGAGAGCAGTTACTTTTGCTGGGGGGGAAGTAGACTCTTGGCTCATACTCACTCTTCGCTTTTGTTTAATGAAAGACAGCAATAAACCAGACCAGAGGCACTCTGAGGTTGGTCTCCCACTATGAAGCACTTTTGCTGGAAGTGAGAGGCAGATAATTATGGCTCTTCTTACTCCTGCATTAATAACTTTATTTTGTCATAGTGGAATCAGAGGTAGTTTAAAAACTGTCAACATGAAAGTCATGGACCCAAGTCTTCACATACAGCCCAGCCAAGCTGATGATGTTGTTGTTGTTATGTGCATAGGTGGGGGTTGGTCATTTCTCCCAGGTACCAAGCAATAGGACAAGGTTGCACCAGAGGAGGTTTAGATTGTATACTAGAAAAAATTTCTGCACTGAAATGGTGCATTGACCTGGCTGCCCAGAGAAGTGGTGGAGTCACCATCCCTGGAAGTGTTCAAAAAGTGTGTAGGTGTGGTGCTTAGGGATGTGGTTTAGGGGTGGACTGGGTAGTGTTAGTTTAGTGGTTGGATTTGGTGATGTTAGAAGTATTTTCCAGCCTTTTATCCCATGGCAATTTCAGATCCTTTGGCAAGGGAACACTGCAAAAATCCTATTCACTTCATGAGCTAGGTAGTCTTTCCCTACAGGCTCTAAGGACCCGGATAGATTTAAGGTGTGATTTTCATGTGCAAAAGTCATGTTGATTCCTCTGTGGTGTTCAGGATAAACTCATCCAAAACCCAGTGTTAGCTGGGAGAGCAGTAATGTGTTGTATTAGGCAATGTAGAAACAGAGCAAGATGTTTGATGCTGCTTTGAGCAGCTCACATTTCAGGAAATTCAGCATGCTTTCTACCGTGAGGCTGAAAATTATAAAAATAGCTTATTTCTAATGTCTTATCTTAGATATTCTTAGATATTAAATTTTATGGAATCTAAACTTAGATTCACTTTTGTTATTGTTGTTGGTTTTGGTTTTCATGCTCTTCTTCAACATGCCTGTGTCCAGTTGTATTTTCTGTATAAGCAGTTGCATAAAGTCAGTGGGTAATAGACTACTTCAAAGCAGAAATTGGCTTAATTTATTTAAAAGGAAATTGTWAAGTGTACTTACTCTGTATTTCATATGCTGCAACAACAAAAGCATTAAAATTAATTGTACTTTCCCTCCTTTCTCATTTATATTCCAGGCAACTTAGGCAATAAAACTAAACTAACGTGACTGCAACCACATTAGCGTGTAGTGCAGCTCAGTGAAAGTGTGTTTGTAGAATGAAACGGTTGATGTTGAGATGACATCTGCAAGATGGGCATTTTGGAGGGAGAGGGTCTGACTTTACAGTAGTGCCAGCCTGATACTCTGATCTGAGTGTCCAGTAGTGGTTGGAAAACATGAGATGCACTCCTGAAGTGTATCATAGAATGGTTTGTGTTGGAAGGGACATCTAAAGATCATCTAGTTCCAACCCCCTGCCATGGGCAGGGGATGTTCTGGTTTAGTTTCCTTGAAGGAGAATGCAGTTGCGATAGAGATTTCCCCCTAGATTTTGGAGGGGCTGATTTCAGAGCATACGCTTGGTCTGCTCTGAAAGGTTTCTGTAGATACACACAGCATTTTCCTCTCATTTTGATGTATTTTTCACACAGGTATCAATTTATTCTACTTATCCAATAAATGCTATCCTTTGGGCTTGTAACTCTGATTATTTACATGCAGATATGTTGTAATGAGATTTGCTTTCCTTATCTCATAAGGAACATGATGCTGCAACTGTGATGTGAGTAGTGACTGATAGTCAACTCTAGCTTGTTTTGGTTTATGACATCTGTGCAGAGTGATTAGCAATACAGGACACGACAGTGGAGCAGATACTGCTGGAAGTTGGTCTCATAGGTAGCAATCTGACTGGTGGATGAGAGTCATCCATCAACTCCCTCCCGCCTCCGACTCTCTGTGTGCCCTTGCATGGATCTGTGGAGTTCGGCACGGCTCTGCCACACCTGAGGTGCTGCTGGCATATTGTGGCAAAACTGGCATGTCCTGAAGCACTTTTACCCAGGGAATGACTGGTTATCACAATGCCATAGCCAAGGCTTTTGGAGACCAGAGACACCCGGAAACACAGTACTCATAGCCCGGGGTGGTAGTTAGCAGATTAAAGCCAAAGTCAGCAGTGTTCTAAAGTCTGTTTAGGCACTTTTATTGATTGGGTGAGGAATTAGGTGCTTCAGTGCCTTAACAGTTTATCCCTCCATTCCCTTTCTAAGAAATGCAGATAAGAGGATTTCCACACTTCAGAGGAGTGGCCTGACAGAAAATGTGTTAAGGAGTGATGTGCTTGGATGTGACAGTGATGAGGTCAGATGAGTTCCTTAGGCAGGTAGAAGGAAATATGTGAGACTAGAGTGGATCTTGATTAACAGCTTGCCTTAGAGGCACAATCCAAAGTCAATGACAAGACTCTTATTAACTTCAGGGAGCTCGGATCAAGCCCATTGATTTGTGCTTATTTCTGCTCTAGTTGCTCTAGTCCAAATTAATGCTGTGCTGTGATATTTCCAAATACCAACATAAACAAAATCCACTCAAGAAGGAAGTCATAAAAATAGGAAAATCATAGTGCTTGAATCACAGTACTGAATCAATAAATGTTAAACATAGGAACATTGTCCCAGAAATTAGTCTGGTAAGAAAAAAGAACCAACTGATAAACATCAAAATTAATTTTTGGCCTCAAAAGCTGAATAGGATAATTAGTGACAGTAGATTATATATATATATTTATATATAAATAGATAGTTTGATTATAAATCCTTTTTGTGTAGCATCTATCATGCAATCTTCAGTTTAGAAATCATATGAAAGATATGCTTTGTGTATTTGAAAGTGTTAAATGAAAAAAATGTTTAATAATGCACGTTTTCATCACAAATTTCTAAAGTAAGTCAGAAATATAATAGGAGATTGTACCTTTATGCTACAATGGAAACATTGCCCTATTTTATGTTAGAGATACAGGGGGGTTATGTAATTGGCTTGCAATTATTCGGGATCTGACAGTTCAGGGGTTTTGCAGAACCCCGAAGTTCTAAGTCACAGGCCAAATTGTTATGCTACCAGGACAGTTTCTAGAGATAGGAGAAAAGATTTGGCAGCTGCACAATAATGAAGGACATATTCTGGGTAGATTATATGTGTATTTACACCTTCACATACAAATAGTTCTTTAGCATCTGGTGTCTGTGAGACACCAGATGCTATGTCTCCTTATAATTCATAGGTAGTGAGTTAAGTTGAATCTAACTCTGCCTGCCTAAATGAAAGAAGAGAAGGAAATGGAGTGTGTGATTTTTGCATTGCTCAAACCCAGATAGGAATTTGCTCTGAGAAATGCCAGGTGTGGATCCTTTCATTTCAGGCTTGTCTAAAAACACATCACTGTTTGCCATTTGTGAAGCAACTTGGTAAAAATAAAATAAAAATGCTAATGATTCAAGGCTTTAATACCTTTTCAAGGCAAATATTCTTTAGAACTTTTCCTGTTTTTCAGTCATGATGCCTCGTTCCCATTCCTTAGGGGTGTTACTCCGTTGCTTGCTGAAATGCTGGAACGATCTCTTTTTACTGCTCAGACCTATATAATCTCTCATGCAGAGACTCATGAGAGGAGTAACTCGTTATTGTCACTGATTCATCAGCAATGCAGACCAATTAATAACCACAGTTAATGGGAGAAGTAGCTACTACAACTGTAAGCCGTGTATCTTTTGTCACTCCCAAACTAACACTCCTCAACAAAGCTAGAAAGCAACTTTGCTGTGCAGAGACTATTTTTGATACACTACCACATCTATAATTCGCAGCACTGTAGAAACTAGGGGTGGAAAGAACCCAGCACGTTATCAGCGTGTTCTTGTGCCAGAGCAATACTGCTTGTTGCAGACAGCCAGGTTACAGCATTTCAGGCAATGAAACCGCCTTCTCTGTAGTTTCTGCCAGAGTCTAACAAAACTCACCATTAGAGATCATTCTGCATGTCTCTCTCCTCTCTCTGTGTTTTGGGTTTTTTTTCTTAACACTTAACTTTTTGTCTGCTACTCCAATAGATCATTCTTGAAAACCCTAGCAGCCCACTGTGCCTGCCAGGTAACTTAGTAAGTTTGTGATATTTCAGGTTTCATTTTTCAAATAAGCCAAGCATAACTTCACCTAGGCCTGGTTTAACTAGTGGTAAAGTCATTCTGCCTATTTGATTAAATGTTATGTGTTTATATACATAGCTGAAACATACTGTTTTCATTACTGAAACATTGTCTATGGTAGTTTTGACATTACATTGAAACATTTAAAATAGTCATGTTTAATAAGCATATCTGAAGTTCCTAGCTGCTTGCCTACTTTTCCATTGGACTCCTCTTAACCACTGTATTTTCATCTCTCCCTTCCATATAGATTATGCTGCTGACTGATCCAGAAGTTGAAAGCAGCTTATTAATCAGTTCTGATGAAGGAGCCACCTATCAAAAATACCGTCTGAACTTCTACATCCACAGTCTGCTCTTCCACCCTAAGCAGGAAGATTGGATCTTAGCCTACAGCCAAGATCAGAAGGTGAGAATTGTTGTCAGCATTTGGCTTTGTTTGCTTAGGGAGAACCTGGTATTTCCCCATCTCTCTGTGCAGCTGCTGCAGAGCACTCAGGCAGTCTTTGGGGTGATACCAGGACAGTCTCTGGAAATACCAGTTTGGTATTTCCAAGCAGGAAACATTGACCAAGCCTCAATGTAAAGGTCAAAGTAAAGGACGTGGGCATCTGCTGTGTTCTTGGGGCTCAGCCCTCTATTACTGATCTGGCAGTCTGCATTTATTCATCTGTCCTTTTGGCAATGTTGTGTGACAGGCAATGGGCGGAGAAGACAGCTAGGATCCTTCACAGACCTCTAATGAGGCTTTTGGCCTCTTACTTGACAATTCTCTTGCTCCAGCTTAGTATCAGCTCCAAGAACAGTATAAGACACTCCTTGTTCCTCTCTGGTTGGCATATTTTCAAGTAGTCTTTGATTTTCTAAGAGGAAAAAGTAGCAGTGAATCAATTTCCTTTGAAGTCCAGTTCCTTCAGTATGGGTAATCCATCAGCCAAATAAATATGCTGTGGGATTTGCCTTCATTTTTTGCTGCCCGACCTAACACAACACCACAAGACGTTATTGTGGAGAACTCATTGTTAGAACCTTTTGAAAATCAGACACATAAATACTCACAAGTCAGTTTTCTTACAGTGAAGGACTTGATAGACCTCAATCTGTTTATTTCAACAAAAAGCATATTGAAGGAAAACTATATTGTTGTGCAAAAATATCTCCTTGGGGGAAGGCAAATCATAGGAGTAACCATTTTGATTTAGTGGTAAAAGCTTCTAACAAAAATTGATGGTTAGGAGTCAATGGCAGATAAACTCAGCTGCAAAGCAACTAGCCTTTGAAGCAAACTGCTTGGAGAAATGGCAGATTTCACATACTGACATTCTGACATTTTTGAATAAAACTGGAAGAAAGACCAAAAAAATTTGCTGAGCTCCCARCAGGCGTAAGACAGTGAAATATCTTGACATCTAGCATATAAACTTTTATACAAAATAATTTAGTGGTCTCTTTTTGTTTTGTGTATGATGAATCTATGAGAAGCTGAATCTAATCAATAATCTATTGGCTGAATTGTTCAGATTATACATTAAGTATCAACATAAAGGTTTGAATTTCTATGATGTTTTCCATCTGTGCATTTGAATTCATTGTAAAATAATGAAACAACTAATTTTCCTTTTGCATAAATTAGGCTTGTTGTTACTCTTACTGTAAGCCTGAGAAAATAAAGTCATAAGGAAAGTAAGTAAGTAGGTAAGGTTACAAAATGATCTTCTTGAAATTTTTGGAATATTTCCATCCTGCACTTGAAACTCAAAACCAGAATCCTTCCAGGACTGTAGCTTACAGTCCTTTGCAACTGAGAAATGTCTCTTGCCTCCTAATTCTTCCTGCAGAGTCGGTTGCATGCAGCGTTTTTCACTCACYCCTCTCACAGCATTTTGTAGAGTGTGCTGTGGTTATACTCTCTTCAGAGGAAGGTGCAGATTAAATTATTTCCGGGTGTTCARTATCTAATTAGACAAGGCCAAAATGTTTCCTTTCCCTTGCGGCTGTTGAGTTCTCTGGGCTGATATGAAGCAGAACAGAAGCTGGTCTCTGATGTCTTTTTAGGACCATTGGAATGAACGTCACTATGCGTTAGTAACAGGAAATTTATTATATGAAGATCAATGAAACTTTCAGTGGGAACTTTGTAAAATAAAAGTACAATATAGTAGAAAATTAATTTCAATTGTTACGGTATTTGGTCTGATCAGGAAGTAATTCTGAATTAGAGGCCATACAGCTAACGCTTATTTAATTTATGATAGATGGCTACCAACAGTTAYTTTGTCACTATTCCACGGGGAACTCCCTCTCTTCTACAGAATGCCAAAATACAATCTGGATATAAGAACAAAGGGTACAGACCATTTTTGTTTGTGTGTTAAYCTGAATTTATGGGGTTGGTGATGGATTTGTGTGTATGGGGCTGTAAGCTGTATGACGAAATTTTTTTTGTTATGGCATTGATTAGCAAATTGGATAACTGTTGGTAATTCAATATTGTAGTTGCAAGACAAAAATCAGGTAGCACAGGGTCTGTAGACCTGTACCAATTAACTCCAAAATAGAATTTTAAAAGTACACTGGCTGGCTATGAGTCAAAGGCCTGGTTTCTACTTTAAAGCCTAATGGATACGTTTTCTGACTTCAACAAGCTTTGGCCAAGAACTGTAGAGGGTAACCAGCAGGCAAAGAGTATTAATCAGCTTGGACTAAATTAAATGTAACTCGAACTAAGGGTCAAGTTCAGCCCCTGGCTAAGTGTAAATGACTCCCATTGGTTTCGTGTTTGCATATCCAAAGGCAGAATTTTCTCAGAGTAATTAAGAGGTCCTGCAGGTATTTAGATAATTGCAGTGGGAGCTGAGGGGTGCTTTGGAACAAATGACACTGCTGTTAGCCATTTCCTGATCTTGTGCTAAGGCCGTATTTAAGGGAAGAGAATCCACTACTCCTTGGATTCCAGGCACTATGTGCATACTGACTGAGAGTCACCCAAGGAGGCAAGGGAAACATATCTGCATGGTAAGGAATTTACATTTTGATGCCACTGACTTTGATGCCACTGACTCAAGAGGCTGTGAAGGTTTTCTTGATGGGGACTTGAAAGAGTAAATTGGATCTTGACCAGTTAGGATTGGTGCAGTCATTTAATTTTGTTGTTGACAGAATGGAGGTGAGAATCAACTAGAAAACACTTTTACATCCTTCCAGCAAGTCACATGATTATTGTCATCCATTTGCATCGTGTCATTGGAAATGGGACTGGGAAAATTAGGTGGTGAATAGAGCAAGAGCTGGAGAGACAGGAACCATATTGGATCTGGACTGGTCTGGTTCTCAGAAGTTGTCCATCTGATTCAGGACTGATGAGGGCAAAGCCAACAGTAGTGGATGCCTCTCATTCCTCAGTGGTAATGAACAGGAAATGGGTCACATGGAATCATCCCTCAGTCTCTTCACAGCTCACTGAGTCTATCACTATGAAGAGATCTTTTTTTGTTTGTTGGAATAGGGATTTACTCAATGGTAGGGAAATGTGTTTTAACTGAAGTAATTGTCTGTCCCAGTTTCTTGGGTGTTGTTTGTGAGTGAATGTGGTTAATTACTGGGGTTCAGCTGACGAGCAATAACTYGTTAAGCTTCAGTGACTTGGTTGCTTTTGTTCACATATCTTTCTCCTGTGTCTCTGCCCTGGGCAGTGGACTTGAATTACCACTGCTGACAGGCCAGTCCCTTATTCAGTCATGGCTTTTTCCTGCCAATCTTGGGAAAAAAAAGAGCAGCAAACCATCTGCTGCCTGCACTAATTGCTTCATGATTGCATTCATTGTTCTGGCTGAAAGTACTGTTGTTACTTGGCTGATTCCTAACACATAATTGCAGAACTATTGCACGCTCCTCCGTTTTCTGTGTAAAGGAGTTACAAATCAGAAGGAAACTTCAGACAGAGTAAAGCATTGCTTGTGAGGCAAAAGCTTTTTGGCGGTCTTGTACATGTGAGTTCTCGTGGGCTTAATCAACTTGCTTGTAGAATGAAGGTCTGTATTTTATGGGAGTATTACTTATGTATTACTGGGTAATCTTCAAAAGTGGTTTGCTGTGTAATCAGACCGTGGAATGTAAGAGCCTCTAGTTCATGTGGAGACATCTTTTGCTATTCAGATGGGTCAGACACACAGAGGAATGGTTAGTAATCAGCCAGGAATAACAGAGCTATTTGGGGAGATGAAATAAAGGTGAAATTGGGAAACACAAGTCAGACAGGCAAAATGCAGGGTCGTAATTGCCCAGCTCAGGAATAAATGCACAAAGGCACTCAAGTGCTGAAAGGCAGCAACAGAGGCTGAAAAGCAGGTTTAAAATGGAGTTATTGTTATTGCTTCTCTGCTCTCGTTTTAAATTAACTCTTGAAAAGCGAGGCACCCCAAATTCAAGGAGCCCTGTCAACATAGCACTAGTAAATGAAGMGGTTTATGTTTGGGGTTCTTTTTTCTTTTTTTATTCATTTTGGCCTTTTCCAAATATCTGATTCCATCTGTCTGCCTTTATTTACTGTGTGTATCATGCTGAAGATGAGTGTTAGGGACTGATACTTTGCTGTATTTCTGAAGTGCTGAAGTTTGGCGAATCAGGATTGTGATACTTGTGAGACAACATATCTTCTGACATCAAACCATATCATCTTCTCCATTTTCCTGCATTAAAGGATGTCCACGCCTCATGCATGTAWATGGAAGAGAAAGGTATTCTTATATCTGGGATGACAGAGAAGGAGATATGGAGTCATAGGCCCCAGGATGTCTGTGAGAGAACAGACCAACACCTAAAASTACCTTCAGCCCCATCTATCCATGTGTTTTGGTCTAATACTTGTTTCTGACTRTAGAGTATCTGCCATAGATGTAGCCAGTATTCACTCTTCAAGATGTGATGGACTATTTTGGATACATTTTGTAATTTTAAAACCTTTCATTTCACTGCATTAGGATCTTATTTGAGGGTGAATCTGCTTGGAAAAGGATCAGACCAGGGACCTCCAGGGTTTCCTTTCAACATAAATTATTCTTTTTCTATTTACACCCTCCCAGTTTCAGTGGTAACAGTCATTGCTTACTTAGACCAGAGAAGGGAAAATAAAATACAGATTCATTTTATCAGAAATTGCATCATAGGTTAAAAAAAGAAAGAAAGCTGTTAACATCAAGTGACCTCCTTTTGGTGTGGTGTTTTGGTTTTTTCTTTTCCCCCACACTGCTGACAGCAGTGGTGACAACAATTTAAAGCACTATTCACTTGGGCTAATGTTAGCTGAGGGAGGCTAATCCCATCTAAAATTAATGGAGAGGAAAAAAGCTTCTCTAGAGTGGTAAGCATTAGCCACTTTGAATCATCCTCTGGAAAAGCCTATCTCTTTTGACAGACTATGGACACAACCAGGGAGCTACTTTGCATAAAGCTAAACATGAGCCTATGTGAATAACTCCCCCTTTCCCTAGGGCATTACTCCTGCAACAATCTACACTGTTTGTGTTTATATTTGGGGCGCCACTAATCATCCAAGCCAGTTTTCCAGCAGACTGGATTCTCTTTGGCGCACATTGTTGAAGATGAAAAAGTAATAAGTAATTTGTACGTCAAAAGTGGTTTGTCCCAGCTTTTGCAACGTTGCACTTTCTGCAGGGTCTTAGATGACTCTGCTGGGTTACCAGCACTTGTGCCAGGCGTGGATAAGGCCTTCCACACAAGGGCCTTGTGAATGCTATTCCCTGTTTTTAAGACATTCCATGTGGTGATGTTTTTAAAGCAAGCTATGCACAGAAACACCCACATTTGTAGCTRGAGCTGTGTGTGAGGAGCAGGCACCTGTTAGGCATCCTGATAACACATCTTGCACACAATCCTTTGCAAATGTGCCTTGTTATCTCTAGGCAAGTTGATAAGCTTTTGGTGGCAACCAGCATTCTGAAAATAAACAGGAAAGGGACATCAAAAGAAGAGTAATAGTGCCAGATCGTGTCTTCCTTATTTTTTTGCCTTTTATTTTTTTAAATTGGCCGTAAGCCAGTGTACAAACTGTGATGTAAAATCCAGTTTCCTAGAGTACCCATCAGTCTTTTACAGACCTCACTAAGCATAATGTGCTGGGGTAACAATTTAAAATAAAGAATGGAAGTAAAAGTGGGAGGAATCTCTAACCTTGTTTCCTACTCAAATAATAAAAAGGAAAAAGAAAAAATCAACTGGCAGAGCCCAGTGGAAGATAGATTTCTGGGCCAGGGGTGTGATCACTGAAACAGAAGGAAAGACTCTCAAGCAGTAATCACTGTGCTCTTTACCACTGACTCACTCATCTTTAGGCAAATCAATATGTCCTTGCTTATCCATCTGTATAACCATCAGTGCTCTGTACCCTTAGAGAACTTGTTCTTTTTCTGGTTTCCTTGTTTTTTTTCGGGGATCCTTGGATACATACTTTTAGTTAAGGGTAGATCTGTTGTTTCTCTGCAAGATTTTCTGTGCTCTATATGACTCCACTTTTCCTTCCATGAAAAAAAAAAATTACTTTTTCCTTTCCATCAGAGTTGGGTGGTTCACTGGATTAGGAATAAAGACATGTACCCCATATCACTAGATGTGCTACTGATCTCCATACTTTCCTGTAGATGGCTCACCTCTGTCTTCGCTTTTTCTGTCTCTGCCATTTGGTTGACTGTACTCTCCAATGTGTCTCCAGTTTCTTATTATACAAAGTGCCTGTCAACACTAAATTCACTTGGAGCCATAGGTCTTAATATAATGCAAATGATAAACAATAATTTATTTCTAAATTTAAAGCTGTGCGTGCRTGCGTGAAAATTCTGACACTTTGCCCTAAATTCTGCTATAGTAAGCCTTTTCTGTTCTGCTGTCATTCGAATACTATACACTTTTTAAACAAAAATGAATTTATTTGTTGCAGTTATCTAAGCAATTATGAACCTACTTAGTAAATTTACAACACAGCAGAAAGCAAGTCCTGGATATCCTGTTACCTGTAACAGAGATAGTATTTTGTAGCAGAGAAGGGAATTAACCTTGAGGACAACATACTAAGTGGAGTGGTAAATTCATCATCCTTTGGACTTGAGATTGGGTGTCTTTTCAAATGATACAATCTAATTCAGCCATCAGTTGTTGGCCTGAATAGTTCCCTCTACTGCTTGAGTTAGTGGTAAAGATGCTGCAGCATCTGTTAGGAGCAGAACACACTGATGATATTAGAACTTCCTTCTGTCTTTAAAATATATATGCCAGTCAGATTCCTTTAAATATCTCCTGGTAAAAAATATGTTTCCTGTAGCTTTTTTAGCCTCTGAGTTGACTGAACTGGGGACATCATCCTAGTGCAGTTGCTTGCAAACTGCCACGAAACCAGAACACTGGCTGATGTGGCTGAGAATCTGAGAATGTGTGAGGAGTTATTGAGGGATAGGTAGGAAGCAAGCTGAGGGTCATCTTCAGGATACTTTGATCTGCTGCTGAACATTCACAGAAGAAATTGCTGTGCTATGACCATCCTGAACAGCTCTGCATGGCAGTAGTGTGTGGTTCATCAGCAAAAGCAGCAGCAGAGCTGCAGACATCCCTGGTGTTTGAATGAGCTCTGAAGCAGGTATCTGACAGCTTTATCACTCTGATGTGTTTCCATCAGCATTCAATAAACACCAGTTATTGGGTAACCTTATTGATGGCTTCTGCCTGTGTGATTAATGCATTGCCTGCAACTTAAAATGTTCAAAGTCTATGTAGCACCCTGTGAACTTCATTGCTTCAAGGATATTTAAGCTTCTTAACACTGGAACTTACAAATAGATCAGAGGTCAGGGAAGTAAATGAGTATCAGCCCTGTAGCCTATTTCTGTATCCCTGATCATGAGTCTCGTGCTTTATTTTCGAGAGGAACTACCATGCAGGATTTGAGATTCTTTTTTATACAAAATATACTGTTCTGTTAAGTGCAGTGTTGGAAGAGAAAAGCTTGGTCCATAGTCTGACTCAGGGAATAGCAACATACCTTCCAACTTTTGGCTGCTCTGAAGAAGAAATGCCTTGTGCAGCAACTTCTTTAAATGTAATGTGCTGTGTTTGATACCCAAGTGAGCTGCAGTGGATGCGTGTTGGGAACGTCTGTGCATCCAGGTCCCTGTTCATGCCTTTTCACTCTTTTGAGATGTCTCTTTCGCCACTGTGGAAACTTCTTATCCAGTGAGATTAAATTTTTCATCCAGCAGGTAGAGTCAGGGACAAAAGGGTGTGAAAGATCATAAAGGACTATTTTATATACCTATAGAAACATGTTCAGTCTGGACTCCTTACCTGATGCACTAACACCACTTTTACTGCAGACTACATAGAAAGCAAAGAAATACAAGAGAGATTTAAGTTGGAGAAGTACATCACCAAATTGCAGCAATCCACATGATGACTTCCCTACTGGCCTTTGCTTTCCTGAGATTTTAGATTAGTTCAAAATATGGTCTTTCACAGTTTAATAATATTTGAAAAAAGCCTTATGAACAGTGAGAATAATGACTGAAACCTCGTAGAAGTCTAGAATTTCTTCAAATGCACCTGCATTTGTAGTAGTAGTAAAAGTACAATTTATCAGCAATAAACTTATTCTGTATAAATTAATGGGTATAAGAAGAAGGACTTGCCTGCATTTATTTCAAATTGTGTTGTTGCATCTTCAGAAAAAATTGTTTTTATCCAGTTGGACTCTGTTATGTTTATAGTTAAAGCTAAACTGAGCTTTAACTCAGAAAGAAAACATTCTTTGGTGAATTTGAAATTTCAGGGAAAAGTGATCTCTCAAAATCTGTATATGGTTGACCAGTGCAAAACCTGTGGTTTAGGTGCACTGGTGTTTTGTAGATGTTTGTGTGTGAATAAATTCTGTTTGAAGGGATGAAGGTGAAACAGCATGGATAACATTAGTTTTAATCATCTCATAGAAACACCAGGAAGTGTAAGAGTCAAGAAGTGAGCAAATCTGATGAAAGTATCAGGAGCACTGACTAGCAGAAAACTTCTCATGGAATTAGAGGTGACTTTGAATCAAACCTGGTGCTTTCAAAGATGTTCTAGGCTAGTTTTCCAGTTGCATCTGGGTTTTTTAGGTCAATAATGTAGTTTAGATTGATTTGCTTTGGTCTGATCTGTGTCCAGGGAGAGTGAGTGGAGATTGCATGGAAACAAGAGGTAAGAGGAAGAGAGCATTTTCTATTTTGAATGTAAGAATACCAAAGTTGGTAAACCCAGTCAACAAATAAACTTAGACTCCATGCTGTATTCCATTATAACTTATTTGGGGAAATCTCTTAAGTAAAAGGAAAATAATTGGAACTACTAGCTTTCTCAAAGTATTTCCCTAATGTCACTTCCAACATGCAATTTAAATCACCCTTTATTTAACCAGATTTTGAATTTCTATGTGCATAATATTTTTTGGATGAGATTAAATCAGTGTATAAAATTTAATATCCTCATCAGCATAAACATCATATGGAACTACCACCTGATTCAAGGTCTGTATGTGGAGAAGCAGCAGAATCAACTATTTAATCCAATTAGTTTAAACACTGAAGGTTGAAACATCAGGGACACTCAGGGCCAGTTGTATCTGCAGCAATCTGTATAGGCACTAAAGTGAAGATGGAGGCACAAGAGATTCCTCACATGGAAGCTTTGGCTTGGAAATGTAATCTCTTGAAAACAGAAAGGGTGATGGTAGGTCTGGACTAGAATAATGACTCTTCACATGGCATTACATCAGAATAGGCGGGTCAAATAAATCCATTTATTCTTAATGGGACATTTTGGAAAACATGTTTTCTCTCTGTATTTTATGGAGTTTCGTTTTGGTTTTGGGTGTTTTGTTTTTTTTTTTTTTTTTTGGTAGTGTGAAATGCAAAAGAAAAAAAATTACTCAAGTCTGAAGTTAGTGATGGAAAGATCAGGAAATTAGAAGGGGAAAAGAAGATTATGTGGCAACTGTATCCTGCTGTTACCTAGATGCTCCAAAGCATTTTAAGGTGAAGCTTACATTATCCCTGTATGTTTCGGGAAACAAAAAAGAGAGAGAGGGAGTATCATATCATGTCTGGCATAGATAAGGAGAGAGGTTCAGTTTTCAGGTATCAGCTTTCCCTGCTCCAGCAGACAGTGGTGCTGTGTTGTGAGAGGGCTGGGGAATTGTCTCGCCGTTCACAGAGTTTATTTGAATCCCTGCTCAGCCTCAAAAGGTATTTGTAACCTCAGAACAGCCTTGTCTTTTCCTTTGCGTTTTTGTTTCTTACATAAATGAGGTAGGTGGTAGGTTTCTACTTCACAGAATATTAGGATCTAAAAAAGCAAAACAAAACAAATGCAGGCTGTTAATGATTGTTACACATTCTGCGTATTACACAGAAAAATAAACGTACAAGAGAGGAAGCAAGAAGAGAATTATTCCCTGATGAACAAGGGTCAAATCCTAGAGATCAATACAAGATTTGTTCTTCATGACAATTTTGTCTCCATGAAAACAGAAATGTCGGATCATTGCTTGTCCCTCAGACGAAAACATACAATAAAATTTTAATAGGTTCCTTTTCTATCTGTGCTTGAAAAGTAAGTGTAGCAAAGTACATTGTCTAACTTCAGTCTAATAATGCAAATTGTCATCAGACAGCAGTGCTTGCCAAAGAAAAGAAAATGTCATCTCTGAAGGGACTGCAGGCACAAGGCTATCACAAGAAGTCCCAGGAGAGAGAGGGATTTTGTAACAAGAAAAAATACCATGCTGGGTTTAAAAAATATCCATACAAGCACTGGAATTGCTAAAAGGGGAAAAATAATCCCAGCTGTATCATAAACAATACTTGACAAAAACCTAGCCTTTGAATACTTTTTTTTCTGGTCCAACTGAATAGACTCAGTTTGAAAATGAACACTACATACAATAAAATACCTGAAAAAAATCCTTACTGCAATGATTTTTTTTTTTTTTGAGGGGGGTGGTGTTACACGAGGTGGGGAATTCCCCCTTTGCTAAAGATACATTAGTGCTGCTGGTGCTGCAGTGAGTCAGTAAAGGCCAAGGTTGGTGCTGAGATAATGGCAGGGGATGAAAAGCCTTCTAAAGCCTGGTTATTAAAGTGTCTCATCAAAGACAATGAGAGCTTCTGCTATGGATTCCCAGGGAGCTGATATTCTCCTTTGAGAGCTGTTGCCTTTTCTCACACGCTGGCTCCAGCTCACTGGGCCCTGGCTTCTAATTTGAGAGTCCAGCCCAGACAGTAGAATTGCTCTATCCTTCTCCTGCCTTTGAAACAGACTTATAAAGTCTTGCATTTCTCCACTTTTTGCCTGGATCGCGTCTCACTCAGGGCACGGATTGAGAGAAAGCAGGGCTGCCTGGGTGCTGTGCAGCATCACAGCTCCTGTTCTGCTGGGGGAGCTGATGGATGCACCAGGGAAACAGCCCCTCTGGACGAAGAGCCGTGCTGGAAGAGCCAGAGGGAAGCTGTGGCACTGCACGGGACTGCAGCATGGAGAGGGGTGCTCCAGGAGCACAGAGAAAGCTTTTGTGGGCTTAATGTAATTAATTCATACTGTCACCAAAAAACTCAGGGAATAACCTGCTGAAAGTTGTGCTCAGGGAAATTAGAGAGGGATAAGGATCAGAGATACAAAAGTGGGAAAACAAGATTCATTGTGATGACTTCGGCCATCTGAGGATCAGTGTCCCTGGAAAGCTTACATCCTGTGTCCCTGGTCTGGAAACACATAGGTATCTGCTGAGTTTGGATTGCTCCCTGTTCCTAATTAAAGGAGCTTTATTGAATCTTAAATTACTGTATGTCAAAGATATTAGCTGGCACAGAAGAAGCTACTTTGCCATGAAAAGGAAAACATTGCCATCAGAAAGATGATAGATAATAACAATAGCTTATTGCTATCAGGTTTTTACTTTTTGCTGCAATTATAGAAGCAGGTCTAGAAATTGATTTTGAATGTGAGGGAGGGAAAATATCTCCTGGTAAAGTTCTTGAATAGATGACCTCAAATCATTTGTAAAAAGTGGTTGTTAAATGTTCCAAAAGATTCTCTTCAATTTTTAAAGTGAAAGTTTTCCTTTGTTATGCTTACAGTTTCCTAAAGTTTCAAATAAAAATGTATAGAATCTTCTACTTAAGGAAAAATAACAGACTCACCACTGAAGTTTTAAAAGTGGATGCATTACTAGCCACAAAACTAAAGTGTTTTTCCCTCTTCTTACCCTCGTTATCATCTATCCCCTCCACCATCTTCCTTCTCTCTTCTTTGAGTGTTCAAGAGAAAGGGAGATGAAAGAGGTGAATTTTTAGCTTTCATATTTTAAAGTAAATTTTAACACATGCCAGTCTACTGTTTGCCAAAAAGCTGTTGTAATTAGTTTCTTCTTGTTCTTCCAAGTTTTTAGCATAGGACAGCTGAGATACATTGGGGTTTGCCTGTGGAATGGATATCCAAATAAGAAGTAGACCTCAAGGTTTTTTACATCCCATTCTCATAATTCTTAAAATGCATTCACATCATCTTTCTGATGAACCCAAAGCTTTTAAATCATCATTTTTCCTTCTCAGTTATTCTCACATCCATTCTCATATCCATCTTTCTCTCCCCTGCCAAACCATTGCCACTACATGTTCCAAAAAAATTTGCCATGGTTTACACTTAAAGGTTCAGATTATCTGGATTTTATGTAAGATCCCTAAAGAGGTGTCATGAAATGGGAGATCACAGTTTAAAAAAGATGTGCAACATCTGCCTTGCCAGAAAGGGGACTCACCAACTCTACCAGGCAAAGGAGGGAGAGGAAATAGGATTAATCTGCAAAAAAAGGATGGAGCTGATTGCCTCTCAGTCCTTCCGTATGATAAATTTGAAGCTGAATAAAGCAAAAGAAATAACAGAACCCAACTGATCCTTCCCTCTTCTGGCCTTCTGAGAATTACCTGATGGCAGCACTTATGGAGAGCAGCTGTTTGTAAGTGCTCTATAATAGTAATATTTGTATATCACTCCACAAAGACATGTCAAAGTATTTATAATACCTGTAATGTGCCTTTTTGCTGACCTTTCACAGCCTGGTTTGGTATTTATCATGGAAAGATTTTCTGAAATGATTGATGTGTTTGGAGATTGTTTGCCTAACCAGACCAGCAGAAGGTGTCACGTTGTTTGCAGAAGGACAAGAGCAGGGGGACAATCCAGGGTTTCCTTGGTGCAAGTAACTTGTGTTATTTAAACTCATCCAGTCCTGCAAGGGAAGTGTGGATGTGTTAGAACATTTTTGGGTGCCAAATTGAAAAAGATTTCTAAGGATGGCACTGGTAATTGGAAAGAGAGTGTCCTTCTAACATAATATTGAGGAAGGCAACTGGATGATGAATTTTCGTTCAGGGCAGGTTGTTGGTTACACCCATAAAGTGATCCCTCAGGTAAAACCAGTTGTGTCCCACATCACACATCTCAGTATTGCCTATGCCAATAAAAGGCACCACAGACTTGTTTCAGCTGCCCCAGGTGTGTCCCGTTGAGACTGGAAGAAATAAAAGTCCAGGTCACTATCTCAGAAGTGATACAGGGCTCTTCAGGTTAATGTCTCTGGTATCTTTGTGTTTTACTGTGATTTATGTTTGTTTTTGTCCCCAGTTATTCAGTTCGGTGGAGTTTGGCAGAAGATGGCTGCTTCTCCATGAGGGAGTTACACCAAACAGGTTCTACTGGTAAGAGCAAAACCCTTTTCCTGATTTCCTTGACAACAACTTCTCCAGACATACAGAGGTGTTGGAACAAGGTCTTGAAGGCAACGTGGCTGAAGGCAGTCTGCACTGCTGATTTGGTGAGATTAATTTAGAACTGGTATGAAAGGGGCATTATGTGTTTACATGACACTTGAAAATTTGGTCTTTGATCTAAGAGTGATGCAGAACTGAAATAAACTGAATAACAGTCTGAAGAAAGCATTGATCTGGGATGGGAGAATGAAGAGTTCAGTCTGGTCCTGCTACAATTAAGGGCCAAAGCCTGAAGTCTTGGATTCTTGGAGGATGCCAGCATTTCTGCCGTGGTCAGCAGCAGACATCCTCTGGTGGCTGGTGTTGTGCTTTTAATTACTGTTAAACATACTCAGTCCTTGAAAGCGAGCATGCTGCCCCTAGACAGCAATTAGTGGCTTACATGGAAAAGAAAGCTGAGGAGTGAAAGAGATGCTGAACTTTTTTTCCTGCAAACATGGTTGTATAGTCTAAATCAAAGGTAAGGTTTTCTTGTGTTTTGGTGTAAATCTGTGGCACTTTTCATCGACTCCTTAGGTCTGCCTGTGAGCAAAAATGGGCCTATGTCCTGTGAATATGCCTTTAGAAGAGAAGCTTTTGATAAAATAGGGATCTTGAAATCGGGAGGAGCTGAACCCAATGATTAAAATGAGACCTGTGTGGTAGTTTCTAAACTATAAATTTATGTCAAACCCACAGGTTTTGAACATAGCAAGATTCATGAGTGGTTCAGTCAAATATTTTCTTTTAATTTATAAAAGAAGTACTAGCTCTAGGTCAAATTTACTTCTAAAGTTGAATTTATATTTAGTCTGCAAAGGATATACCAGACATTTTGTTTGCTGCTCCTGCTTTTTAATCCTTTCTCAGAATCTGTGTTAGCTGAAGCTAATGCAAGCTAAATTCCATTTTTAACTTAAACTCATTTTTGGGAGTGTCTGTGTAGACAGGCACGTGTATTTTTATCACTATTTCTTTCCTGCAGGACTCCTAACAGAGTTTCAAAATGTCAGATGCAAACACAGAGCTCTACATATCTTCTGGTTTTTTTTCTGGGCTAATAAAAGAAGAAAGTCATAGAAATTTGGGTACCCTGTCTTTGAGACATCCAATAAAATTGTAATTGCTGAAGGGGTCAGAGAGCTGGAAAGACTGTCTCTGTGTCCTGTATAGTACTCCAAATCTTTTGAAGTTTCCTGTAATTGCTTAGCATTCTGGTTTATTGTGAATTGAGCTGATGGATGCCAGCAATAAGGAAAATGATGAAATTATGGTTTTCCCTTTCTGTGGAGCTCCAACTTTGACAGCCTCTTAGAACCTAACAAATCAGAGAACTCAGGCTTGGAGCTTCGAAGGCAAAGAGCAAATTAAAAGATGAAAAGATGTTCCAGCCACCCATCTAACTTCCCTACAGCCATCAGCAGAGCATGAGACTGCAAGCCTGTATTTTCACCTTGAACGAAATGTCCCTTGCATGACACACCTCAGGGTGAGCTAGAGCTGTCAAAATAAAAATAATACAACTTGTGGACACACTGTTGCATCTCATTCCAGCTTATTTATTATGATCATCATCACCTTGGGGGAAAAAAAAGAATAATGTTAGGTGCAATTCTATGGACACTGTCTGGCCTCAAACACATCCATAGCAGAAAAGAGCTGTGCGTGTGTAACTGAGGACATGTGCACCACAGAGAGCCACACTGGGCTTTTCTGTGCATTTCCACTCTCTGCAGCCAAGTACCTGAGGATAAAACAGCACTGAAGTGCTGACTCAGAAGGGCAGCCCTTTGCAGTCCACGTGTGGCTACTGCTGACCCCCATGAAAAGAAAAGCAAAAGGGAATTGGAGTATAAGAGGGTGCAGAAGCGAAGTTGAAATCCAGATTTCTGCAGCAACACCTCTGTAGCCAGTGCTGCTGTACAAGTTGGGTAGAGCCTTGCTCAGTGCCCAGTGGTTTGTTGTTGGTTGGGTTTTTTTAATTAACTATTATATATTTTGGCTTGGAACCACACTGCGTCTAATCAACCTGAAGAGTTAGAAGACTGACTTTACTTATTCTTAAGAGCAGAAATAAGTGGTGAAGTAAAATGTCCTGAAGTCACAACTTAAAACAAAATGTGGGGATATTCTCTCCTGTTCCTGGTGCTTTATCTAAATCAAATGGCTTTGGAGGGATCAACCAGGACACAGCTGTACTGGGTAGAGAATGAGGGAAATATTCTGCTATGTAAGAAGGGCTGAGGAGTTCCTTTATTAAAGATTGCTTCCAGTACTCTCTAAACTAGAACTCCTCTAAAATCAGAAGACAAAAAGCAAGGCCTCTGGCATCAGGCCTTCCTGAGGCTGCATTTAGTTACGCTGCTTGTTTTGACAGGGAAGGTGCACCTGGAAGACTTTAAGGACTTTTACATGGATTTGAATGGTTGATGAAAGCAAGGGTGCATTTTCCTGATTGCTCACTGATATTTTCATTGCCATTTTACTCTGTCATGTTGTCCTGTAAATAGCTTGTGGGTCACTCCGAGTCTTGTGAGCAAACTCCACTGAGCTTGCTGGTTTTAGTCTTGAGAAGGCTCTACCTGCAAACACTGCCAGAGAAGCTGTAGTGTCTTTTTCAGCTGCATTTCTTATACCTGTTTCCAAGAGCATTTTCTTCTTTATTTGCTTGTTTTTGGCTGCTCTGTGAAACACTGCCTCCTCCTACCACTCCAGAGAAATTTAAACCTCTGAAGAAAAACATTAAGCAGTCTGATGATGCTTACTACATAACTCTGAGAAAACACTCTGTGTAGATAAAACTCGGTTCCTTTTAACTCATATGAATTTTTTTATTCTTGTATCCTCTGTTTCATTAAGAGGAGTCATTAGCATGGAAATAGAGTATTTTTTTATTCAAAGCTCCTCTGTTCCACCTTTCCGTTCTTCCACCTGCAGCTCTAAGTGATGCCCTGACATCCACACATCCACTGTGATGAAAGAGGTGTAGTGTCACTCTGTGAAAGAAGGTATCAGGTGGGAGATGAGCAGATGAACTCAAACCTTTAAAATGAGAGGTGACTGGAGTTTTCTTGTCTTAACAAACCTCCACCAAACAACAAAACAAAAGTAGAAAAAGGGGATCTGTAATTTTCTACCTCATTAAAAGGTTGTAAGGACACACTTGTGCTGGGCAGGCTTTAGTGATGGGCTGCTCTAAAATTGACACCTCTAATAGTTGCTGTAATTTGGGTATCATCACAAATCTGTTCACATAATCTAGGTATGTGGAAGTGGTGTACTGAGGAAAATGTAACCCATGCAGAGAGTCGGCCATATGTTATGTGTCAGGTGGAGACATGGAAGAATCCACACTGCATACGAGCCCAAGGCACGGCAGTTCTGCTCTGTATCAAAAATTTTCATGTTTTTTATTATTTCTCTGGCAGCTTCTTGAGATTCTGCTGTTAAATGTACTGTGACAGAAAAATGGGTGAAAGTTATCAAGGTACTTGGTAATTCTGGAGCTGTGCTCTATGAAAATACCCTAATTACTAGGAAGGAATATTCTAAGCAATATTAATTCAGCAGGGTAATACAGAAGCAGCAAGTTAATATACATGGATTATTGCTGGTAGCACAGTGTTTACCAATGTAGTTGGCATTAGGGAAAGAGAAACCAGTAGATCCTAGTTAAAAGAGTTGGATAAATGTTTTATGTAAATATTTCTGAATTTATATTTGTGATACTTGGTGATTTTGGGCAAACATTCCTGTGGTGGAATTTTGCTGGTGTAGATGCTGGTTTTAGGGAATACAAATGTGACCACAACTGGTGAACCAGTCACATTGGGAGTTCCAATGTTACTTTTTTCTTCCTTTTTTAAAGTTATCTAGTCAAAGTTCAATAGTGATGCTTTGTGACTTGCAAATCCAGATACCTATGACCAGTACTTGCAAAAAAACTGGTCAAAGTGCATATAGTTCAATATGGCCAAAATATATATGCAGACATTGGTTACTCTTAAAAGTCAGGTTTTTATTCTGGTCCTTAGATCAGGTCATGCCTGAAAAAATATTTACTAAAAGTCAGTAAGTCAAGGCATCAGAATTAGAGCTGGTCCTAAAAAAAAATAAAAATAAAAGGTTAAAAATCTCATTAAAATGTCTGCAAAATGTAATGTTTTCAATCAAAGCGAGACATTTTTCTGAAAAGATCCTCATCTTATTCTAATCAAAACCTAACCTTGAGAAACTTGAAGGGGGAGGAAAGAAATAAAACCAAATAATAAAAGTGTCTTAAAAACGATCATAAAATGAACAATAGAAAAGCCCAGCTAGTAAATTAGATCATCAAGTTACAATCATTATCTGTATTGTGGTGGTATTGATTTTATTTTTTTAACTTATTTGAGTGTTGCACCTAGACAAGCAAGTAGGAGAAATACAAAAGTGATACCACTCCATACTTCAAGGAGATCAGAGGGCTGTAATAATGAGTGGGCTGGAGCACCTCTCCTGTACAGACAGGCTGAGAGGGCTGAGGCTGTTCAGTCTGGAGAAGAGAAGGCTCCAGGGGGACCTGAGAGCACCTTCCAGTGTCTAAAAGGAGCTACAAGAGAGCTGGAGAGGGAATTTTGTCAAGGGTATGGAGTGATAGGGCGTAATGGCTTCAAGCTGAAAAAGAGTAGGTTTAGATTAGATTTTGGGAGGAAATTCTTTCCTTTTAGAGTGGTGAGGCACAGGTTGCCCAGAGAAGCTGTGGATGCCTCATCTCTGCCAGTGTTCAAGGCCAGGTAGAATGTGGCTTGGAGCAACCTGATTTTTGGAAGATGTCCCTGCCCATGGCAGGGGAAGTGGAACTAGATGATCTTTAAGATCCACTCCAACCCACACCATTTATGATTTCCAGTAGGGTCATGTGTCTGTGATGTTAAAGATTTCCTGAAAGGAATGGTCTCCACTCAGTCTTGTGTTTTTCTGAGTATGAGGAGAAGAAAATGGAGGCAAATATTGTAAAAGAAGCAGCCAACCAACCTTTCCCATCAAATAATACAAAAATATGCACACACACTGAAGGGGAGAAAAACTTGTAAGCAGCTGGGAGGACAGATGAGTAGATAGGGCTATATTTGTGTTTCTTTTATGAGTAGTGGCAAAGAAAGTTAATCTTCAGAGTGTAATTATAGAGTGTATATCTTTTCTTTTCCAGAGGAGGCTGGAGACTGTATTTTAAAAGCTCTGACTGTGTTCATTGGAGCAGCTGAAAGAGCTGAAAATCAAGGGGATGAGGTGTCAAAGCCCTGTTAAAAACTTCATTATATTCAAGCACTTGGAGCAGGCTGGGTGAACTGTCCCAGTGTTCCTGTCAGATCTTGGCTTGGTGAGATTTGCACGCCCACCAGGTGGGCTGAGGCAATTTAAATGCCTCGGTATCTGGGCTGTTTACAAATGATGCTGTGTATGGCTGAACGAGACCTTTTAATCACTGCAGGGCAACTGCTGGAGGCTGATGGGAAAGATGCCAATCAAAGTGCATTGTGACAGCCTGTCCAGAAAATCATCCACTTGATCTAACACACAAGCCCTGTTCAGTGAGTTGAAGTGAAGAAATTTAATTTAGAATGTATGTATTTCATGGCTTAAATATGGTGGATAATAGGACATGCTAGATGAACCCATGACAGTTTTCAGGAGAGCTGAATGAAGCAAATATTCATCTGAATAAGCCTTTTGAGACCAAGAAGCACCAGTCTGATTGATGCATAGGTTGGTGTGTTTTAGTTTTCCCAATTCAGCAGATATTTCTTAAAAAATCATCCAGAGATACTTTATAAATGAGTACAGACTCCCACAAGCTTCGACTTTTCTACATCATCCACTTTCCCAGGTTAAAGCTCTGCAGAAGTAGGCAGGCATCCATATACCAGGTCCAAAATCTTCATTTGGGGGGGGCTACTCAGTAGCAGGAGCCTGCAGTGCCATGCAGGACCCTGGAACGTGTCAGCCTCCAGCAGGAATTGGACTAAGCAGCTGATTTCTCTGTATGCACCTATGAAGGACAGACCTGGAGGAGGCGAAGCAGTTGCACAGTTGAGTTTCCTGTGGGTTTGTCTAGGTCTGTGTCAGGAAGGTTTCACTGCTGTGTTCTCTTGTATGCTTAATGAGCAGCATACTGTGTTACCAGAGTTGGCTTTGTGCTCTGGCTCTAAATGGCTAGCTGGCCTCCTCCAGAGCTGCCTGTCTGGGCCACAGCACTACAAAATGTGAGGAACATGGTCTTAGCACAGTGGGAAATTGTGATCCTATTAGGCTGTACCAGCAGAGGAAACCGTAAATCAGGTAGGTTTGGTCCATGATATCAAGGAGGGGAATTCAGAGGCTGTAGCTAGAGGGTGTCTTCCTCCTTCTTTCTCTTCAAGCTGGCTTGAAGTCTTAAGTTTCCTGCAATTTAAGAAAAAGAGATCTAGGATAGAAGGGCTACCTTAAAATCGGGATCTAGTCCTGGTGACTGACTTTTATCCACTTAGGTTAGATCCTCATTTTAAGACATTCCTCCCGCCCAGCGTTACCAGCCCTTCTTCCTGAGAATTCACATCCATCTATTTCAGAGTTTTAGCCAAGTTTCCTCTTTGGAGCTTCCCACAGAGAGCTGTGGTGTTAACAGCAGCAGGGGAGAAAGCTTCCTTTGCTACCATCCCCAAAGCTGTGGGGTGTGTAGACAGCAGAGTGTGGAAGGGTGTGGATCATCATGCTCTAGGGCTGTAAAAACTGCTGGTGAGAGTAGAAGTGACTCCATTGCCTGGAACTCACACCACTATCCCCATTTACCTACTCATCTATTTTAGTGTTAGCGGCAAAAGCCACCTGTTTTTCTGGGTCAGAGGTTGTGAGGTGGCACAATTAGGGGAAGTTGGGCTTTACCCACTGCACTGCTGTCTTCTATAATTTCTAAAAAAAAGGTGACAAACTGGGAAAAGCAAGCCATAGAATGAATTTTTCCCAGTGGCTGCCAGTTGAATTGCACGAAATTGTATCATTTGATGTGATTGGGCAGTGTGGGAAAGAGTAGTGCAGAGATGTAGCAGGGAAAAACTAATTAGATTATTGTCAGGGGAGATTTATTAGCCAGATATAAAGAAATGAAGTGCTGATTTATGCCTATCTGGAACCTATCCCTGTGTTTCTAAAACATGTCAGGAGGATGTGGTTAAGAAACGTTAAAGCTAGAAAGCAGTCTTTAAAGTATGTTCCAGGAATAGTAAAATCTGTGAAATTTCACATAATAGGGACTGATCTAAAGGAACCACAAGAATTGCCTCCCACACTAAGCTCCCTGGGGCAGATTCACTGACCTCTGCAAGCAAAAAAGGGAACAGAGAGTATCTGCAAAGTCCCCATGGAGTCAATATAGTAGTAAAAGAAAAAGGAGCCAGGAGGACTCTCAGGCTCTATTTTTGTCTCTTCCACATAGCAACTGTGTGATCTTGGTCAAATCAATGAGGCCCCTGTGCTCTTGACTAATCAGTGAAGTTTGTCTATAAAGCTGAGAACAAAAATTTTCCTCAGCCCCTATTTCTAACTTGGTCTGCTTGTCTTGTACTTTTCCATAGGTCTTGAACAAATCAGTAGCATGCAGGGAAGGTTACTTAAAGGTTGATTGTCAAGTACTTTTGTATCTTTGGACAAAAAGCTCCCTGTTCAGTGCTACATGTTACTATTTTTATGAATGGCAATTAGGATTTAGTGTTATAGAAGCATTAGTGGAACCAAAAAATTGGTGCTACTGGGGACTCCATGAGCGTCATCCACTGTTGTTGTTTTCATTCTGCCCTTTAAAACAAAACCAAATCTCTGCCGTTCACTAAGTTGGAGTGAGGTGTCAATTTTTTAACGTGAAGTGACAGGATATGTCYTAGAGGCAGTGGGGGAGCTGGTTTTGCATTGGCAAGATTTACGATAAGGGATTCGCATGAGTGCTGAGGCTAAAGGAAGAAAAATCCCCAAAGGCAAATCCTACCAATAATTGAATTACAAAGCCATTATCATGTGCTGAACAAAGCAACTTTATAGCTTTATTGTGGCAGGATAAAGCTTGTTGGAATATTTATGCTCATAGGACAACTTTGGCATAAGGATCTCTAAAAGTGCATTCCCTCTTCCACCTGACTGTTGCAGCTAGTCAGTCTTTCTGTGTAATGCAGTATATGTGGGGATGGGGATTTGCTCAGATTGGGACTGGGAAGAAGGAATGCTGAAGGTCAGGAAACATCTCAAAATATATAACATGTTAAGAACAAAGTCATCTGCAGAATGCAACAGAGGCACATGGGCATTTTTAATACTGAGTAGTCAAACTGGATTTTCCAAGCCATGCGTCAGTTTTCTGTTTGGCGTTGCACTGCAGCCACATCTGAGCTGCTCCAAGTCAGCATTGATAAGCTCAAAATGGCCAGAACTGTGTGGATATCATTCCATCCACCTTAGCAGAGACGTGCTGTTGTCTGTCATTTGTCTGCCGGCTTTTGCTGCATGAACAGATCATGCCTGTTTATCCCCAAAGAAAGTGAGGTATGGTCATAGGAGTATAATTCTGCACTTGTTCACTTCGTCTGAGACATGGGAAAGCTGCATGAGGTCTCTGTGTCCATATAAAGAACAAGGGACATTCGCACTGGTTCTGTCTGTGAAAAGGACATGGTAGCATTTGGCATTCTGGGCCATTTGCATTGAGGATTCTGTAAAATAACAGTGTCTTTTACTGGCTGTCTTAAAAGACCTTTGATCTTGGCTGCTGTGAGCATGTATGATACAAGGGATACATACGAAAAGATTGCCRTCAAGTTTCTTGTGCATATAGCGTGATTGTGTCTGAAGTCAAACATCCAAAACCAAAGGCACCCAAAGCTACTTTCCAGAATGCACAAATCCTTGAGATGCAGCCCTTATTGTCTGGTGTTTCGAGTTCATTGTTTATGAAAAAATGGTAGTTTGAAATTAGGTGCAGCAAGTAGAAGCTTTTGCCTTCTTCACAATGATGCCTTTTTGCAGTTCTGAGTGGTCTGACTGCCTTGCAAGCTTCATCAGTTCCCAGCATCCATAAACAATTGCTTTTGTCCCTAGAAGTGAAAAAAGATAGAAGAGGTGGAAACCCCAGGATAACAGGGTCTCTATTGAATTTTCTTGGCTCTGAGGAGCTGACAGGCCAAGGAAGCCAAGGTTTTAGAAATGTTTCAGACAGAGAAGATGGCAAGGGGTTGGTCACTACAGAAATATGCCAGCTAGCATTTACTGTGCAGTGGGCAGTGCCAGGCTGCTTTTGTTTAGTTCAGCCTAGTTCTAAACCAGGGGATGATTCGGGGTCTTTTCGCTGTGCTGCTTCTCACGGTGGATGTAGAATCTGCATTCAGAGCAATTACTGTGCTTCAGCCAGTGCTATCGATTTGTGAGGCTCTCAAGTGCAGATGACTACTTAGCAGGCTTGATGGTGATTAAAATTTTAGGAAGCAACTTTGTAATAGGACCGTGGGGGTCCTAAATTTTTCAAAATGTAAGCATCTTCAGTGTAAAGGCAGAAGGGTCACTGCCTTGAACTCCCTTTGGCTTTTCTAAATCCTCCTTTTCCCAATAGATTTTTTTCTTTTTTTTTTTTTTTCTGTCTTTTTCGTTTCTCAAAACATCCAGACAATTATACCAACAAAACACTAAAAGTTAATCACAAAAATACAATAGGCACCATTCAGCAGAAAGTGTTGCAAGGATATCCCTGGTGTCCTGAAGTTTCTGGGAGTATTACAGAAAGCCTGAGATTAAAGGGACGGACAAAGGACGTGCTGGCATTTTACCACAAAGTGAAAACATAGACTGAGGCAAGAAGAAAAGTTTGTGGATATGAGAGTGTTTGGTCTTTGAGAACAAATGCTGAAAGGGAAGAATGGATTTGAGAAATATGAGAAGAAAGCACTGCCAGCATAGTGAGCAGAAGCTGCTCAGAATAGGAAATGGCAGATTTTGGACTGTTGTTTATTTTTAGAGAAACTTCTGAGAGAAATCAGTAGCTGAGTGGGTCCCAGAATGTTGTTCATCTGTACCCCTGTTCTTTGTGGGGTGCTTGGTTTATCAGCTGTTGAACACACAGCATTTCTCCTTGTTCAGCTTGTGAAGCATTGCATTGACCAGGTTGCATTAACCATGTGCACAAAGCATAAAGAAGTATAGTGGGCACTCGCGTCAGGTTAGAAACACTGAGTTGGAAGTTTTGGTGTTATCTTGGGTAAATTCATCATATACTTTCCTTCTTCCGTGGGTGAAGCTTGTATTTTTTTTATCATTCTAGTTTTGGTTTCAGAAACTTCCAATCTGGTCAGGAATTTAATTTCTTTAGGATAAATTGTTCATTCTGCTTCATACTGATGCCATGGGTTTAACACTATTACTTAAGTATATTGACCTTCTCAACCTCTAGGGATGATCCTTTTTTTTTTTCCCCTCAGCCAAATGAAAAAGACAAGAAAACCCACTGATAGTATTGTTGCCTGGATGCATGCTTGGTAGTATTGTGATAGATTTGGTTGATAYACTAAAAATTTAAGATTGCTGGTATACATTCCACAGTTCCTAACACTTTTATTCCAGTAGATGCTTCAAGAACTGATTGCCCTATGAATGCAAAAGGATGTATGTCTGTGTTCTTACACAGAGCATGTTCTCAGGGGCAGTGCAACCAAAAGCACAGTGTTTAGCTCCTGTATATGCTCACCGTGGTCAGTATTGCATTTCTGAATGTCTCCTAGGCTTCTATATGTCATAGAGTAAATAATAAAAGCTGATGTAAGCTGTATACAACATTTCTCAGAAGGAAAACTGCCCAGGACATTCAATTATCTCTTTAATTGCAATCCATAGCTCATCTGTGATTTGTGCTTTTAAAATTAGGTAATAAACATCTTTCAGGTCTGTTGTGTTACCTGCTTTGGGACCTTTATGTGATTACATCTGGCTGTCTGTAGTGGAGGAGTCCAAACATTTTAAATCTGATGGAGAAAACCAGACCTTTCTAGGGTAAAGTCTTCTCATAAAGTCATATCTAACATTGTTCAGCTGATCCACAGTGCAAAACTGCCTGTTTCACCTCTCTACCTGCAAAGAAAGTTCAGTGTGATTAGTTCAGAGTTAAGTATCTGCAATATATAACTGGGTGAGATGAGTGTTACTTTATGTGGCTTTTCAGGTGGTATGGAGGGATGTACAGAGAAATATCGCAGAGCTACCACGGAACAAGACAGTATGACACAAAAAAATGTGACATTACAAAAATGATGGTCAGTAAGCTCTCAGCAGAATCCAGATGGAAGTGATATGTTTCTGGATGTCAGCTCTGTACAGTAAATATTGACTTGAACAGATGTGTATTTGTATTTTGCCTGTTCTTTACAGCTGATTGTTCATGTTGTCATTTAATATTATGGCCTGATTGTGACCTTGTGCTGTCACAAATAAATTAAGCCTATTATATATCAAAGCAATGAAATGCATATTTTCTAAGGTAGGAAGAAAGATCTAGCAGATGGGAAAACCTGGAAATGGCTCTTGACTATACCTCAGATGTCTTAGTTGACTTTAGGAACTCCCTCCTCTGGGCCTTAGTTTTCATCTTTGTCATTGCATTTCTAAGTTGCAGGCGTTAGATGATATCAAAAGAAAGGAAGTCCTTGCGGTTTATCACCAGTCCTGTGACAGCCATCCTTGTTCTGTACCCCTTTGGGACAATTGATGGCTTAATTCTACCTTGAGCTGAAGCTTCTGCAGTCCCAATACTGATTGTTGTAGTGTGAGACTAAGTAATGTGCAGGTGACTGCAGCTGTAGCCTTCTAACTTTTAGGGCTCAATGGGTCCAGATCTTTATATGCTGCTCTTAAGACATTTGAGAGTTTGATGTAAATTGTGGCTCATATCACCAGTGAAAACAACAGTGACAATCACATCCCATCCATCAGTGAGGTGTCTTGTTCTGAATTCGCTGTCTGTGCCTGAAAAGATGCAAAAGAGGTTTTCCTTGGGGTCAGAACAGCTCTCTGAGGAGGAAACTCCCAGAACACCTGACTTTAGACTCTCATGCAACTAGGGCAACAAGTTCTTTGCTGGATGAATACCATTGTTGCGCTCTGAAGAGACAAAATGTTCACATTTTTGGAATATGTTCCTTGTTTCTTTGCAGAGTTCACATTCCCAGGTGGGTGTGTGAGGTCAGGAGGAGGAATGAACTGACAAAGCTGTATTGTGTCTTCTGCAGTAGCCCAGTTCCAGATGGGCTATTCCAATATTCCAGTTCCAGTATTTAAAGCCGACTTAAATAAACAAGAATAAAGAGAAGATATGCCAAAGTGCAAGCTTTGTCCTTCTGCAGTTTTTTTTAGAGCTGTTTGTCACTGGCATCTCTCTATCTTGAACTGAATTGTAACTAGCAGGCCCAGCATTTTGGCCCTAAATCTGCTGATCATTGCAGACAAAATAACAATGCCCTAGGAAGGTGCTTCCTTCTCCACTCACTTGGTGTCAATTACCGGGAGGCAGAGATTTTAAATGGAAGTTGAATGTTTAGGAGAATAACACCTCGGCATAAAAATAGAGAAGAGGTAAAAGCAGTGCTGGCTCAGAGTATTTTCTGAAATTTCAGTCCCCAACCAGGGAGAACAAAGCCTTTTCTAGCAAGTGAATTGCTATGTATTTTGTCAAGCAAAGGTAAGGATTAATCAGGACACAGTCTTGTTATTGTTAACATTTTTATAATAGTTATTAGTTAATGTACATGATGATTAAGCACTGGAGGTGCCTCTGATTGCAGTCAGTGGGAACTGAATTAAGGTCTAAATCACTGTTTGAATCTCTCTTCCGATTTCCTAAAAAATAAAGAGGCTTTGAAGAGAACATCTAATTTGTCTATCACTGGAAATGAATGTGGGTCTTCCATCGTGCTTCTATTTACTAGGAGGGCAGGCAGCTAACAAGAAACTTGTTGTTTAACCCTTAGCTTTAATCTGGCATTATGACTTGGATGATAGGATCAAGACCAGAAACAAGGCTGAATGTCAGAGATGCTGCTGAGGCTGCTGTACAGTGGGACTGGCACATATTGCAGTCGGTACTTCCATAATTCAGACTCTCATCAAACCACTGGCCATTTGGACTCTTCCAGGGAACTGAGAAGGCCAACAGTGCCAGTCCAGGGGAACCTCAGCAATGGAAGCAAAGCTTAATTCCATGAACTCCTTATTTGCAGTGCTCAATGTCTTTGCTTTGTTACTTGTTAATTCAGAGTGAACAAACAGTCATTTTCAATGTGACATTTCTTTTATTAATGGAACACTGTTTTTATTAGATCAGAAGTGATAAAATGTCTCAGGATAAAATGAGGTTTTAAAACTTCTTAATTAATGAGGGAACATTGATCATTAAGGTTGTCAATTAAGCAAATGTGCATTAAAATGTCCAATATAAAGGTACAGCTATAATTAGTATGCTGGCAAATGCTATTATTCCTTCAATTAAAGTCTTCTGTATCCCACCTTGAACTGAAATGCATCCTTCTGACCAACCCAGGAGACACATCAAAATATCAGGTGCCAGCAAGAACAGAAACAAGTCTCCAGGTGGAAAGAAATGAAGGAAAGGGGTCATAAATAAAGAACTCATAAGTACAATGGCATTGATTAGATAAAATGGTAGAATTTCTTTAAAATATTCAAAATTATTTCAGGGAAAACTCCAAAATGCATTCAAAATTATCGGTTCTTATTTGCGAGTATGAGTTTATGTCTGGCTAAACGGGATCTGCTTTGAAAGTAATATCTCAGCCATTCATGGTGTATGTTGTTTTTAATGCCCTTGTCTCAATCTGTCTTTTACAGGTCTATGATGGGCAATGGAAGAGAACCAGATCTCGTGCACCTGGAGGCAAAGACAGTGGATGGGCGTAAGTAGCTCAGCTGCCAAATGTTGTGCTATGCTGGGCTCTCCTCATATGCTTGTAACCACACAAAATGAAAATAGAGATCTCACTTCTTTTTTAGTGATTCACTCATTTAATATGAGGGCTTTGGCTGTTCCAAGTCGGATCTGTCAGAAGAGAAGCCTTTCCAGCAAGGCAAAAAGCTGGGTTTAACAGGCTATGAGAGAAGCTGAGAACATGGCAAGGAAGAATAGGTGATAAGCAGTAACTGGAGTTACTACACACAACACTCTTATTTCTTCTTACATGGTTTTTGTTGATGGGAACATGACATTGAAGAGAAGTGCCTGAGTAACAAAGTCTAGCTGCTGTTTTTTCACACAGTACATAACATCACCTTGTTCACAGCTTTATAGTTTTTGCAGACCAGGGATACTCTGCCTTAGGTACTACCTTTGAAAATGCCTAATTTCTTTCACATTAGAAACCTTTTAAGGACCAGTCTAAGTTCATTCTTCACAGTTACTGCATGTTCTGTCATTGTCCTTCACTTTCATCTGCTCCTTTCCCTCCCTGCTTTGCCTCTTGAGATGTTGGTTTTTTCCTGTTCCGGGAGCCTCGTTTACCTGCAACTCCAAAATAGTCTCCTAATTGGCTGTAAATTCTCTCAGGCACCCTCAGCCACCTGCTGGCCTTTTCTCCTCCCATCCAGGCTTCCTCAAGGTTTATCTTTGAGCTCCACTGCCTTTGCAGATCTTTCTCCATGGATTTCTTTTCCACAACATTGGATTGCCTCAGGCAGGCATCACACCGAAAGCCTGGCTGCCAGACATCTAGGCATTGTAATTCCATATTGTTTCCTCAGTAAATAACACCTTTCCTGCAACATAACAAGAAGGTTTTTACCATTTGCAATGCCTTCAATTATTTCTTCTTTGTATTAATGATGCCTTCAATTAATTCTTTTTTAAATGGATAAAATTCTTCCTTGAATTGTACCCTCAAATGCAATGGTGTTACTTAAAATGTGCATTTTGTCATTGGAAACTTAAAAAACATCTGAAAAGTTAATTGTATGGTAATCTGGTTTTTAACTTACGGAAATTCAGCTTGAAAGAGAATTTTTTGGAAGATGAATCTTGAAAAGAAACAGTTGTGACAGAAACCATAAAGTTTTAAAGGTCTTTTCACTTCCAGATATGCAGGATTAGTAAAAGGGAAAGAATATATTATCTCTGTTTCTTACAAYTTGTGGTCTATGATTATTATTTCTCCTCTCAGTTTCGCTTACCTGATGTGGCAGCAGGGCTGAGAATGTGAGGCTTTCTATTTCTTGGGGTGTGCTAAATAAGAATGAAATATTCTAACAGGACAGTGTCTATTTCAGCACAAAAATACTGCTGTTATAAGCCATTAACAATTTGAGGTCATGGAGATGAAGCACTACAAGTGATGTTTAAGGAGCTATATTCTGGTGATGCATTTGAGAGGTATTCGGCTCACGGTGGGCAGAGAAAGTGCTGTGCTCCAAATGCCTTGGATGGTTTTGTAAGAAAACTTTGCACAGCTATTGCACATTTCTGCGAAACGCTTCTTGTGTTCTTAATAAATTAGTGAGCTGTATTACAGCTCTTAAAGTGGAAACCAAAAAACAGGCAGACTAAACTGGCTTCACTGAGGAGTCAGGCATATTAGTAAAAAGAATCGTGGAATAACAAATTACTGCTCATCAACTCAGCTCTAGTAACAGATTCTGCACACTCATACTGGCTTGGCTGTGAGGCAGCACAACTCGAGTTTTTCAGTTTAGTCAGTGTCAGGACTACTAATGTCATGATACCAGTGGTGTCAAACCTTCAGYCAGTGGTGACCCCTCTTGCAAAGCAGTCATGTGGGTGAAACCTCTGCTAATGAATCAGAAGGTCCCCAGCCCACCTCATTGGCAATATAAGGAAATGTGTTGGATTTTCAGTGAGTGCATGCTCTGTTTTGCCCCTTGTTCCAGGGAGTGTTGGTCTCTAGCAGAGGGCTGTGGTGGGTAGCTGGAAGCAGTAACCTTGGAACATACCACAGCATTTTTTGCCATGTGTTTGGAAGCACTGCAGCTCACAGGATTTTAAGACCATGACAGAGAGCGTGCACATGGTCCGTTACTCTAGTTGCCATGACCAGCTTGGTATATAGAGGTCTCTTGGCTACTAGAGCTTTCCTCTAAGTACTGAGTCAGGCTCCTTTTCCTGCACGAAGTAATCATCGCCCTCCAATGGATGAACAAGCCTTTCCCTCTGGAATGGAGCAGGTGTGCTGCTGCCAGTGGGATAATGGAGTGAAGTGTGCTAAAGTGACAAAGATACCTTTTTTCCAAACTCAGAGTAATTTGCGAATAATTTTTCTTGGCTTTTTAATGGATTTTTTTTTTAGTGTTCTTTCATTTACTTATTTATACTTTGTTTGAAATATCTCTTTTGAGAGTTAACCAAGTGTAAAATTTCAATAAAGGGATTAAATTTGAGAAGGTAGATTTGCCAAAACAAGGCAGGGAGAAAGCAGGAAAAAACCACACAGTCTGTACAATAAAATAAAASATCCTGAAGTGGAAATATAAGAGCTAAGAAAAAACCTGCTGAACTAAGTAGAGATAAGAAAAAAAACCTCATTTTTGTGCTGGTATCTTTTCCAGCAGAAGCTAAATAGTACAACTGCAGCTTTAGGTGAGAAGAAGTAGAAATGTCAGCAGGGTATGGGTCTCCCTGACCGAGTTGTTTGAGAACATCTGTCAGCAACAACCTTAGTATTGGGCTCTCCTTGCTGCAACACCAGTAACTCTCTCTCTCTCTCTGCTCCCTGATTATGATCTGTCTGTGCATTTTATTTATTGTGTTTATGTACATAGTGTAAAAGGTTTGCAGGAACCAAAACAAGAGTCTCTTAGCACGCATAAATCAGTATAACTTCAGTGAAGTGTTGATTTACAGCTGCTGGGGATCTGGCTAACAATGTTCCTGAGTGCGTGTTCTTCCTACTTTTAATTTTTTTTCCCTTGGGATCCAGAAAAAATATGGACTCCTTCCGAACAGACTGTGTCTCATCAAACTAGGGTGCAGGTAGTGATGAACAAGTTGAGTACAGTCTGTTCAATTTAGTTCTAGTGGTGGAGACAGATTTACAGGGCTAATCATTGCCATTTATGTTTTTCATCCTGTTGTGTGGGTTTTGGAGAGCACCACACAAATTTTCATCTGGTGGAATGCGATGGTTTAGTTTATTTTTTAAAGGCTTCAGGCCCAATCCAAATCAATCTGGGACTGAGAGCATAATGATAAAACTGATTTTTCTGGTTGGAAGAAGTTCATATGAATGTTATCTCACATTTCCATTTGTATGCTTGGATGTCCCTGGTGTTTCTGTTTGATTTTGGAACAGGATCAAAGGCGAGCCAGCAAAGTCAGCAGGAATTGTGGAATTGTGATTTTTTTTTTTTTTTTTGGTCTGGCTTCAGGTCAACACCCCAGTAAGACAATTAATCCCCCACGGTTCTTAATCGCACGATAAGCTTCTCTTTGTTACATTCACCACCACAGTCGGCAGGCATGATGGTGGAAGTTAAATCTGAGTTTGCCCAAATGCAACTTGAAGTGCTTTCAGAAGGTGTAAACTTAATGACATGTGGGGTTCGGGTTTGTAAAGAATGCACGAGTCCTGAAAGATCCTAAATTAATGGGCTTATCTGGTTTGAGCTAGGGAGGGTTATCCCAGTAAGGCCTGATTCAGGCTAATTAACATGGGAGGTGATTTTTATTCAGGTGGTGCCTACTGAGGAACCCCGACTGTTGGTAAGAGTTAGAAAGCTGGATTCCTACAAGGTATTTAGAGACTAACTGGTACCCACTGGCCCTCCAGCGAATGGCAAAACTGACTCAGAGGATGTCTAAATGACACTTTCTATAGACAGTACAGCAGTAAAACAGCTGTTACATTTATGAGACATGCATTTGCTTTTGTAGATAAGACACCAATTTATTTAGAGTAAAGTTTTTAATTTTTTTTTTTAAAGCATGGATGAAAGAAGCTAAGAGGTTTTCTAATGTACCAGCAAAAATTTAGAGAGCTCCTGATATTTAAAAAGTAGTTTTGTTTCCTTTGCTTTTCTTCTGCTGTCCTGATTTGCACAGCAACTTTTCTAACTGAAAGGTAATTTAGGTGCTGCTGTGATGCAGGCAAGACCAAAGTCTCACCTGGGGCCAGCAGACATGTTCTGCTTGCTGATCAACAGGGACCCAGCATCTGGCCAATAGTGTCTGAATCACAGAGTAGTACTAGGACTTTAATTTCTGTTTTCACAGAAAATTGCTAGGAAGAAGAAAATAATCACTGTTGTGGAAAAAATGAGTAGGCAACCTAGCCTGACAATCTTTTCCTAAAGTAGCTACAGTGGTGAATTAATTCCCGTAGTGCCCTAAACCTAGGCAGTGATTTTTTTTTTTCCCTGATTGTGATTAGTGTTTTTTTCCTGATCATGATTAGTATTTGTCCTGGAGAATGACATCTGTTCGTTTCTCTAATTATAGCTTTATGCCAGAAATGGCAGAGGATATACTTCCCTATGTAAAGAAAGATTTCTAAAGCTGACATGCAATGATGAAAGAGTAGCAGCAGGATAAAACCAGATTTGTGAGTAGTTAGTAAATGGGATGGTTTCGTTTCACTGATCTTCATTACTGGTTAATTGCTTTGCAGTTGCTGAGTCCTGGAGAGTTGTGAGCATATTCCCATACCATGAATGTTTCAAAAATCAACATTCATACCAGATGGAAATTGATAAAGAACAGTCATTTTGTGTGTTTCTCAAAAAAAAAAAAAAAAAGATTAAAGTGTGGGAGAAAATTTAATTAAATTGTGGCATTCATTGCCATGGGAGGTTGCGAATGCTAATGATGTACCTGGACTGCTTAGGCAACCTAGACTTGTGTTCTTAGTCACTGTTGGAGAGGGGTTACAGGCCTGGGTCTCTCAGTGACATATGTTCCTACCATGTTCTTATGGCTCATTAGTTACAGGATGCTTCGAAAGCAGAAACTATCCCTAATGTCTAAGTTGCTCAGTAATGAACTGGGATACTCCAGAGAAAATCTGTAAGAGAAACAGTTCATTGATTCTTTTGCCTAAAACTCCTCATTTGTCCTCAGTGGGTTTATTTGTAGAGAGAAAGACACATTCCTCAATGAATTAAAGACAAGAAAAATATAAATGATACATTTGCAGAATACASTGAATGTTTTCTCTGATTCTCTCTATGATCAAATAAGGTTTTCAAAAGATATACATGCAAGCTTAGACTAGGAATCAGTGGATATTAGGGTTTGATATTTAATCCAAAATAGCACTCAGCAACAAAATATSCTGAAGAAAGTTCCACTCTGCTTTAGGAAGGGATCTAAAACTCTCCTGTTTACTTTTCCAGAGGCTCACCAACCTTCAGTAACCACCAATAACCTTCCATCCCCACCAGCAGAGCCAAGAAATGTCTCTGGGACAGGCTGGATCCATTTCCATTGATAACATATGAGTGTGCAGCTCAAGCTAAACGGAAAAGACTAAAATATTTCATGGCACAGGGTCCTCCTGGCTTTTTTTCTATGTGTTAGCATTTGCAATTCTCTTTCACCACTGAAACAGATTAATTTTGTCAGAGGTTTCCCTTACAAGATGTCTCCTCCRTTCTTGTGTTCTGTGACTTTTCTTGCTTCCTCTTTAGAAATAGCTGCCATTCCCTGAGAAAAATCCTACTCTGGGTATCTAAACCTGTCAAAATCAAAGCGTCTGGGGGTGCAGGAGCTGGGAGTTGCTATGTTCTTCTCTCCAGGCACAGTGTGACTTTGTTGTTGTATATTAAAAACAGCAGCTGTYGTTGGAGGTGAGGGTTCTGGAAATGAAAAGCATAATGTCCTAATTACCTATGGCAGGGAAAACATCTGTGCAGGAAAACTAATGAAATTAATTCCAGAGCTTAGCAACTGAATACATTAATTGACATTAATTAATGCTAAATTACAAACCTCTGCCAATGGAGTCACMTAAAATGTCCGTGAGAATCAAATGAAAAAATCTTTGAGTTAATGTGAACACAGAAAAYCTTCCCTTAGGAAAAAAAAGTGGGAACCAGGCACTGCAAGAAGCCTGCTTTTMCTTCTTTCTGTCTCTCATAGCAGAGGGAGCTTTTCTTGTTGTGCACATCTCAAGGTTTGGCTGTTTGGGAGATTAGCTTAAGCAATTTCAGTGCTCTGCCCTTTAGCAGATATTACTGGCATTTTAGAATTGAAGCCATGGAGAATTGCACTATAAAAGTTCACAAGAATTGCCTTAGTAAATCTTCATCAATGGTACAATCACCGCTGCACAGACTCCTGCGATCACAGCAGAAATAGGGATAGTCCCCATTCCTCCATTAAAACAGGGTTGAAAGAACCTCAGTCACCTCTAATGGATGTCAACCTGGCCTGCTCTTTAAAATCTCTTGTGGAGGAGATTCYTTAATCTTCTTTGCCGGCTGGTCCCAGAAGCACGCATCCTGTTACCTGCCTGTGCTCTCAGCACAGATAACCCCTTTGCATGGGAAGGAGGATGGCACTGCAGTCTCCTCTTAGTGTGTCCCAGACAGCTGCTGTGCCTGTGGAAGTAAAAGGAAACGGTGGTGGTGGGGAGGAAGTAAAAAAAAAAAAGGAAACCATATGGGGAACAGGGGTCTGATCCTGTATATCTCTATGTTTGGTGGTTCCATTCCATGTATGGAAAGCCACCCAGATGTGGACCTTCTGGAGCAAGTCTAGAGGAGGCCACAAAGATGATCACGGGGCTAAAACACCTCTCCTGTAAAGACAGGCTGAGAGAGCTGGGATTGTTCACCCTGGAGAAGGCTCCAAGGAGACCTTATTGTGACTTTTCCATACTTAAGGAAGGCTTGTATGAAAGATGGGGACAAACTTTTTAACAGGGCTTATAGTGATAGGACAAAGGGTAGTGTACTTTTGTACTAAAAGAAGGTAGATTTAGACTAAGTATTAGGAAGAAGAGTTTTACATTGAGGTGAACAGTAGCACAGGTTGTCCAGAGAGGTGGTAGGTGCCCCGTCCCTGGGAACATTCGAGGTTGTGCTGGACCTTGACTGGGGCTCTAAGCAACCTGATCCAGTTGAAGATGTCCCTGCTCACTGCAGAGGGGTTGGAGTAGAKGACCTTTTAAAGGCCCCTTCCATCTGAAACCATCCTGTGATTCTGTGAATTTGGGGCAGCTGTGGTGAGGAGGGGGGAGCAGGAGGCTGTCCTTCATGATATAATGGAGATTAAAGAGGAAGAGTGGAAATTGATGGTGTTGCAGGGGAAGAGATGCATGCCCATTCTTCTGTCTTATGACTAGCAGGGGACACGATGCACAACTATGGGGTGGTGGGAGAGGCTTTGGCCCCCTTGTCCCCCTCCTTCCTGGATGCAGAGGGAGAGAGGGCTGAGCGGCTCTGAAAGGGAACTTTCCTGAGCTCACTGGAATGAGCAGGCTGGGAATTACGTCGTTCCCTGCCCTCTCGTGGCTAATGTGGAAAAAAATCATGTTCCTCTGAAGGGAAATGCATTTCGATCATGCTGCCCAGGCTGTATTCATTAATGTTTTGCAGTGAGCTGCRAAAGCATAAAATGTTATAAACGGCAGTGACTAATAATGCTCAGCACTTCATATATTCCAAGAACTCCGCAAATGCCAGAGTAAAATCATCCCTCATCAAACTTTCCTGGAGGTTCGTTACCCTGCATGTCTGTTTCAAGCAGAAGTCAACAGCCCTTAGAAACAAGGAAAGAAATGTCAAATGATAGATTTTAATTAAAACCAAGATTAAATATGAGATGGTAAAATTCCAGCCATTTCTATTTCAGTGTGAAATGATATTTCTCTGATCCGAAGGTGGTAATTATATCAAACAAGGGGCTGTTCCCTCTCCAAGGAAMATGATTAGAAGTACTTCCAACATTAAATGCCATGTAGTGTTTCTATTATGTAAGTACTAATGCTAAAAAGCCAAAATCCTTTTTCCTGTRGATCAGGTTTGTCATTAAACAAAGTGCAAATTCTTAGTGAATCTGRAAGAATCCAAATTGAATACTGAGAATCTGTTTCTGCGTTATAGGATAAATTGCCACCATGAAGAAATTCAAATTGTTTTTCTTCAGGTGACAGATTATGAGGTGAGCACCTTGCAGTGCTTCAGAATAGGAGGTGAGGACATCCCATGTAGTGCCAGTGGATGAGATGGCTTGCATGGCTGCAGGATGGATGGCTGCATTTAGGCCATTTAATTGGAAACTGCTAAGGCCTCTAGTTTCAAGAGAGTGTGGAATGATTGCCCATGTCTGCCAGAGTGCATCTACCTACGCTGTCTGCAGAGAAGTAGGTGAAACCCCTGATCAGGAGGTGGTCTGGGTTACTTTCCAAGCTGATCTGAATTACTCTGCAGAGTATAAGTGCTGTAGGAAATACAAAGGTGCATCGTGGAAGGGATTCTCTGGTGACACTATGGGGTGTGTGCCCTCATGCTTGTGTGTGCTCTGGACCCTGTCCATGTTCTAAACAAACTCAGCACATGACTGTGGAGAAGCTGTCATGCTCCACAGCAGATCCCACAGCATGGGSATGGCAGGGAAGCTGCTGAGGCTCAGCACGGAGGGTGTCTGTCCCACAGCATAKACACAACTCATCAGACTCAGAGCTGCTTTGGGAGTCACAGGACTTGGGCTGGTTTTTGCCTCTGTAAACGGTCCTTTGCAGCTCTTGTTCCCTTATTCGATTCCTTGCTTTAAGCTTAAGTTTGTGTGGCATCCAAGTAAACTTAGCAGGCAACAGCGCTGATTAATACACCCTTGACTAGATTTCTGTCAGGTCTGAGTCACAAAGCATTGCATTGTGCCACCTTCAAATGCTGCCTGTTGCCTATTTCCAGCGTGGAATCACAGCAGTGGCATGGAGTAATCAGATCATCTATGCTGGGCTCTCCTTGGATGAAAATGTATAGCTCTGATGTCTGATCTAGGGCAAAATGAAAGAAATAATGGGAGGCTGAGGCAGGTAAAGATGGAAGGAACTTACAGGAAGAAAGTRATCAAGGGAGAATTTATGAAGGATGTAGGGGAAAGAAGGGTCGTGTGGTGTTGAATGGATGGTGTCAATTCACGTCACATGAATCTGGGAAGCAAAATGCTGCCTCAGCAAATAGGTTTATGACAGTAGGAAGAATCTGTGCTCAGGATCTCAAGTGTATTGTTTTTGTTCTTTTCCTTTCAGATGCCCAATACATCACCTGCAAGATGCAGAACTGCAGTGAAGCCACTCGCAGCAAACCCTTTCCAGGCTACATTGACCATAACTCCCTGATCGTCCAGGGTGATTATGTCTTTGTTCAGGTGCAGAACATGCTCTTCTCTTATTTATTGATATTTTGAATTATATTATTCTATATGATGTTATTTTCTCTTGCATTTCTTTGCATGTGTGTGCACGTGTGTTAGCTTGCAACTACTCAGACAACATTGGATCCATAAAGGCAACGACTGGATTGTAGCAGTTTATTACAGTGCTAATAGTGTTCCTTTAAGCTCTAYGGCCCTAGAGTTCCTACCTGGAGTATGTACTGTATGCGCTGGAGTGCTCTGTGCCCCTCCCTGCAATCTCATCAGCACTCCAGAATTACTGCTTTAACCCCCCAGCAAGAAGTGGTGTGTCAGTCAACTGCTGTTACAAGGCAGTAGACCAAAGCTTTTTTGAGCATGAGAGGGAAATAAGAGGTGGGAGGGAGTCAGGGAAAGCACCAAAGGAGTAATCAGGCTTTATTGTTATGCCTCAGTTGTGATTATAGTGAAAAGGCTGAAGATGGGATGTATTCAGCCAAGCTGTGTTCCAGGTGAGAGCTGGAGAATAGACTTGAACCACTGTAGGTTTCATTAGGCTGCTGCCAGTGTCCATTTACTGTCAGCTGAAGAGGACAAAAAAACCTAACAGAATTGCAGGGAACGTGGAGGTGAACTGGAGATCATTAGGGCTTGCCTGGGCTTCCAGACAGTTTACATTTTAGCATGCTTGTGAGTGGAGGGAAGAGAGAGGACTGATATTTTACATTGGGTGAGTTGATTGCTGATTGGCTTCAGTTAATGAACTCAGTCTTAAACTCCAGTGTAAATAATCCACAAATAAATCTGGGACATACTCTCCAGAACAGCTTTTGTGCCTAGTGTGTCTGAGGCAAAAAGGAAATGTTTATGTGGCAAGGAAAATGGGCATGAATCACTGTTTAGCCATGCTCTCTCATTTCAGAATGACTGTGTGTTTGTGGCTCAGTGACACAGGAGCTGGAGTATTTCTCCTTAGCCACCCTGGCTGATGCYGGACCCCGTGTTATCCCAGGTGCTGTTCTTCAGAGGAGGAATAGCCCTGTGCCAGGCTGTATATGCTTGGAAGAATAGATGAACACCCTCCTTCTAGCCTTCCTTTTTTGATCTCCATCTGGTTCTTCTGCAACTGAGCCATTTGGAATGAGAATTAGTAGGCTTAAAAGCACTAGGATAAAGGAATGGGAGGGTTTTTTTTTCCCAATAAACTGTGTTTTATTTACAAACATGCACTCTCTCATAAAAAACACTTCTGACCTTCCTTCCCCTAAATTTTGCCCAGTTCCCTTAAAAAAAAGTTGAAGAGCTTTAGAATGAGAAATAGTKCTTATTTTACTTAATCTGGTATGAACTTGGCCTCTGTGTATCTTGCATCTTAAACTACTGCAGTGCATTTTAAAACACTTACTACTAAAGAAAAGTCTTGATAAGATCAGGTATCAAGCAATTAAAGCAAAGTTCTGCATGGAGAATCCCTTGGAATATTTGTTCTTCAGTATCTTTCATCCAAGGATTTCAAAGTACTTTACAAACATTGATTATGCTTCAGCAGCCCTAGAAGCCAGATAAAATTGACAGCTTTTTTCTTTCTTTTTCCCTCCTTTAATAGGTGGTAGAAAATAATACCTCACATTGTTCTAACCCAGCATTTTCAAGGTCTGTCATCAGTATTTATGCACTTAAATATAGGGCGAGATTCACAGAAATGCCAAACCACTCGAGCTTCTCCTGCCCTCCCTATCTGTGAACGTTTAGTTGATCTCATGACAGATACCTATGATGGCTTGTCCAGGGCCACACAGGAACCAAAGCTGGAAGCAGAAATAGAAACCAAGCCTCATGTCTGCCAATCTGCTGATCTAACCACAGCCTGCAGRGCAGCTCTGCAGATAGCAAAGGACAGAGGGTTTTCTGGGAAGGCACAGGAGAGCTGTGGCATCAGCAGGTGACGTTAATGGCCCAAGTGAAGTTAGGATTTCACTCTTCACAAGTTTTCACACGAGATTCTGTCCTTTGTCTCTCTTTGCTGAAAATGGGATTCCTCTTGTTTTCTTTTTCAGCCTCTGTCAGTTGGATCAATGTTTGTTCCTCAGCTGTAACAGCGCTGCAGTTTTAAGCCATTGCCACCACACTGTGGTATTTCTCTTAACAGCTTTTGTTTGATATCCCTTCTGATAATATACAAATATTAAGAAAAACCTGATGATAACTTTCCTGCTTCTCTCATAGCTGACATCAGGAGGAAGACCACATTATTACGTTTCTTATAGGAGGAACCCATTTGCACAGATGAAGCTGCCAAAGTACTCCTTGCCCAAGGTAGGTTGCTGCTGCTAGAATGTCCATATGAGCCTACAGCTATTTTGATTGCACAGAAGACCTTGAATCCAACACGAGTAGCTGCAAGATGACATGCAATGAGTGAAAACAGCATTCTTCTTTCACACAACATTTACAAGCAAGAAAGGACTAAAACCAAAAGTCAGCACTTTGGCTAGTCAAGGGCATCAGCATGAAATGTAGACAGATACCACAGCCCACGTCAATTACCATTTCTCTGTGGTTAGTTAATTAAGTTTTGGAGGAGATTCTCACTCTCCCTTTTTTTTTTTTTTCTTAAAATTCCCCTCTCCTCTTGCTATCTTGTATGGGTTGCTTTTTGTGCTATGCCTCATTAGTAGACTTTAATGGGAACCAAGCAAAAAGATGTCTTTGTGTGCCTGCTCTGTATCTTGCCTAATTAACAATGGTGAATTAGCACTGGAGCTTGAARGGATATTTCTGCCTTCTGAAGCTGAATTTTTTGAAAGACCTATATAAAAAGGTGGCTCCCTTTTGAAGAAMCCACCATTTTTCAGCTGGAGTTCTAATGGCTTCTTAACAAAGACAGAGGATTGCTTTTTTTGGCCTTTTTATTCTTGATACAGTCTGTCTTAAATGAAATTTAAGCTCAAAGGTAGCAAATGATCTTGTGGATTCTATATAAGCTCTAACATCAAAAGACAAATGCATTCACAGAAATTAAGCAAGGATTGTCAAAAGGAGAAAAGGAAAGTGCAAGGTCAGCCTATTCCTAGAAGCTGAAGGTGCACCAGATTTTGTTGGTGGAAATGTTCAAAGAGATAACTTGGCTAATATCACAACTGGCTCTCTTTGATTCCTCAACCCAATTGTCCTGCTTATATTTGATTGACTGGGTGACCTTCATAAAAACAGAGTGCAGCTCAAACCCAGCCCTTCACTGCTTTACCTTCCTTACTCTGCTGCTGGAGCCTTTGCTCCTGTTTACAGCACCTGGAACCCAGCCTGCAGGACATCAAGGACCATACCAGAAGCCATGAGATGATCTTAGCTCTGACACAGGAGACCTGTGGTCTAYTTCAAAATTTTCAGTCACATTTTGAGATAGCTTGGTTTGAAACTTCCTGTCCAAGCAGGAAGGAATTACTCTGTAAATTCAGAGCAAATTTAAACAGGTGTTATTTGAAGGAGCCCTTAGCAACAGTGTTGCATTTTAGAATGGTTATTGTAAAAGCCAAATAAAAATTGTCATTTACAGCTGATACAGACCATCTGTAGAGACACTGTTTGCTTTAAACTTATTGTTTCTTTTAGCCCACACTTATTTTTCTGTCCACCTTCTCAAAAATAYCACTGAGAGCCAGAGAAAATGCACTATAGTTAAATTACAATGTGTTCTCAGAGAATAGGTATTGGAGCAATGTATTCATGTTATTTGACCCAAAGAAAGATGCTTTGTCACAATCTCGGAATATCTTCAAAGGCTGAAGAGCTGCATTTGGCTTGGAAGGAGTTGTAGTGGGCTGTGGCTGTGGCTGGGTAGCTGCTGTCAAAGCAAGAGTGTCACTTTTATGAAAAATGCACAGACAGTTATATTATTCAAGGAATTGGAAGATACAGCTTCTTTTATGCCCAAATTCTCTTTTATCTCCTTCAGCTAAGAAAGAGGGGCCAAGTATGGTAAACATCACTAAGTGACTTCTGGAATGGAAGATGGAAATACCAAGCTTTTTGTCTCTGTGTGTCACTCTCCCTGGACTGGGGGCGTGTGACAGCAGGCAGCTTTGGTAGGTGATGCTGCTGCTCAGGCAGGATGGCCCACAGCAAATCAAACTAAAATATTATTCTTGTTGACATTAACAGCCTCGTAGCTAGTTTGATTAAAAGCCTAAATAAACTTGAAACTCTGTTCCATACAAGCAGATGCTTGCATATGTGCATACAGGTTGTGTTAACCCTGCAAACAGTCTTTATTGAGACCTGTTAATTGTTGCAGTGATGTTGATCTGTGGGTCGATGCTGCCTATTCTGTACCACAGCACCACARTGTGGGCTCTGTCACACACTGTAGTGTCACTCACGATAATCACCTTAAATGTACACACAGGGTGCATTTGCTCCAGTTTAGACCAATGCACTGGGCAGACATCTGAGAATACTGAAACAAGTCAAGCAATTTCTTTTAAAAAGACCTGTCTTATCTGGTATTGGGTTGAATAGTGATGGGATGCGTGCATGTGGTACCTCTTTTTTAAATTCATCAGCTTCTTTCAACCTCAGGATGCAGGTTCTGATGGAACAAAAAAAAAAAAGAAAATCCTTAAATAGAGACCTTAGAAGAGCTGGCAGTCCCAGTAATTTCACAGAAGGCAAAGGCAAGAGCAAGCATCTTCACAGACATTTCACAGAATGTTTTGAGTTGGAAGGTACCCGCAAGGGTCATCAAGTCCAGCTCTTAAGTGAATGGCTCATAAGGGGGTTGAAACCACAACCTTGTTGTTATTAGCACTGTGCTCTGACCGACTGAGCTGACAGAATAAAACTGGCATTACACATCCCTGCTATTTAACTTGCCAGGAAAAAAGTTCCCTGACCAAATGCAAAAAGGGCAATTGAAGCATATTTAGTAATTCAGGAAGCCTTGGCCTTTAATCATTTGAGTAGACACCCGATCAAACCCATGCACAGCATCATGCTGTTACCTTTGTCTTTGGAAAGGCAAAAGGCACAGATAATAGAACTGCATGTTAATGTACTGCCAGTGTGTTCTGGAACAGAGAGAAAAAAGCTCAGGCTCTCAGGACACAGATGCATGGGGAGCCCCTGAAGGTGACGATGACTGTTTGAGAAAGGTGCCTTGCTTTACATTCCTGTCCTCTTCCATCTCTGTAGGCAGCTTGTTCGCTACCAAGATGAAGGCTGTCTCTTTGTATTATTCCTCCCCCCAAAAAATTAATCCCCACTCTGAAAAAAATCCAGTGATATGCTGATTGATTTTAATTTTCYCGATGTGGAAATGAAGAAATTCTTGATGCTGGTCCAAGACCKGTTTGATGCCCATACTAATCCTCTTCTATCAAAGCTTTGCATCATTGCTACATCTATTGGACAAGGCCATATTAAGAGGAAAAAGTTTAATTTATCCCCAAAGGCACACAATTGGAATGCTATCTTTTTTGACTTTCTGCATTATGTATATTATGCCAATTCAGTCTCAATCTCTGCTTCACTGGGTGTAAATTCCTTCAGCCTTACTGGAATCTTCTTCAGACTTCCATSTTACAGCATGATCTGATCAAACACAGGAAGCATCTAGTGAATAAATTAACTTTTTTGCTTCTTAAGCATTTGTGAACCTGCCTTTAATTTTCTTTGGTGTTGATCAAAGTATCTTTTTACCCCTCTCCCTTAGTTATTACAAAACCGTTGATTGAAATGGTAAGGTAAGGAAAAAGTACGTTCACCAGACAAAACAATAATCTCATAATAACTTTTAATCTCTGTCTGTGTTTAAAGGGAGAGGCCTGCCCATGTGTGCACATATGCAGAAATTAACACTTGAGACTGGAGCTGTGCTTGCCAGTGTTGCCTGGAGCACATTGGGAACACCTGCTGATGTAGATCCACCACAGACTGAACTAGGGTGACAGTCTGAAATAAGGAGCCAGAGACAAACAGCTGTGACTGTAGCTCCTGCTAGCACAGCTGGASCTGGGAGAGGATGTCTGTTCACAGCCAAAATTAGTAGAAGGCAGTGAGACACATATTACCTTTCCTATTGCCTTGGGAATTAAGCCAATCTGTTCCTTCACAAAATGAGCCCATCTTCTGGGATAGGATTTTCTCCAATGCAAAGAAGCAAGTAAATCAAGTTCATATTCATCCACTCTGTATTCAGATCTAGATCTGGGTGAACAAGCAACTGTTCTGARTCTTAACTCCATGGTGAATCCACTTTCAAATTTATAGATCAAATTTCTTCATTATATTATTTTTTACCTTCACATTACAAGGCTTCATCTGGAAGTATTAATTATCCCTAAAAAGCTACGAGACAGTGAATTGTCAAAAAATATTATTAACAGAAGGAAGAAGTAGCATTAACTTCCAAAGAGTATATTTCTGATAAAGTTCCCAGTTTTGCATATAGAAAGTCCTGGCTGAGATTCATGGAAGTAGAATAACTTTGGGATATCTGCCCAAAACAGACAGAACAGTTGAGTCTTCTGGGAATCACCTGGTGCTAAGAAATCTTCATTTCTTTTCCTATCTCCACAGATTTTTATGGCACCAAAGAACTCAGGGTGCCTGTGCTGGGCAGATAGAGCCTGGGAATGTCATTRTAACAATCTCTCTCAGTGGCTTTTTCCATTGTAATGAAAAATAAAATGGGTAATAATTTCTCCAGGMTTTGAAAGATGGGATCAGGTTTAATTGTTTCTGTTTTTTTCTTTACTTATTCAATCTTTTCATTGTTTCCTGCCTGCTGTAACACGCAGAACAAACGGAGTAAAACAAAACCTCACTCATAGCAGTAGTGATCTAACTGTAATTCTGTTCTTTATATACAGTGAGGATTAGGATTGTTTTTCTGTTGGTTTTTTTGTTTTCTTGGGATGTGCTGCTTAGCACAGTGGTCCAGGGCCTTGGCTCCAGCCTACACTGTCATTAGAAACAGCAGATAACAGCAGATGTTCCCTCATCAGATCCTTCTTGTATCAGATCMTGAGCACATTTGGCTTCTGAATCTGGGCAAGAAGCAGATGTTTCAGATGATACTTTTTTTTTTCTTTTTTAACCCTACGTTTTTAATATCTGTGACTCCACAATAATGAGTGGAATCACTCAGGTGCCAAAAGAAAAAAACTAACAAATGAAAACCCTCCCTTATCCCCCAGACAAAGTGTTCATTAAAATGAAGGTGTTGGTGAGGGAGTGAAAGTGCTGCTGTTTAACACTGTACTGCCAATGTAAATGTTCAATTAACACCTCATCACTTAATTACTGCTTTGAAATTGGCAGAAGAGAGCTRGTGTAAAATATTCCTGGATGGAGTTACCTGCTTAGAGTGGCTGTAGACGATGCAGCAGTATTGTCTATGGAAAGGCAGATTTAACTCCAGCCTTGCTCCTCCCCGATTACTTTGGTGCCCTTGGAAATGACAGCACAGAGCTCCCTGTGGTAACCCCCCTCTCTTTCCTTTCCCCAGGACATGCATGTTATCAGCACAGATGAGAATCAGGTGTTTGCAGCTGTACAAGAGTGGAACCAGAATGACACATACAATCTGTACATCTCCGACACCCGAGGGATCTACTTCACCCTGGCCTTGGAAAATGTCAAGAGTAGTCAAGGGCTGGAGGGGAATGTGATGATTGACCTCTATGAGGTATGTCATAACTCCAAACATCTCATTGTTATCTCAGGAGCTCACATGATGCTAGTACCRATAGTTTTACCCTCCCTGGATTCACTGCTGTATTCACCAGTAGGTTCCCAGGTGAGGCAGAGCTCACGGCTCTTTCATGCATGGGAAAAAKCAGTGGAATAGTTCATTCAGTTGCTAAGAGGAGCTCTGTTTCTCAGCCAAAATCCTGCTTGCACCCACATTGRCTCTAGGGCTCTGAAAGCTCCAAATTTTTGTTGTGTTTCTGGCAGTCTAATATCTTTTCTTAGAATTTAAGGAGACACTGCAGTTTTCAGCTGTCCTTGTCACCTTTCTTGGTTGGACTATTCTGGGAACTTAAATGGTTATAAAGATGTCCTCTTGGGCTGTCCCATGAACATGGAGACTCTCCTACTTCATTTTGATGCCCTCTTTATCCCTGAACTTTTTTCTGAACAAGTGTGTTCTGCTTAAGCTCACCTGTAAAAAGGCCAATTTGTGTTGTCTTCTATGACAACTGATCCTGAGAATAGGACTTTTAATGTGCCCTTGTCCATCTCTTGTTCTGCTGCCCATTTTCCCTCTGGAGACAGCACCCAGCTGAGGAGAAATTCAGTCCTCAGCTGCTGTTCTGAGGGTCAGTTTCTGTTTTCAGGTCTCCTCCAGGGTATTTTCTGGCCATTTAGAGTAAGGGTCATGAAGTAGATCTGAGCACCTTCGAAGATGRAGATGCTTCCTTTATTTCCCCATCACTGTCTCAATATTAGCTCTGYTCTGTGGCTTTCCTTCAGCTGCCCTGTACTTGGAAACCACCTTGAATTGTCCAGAGAGCCCAAGAGTTGTCCATCAGTGCAGATGGGCTGTAGGAGGATGGGCACTGCCATTTCAGTCATTTGGACATTTTTGGCCATTAATCTCTCTGCAGYGCTGACAGCCCATGGAAAAACTGTTGCCTCTTATTAGTGTCAGCTGGGGAAGCGGTTTTACCGCATTATGTAAAGGTGTCCTACATTCCAGGGGGTAAAGAAAATCTTTTGTTTTGTTCTATTCGGCTGACACCACACAGAAACCTGGATTGAAATTGATGGAATCAGACTCGCAGCGTCATATCTGCTGATTATCTAGATAGAAGGAATATTGGCTGACATGGAACCTGGCACAAAGCTTCCTTTCAATTYGATGCTTTTGCTGGAAGGGAACAGAAAGCCAGCCAGCATGGTTCTCCGAGTTGGATTGCTATGAGTGATCTAGGGGAAAATGGAGATGAAGACAAGAGAAGGAAAAAATCTATAGATAGATTAAAAGGAAGTGGAGAGTTCGCGAAATGAGTCCTTCTGTGGTGGCAGCAATATATTTAAAAAGGCATCATCATTCGAGAAGATGCCAGAGAAAGGCCTGTTTAATGTGCATGTGTCTCTGTGCGTGTTTGTCAGGTGTTAGAAGTAAGTTGGTTGCATTGTAGTGAACATGTTTGTGTGTGTAATTTCTAAACTGATTCTAAATTGAGGATAAATCTGCTCAGTGCTGCTCTGCAGGGAATTGCACTGGGTACAAAGAGAAAATAAAAAACTCTTTCATGGGGTCTCAGAGTTCTCTTCACAAAAAGGCTGTCCTAGAGACCATCTCCTAGAGTAAGGGAAGAGCTAAATCACTGACCACTGGGTCTGAGTGCCCTTTCTGGTTCTTGTGTCTCTCCAGTGATGTGGTATGGCTCTGTTGGACTGGTTCACAGCAAGACAGTCCTTCCTGTGATAATCCATGACTGAAGTGATAACAGACTGTGAGGAGGTGTGTCTATAGCTATGGTATATATGCCTATCACTCTGAGACTTTTTTTTTTTTAGCAGTATGTATCTTGGCTGAGAAGTATATGTTTGATGTATGAAGGTGGTGATGGGGAGTGAAGAATGTCTTTTGAGTTGTGTGTTCAAGTGTCTTGTATGGATCTTTCTGAAGCTGTAGACCAGCATTTCTACCTGCACACAATGCATTTGGGGTGATAAGGATGTCTACAGTTCCTGCGTGGGAGCTGATGGAGTGTTTTCCTCTCTGACCACTGGTGGTCATGCACTTTCTTGCCTGGCTCTTTCTCTGTTATGACTGTATGACCAGCAGGGCTGAACAGATCCCTGTGTGTGTCAGGGTTGTGTATATGCCATAGGTCTGTCTCTTCCTACACAAGCACGTATAGTATGTGCAGTCTTTTTTTGAGATAAAGCTGTCCAAGACTGACAGTATAACTTTGCCTTCTCAGGAAAGGATTCCGAGTCCCAGCCCATGACTAGAATCATAAAAAGAAAAAATCACAGGATTTCAGAACCCATTTATCGCCTTATATATAAAATGCTCTTTAATCATTTATGGCCAGCATTTCATGGGGACTATATAATAGAACTATTTCGGGACAGCAACAAAGCAAAGTACAACTGGAGCTATAGGCTCTAGCCTCTGGTAGTAAAGGCAGAACTATGTTATTTTTCCAGCCCTGTCTATTCATGCAATATCACTGGGAGCCAGAGTACCCTTGTACCCTTGTCTTTTCAGGGTGCCTTTCTACTACAACAAAGAAATCCTGCATACTTAATTGGGTGGGTTAGAAAAATCCAGCTAAGAAATCGAAAAGGTTATCTTTGTTCTGCTTATACCAACAATAAATTAGTTAACTACTTAATTTACAGACTATTTCCCGTTGTAGCAAGTCATGTCAAAGTCTATGAAACTTCAAATGAAATTCAGGAAGGTGCTGTTGTGAATGACTAAGTACATCACTGTACTGTACCAAAGCACTGTGCATGAGTAGTCTCACAGCATGTGATTAAAAGTGCAATAAGGTCCTGTTCACTGGTAGCTGTAGCATCCGAATCCAGGCACATAATTAAATGRGTTGAGCTGGAAAAGCTCTGAATCTGCTGTGTAACCATTTGCCGTGTGATGTCGTTTAAGTAATAAGCTCTGTGAATAAAAAGTCTTGATGAATGATTCTGTCTGCTAATTCTACATCATAAGCAGAGATAAGGTGGATGACTGAACAGACTTGCTGGAAACCAAAAAGTTTCTCACTTTCCCCCTCCTTCTCCTGATTTCACTTCCCTTTTTATTGCGGCACTCAGATTGCAGAGTGACAGCCTAACAAATTCATTCGCGAGCGGCAGCAGCTATTGGGCTATTGATTTTCAGTGTGCTGAGAAGATGGGAACATTCTGCAGTGTGAGTTGTGGGGTTTTTTTCTCCTCACTAAGATACTTTTAGGCTTGCTTCCAATGTGAATCTGTTAGCGTCATGTCTTTACAAAATCCTCCTGGAGGTTTATGGATTTAAACTATTGGGTAAAACACCAGGAAAAATAAAAGGATGAGGATCTCGTTGCTAGTTCTATAACTAGCGTTCTGGGTGGCCTTGCTTGAGTCACCAGTGCTTTGGTTTCATCAAAATACAAAACTGTAATGAAAATACTTCTGTGCTCCAAGTTATCATGTTTAAACACTGATAACTATGAAACACTTGGGATCCTTAGATGAAATGTCTGAAGAAGGCAGGATGAGAACAGAAACACTGAACTGCAAATTTGTGTGTGTGTGTGTTGCTGTTTTGTTTGCAAGGCCAAAATTGCTGCTGTTTCCTGCTACTGCTGTGCAAGAGACAAATAATTGCCCTGTACGTGTTTCATCTTTCAGGGGGAAGGATGCCTACACAGTTGAGAGGTTGTCACTTTACAGATGATCCTATTGACATCTTACTGTGTTCCCATGATGATTCTGAAATACAAGCTTGCTTTGCCATTTGTCACCTTCGCACCTGTGATGGTTTTGTCTTTTCCCCAGCACCCCAACTTGCCTTCCTTTGATGTACATTGGCAATTCTGGCCCTGACACCGACCACACTGACACAGCCACCAGAGCCCTGGTGGGTTTGACAGAGAAAAAGGGACACATGCACAGAACCTGCATGGACTTGATCTATTTTTCAGCCATGTCAATTTTTCCTAGGTAGCAGGGATAAAGGGAATGTTCTTGGCTAACAAGAAGATTGACAACCAAGTGAAAACTTTCATCACCTACAATAAAGGGAGAGACTGGAGTTTGTTGCAGGCCCCGCACACAGATCTGAGAGGAAATCCCATCCACTGTCTCCTAGTAAGTACCTGAGGGGGGAACTTGGGGGCTGGTGATAGCCCACAACAATCTTTTTCTACCAGGTGACACAAGCAAGAGAGGGGAGCTCCTCTCTCCATGCGGCGTGCCTCACGGAGTGAGTACCTCAGGCTTGGGCTGCCGCGGGGTATTGCAAGAGCTGGCATTGTAATTTAGCTTAATTTAATTGAATTTCTGGAACAAAAGTACCCGTCGTGGATCAGCTTCCTTCTGYCCAAGTGCTGGTGTCCTGGAACAGCAGGAGAGGCTGGCTGCCGTGTCTGGCAGTGGGTTCTCTGGACACTAGATGGGAGGCAAGAGCTGCTGTAGCTCAGAACTCTGAGGGACCTGATAGCTGGAAACAGGCTCAGAGGAAAAGAGAGCTCAGATTTCTTTCAGGCCGCTCTGTTGGCATTAATATTTATTAACATTTATCATTTTCTCTTTGCGCTCAGAAGTGAGAATCGACACGTTCATCCAAATATATGTATAGCTTTGTGTTGGTGTAAATCGTATCTATCTCTGTACTTATTGATRTAGATCCACATATAGCTAAGTCTTTAATCATCATTATATGCAAACAGTTTCCAAGAGGGAAAGTGAAATATAAGCAATGTGAATAGAATTGGAGATCTCTATCAAATTAGAAAGCTTAAACTGACCTTGACATATTTTTCAGCTGATACAGTCTATACACAGTAGTGGGATAATACTCAGAACCCCTGTATTTGGGATTCTCAATAGCTTTCATGTTACAGTTATGCTAATRTGGTTCCAGGCAGAATCAGGGACAATATTTAGATTGTTCTTTCTCATGCTGTCTTCTACTTGCATGTTGGTTTCCATCTGAAAAAAAAAAAAAAGTTTCTCATTTTCAGGCTGTTTGTTAGAATCTGAATCAGCATTTTGTTTTGCAGATGAATGCTACACTAATCTCTTAACTGAATGTAGTGCACTATTGCAAGAGCAAGGACTAAGTATTTGAAGCTGTTCAAATAATTGATTTTTCAATTGAGCCAAAATGCAAGCCTTTCATTTTCTGTCCAGTTTGGAAAAAATAAATAGGAAGAGCTGAGCTGAGGGTCAGACAGAAGAGTAATTTCAGAGCATGACTAAATTTGTTTGGGTTTGTTTGCTTCTTTCAAGTTTTTAAAAATTGTAACTAAGTGCATTTTTAATTAGATATTTCTATGAAGTGAAAACCAAAAAAGATGACATTCAAAAAACTTCGAAGGCATAAAACAATTAAATTTTTTGGAAGGGACTATGTAAAGAAGCCTCTTGTAGGGACACAGTGAAAACTGACCCAGAGAAACTCATGTTTCTCTGTGGATTGCATTTATAGCCTTGAAGCTCCACTGTGCACAAAGCACTACTTAAACATTGGTTCATTTTTATTTTGCTCTCTATGCAACCATGTACTTGCTCTGAGAATTGCTTCCACCTGTGCAAGCTCGATATAAACTTGTCATTCTGTTTGCACTGTGACTTGGCTGGATTAGGCACCTCAGATCTGTGAGCATTGGAGGAATTGGTCCGTGATTTCAGGGTGCTAAGGGCCAAACCCTCAATGGACTTTTACCTTTTAGCTCAGTCTTTACCTTTTCAGAAGAAAATGGAAAGGAATTTCATCAGCCCTTCCCTCTGATAAGGCCAGAGGAATGTTTAGCCATGTTTATTTTTCCTCTTCCCCTAACACTGGGTGAAACAGGCAAGAGGCCTCTTTCATTGTCTAAGCACTCCTTCATGTTTAGGCTGTCACAAGCTATTGGAATGGCAGAGGAGCAGGAAACATCAGGTGAGCATGCAGTCTCAGGTGGTCAATTTGCAAATTTGAAAGAAAGCAAATAACTGAAATCAGAACTAAACTAACCCATTAGGTTTTTACAGGAGCAGGCAGTCTGCCTGCCACAGAAAGGGMAGGATAGAAGGAAAGAAAATGTATCAAACCACAAAATAAAATGGCAATTCTGCAAGAGAGACAAGCTATTTAAAAACATCATCTGAGGTTCACACTTAATGGTGGGGAAGATGAAGGCAGAATAYGAAATGCAAGAATTCTAGAAACTATAGAGAATAGACCACGAAAGTTGGGACTGGTAGGGAAATTTTTGAAGCAAAATCACTGTAMATGTACATTCCTGGAAACATACCAGGGATACATAAGGGTGTTCTGCTGAGGGAAAATGTGGAGAAAAGGAATTTTCCCCTGCTCTGAGGCAATGCTCTTCCTTGTCAGTGTGACATAGCTGTAGTATTTAAATGCTTCACGAACTCCACTCACCTCCTTAACCACCCTGTCTACCCCTGCATCACCAGTTTTACCTCCTTATGTCATTTGCTCCTTTTCCTTCTACAGATAACTATTCATGACATGATCCTGCTTTTCCTAATGGCATTGATAACTGAATCCTTCATAGTCCATTGTACATGTAGTTTAGCTCCCATCCTTGCCTCACAGTAGCTACTGATGCTTTCCCACTGCTGGCTTTCAGCATAATTGTCTCCTGCAATAGCTCAGGACTCAGCAGTGACGTATGTTCCAGCTCATTGGCAAAATGGGATCTGCCATTTCCCAGAGTGACAGTACAGCCCCCAGCCTGTGAGTGCAGTGCTGTGTCCTCTCTGCATCTGGTCTTTAAACCTAAATGGAGTGAGAGTTGAAAGAAATAAGTACATAGCAGCTAAGCTGGCAGCTAAGGAGTTTGGTAGGGAATCTGGTTGAAGCACAAGGTGAGCTAGACAGAACCATCCCTCTACTGACTGTACACTCGAGGTGGTGTTTTTCAAAGGGACTCAGAATTTTTTGTGAGGCAGCTGTAAATAATGAGGAAGGAGGAAAGCAATGAAATTCCATCTAATCCCAGGGTTTTGTTTTTCGTATTTTTACCACTTGTTTTCTAAGATGAATACACTTAATCTTCATGAAATAGCTGCCAAGGTATTTTATCCCAGAGATGCTGGTTTAGTTTGGTACTTACAGTGTGTTGTGAAGTGGTTAACTGAGGAGTAATTCTGTCTGGCAAGAAATGGGCATCTGCCTGGGGGAGTTAATCAATTAGCTTTCAAGGATGGGCTTATGGTTCAAGCACAGGGCTGAATCTCAGGAGAATCTGGATTCAATTTTTAGGCCTGTCTCCAATTTCCTATGTGACCTTGGGCAAGTCATTTATTTTCTCTGTGCCTTGCTTCCCCAGACACCTGTTTATTCCCTCCCACATTTTGTTTGTCTTTTCCTTATGGATTTATAAGGACTTCAGRACAAAGACCCTCTTCTCATAAGGGGGTATGTTTGTACCATCTGCTACAGAGTATTTTAAGCATCTAAGTGGGGTGTTTTGAATATCTCTCTTGGAAGTGTTTCTGTGTTTTCATTGCTCCTTGCTATTGCAGGTGAGCAAATACTGTGACTAGGGAAACCCAAACCTGGTGATTCTGATGATAATGATGATTTTAGTGGCCTACTGGTAACAACAAAAAGGATAGAAACAACTGATGAAAACTCTGAATTTCAGGGAGGTGTCTGTATATGAACTAAAGTATGGGTGCTGGAGGAGGAACACAAGGTCCAGCAGTATGATGGAACACAAAACAGCTGGAAAAATATCTGTTGATGAATTATACAAGGACAGAGATGGAGAAAGGTGTACATCAGGGATGAGGAAGAGAATGCTAACACAGTCAGGATGTGGGGTGGCCATGAGCAGTAACTTCAGGTGTTTGGCTAGGAGTGGAAAGGTGTTTTTTTACACCATACCCAGTTGTCACTAGAGACCCTAAGCACTACTGCACTCCAACCAGTAAGAAGTCATGCCACTAAAAAGACCATCTGTCTTCTTAGACTGATGGCCTGGCTTTTAATATTTCAGAGATATATTCCATTTCTGTGCACTATGTCTGTGAAATGAGACAAATTTGAAAGAAAACCTCTGGTAGCACAAAGATTGAATCTTAACAAGGGYTAATCTGAGCTGGGAATTGGCTGAGTTGCCATTAGCTTCTGTCTTCAAAATGCTGAAGTGGGTTTGGAGTATGTTAGTTCTAGAAATATGCTCTCTATTTAGTCTTCTCACAACCTCTAAAAATGTAAAAGGAAAGAGTTCATGCTCTCGCAGTGCTTTTCCACTTMCTGCATTCGTGTCAGCTCAATTTGTTTCCCACTCCCTCCCGGCGCCCCCGGGCTGCTCCAGCGGCTGCCCTCGCAAGGCTGTCACTTGGAGTTAGGCTGCTCACTGCATTCCGCTTGGCAGCTTGTGTTCCCTTCTGCACAGCCCATGTCCCCTTTTCCTGCCTCACGTAAGTGTGAGCTCCCATCCYTGCTCGCCACCCTCATTTGCCTTTGCCAAAAGAACCCTGCCGTCCTCCACAGGGGAATTCTCGTTTCAGAGTCATACTCGCCTACTTTGGGATTGGATGGATAAGCGGTTTTCCTCCGGTGACCTGTGGGACTAGGTGTCCTGCAGAGGAAGCCTGCCAGACTCTTGAGGCTGCAGATTTAGCCTTTAGGCAGCTGGTATTCGACAGGAAAACCTGCCTCCTTCCAGCCTGGAGGTCCCTCTGCACAGCCYCTCCTTCTCTTACAGAGCTGGGCAAGCAGAAGCATGGGCTTTGCTCCAGTTCTGTTCCTGTGTAATGTCCACCTTGATTGGGTCAGTTTGCTACAGGTTTTCTTGCAAGTATTTTTCCCCTCCTGTTCCCTTAGCATGTTTCATGAAGAGCTCTTCATGAGGTTTGAAAGAAAAAAAATACTGGAAATAAAACCCAAGTGAAGGAAATAGTATTCGGAAGTTTTCAGAAATTATCACGTTACAGATTTGGAGGGAATTTTAATGGCAGCTTTGAAAATCTGCCTGTCTGTCTCACCCTCTTGCTCAGCTGATTTATTCTGTACCACTCCTGTCTTACCTGAGTACCCAGCATACAATACCAATAGCAGATAGGTGAGGTTTCYGTGGATGTATTTGTATTGAAATCTTAAAGGTCAAATCCAGGTGGGCAATGAAGCATTGCTTTAAACTCGAAACCAACACTTTCCAGTCCTTTTATTTCTCTGTATTTGTTGCAGTGCAGTGCAGAACAGCCGTGTGTCAAAAAGAGACAAGAAATTATAGGAATTAAGTTGTTTTTCTTGGCTAATTGGTGGTTAATTGACTCAGCACCACACCAGTAGGGTTATATTGCTTCTTGTTGCAGAGATGGCTTGGTTAGTGCTGCTCAAAGAGTCATTTCATATCTGTATCCACGATTGCTTCTCAAAGGGCAGGAGCCAGGAGAGCCAGATAGTCCTTACCATCACCTGCCCTGGCAAGCCTGGTCCCCTCCTTTGAGGGTACAGCCTCAAAGGTCTTGTCCCTGGGAGAGGGTTTCAGCCTGGTGAATCAGTTTCCCAGTGGGAATGGGTTGTGTCAGAGAATGATAGCAAAGTGTCTGTGCCTTTCTAAGAGTTACTGAATGCAATGATTGGGAAGACATACAGAAAGACACTGTATGTTTCTAAGCCTGTGGAAATAGGAGCATAGATTGTTGTATCTGCTTTTTACTTTTATTTCCCCTTTCTCCATAGCCCTATTGCTCCCTTCATCTCCACTTGAAGGTCTCAGACAACCCCTATACCTCAGGAAACATCGCCAGCCGAGACACCGCCCCCAGTATTATTGTAGCTTCAGGTATGAAACATTCAAAGATTGCCTGTGTATGATGTGCAGACCTGGACACACTCTGGCCTTTGTGGAGGGTGTTGGGTGGCTGTGGGGTGTCACACCACCCGCACTGGGAAAGAAGGCAGGCTGCCAAATGAAAGTCCTTGTGGACCTTCAGCTTGTCATATGCTTGTCATGGAAACTCGCCTTCAGGACTGAGGAGATCACATCTAATMCTCTGCTCCCTGGAGCATAAGATTCAAATCAGGGCATTTTCTTTGCATGTGGAGGTATGCAGAGTCATATATATTGGGTCTTTTATATATATWTTTTTTTTTCAAACTGAAACCCTTTGCCCTTCCCCCTCCTTTCCCCCTTCCCTTCCCTCTCATTATCCTCCCAAACCTAGAAGTTCTATAATTGCAAAAGGTAAATGAATGCATCTACTCCCCTGGTTTGCTAATTATGCTGTTTCTGAGAGTGTTCCATCACTAACCAGTGCTCATCTTACAGGTAATATAGGCACTGAACTGTCAGACAATGACATCAGCATGTTTGTTACTTCTGATGCTGGGAACACTTGGAGGCAGGTAAATGACACAGAATCACAAGTTTAAATGCTAATCATAGGAAATTGTCATAAAAGTAGATTCAATCTGTTACTTAATTTTTRTTTCATTTGGTTCAAAGTAGCATTTTGTAAATCTTTACAAAAGAGTAAACTTCCCTTCTGAAAGGTACAGAGATGTTCAAAGAAAAAGACTGAATATGTTGTTAGACTTTGTATAACAGAAAATTATTTTTATTATTCTACTCAGAGTTTGMCTTCAGTTTAATCCCATAGCAAAGAGAAAGATTAAATTATKAATACTAAGGGGAGAGACTGTGTTACCTTTTACTGTTGTACCTCCCTTCTGCCAACCAAACCATTTTTCTCTTTGTCCATGATTATACTTACCCAAAAATCAGCAGTTGCCCTGGTCTGCTTTTTCTCACTCCATGTGAGACTCAYTTCACCTAAGCTGAGTTGTCCAAAGTTCAGTGTCCATATAAATGGATTATTTTGCCTTGCTCTTAAACTAATGGRAAAAAGGACAGAATTTAGTTCACCTTGTTCCAAAGCTACCTACCTCTCYATTAATTGTGGAAAAAGACTGGTTGATGAAGCTATATCTAGTTCCTAATATTTATTGGAGTCCCAACTGTTAAGAAATACYCTATAATGTGTTTATCCTCAGATCAGGAGATTCTATTATTCCTATTTTCTGAATGGGATATCAAGTCACGGAGACAAAGAATAACTTTCTCAGACTGACAATTGCTGCTRTATAGACTGGAGAGCATATGTTTGCAGAAAGTTAATACAAAAAAGACACAGATAGGGAGAATCTTTTCCAATATTTGATATTCCAAGAATCTAATTATTTTGCAATGTTTGACCAGCCTCATTTTTCTGTCTAAATCAATTATTTGAGATAGGGCCAGACATGTGCAAACACATGAAATTCTTCTTTAAACAAAAATTTGTCATTGAAAGGAGGGAAATTGTTGATCCTTGCAAAAAAATCATATTTCTAACTTTCTGTCAAGCAGGGGCAGAGTGCGTTTTCCATGGACCTGGAAAAACTAGGGGGAAACGCCCAAATAATAAAAAACAGAATCTAGAAACTGTATCTTTAATTTCCTCTACTCTCTTTCTTAGCACATAACTGTTCTCTGTCATGATCCTACTTCAAGAACTGCGACATTTTCTTGATACTAAGGATAGTAGGTTTAAATAAATACATTTTTTTTCCAGATCTTTGAGGAAGAGCACAGTGTTCTGTACCTAGATCAAGGTGGAGTTCTCGTTGCCATGAAACACACATCTCTGCCTATCAGACACCTCTGGTAATGACTCCATCTATGCTAAATGTCTGCTGTCCCTCTTTTCAGATGCCAGGAAGTAGGCAGTTTGTATGCATCCAGTTTTCTGTRGCTATAATCTAGAAAATTTTAATTAAGATACTGGCAAACATTAAGTYGGATAAAGCTAAGAAATCCTGGCAGTTACAGTTTGCATAATTTTGGCTTGCCTAAGTCTGAGAAATCATCAATGTAATKCCACAACACTCCTGGTTTACCACAGCTTGGCTTCTTGAGTTTGGTTGTTTATAAAATATATATCTCGTTTATGCCTTTGTCTCTCATTAAGTTACTGAAGCAGTCTTTATTTTCAAAATTATTGATGAACTTGCCTTSTATGTGGCAGGCAGAACTTATGAACCAGAGTTTTGTTGAATAGATTCAGTGTTATATAACCAATAAATATGCTCACCAGTWAGCACTCTTGAGTTCAGGAGGTAGAATATAGTTTTTTGCTGTTTTGCATTATTTACTTCCACTAAAGTCGGTGTCATATCAGAATTTGAAACACTCAGATCCAAGTCTTAAGAGAAGATGAACGGTTCCAGGCTTTTTCTTACACTCCCCACAGGGAGGACTGCTGGTCCGAAGAAGCTGTCATGCTCCAGGAAACTAACCTCTCTAAAAGGTTTTATAYTGGGGACTCAAAAATAAGATGTTCAAAATAACTTTATTTATTTTTCAAAATATCTTTTCCCTAGGCTACATTTTGCCCTTAAAGCATCGATCTCTAGCATAACTACTAGTTTCTACCACTTGAATATTGACCATAGGTTAGTGGTAAGATGCCAAACAAGCTTGATCAATGCTCTGATTTATGGTCCTTCCCCAAAAAATAATTATTTAAAGGACTGAAAAATCAGTATCCAGTAAGAGAAGCTGTCCACTTCTCCACAGTGGACTAGAGAGTCTTTTTGAGTAAAGAGGGAGAATAAGGAAAGAAGACATTAATTCTGCTTTCTCTTCTAGGTTAAGTTTTGATGAAGGGAGATCTTGGAGCAAGTACAGTTTCACATCCCTCCCACTATTTGTAGATGGAGTTTTAGGGGAACCTGGAGAGGAAACTCTCATCATGACGTGAGTGAGCATGCCATGATGCTGCTGTTGAGGGGAACCACACACAGTTTTTCATAACAATGGCATTTCTGGATGGGGGCCAAACCCAAGTGTGGTCTGAAGCCGAGAGTGTGCAGTCTATTGTTGCTAAATCATCAATTTATTTGTGACACACTTGAGGGATTAGCAACACGGTTCCTTGCAGGCTGCAAACACGTTATCACTTAGCTTATCAGCGTGAAACCTGACTCCTCAAATTGAATGTGATATAAAGCAGAGTTACTCTTGACAGATTAATATTTGAAAGAAAAATGGTGAGGTATTTTTATAACTGTATTTTTGCTGCTACATTCTTTTTTTTGTTTTTTAATGAGACACACATAGGTGAAGACATTCTTTTGTAAAAATGAATGACAAAATGTTGCCTGGAGGCTGACTCATGAAAAATTATGTTTAGTTTCAATGTGGTATGCTGAGTTCTGCATGATGCAGAAATCTGGACTCACAGTGCCAGAAACTGTGGTATTTTACCTGAGATCAGATTTGCAAAACCAGGAGGTAAATTCAATTTCTGACTGACCTGTAATAAGCAGAATGTGTGGCTTGGAAACTAACTTGAGCTAATAAAGATGTATGAAGAACGTTCCCTTCAGGTTCTGATTTTAATTTGCATGGAAGGGATTCCCAAAGATTTCAATTGAGATAAAACTCCTGTAGGTATTACTGTCTCCATCCCCACATCAAGTCTTCTCTTGACTCTTCTCTTCAAGTAGAGTCATTTTGGATATTGTCGTAAGTGGGAGGGTCTTGGTGAAAAGAATGAAAACTACATGCAATTTTGCAGTTTTTAATAGGGTTATAGATATTTAACAGACTAAGTTTCACTTTCAATACATCAGTCGAGTGAAAGTGAGTAGGGCTGTCACTCCTAAAACCATTGATCTCTGTTGGAAATTGTGGGTGGCTGTAACTCTGTAACTACCACACTCCATCAGGTGCTTCCTTTTACTGTATGTTCTTCCTTCTGCATCCTGCAGTGTGTTTGGACATTTCAGCCACCGCTCAGAGTGGCAGCTGGTGAAGGTGGACTACAAGTCCATTTTTGATCGGAGATGTGCAGAAGAGGACTACAGGCCTTGGCAGCTCCATAGCCAGGTGAGAAGCAAGGAGGCTGGGATCTGACCTGAAGTAGCTAAAGATCCTACAGTTAAAGATCAGCACGATCCCATATCTTTTCCTGGTAGTTTGGTGTATCAGATTGTCCCTTACTGGATGGGTTCATTCTGTTGCATCAGTGTGTTGGCCTCAGACTGATCCTCTGTGATCCCTGAAGGATGAACAGCTGTCTTTTGGGTATCATCCTCCACACAGGCAACTAGCTCAGACTAATGCAGACTTRAAGGTTGCAACAACAGCAGAACCACTGCCACTGAGGCCTGAACTCCTTCAATCTTACACCTCCCATCCAATTTCCCCATCCTTACCTCCTTTCTCTCCTCCATCCTTCTGTGTTCTCAGAGCTAGTGTCTTAAGAGCATTCTTTGTCCAAATTCTGGCCCTCTTAGCCTCATTTCTTGCTCACTTGGCTTCATCCCCGTTTTGCTGTGGGAGTTGGGCACTTTATTCCTGATCTCGCTGGCCCGCACACCCTGCCCTGTGCATCCTGGGTGCAGCTGCTGCATCCCTCTCCGAACCATGGATTTCATGCCCAGCAAGGTGATGCTCTGCACGGTGCCTGCACCTGCCCCGGGGCACCTTCCCAGCTTCTGCCAAGTTTGACACAACAGCCTGTGTTATATCAGGTTAGAATAAAATATGGCCCAAATTCTGTGGTTATATAAACACCACAGGCTCCACTGAAGTCTAGAGCAACGCACACATTTATATCATCAAAGATTGTCTTTCTGTGTGTATCTTGCTGGGCAAGAATTTAATAATGAATATGAAATGAAAGTAGCTTGACTCAGACTAGCTGCTCACACAAGGCACAACTCTACACTAAAAATACCAGTTATTACTTAGATCTTTAGATGCTGAAAATCAGTACAGCTTCCTTGAAATTCAAGAAAGCACAGCATTTTACACCAGTTGCTGTTCAGGCCCTTCTGTTTCATGCCATCAAATCATCAAATCAAAGCCATGAAAAATTTTTCCAGAACGATCTTAACAGCATAAAAGGTAATAAGTGAGACTCCACTGTATTTTGTTCTTTGCTTTCTTGTGCTCGCATAAGCAAAAATACCATGGATTTTGCAGTATTTCTTTGAGGATGTTGGCTTTGGAGCTTGCAGAACTATTTTCAGGAAGGCTGCTGTGTATTCTTGCCTTTTGAATTCCTTTCCATTGAGATTGCAAGGCTGAGCCTTGTTCCCTAGATAGAAATATTAAGCAGGGTGCTGAAGACAGGAAGTTTTAGCATCTACATAACAAGTCAAACCCTGTAAAACCTGAACTTGTCCATGGAAAGTATTTACGCAAACACACATTACTAGTTTCTACTGAATGAAATTATTTGCAGGAAGATCAGGCCAGAGAAACAAACCTGCTCTGTGTCTCAGATTGCAGAGGGATCAGACCACATTTTCGATTGCTGTGAAATGGGCATGGATCAAGTGCTCGTTGCCTTTGGAACAAATTCAGAACTCAGTAAGATATATAAGTAACCTCAGATAATTTCTTAGTGTGTTTTGGAAAAGCTGGTTTAATTTCAGTTAAGGCTTCAGTAGCTTTAATTAACTCCAGTGCACTGAGGTGGCACTTGGCTCCCCACCCTCTTCCCTGGAGTAACACCTCATGTCGCACAGGCTTGGAAAAATCGGGTGGCACAAAGAGCCTGGTGGGCATCAAAGAAATATTTTTGGTTTTGTTTCTAGGGAGAAGCCTGCATCATGGGAGCAAAAAGGATCTACAGGAAGCGCAAGTCAGAGAAGAAGTGCATGCAAGGGAAATACGCTGGGGCTATGACCTCGGAGCCGTGCGTGTGCACGGAGGCAGACTTTGACTGGTGAGCAATGGGCAGAAGGGCTGTGTGCTCTCCCACAGCAGTGCAGAGCTCCCCAGAGAGTCTGTAGGCTTGCAGAGAGTAGAAATGAATAAACATGTAAGTGTTGAAATAGGTTGCTCCCTGACAGTGCAGGTATGTCAAAGGAAGGAGAGCTGGAATAGGTATCTGTAATCTTCTAGGGCTCCCACAACATTGACGCTGAACAGACCATTTTCCAGGTCACATCTGAGCTCTGTGCACCATTAAGATAACAGGTCCATTTAGCACATCTGACCTCAGCAGTGACTAGACGTGGCTGTGAAAGTAGTCTGAAGATATATAATAGCACTGTGTAAAGGATAAAATAAATTCTTCACACACTCACACAAATGTATATATGAGTAAAAGTAAATACATGCATATGCAAAGAATGCCTTCAGCTTCTAGAAATCAAGCATCTGGGAAATTCCTGGGTCATTTGTTACATCTGGACCATCATGTTTGACAGTATCTAGCAGACATTGCCTTCATGATTTGAGTTAATCTCCTTCTGAAGCCTTTCCTTCTCTGATGTATGCTATGGGAAATAGAGTCCATTGGTGAGTTATGCATGGCATGATAAAATGTTCAGCTGCTGGTTTCATTTCAATATTATTGCTGACTCACAGCAATTTGCACAAAAAAGGCAGAGAACCACATTATTGAAATCTCTTTTTTGCCTCTTTTCTCCAAGTCTGAAAGTCCTGAGTATCTTGGACTGGAGAAATGTTGGCTCTTTGGCAGTGCTGATAAACCCCCTTTGTGCCTCACCCACCCACATCTATGCCATGTTCCTAATTAAACCCAGAATCTGCTACATGAATCCTGAAGAAGTTCATCTCATCAATATTTTATTCCTTGATATGTGAGTTCACTGTGTGACCATGGAAATTTACAGTGTTTCCTTTCTCACTCTTCCATAAATAAGGGATATTTTTCTGTATAAAATTGTAGAATCGCAGGAGGCTTTTACGTGTCAGAAAAAGTCAATTCTCCTGCTCAAAACAATAGCAATTATGAGCATATTTTGGCACAGATTCTGTCAATATGGTTTCTTGATGATTTCCCCATTTTCCACTGAGTTCTTTTCTAGGGAGAAGATACCTCTGTTCTGTGTGTAGTTCATCATTTAGGTGTCCAAAGGTCCTGGTTTTCAATCATTTAACATTTCCCTAGTAACATAAGAAAGATAACAGCCAAACAAAAAACCACAAACCATCATTAACAGCAAGGAAATCCCCTGAAGATTTTGACCCTCTTCTAGGGCATGCAGTACAATGCTGAGCCAAGCTCATGCCCTCATAAAACAGTTGATGGAATTGACTCACAGTCAGTCCATTAGTGTTTAAATCCCTTGCAGTCATAAAGAACATACATACCTGAAACACTTCTGATAAAAACATGCTTTCCTTGCTGAGCTTCTCTCTGAGAATGTATATATTTATTCCACTAAAATTGATTATGTGGTTTGCTACTACAAAACTTTGTTCCTAGGTACAGAACAGAAGTACCACAGTGACCTTTGCTGGGGGAAACATGCTTTTATTTCTTCAGTGTTCACCTCCAGGAAAGTTTCTTCAAAAGTTCTGCTGGATTGTGGGAGAATCTCTAAGAGAAAGCTTGGATGACTGGGGATGTACAACAGGTGCTCACAGTTCATGAGTGTGAGCAAGACCCCTCAAATCTGTTGGAAGAGGCAGAATTAAAACCCTTCTGACCAAGAAGGACCTTTCTCCTTCTCATGGAATCACAAGAAGACTGATTCTCAGTCTTCTGAGCAGACTGTTGATGCCCTGCAGTTCTCCCTGAGCTCGAGTTATTCCTACAATGGATTTCTAATGTATGCATTTCAGCTTCCTTCCAACTGCCTCTGATTAAAGACTGAAATATTGCTTTAAGCATCCAGTTCAGATTTACCAGCAATATTCATCAGGAGAATAATTTTACATAGATTTCCCAGAGAAGGACAGATACTCTGCACACAACAGGAGAAAAGAGATGGCAAGGAAAAAAGCAATTCTCTCTGCTAAGAAAGGCAAAGCTGCTGCTGCACCACCATAACTTTCAGTGCCTGCCTTGTTGAACTCTGCACTAGGATTCACTGCCAATCTACCCTGCAGAAGTTGGAGGGAGGTTTGGAGGAAAATCAGGGAATGAGTTCTTGCTGTGGAAGGATGCCCTCTGTGGAGGTCTTTCCTTTGCAGGAAGAAAAAAAGCACTTTAATCATCCTCACTCATGACATTTCAATACTTTGGAATTTTCTTTTTTTTTTTCCTTTTTTTTTTTCCCCTGGGCAGGGCTCTTAATTGAAGGAAATTGAAGGGGACATGCATCCCCCAGGCAGGGGGAGGCCCATTAGCTACCTACATTAGATTTTTCAATCTTGAAATAAATTGCACAGCTTTTTATATCATTAGTGGTTACAGAACCCAGACTTGTATACAGAGTTGAAGAAGACAACAATCCCTGTCATTGTGCTGTTTTTGCTGTTTCAACACTAAATTCGTATGGAGAAAATTTTATTATCTAAGCTTCTCAGAGATTGGGGTAAGAAATTGTGTCTCTGTGGTCAGGCAGAGTGAGAAAAAGTATTATTGCAGTTAATCCTGCAAGTCGGTTTTTATCAGTTCAGGGAGAAAATACCAGTTATAAAAGACATAAAGCTTTTTATAATGTTTTTTTCTCCTTGTAATATCACAGAACTCCGGATTCATTTCAAACCTGTGTGCAGCCCATGGTAGTTCTTTCTCAGGGAAAAAGGCGCGTTTGTTTATTGTTTTACACAGCAACAAACCTGAGTGACATTAGAGATGAGTGTAGCTTCTCTGGCCTTGGAACCCGAGCTCTTCGTCCAGCAGACACCTTCTATCCCGGTCTGGGAGCCCAAGGGGCCGGGAGGGGCTGGGCCGGGTGCCGGCTCCCCGTGCAGGGAATGAGGCTGGCAGCCAGAGGGCAATAGCGCTTCAGGARTGGGGCACTGGGAATGCGCAGGAGCCCGCGGCAAATCTGTCCTAGCAACGGCCTAGAAACGAGAGTCTCCTTCTTCATTTAATTGATTTGGGTAAATGGATGACACCGTTACGCGGGTGTTATTAAAGCATTAATTTACCCGGTTTCCTTACGTCGTGTTCCTTCCTGCCGTCTGAGCATTATTACAGTGATATCTCTTCAGTAGAAACGCCTCCTAGACACAGATGGAAGTCTTTGGTGGTGCTCATCCCTCAGCCACCTGTCTCCCAGGTCATTTAATAGGAGCTTTGAGTTCAGTGTCTCACTGTCAGTCCTCCCTCTGAACCCGCTGTCATTAATACTGAGGGCTTCTTCTGTCAGTATTCCCGTATCTCACACCTTCGTGGGAAGTACGAGCCTGTTGATACTGGTGCTAGTGATTTTAGATAGCCAGAGAGGCACAAAGGAGCCTTAGTGCAATTGGGAATCTATTTATTTCATGGATGGTATCAGCAAGGATCTAGCTGGGTCTTTTTTTTTATTGTCTGCCACTTAAATTACAGCCCCGGCTGCTGGGGTCAGTTCTTATGCTAAAACATCAGAGTCCTCCATCGGGAGAAACTGCTCTGACAAACTGCAGGGAGGCAGGGGACAGACACTGAGCATGGTTAGATTCTGCTGGCTTCATGTGTCACCACTCAGCACTTCAGATCGTGCAGATGCCAGCTCTGAAATACACCTACATTTGCACCCTCAGGTTAACTAACTTTGCTTTCTCATTGAGATGGGCTTGGTTAGCTAACAAATAGTAATTCTGAATGAATTTTTAGTTCATTTGGAATTCTTGTGGAAAATGCAGATTCGCTGTGCAAAGTCTGCAGTGGATCTCTGCATCTTTAAGGGCCCAGGTATCTACCGGGCATGGATTTACTGGAAAGATTCTGGGGATTTTAGGCTCTGTATTAACATAAGCTGGTGTAGCTTGACTCCAAATACTGTGATGCAATTATAATCATACCCCTTTGTAGATCCACAGTTCAGGCTGCAGCTGAATCCATCTTTCTCTAAGATTAATCCCATGTCAGATCCTTTAGAACTGGAGAGCAAGCACAGCTCTCCTTTAACACAAATCTACACTTGCATCGTAATTAAATATTAGACAATGGTATTAAGTGAATAAAAAGACAATCAGACTTTTCCATTGCTGTGGCCACAGTTATTTTTTTTCCACCAGGGCTATTTGGAAACTGCAGAGCAAAGGTGACTATTTTCAGAGATACCTCAATTCCTCCCCATTTAATGTCTCAAATGTTTGGAAAGCACAGCATACAGAACCACAAGTTATGTATTTTCAGCTTCTGGCATAGTTGTTAACCTAAAGCTGTTAATCTAAAGGAATTCCTATGGTTAGATGCTAAGCCATCTCTTGATTTTTAGAAGCTATGAACATGGCAATCACTCATCCTAAGTAGCTGGTTACTTCTGTATCTTAGAGCAGTAGGATTTTAATAATTTCATGAGAATTAACAGTTCTTCCAAACAGTATGTTTGTCAGGTCTGTATTCGAATTACAAACTTCCTTAAGGGATTTCTTTTCTTTTGGTTATTACCTATGCTGCAAATAACTTTAGATAAAGGAATTTATCATGAACATTGAGCAGGGATACAGAACTTCTGGAATGAATTTGTATCTAATTACAGAGAAGAACTTGCAATTCTACTTGACTAAAACAAATAGGATTCCAGTTTAAACCAGTAAAAGGGTAAAACCATAATCAGTGAAAGCCACAAGGTAGGCTGCTTCATACTGATAAACCAATCCCCGATGGCAAATGCTCCACTCCTTTTTGATAGATACATTATCTATGTCACCTGAGTTCTTTTCAGGCAGGCACAAAATATCATCAATATATGCAAATTCCAATTCCCAGTTCCCAGGCAATGACTCGGCTGGCTGATTGCAGGCTAGGGCTGATGCCTTCCCCATCTCCAGATTTTGCTGTACTGGCTCGTGCTATGGCAATCCAGTTGATGGTAATGCTTGTTGATTGCTGCAAAGCCTGTTGTGCCAAATTGTAGGCAGCAATTTGTTGTCAGCATCAGTGTTCTGCGTGCACCAGCCTGTAGCCAAGGAATTCATTAGATCCCAAGACTGCGGAGGTGAACGGGCGGCTGCGGCATCTGTAGAGGGACATGGAACAGCAATTCATGTCATTTACTGGGATGATATTTCTGTAGGGCCTTAATGAGCCAGATGATTTGCAAGCCTGAAAACAGCACTGTGAAACTTCTGTGCTTATAACTATTTCTGCTGTGGAAAATCCTAGGATTTCTTTTTCTTGACTTTGAGAAATATGATCCAAGTACAGTCAAAACTAGTKAAGTCCAGCTTGGCTTGCCCAGATGTACAGGTACCAATAGGAACCAAAATAGTAGCTTGAATCTAGGCACGTGCATAGTAAGAAATCGCAGCCTGCTGCATCAAATTGGACTGTGAGTGCTGATCCCCTCTGAGGCAGATTTTGCTGTATTAGTTTGTTTTGTTTTCACCTGATTACAGAGCATTGTGTGTGTGCAGTGTTACAGCTTTTTAATTAGAGTCACACATGATAACTTAGGAATACAGCGCTGCAGAGTGTTTACAAATGAATTACAAAAATACAGGAGTCCCACTTGTATGTAAATATTTGTTTTCTCTAAGCAAATCAGAATGGTGTTATTCTTCATTACAAAGTGTATTCTGCAGCTATAGTGTTCTTATTCCAACAAGGATGATTATAGAAGCTCATGGCAGTGGGAGAATTGGCTGGCTGATGCTTCCAAAGTAATTAAGCAACACTGAGTTGCAACCATCTGAGTAAATAGATTGATGAAAATTCAGTAAAAAAAAATGAGGAAAAGACCATTTAGGTCGTCTACTTCATTGCTGTTTGCTAGAGTATGTTCTCAATTACTTGTTGTAGATACCCCAAGCACCACAGCTGCCAAARTGCTCCTTTGGAACAATCATGCAGTCTAATAGATGTTTAGGAGTTTTCCCAAGTGATATGCAGCATTAATTTTCTTTTGCTTAATGTCATCTTTTTAATTTCACCATTTTAAGATTGCCTCAAAACAGTTTTTTTTCTTTATTCAGAAGAAAAAGTTGAAGCAGAAGTAAAAAGTGGTGACCGAATTCTTCTCGATGTCCCGCTTTTGATAACAAGTACAGGAAACTTAAAAAAGATAAATTGAAACATATTCTTTCCTTTTTTTCTTCATCTTATATCCTAGACCAGTACCAGGTKTCTTAATATTGTTTAATAGTGACTCATTAAGTGTGTTTTTTTAAGCCATCATGCTTTCATCCAGAAGAAAAGACACTTGAAAAAGTCTTCATTAAGTTAAACACTCTTGTTGTTGTTAGTATTTTTCTGTAAATATCTCTTGCTGATGATCTGGCAGGTCTCACCCTGGCCATGGACTGATGGCTGTCCTGTGACAGCCCTGGGAGGAGCTGGAGCAGGGGCTGCACTGGCCCTGATCGAGTTTTTGGAGTTCATCCATCTCCTGTTTTTCTCTCCGCTGCTTTATATACATATACAGATATGAGGCTTTAATCACATAACCTAGCRCTGCCCTAATCCTCTTTTCTTAGAAAATCAGGCTACTTGATACCAAGACATTAAAGATAATAAGTAAAAAATGCTTTGTAAGAAAGTGCCATTTTAAGATCAAGGATTGTGAAATGTTGGAATGGAGTTGGTGGACTCTGTACAGCAGTTTTCAGAAACAACATCCCATTAACTTCTCTGTTACGAGCAATGGAGAAGGCTTAGTAAAAGGAATAAGAGTRATTATCCAACCAAGCAGTCCTCATTACTCAACAGCTGGAAAGTAAAACCACGTGTGAATGGATTACCGATTAAAGAGGGTTCTTGTTYGTTTGGGGTTTTTTTCCACAATAACAATTTTTATAGAGTCTTTGTTTACCTGGAATCAGAAACAATTTGAATTGTTGTTTAGTGAAGCCAAGGCAAACTTAGTCATAACTAAACTCAAGTAGTGACAAAATATTAAAGTTTTACTCATTGTCTCTAACACATGATTTTTTGGTAGCATTTCCTCTTCCAAACAAAAAGAGAATTGAAGATCACAGCCTTCTTTTCCATTACCAAATACGCTGTCAATGCCTCCAGGCGAGAGCTCTCTCAGAGCTGTAAATTTTCCTCTACATCCTGTGTGATATAGTTTCCAAATACAATTAGCTTTTTAGCCCTTCAGTTTTCTAAGATATGATTGAGACAGTGGTGATTTAACTTAGCTTAGATCTCTAGTTTTTATTATATTTGAGCCYAGATTTGATCCTAAGAGGTACTGTTGTCTATGGAGAGAGAAGACTTGATGCAATAGCTCATAAACTGCCTGCTCTGCTTCTGCTTGTTTCTACTGGGATGCACACAAGGTAACTACCCCAAGAAAAAAAAGCTGAAGCGGAATAAAGAATCTGTTCTGTCAGTAAAAATAAAATCAGAAATCCTAGTAAATAGATGGAGGAAAATCAAAACTTGTATCAATAGTAGAGAGCATGAGCTAATACCTGTATTTGTTCTTTTGGGGTTTTATGTGATGGTTTCTTTTAATGTTAAAACAGTGATTATGGATATGAACGCCACAGCAATGGCCAGTGTTTACCAGCATTTTGGTATAACCCATCTTCCTTGTCGAAAGATTGCAGCCTTGGACAGAGTTATCTCAACAGCACTGGGTAAGTGGCACACCAGACTTTATTTACCTAGAGACCCATATGGATTTAACCCAATGACAACTACAGGTTACATTTACTGTAGGTGTGTCAGCACTGGCTGAAGCCCTTGGGACCTCTTCTTCACTAACTTTGTTAGATTGCACCATCTGTCACTGCAGATCTCCATCATGTGTGGTCCAGACCTTGCTCTGGAAGATGATGCCTTAGAGAACGTTTGGGGGGAAACTGCAGGGCAAAGGCAAAATCGTTAATGTCTCTGAAAATACTCCTCTTAAAATCATGTGGGATCAGGTGAGGCAGAAACACTGGAAAGTAAGTTAGTGGAAAGAGGTGTAACTGATGTGTATGTGAACTGAAGTAATAGATGGGCAGTTAGCTGGAATGATGATTGTTGTTTGTCCCTCTAGGAAGTCAATGGAAGATGTAGTTTAAGTTAAGATACTGACGTTTCATAAGATACTGACGTCATTTATGATACAAGTGATTAAAGCAAACAAAGCAACCCAAGCTGTGTCTGGGGGGTTCGTACACTCAAAGATRGGCAGAATTTGCCTTTTGTTTCAGCTCTCTTATTTTCCTAGCTCTCAGAAGTTACATCTTTAGAGAGACTTGCCTCACAACTAAGGAGAAGGAGAGAACATGTGAGAAAAGTTGTTAAACTATGCCTAGAGGTGTAATAATTGAATACAATGCTATATTGTATGTGTATATAATTTACTTATAACTTTATAGTTATTTAACATGTAACAGATCATGTCATTTTATGGTTCAGGCAATTTATGGCACCTTATATGATATCAAGGTACTCTATGTGGGAAATTATCACATGCCATTAACAACAGCGTTAACTACTGCTATGTTGGGCATGTGGGGAGTGCTCGGCTGAGACAAACGCTGAAATGTATTTGGGAATCTGTTTTCTTACGCTCTCCTTAGTCTCAAGAAACCCGTTCCCAGTTAACCCTGCTGTGCTCCTTGTCAGCACCTTGCACGGATTTCCCCCTGCCTTTCCAGGTACCGGAAGGTCGTTTCCAACAACTGCACGGACGGCGTGCGGGAGCGGTACACGGCCAAGCCCCAGCAGTGCCCGGGAAAGCCGCCCCAGGGCCTCCGCATCGTCACGGCCGACGGCAGGCTCACGGCAGAGCAGGGCCACAACGTCACCTTCCTGCTGCAGCTGGAAGAGGTAGGCTCTGCTTTCACTTTGCATCCCACGGGTGTATCTGAGCGCGATTCACGCCAGGCGATGCAAAGAGGTGAAGCAAGACAGGGCGGTATAAAGGCAGTCAAGGCTGTGATGTGGCTGGGTGGAGTTTGTTCTAAGATGTAATGGATGATGTATGGAGATGAAAAGGCTGTCAGGGCATTGTGGTGCCCAGGGTAATGGCTGGGAGAAGTTGATGAAAACTGGGAACTGGTTTAATTTGGGAATTTCACAGGGGAACTGAAAGCTGCTGGTTTGAATTCTGGTCCCCCCCCGAACTGTGCTTTTGGCTTCTGCTGTTTTTGAAACTAAATTTCCATATTTATTTGCCACTGACTGTCAACCGGAGATGACAAACAACACAGGTGCAGCTGTGTCCCCATTGCACAATTGGTACATATTGCTTAGGCATTTATGGGTGAACTCTCAAGATGTCATCAGCAGGATTAAGTCTGAAATTCATTGCTAATGTGAAGCTGATATAGACTCTGATGTGTTTTTGTTACATCTGTAACTTAACTTGATATTTCATTGTTCTGCTCCCGCCATTTCTGAATCCGTAGGAAAAAAATATTTAAATCTTTTCACCTGTTCTTCCTTTTTAGCACTTCTTTATCTTTGTTTAATTATAAGTGCACAAGTAAGAACGTTCACAAAGTAACGGTTTTCTCTTTTTCTCTAATCTAATTTGATTTCTTTAAAGTTCTACCCCTTTTCCTCTGTAACTGGGCAATAAATCCTAAAACAAGTATGTTTTAACACCAAGGGACAATGTACATCACTTTACAGCTTAGAGCATACATGAAAATTACTTCTGACCCTCTCCATAGTAAATGTCATCTGTGAGGAAAGAGCAATTATTTTTTTACATCTCTATTATTGATGCATTCCCCAGCAAACAGGTGTCCTGATTTGTAAAGACAATACCATAAGATAAATCACATCTAGCCTGAAGCAGTTGTTTGACCTGAATGTTTATTTTCTCCAAAACATCGTCACTTTATTTCAGTCATACAACATTGCTACAGTAATGTTGTAACAACAGTGTGACCATATAATTTCATCTGGTTAAATTATTGATTTCTGCATTTAAAGATGAAGATGATAAGGTCCAAAACAAGAGTCAGTCTCCAGGCTTTGGGAAAAAAAAAATCAAAGAAGTGTCCTTTGCATTGCCTTTCTATTCTCAGCAAAGTTTTAAAGGAAATTGGGAGAAGGAGGTGGATAATCTGACTATTAAAGAATTATGCCAATAGTCAGAGGGAGAGACAATCACCCACAGTGTGGGAAACTCAGGACAAATGTCCTGCTCTTTCTTCTGTGAGTGCTTCAGCTCACGTACCATGTAAGAATACCCTGACCAGTCTGTCATACAGGCAGCTGCCCTGAATTGTTCTTTTTTGTTCATGCTAATCTTTTTTGGCAGCCCTACTTCAGTCTGGAAGCAACACCTTCTCCAGTGTGAGATGGTGTCTCTCTCATGCTGGGTGTCAAGGAATACATAACACATGTTTTGATGAGTGAGTGAGTCAGTTCTGAGGAGATCTAAAGGGAGCTCCTCTTCCAGTATTTCTGATAAGGAAGAGGTTAGGAATTGCTCTGAGRGCCAAAACGGTATTGATCAACCTCCAGCCTTTCCAATTACTCTCCCTGTGAGATGAATCTTGACCTCTTGCTCGTAGATTTGTCAACATGAGGAGTTCACAGAGCAACCAACAAAACCTCTGGGAGAATTTTACCCAATCTGGCAATGACTTTGTGTGGGTGTTGCAACAGAAGAAATATTCAACGAAGAGGATTTGCCCAGCTATGTGCAAGCTATAGGAGAACAAAAAGTAGTTATAGCAGCATAACTGTATATAGACTAAAACGTTTACCAAATTAACTGTTTCAGTAACAAAAATCACACCACTCACTAGAKAAGTTAAACAACCCATCAAAGGAACAAGCATCCTTTTGTAGAATGGATATTGATTTTGCAGAATAATTGAGGTTGAAAGGGATCTCTGGAGATTGTTTAATCCAACCCCACTTCTCAAAGGGAAGTTACTTTCTCTTGCATAAAAGGCAGAGGTATCACAAAACAAGAATTTGCCAATTTCTRTTTAGTTCTGCCCTGCACAGGTATACAGCATAGTACAATCCAGGCTGTTCATTATCCAAAAAATCTGTGTCACTCCGTTTTTTGCTGAAGGGAAGGCATCAGGCAGGTTAAAAAAGGCTGGATATGTCATCTTGCACATTTTTTACCCAATAACATGTGAAAAAAGTATGTCCTTTTCAACCCTTGCCCCCTGGAGTGGAGGACAGTATTTTAAGTGCTAYACCCTGATGAGGACTCCTTCTTTAGTGTGAGTGACAGCTGATACCTTTTAGGGTGTGAAAAAACAATGGCCTTTCGCTTTGCATCTTAACATCTCCTGTATCCCTCTGAGACAGTTTGTTTGAAGCCTTCAAATCTGCAGAGCTGTTCCACACACTGCAGCCTCCCAGCTCTCTTTTTTCRTGCCCATGTTCCACTTGATCCACAGGAAAAAGAAAGAAAAAAAAAGATAAGCTGGTGAAGCCAAGGTACAAGAGTTCGTTTGAGATTTGTACTCCTGTTATCTTTGTAGATTTTTGCTCCRTCTAGGAATCCACCTGGGTTTGAGAAGAGGAACAAAGTGCAGAGACAGRTTCACTGGAGGCCATGGAAATTCTCTGCATCTCTGCAGAGGGGYGGATTACTAAGAGGGTAGGGAGAGAGGAATGGCAGCAGTAAAAAGCTGATGTTTTCACTCAGGTGTGGGATTCAGGGGCAGGAACCACAGCACTGTGGTTCCTTGTAGAGCCTGTTTGTGCCTGTGGTGATGCTGAGGGCCATGACTGTGCACTCTGATAAAAACACAATGTGAGTGAAAGAGGCCTGAGGAGAAACAAGGACAAGGCATTCAGAAGTATTTCGCTATTGAAGAAGACACAAAAGGAAAATAATCACTGAAGTCTGTGCGAGTGGAGGGGAGCAGGCACCAAAACCAGGAGCACATAGAGCATTGCTGATTTCTAGCCCAGTTTCTCTAACCCTGGCTCACATGAAATTTCCCTGTAAAGTATTGATAACTGTCAGCATATAAGTATCATTAAAAGCAAATCCAACCAACAACTCATGTTTAAATTATCTAAATGTAAGAATTCTTTCAAAAGTAATCGAACTTTCCTGTCACATTTTAGAATTCCTGTATTACTTCCTCAAAATTCTTTGCACCTTGCACTTAATATTTGTGGTCCCATAGTTGGAAAGGTTTGTCCAAGTTAGTTCTCCAGTTAATCTGGATATAATCATCATGATATTCTCACTGGGTGACAAAAGCCAGGAAGCATCCATATTTCCTTTATTGCCTAGCATGTGTTCCATTTTATGAAGTATTCTGGAAGTGTTTAATAAGCAAAGCGTCATACTTAAGCTGGGAATTTTGCATTTAAATTTCYATTGAGATAAGCAGAATAGCAACAGCATTTTTGTCCTTAAATGACAGCACAGGAGAAAACTAGATATGCTTAAAAGCAAATTTTTCCTTGCCCTAAAATGCTGCCAGTTTAAAGGTTAGTCCTTTGCCCTTGCCTAGGCTACATGTACAGAGCCAGGGCTGGTACCTCTCACACTGCAGCATTTAACAGCAGAGTTGTTTCTCAGCCTAAACAACCTGAATCCTTATTTTATTTTGACAGCAACAAAAGAAAGCCAAAAGCAAAGTTACGAAGGCACTTTTCCTACTTAAGTTATTCGACCCGATGTCCTTGACATATTTTGCTTCTCTGTTGTAGAAAATAGAGAGATTTCATTAAATGTGTGTTGTTTCTGTGTGCCTTCCTCATCACATGGTCATGTAGGTCTCTTGCCTGTCACAAACACAATTGTTATTTGTAYGTTGGAGTTATTTGTGTGAACATCAGACACTCGTGCTTGCTGTACTGCTTCAGCAGAGACACTGAAAGCTGCAGCCTCCAGAGCTGTTCAACACAATGGCTTTCAAACTTGTTTCATCTGATTGCTCACACATCTTTGCTGAGGAAATGGACGGTAAAGACATTCAGGGCAGGAAGGTTCAGGGCTTTGACTGTTTCATTACAGATAATTCACAGGGAAACTGCCTCCTCTAATTTATTTTTTATCTTGATAAAATGACAGCCAAAAGTCTTTGACATTCCAGGTCTGCCTCAGTTCTCACTTGGCAAAGTCACTCCACTGGGAGTAGATTTTGCCTTGCTTTTAACTGCTTGCTGCTGCTATATGATGTTTGGATTAGACTAATGTGTGGGGAAAGCTAATTTGTTCCTACACTTCAGGCCATGGGCTAGAACTCAGGCAATCTGAACTCATTCCTGAACTGCACTCTGAGGTCCTTCTGCATGACCTCGAGTAAGAAACTTAAAACTTTCTGCTTTTTTAGTCCCTCATTTGAAAATGGAGCTTTGCTTTCTCCCTCACACCCCCCATGCCTTGCATTTGTGTAGTGAATGCTCGTAAGGCCAGATGACTCTCTCTCATCGTGTGAACATACAARTGAAGCCCTGGATTTCCTGAAGACAGCCGTGGGTTTCTGTAATGACAATGCTGATACGTGGCTGTACCAGGTACGCCGTGTCTGGGGTGCATTTAATGAGCCTGGGGATCCTGCTGGGGGGACAGTGCCATTAGCTTTTCCCACCTCAGCATTGTTGTTCCGTGCAATTCCGTATTCAACTCGGCTGAAGTTTCTGGAGATGAGCTTCGCATTAGGATTGTTTTGATTGTTGACGTACTCAAATTAAAGATGCAAAGCTCATAGTAATTAAAAGCATAGTCTGTATTTTTTTGTGTGTGTGGTATCCTACTGTGTTCCCTCTTTTGATATCATAAGTTTGTTAGTAATGATTACAGAAATATGAAAGCTTCTCCCTAACTTTCAATGCACATGCTGAATCATGGCTGTTTATCTTACTAACAACACTACACTCCAGATGAAAGATCAGGATGTACCCTCCCCCATACCACTGCCATCTGAATTATAATTGCATTTTCTGTGTTGCTGATGATGACAAGCTGGTTGGGAGAAATCAGAGCCGTTCGTGCATTTTTAAATTCACTGTTGAAATTCCATGAAAATGTATGAAAGTGGACCTTGCCTTCTTGATGACACACAGCACCACAGTCTTGTAATGCACTTCYAGTCACACAAGTTGAATTATTCTGCATAATCCTGAGAGGCTGTTATTGATTCCTGTGGGGCAYGGAAGATCTAGTACTGTAGAAAGAGCTCATAACTGAGTTGAGCTGGCACAACTGGCAGCCAGGATAAATTATGTGATCAGTACAATTAACTGTTTGGTGTTGAAAAAGAAGTACATGTGAAAAGTATCAAGCTATTTGTCCTGATAAAGGACACCTTTCTTTTCAGTTTCTGATTTGAAATTAAGGGCATCTCTCTGAAAGCGGGGATTTACACAGGAAACCATGTTTTTCAGTACTTGATCAAGTTGGATTTGAGTATCTGTTAAAAATTAAGAATATGCTTTAAACAGACCTAGACTAAAGGTATTCCATGTGTAGATATTCAGTGTCAGTGAAAATATCTTTGATGGATGATTTCTTTTGGTGACAGAAAAAGGCCGAAAAGGGAAAGGGGTTAATCTAGAGAAAGCACAATGAATTAATCCATGAAAACCTCCAACAGCAGCAGTGTCTGTCTCTTGCAAAGGATAATTAAATCTATTGTCAACATCTCTAAGGAAGACACACAACTCAGTGCATAATTGAAGACTTAAAAATGAAATCTGAAACATGGGAACCAAAATTAAAAACCTTGAGCTATGTTTGTTTTGTTGTTTTAATACTTCCATTTAGATACAAATGCTCAAAGTCAATAAGGAAAATGCATTATCATAACTTTCTGGGCAAGATTCCAATGGAATATTTGAGAGAAAATMTTTCTAGATGGGTCTCACATCTCACATCCACCAAAATATTGAGAGATGCATAAAAGTAATCAAAATGTAAAAATAGTGTCCCAAACTGTATGGGCAAGTTCTTGATATACCCTGAGGCAGGAAGCTTCACAGAGTTTTTTGGTAACATTCAGGTCTTGTGTGCACTGTAGGCTTCTATTCTTTTGTCAAGATACAGGAAAAATATGCACTTGGCTTAGGAGGCAGTAACAGGAAGGAGAGAGAAGGGAATRTTTTGTGTATGCTTGAAAAAATCCTGGACATTTAATGAAAAAATGCCTTAGTAAATTTCTGATTTACATTTTAGTAACAAATGCTGTATGGRCAGGTAAAGGGCATAGTATGGGGCCTTGGGAAAATTATTTTTAATTCTCAGGGCTTCTTTTCAGGCTAAACATTCTTAAAGTTCAGCATATGCTTAAGCCTTTGGCTGCACTGAAGCCTGTATCAAGATTGCAGTRTACTTCAGGGTATATCCAAGCTTGTGCATATTGCAGGGAAAGGGGTTAATCTAAAGAAAATGCAATGAGTTAATCTGTGAAAACACTCCAACACCAGCAGTGTCTGTCTCTTGCAAGTAATGCAGGGAGTTTTGTGTCTGCCTTAATTGAGCTAAAAGCTTCAGAAAACCCTATCATGTAGTACTGAGCTTGACAAAATGAAAAGGAGAAGCTGGGAAAAGGAGCAGGAGGGGTTTTTGCAAGGTGTATGTATATGCATCAAATTGTTGCACAACAAAACTTCTCTTGGTAAAAACAATCACTTGCAAGCAGCTCTGGAGAGATGCCAGAGACAGAGATAGGGACAGCTGGGTTGGTTTAGATCAGGTGTGGGCTGTGTGGGAAATGTTTGGATTTTGGCTCGTTTCTCTTCCTGTCTTACACTGCCTGTGCTCTTACCTGGCACAGATAAAACATTGGAACAAGTCAAAATACAGTCTCGTTGTTTTCCCGAGTTTTTTCTCCCACTTCCTAGGCTAGAATTTTAAATGTCAGCTTTTCAGAATGTGGCATTTTCAGGGGAGTGTTATAGCCTGAATCTTACTCAATGGAAAATGTATTTCCAGTTCAAAGGGTTTTAAAACAGGAAAGGCCAAGACAAATGAAAAAGACTGGGGGAAGAGCAGCTGAAGCTCTTCTCTAATTAGTTTTTCAATTGTTTCTGTCAGCATCTTTTCTCCCTAGAAATTGAAATCTAAATCTTGCATGCCTTAGAAATGGCTCCTTTCCCTGGCTACACCTGTAGACACCGTGGGTTTCACAGCTATGGACAAAATGAAGACGAGAAAAAAACATTCATTAGAGCAGAAATTTTGACACTGGCAGAAATAGGGCTGTTCTAAATTGCTGTCACTCTTTTCACCTTCTGCTGCTACTTCAAAAATGTGGAGGAATATACCACAACCTGAAAAACACTTCAACTGTACGACCTCAATATACTCAGAGCTGATAAATCCAGCAGGGTCACTGTGGTGACTCAGCTTTAACCATGTGACCAGCTTTTGTCCCAGCAGTGTGGCTTTACTCTTCAAAGACATCATCTCTTTTTTAGTAAGAAAAGATGGCTAAAACCCTAATGATCATGGACCTGGAGGAATTGGGAAAGCATCTAAGGGTACTTTAGAGATCTCTGTATCTGGTCTGAGTCCCGCACTGGACTTGAAAGAATGCAGTCCCTCTCTGAAAGAGGTTCAGTGCTGAGGAGCTCATGTATGTTCACTTCTGGCTGTGGAAGCATATCCCATTTGGTGGCTTCTGTTGGCTCAGTCAAACAGACAGGAGTGCCCACAGCACTGCATCATGTCTGAAACTGCACATCTTTCAAATAACTCGGGTCAACAAAGGATATAACTCCATACTTCAGACCATTTTCCCTGCCACACCCTCAGTCTGGGATTCTCCACAACAGAGCAACACAGTTATTTTTGTCTCATCTATTTGAAAGCAACAGAGCTTCCAACAGAGTGCCCAGGCGGTGTAAAAACTACAACTTCAATCTGTAAAAAGAGAGCATCTGGGAAAATTTGTTGCCCTTGCCATCACCTCCAGGTGTAGCTCTGCTGCTCATGCTTTCCATTCAGGCAAGCCTCCACTATTTTTGCCTTCACAACAAGTTATAAAAAGACTGAGAGAACATGAGGAATATAAAGCTTCTGTTACGATTTCCTGCTATAGTCACATGCACTCACATATCTCTTTCTGATATGGARAGCTGCCTGATGCCAGCCATTCACACGGGTCTCTTTCATTCCAGTTGGGCATCCAGAGGACTGTTTCTCTCTCAAAGGACAAGAGGAAAAAAAAAGAAAAGAAAAGGAAAAGGAAACAAAACCAAAGTAAACGAAATGTCCTTTCAGCCAATTTTATGAACAGCCCTCAGCTATTAATTTTCCATTATTCCAGACAGTGGCCACTGCTTCASTGCACCAGGCTGTGGAGTGAGGCACTCCATAGCTGTAGCAAGCAAGCGTGAACATTGCCAGCATGAGCACCATGCAGAGCCAGAGGGGGATTTCCTAGGGACTGAGAATGTTTAGAGGTGAGACAAGACACTGCATCTTACATGAAGGGGAGGGATCTTTAGCAGCTGTGGTTGTTTGAGAGGTCAGTGCAGTTCCTCTGGAACATCAGACCTTGTCTCTATTCTCCGGTTGGCCTCGGTCACCCCACTGATCCAGCCTCTCAAGAGTGAAGCAGAGTCTGTTTCAATCCTTTCTCTTTCGCCACAGGGAGACCTCCAGAGATCCCTCATTCAGGTGGATTTTGGAGATGGCATCGCTGTKTCATATGCCAATCTCAGCTCAACAGAAGATGGCATCAAGCACATCTACCAGAACGTGGGCATATTCCGAGTGACCGTGCTGGTGGAGAGCAGCCTGGGTTCTGACAACGCTGTCCTCTACCTGCATGTGACATGTATGTATGGTCATACTCCTTGTTAGTTTCTGGTGTTCTTTTAGAAATCATTACTTGTAGCTGGAGGTGACATTTGGAATTTGGCAGCTGGGTCCAGAGTGGTGGAATACGATGAGTGTTCACCTGTCCTCCAGATTGACTGTCGATTCCAGACTGAGAGGAAAAATAGATTCATTAAGGTTGGAAAAGACCTCTAAGATCATCAAGTCTAACTTTTGCTTTTTAAACAGTGTTCCACCTCTAATTTTGTGTAGTCTAAATTGGGACACCTCAAAGGATTGTCCAGCCCTTTCTGAAATGCRCTTCCATTAGCAAGCTTACACTTTCAGAACAACAAAGACACACAGGGATCTTTAATGACTTTTAAAAGCTTTGAATTTTACTTTGTGCATGTTTTGCCCTCTGATGAAATACACCCACCTCTGGGATGGAAACCAGTGCATTTCAGTCTTTTTGTTGTCATAGGAACCAAAATCTTTGTATTAAATAGTATTGCAAGAAAAAACATATTATCCTCACATTGCTTTTTTGCTGTTCTTTTTAACATTTCTGTATTTAATATGTCTCTGATTTACAACTGAAATGTTTCTCAAGTTCTTGGATAAAACCAACATTATATTCTTTCATATTTATTCTAGCACATGTTTATGAAACCAAAGGGTCAACCTATTTATTGAAATTTTGTAACATTCCTAATGGATTTTGTTTGGGGCCRTAATTTTCTTTATACAGTGTTGGATTTTTTTTGTTTATTTTTTATATTTTTAACTGTGTGCCTCTGTGCCTGATTAACTGAGAAAAAAGGAAATTCCAAGCCATAAAGTCATGTTTACAGAAGTGCTGCTTACCCTCTACCAAATTAACTCCACATATTGTCTAGATGGTTTAGCACATTCCATATACTTTGGTTTTGGGGTTAGTTCATACAGCATGAAAGCAGCTGCCTCATCAGGGTAAGAGGGCAGCTCTTTAATGGAGCACCATTGTATCAACAGATGGAAACAGTGGGAGGTATGACTGTGGGAGACTGGATTTTTATGGAGGAGGAGCAAATACCTCCCTGAATGTTCCCCTTCAGAAACACCTTTGGCTGGCAGGTGTCCAGCCTTCACTCACTCAGAGTGTCTTTCTGGTCTATAGCTGCTCTAATTCATTTTCTTGAGACACTGAAGGCTTAAGAACCATTTTGATTGTTTTAAGCTGTACAAGAAATAAGCAATATTCAGATCTGTTTGTGTGACTTAGCAGCTGATAGTGTACGTTTCTGTGTTTTGCATAGGTAATGCCAGCATAGGATTTAAAGACTGAGTGATCATTGCTGCCAGGCCCAGATTATGTGTGCCAGACTCCCTGGAGAAGTGACAGCTCTAARGGATATGTCTCACCTTTCTCTACATGACAAGAATTAGGGACTTCAAAACAGATTACAAATGAGCATCATGCCAGTCAGACTAGCAGTAGACTTGCTGAGGACAGAGATGTACGGTAAATCCAGCCCCCTCCAGAGTCTAACACCCTGATCCACAAAGCTTCTAAATCCTATTTGAATGCTTGCATTGCCACTCAGCTCTCTGCTGAGTATTCTGCTTGGGGTATTTGAGCTTGGCCTTTGGGGAGTTTTGTAAAAGTATCTATCCTTAAAATAGACACACACAGTGTATTGCTAAGATGCACAGAAGAGCGGTGTGCAGCCTGAATATCCGGAGTTCTAGGAAGGGCTACAGACTGGGTGATCCCTGGATACCGGATCCATGAGTGTCTGCAGGCATTTCTGGGCCTTCCAGCACCCTTCCCTACCTGTGGCAAGAACTCTTGCTGAGGGGAAAAACTGCAGGCACTGAACCTGGGTGCTTGTGATCTCAAAGATAAAAGCAAAGCCTTCATGCCGTGCTCTCCTCATCCTGCTGCAGCCATGTGGCCAGTGCGCAGAAGCACTGCCTTTGATGCAGTTGGTCCAGGGATCCAGGAGTGCAGCTTATTGTGAGATAGGAGCATTTTGAGTTGGATGGAGAGTATAAACTGCTGTATGTAAAGTGCTCAAGCCCACAGCCTGTCTCTAAACTGTCCTGACRTGTCGAAATTTTCTTCTGGAAAGTTAGCTATGCATTTGGCTGGATGCTTCAGAATAACATCACCTGTGCAAGTGAGCCTTTTGAGAAGCTTGCCCCTTTAGGTTGTCTGGAACTTGCCCACAATTTTTTTCCTGRGGTTTGTGAAGGCCTGTAGTCTTCATGGCCCTGCATGAAGCTCAGAAATGAATTTTCCTGGACTCTCTTCAAGCTTCTCTGGGAGAAAGCAGTCTCCTACCAGGAGGGCCTATCCAGAGTGAACTATCCCCATCTGCTGGCCAGAGAACAGCTCAGCTTTTCAGCCTCCTTGGCCAGCTGTGCTAGGAAATGCTCTGGCACAATTGGGTTGCTTTGGGCCATTCTTTCTTGTTCTTTCGTAGCCTGCACATGGGGAAGTTCAGGGAGGTGCTGGGCACTCTCTGCTGTGCAGGATCATTAGAGATGTAGTCAGGGCAGCGATGCAGTTATGTTGGAACATAACAGACTTTTCATGGGCTCCACCGTCACAGCTGTCACTGCATTTAGCCAGGGAAATTGCTGGTTTTCAGGTTTTAGGGTCTTGCTGGAAGCAGGCACAGGCTGATCATGGAAATGGAATCTGAGCAGGGGGGTGACATTAAAATCATAAGGATGAAATTGTGGTTTCTCATGGATTTTCAAGAATGTTGACTGCTGCTTATAAAAGGCAAAATAAGCCAAGGTTTGATGTGGAGCAGGCTTTGGTCAATCTGATCATGGATAACTCCTAATTGGGCTGCTTCAGGTTAAGCAGTGGCTGTGCCTACAACCCAGAACAAGAAGCATTTCAGTAATAAATCAGGAACACTGGTCCTTATTCTGGCATTGTTTATATAGTCTGATTTGGAAGATTTTCTCCTCTCTCTGCCTATTACGTTATAGGGGATGCTTTCTCCAGAGTGTGTGGTGTTCATTTAGGCTGAAGAGAAAGGTCTAAATGATGATACATGCATGGGATATATCCTGAAAGATCCTCCCCTGAAATATATAAAATTCTCTAGCAATGTATCTCAACTCCATATGAACAGTGCAAGGCTGTGGCTGTGGTTCTCACCACTGGGGAGCTCACAGATATAGGACGTGTAGATGTGGCCTTAATTTGCTTCAGGAACCCATGTCCCCATGTCACCTGGGGTTTCTTTATTTTTCTTTCCCTGTCACTCAGGACAATTGCTTTGTTCTCCTAGTGAGCAGTCAGAACACATTTTAAAAATAATCTATAGGACAAGATTTAACAACAAAGGCCCATCTGTTTCAGAAGATGGGAAATGTGTAACCCTGGGCATAATGTCACTTGTCGAATGAATTATGTTCTGTTTAGACTGAAGAAATAAAAGAGTTTATTGACCAAAAGGAGAGAGTATGAGGTAACATTAAAATGCAGACATTCAGTGAATAGCTGCCTTCAGAGAGAGTTTCTGCTGAGGTTCACCAAATCGTAGTTTTCATCAGCAGAGATGCTTCATGTCCACTGAAGCCATTTGTCCTGCACTTCCTTACGTCTTCCCAGTGAAGGCCATATTCACACAACAGGGCTCTGTCCCTATTGTTCAAGCCATGTAAGCTCCTGACTATATGACATTCATGCAGTAGTGAGTCCAAGTTTTTCTGCTCCGAGTACAGGGGTGGCTCCTGTACTCTAAGGAACGGATTTAAGCCTTCCTCTCTAGAAATGGTAGCAAGCCAAGCATTCTGTCATTTCCCATGATGATCTTGAAGACTTTTCTTCCCTAAACCAATGGATATCCCACCCAGGTTGGCTTTTCAGACAGAGGGAGGACTCACCTGCTGCTTCTGTCTCCGCAGGCCCCTTGGAACATGTTCACTTATCTCTACCCTTTGTCACCACGAAGAACAAGGAGATCAATGCCACAGCAGTGCTGTGGCCAAGCCAAGTGGGAACACTGACTTATGTCTGGTGGTTTGGGAACAACACAGAGGTTTGTATTCCTGGTTGACTGAGATCAAAATAATCCTGGAGGAGCTCTCTGAGAGAAGAAGGAGGGAGGGATGGATCTAGGAATGCTTGTATATAGTCATATATGCGAGAAAGTTGTAAACCAAAGGCCAAGATGCTGATGGCTCTTTGAGGTACCAGCATTGAAGTGTAAGTAAGCTTTGTGTTTGTGGCTGTGACTTAGCTGCAGGGTTTATTGCTATTTCATGCAAGTTGCCAATAGCTTTCTTCCTGCATTCCATCCAAGGTGAACATAGTTAAAATCTGGAAGAGTTTCTACTGTTTTTCTTCACCCTTCCTTCTTCAGTAACAAGAAGAAAAAAAATGTAGGGGTTTTGACAGCTTCTTTTAGGAAAATAACCTTTCAAGCTGAAGCTGTTTTTATATCTGGAACTGACCTATCCTGAGCCTCAGCACCCTATGCTAAACCACATGTGCAATAGGACCTTATTATCATGTGCTACAAGTGGATGAAATGGTTCCCAAGATGCTTCCCGGCCCCTGGGCTCTGCTCAGAAATGAGATTATCATCYATCACATTCTGCTGCCTCTGTGCTTGCAGTCTTGGTAAATCTGCACAGACATTATAACTTACTTCACGTACCTTTGTGGCTGAAATACCCAGAAACCCTAATTAGTTKCTGAGGGGAGAGATTGTGATGGATATGGTAGAGCCAAGAGGGACCTTCATAACCACACATGGTTCTCTTCTGTATAATGCAGGTTGGAGAGTTTCATCAGTACCTTCTGCTTTATTTAACTCTTTGTGATTAAGGCAGAACCTGACTTTTTGTTGTTGTTGTTTTGCATTCATAATTTTCCTCAGATGATGGAAAAATTCACTGCTTCTCCTTCTGACCCTCTCCCCCAGCTATTTCCCCACAGCTAATTATCCTGAGCTTTGAACACATACACCGTGTTTGTAGTCTGAATTTATCTAGTCTGGGATTCAAGCTGTTGGATCTTATTATGCCTTTTTGTGTAGATTAAAGAACTCTCTGTACTATCAGCAATCATCTACCCCTAGAGGTACTTACAGGCTGTGAGYATCACCTTTTAACCTTCCCTCTGATCTCCTAAGCTCGTAAACGATCAGGGTTGGTCTAATTCTGTTCTCATTGAAGTGAGAGTTTTACTATAGACTACAATGGCAACAGTTTGACTCAATACTGGGTGCTTTGAAGATCTCACCCAGAGTTCATTAATAAGTGAAAACAGAAGTTAAGGCAGAGTCTGGTGTAGGACACAACTCATTGATAAACTGGTTGCATAGCTAAAGGGATCTGTGTCCTCTCAAGCACCAGCACTTACTAAAAACAATGTCTCTGTATCTAAGGATAACATGGGACAGCAACTGAGAAATCCTAATTTGCCTTGTTCTGTGACAACCTCCTTGAGTCACCTTAAACAAAGCACTTACACTGGATTTGGGAAAGGAGTGTGATGCCTGGGCAGTGAGTCTTGCAGGCCTTTATATCAGAATCTGGGCCTCTCTGGGGAGTAAGCAAAGATGGGCATTTTAACATGGGATCCAGAACAGCCAACATGCTAAGTGGAAAGGAAGTACTGGAATTTTAAAGTATAGCTCTCCTGGAAATTATAGGTACCTTACTTTGTGTTTCAGGAGGACATCCCTGTCTGGGATTTCCACGCCTTCTCTAGAAAATTAGCTGCCATGTCATAGGGCCCCTCCTGAGTCTGAAATTTCCAATCTGGAACTAACTCCCCAAACCATCCCAATAGGTTAGAGAGCCAAAGTCATTTTTGCTTTTGCTTTCCAGCCAAATTAACTTAATTTTGCCTTTTATGATGTATTTGCAGCCACTGATCACATTGGAAGGGAGCATCACATTCACATTTTCTGTGGAAGGGATGAACACCATCACTGTTCAGGTCTCAGCAGGAAACACCATTCTTCAGGACACAAAGACTATTGCAGTGTATGGTGAGTTCTTCCCCTTTCATTTCACACAGGATTCTCCCCAGTCAACATTTGGAGGGCCGGGTTAGCTGGCAGCCACAGGAGGTCTTTATTCCAGGATGCTTTGAGTGAGATTATAAATTGAGTTCCAGTGTTACCAGTTCAGCATAATTTATCTGAAGGCCACTGACTGACATTAGTGCAGGCTGACGTGACTGCAGAAGATTGATCTCCTTCCCAGAACACTCTGCATCTACCCTATCACTATTTGATCATCCTACATGGTTGTCAAAATGTTGGTTTTATTTGCAAGCTGGTTTTCCCCCTTCTTGGCCAGTAGAGGCCTCTTAACTCACACGAAAGCTGCTCAGCTTGAAAGATAAATCAATGCTGTGTGCTGCAGTTCTGCGCAGAAACCTGTACTGATTTGACATTGTTCTCATGCCTCAGAGGCAGTTAGGGCACACAAATACCGTATAGTGTAGATGGAGCCTAAAACCCACTGGGAATCCCAGTTTTAGCTCATAGTGATCAGTGTTGGCATCTCTGTTAACAGCAACAGACATTAAGTACATTTTCAAAGGCTGGTCCTTTCCTCACATTTATGCCTGTCCCTTTCCAGTTAAGATCTCTAGGGCTTGGGGCACATCTCTGAGAGTCCAGTCACAGCTTCCTTCTCAGGGCTTGCCTGCTCCTGAGGTCAAAATGAAGGTAACAATTCATTTACATTCCCAACACAGCTCCCTTTGCAGTGCTATTCATCCACTCGAGTAAGGACTGATCACCTTTTTCAGTTCCCAGACACTCAAGTAATGAATCTCCCAGGTTCTCCAAATCTCTCAGTGAGTCTCTCAGGCACACTGCTGGATTCTCTCACAGTCTGTGCATCGTCTGCAGATTGATTAAGCAAAACCTGAGCTGCAGCAGGGTTCACAAGGTTCTGACCCCTTGTGTGGCACTAAAGCATTTCAGTCTTTACTCACCACTCTGTCATTGCACCTGCAGAGAAATTTCAGTCCCTGAGGTTATCATTCTCTCCAAACCTTGACGACTACAATCCAGATATCCCAGAGTGGAGAAGGGACATCAGCAGAGTAGTCAAGAGAGCTCTGGTGGAGGTAAGCTGTGTGCATAACCTGTGTTACAATGGTTCCAGCTTCTGCTTTGTTCCTTCATTAGGACTGGATCAGGTGCTCTCTCGAGGTGTCTCTTTGTTTTGACCCCCCAGAAATGGAGAAAAGACTAGTGTTTGAGGCCAGCATCCTAAATTTTAGACAGGTAAAATTATCTTGTCCTATGACAGTCTGGTTCTCAGTCAGCCGTCAGTGTGAAGTAACGCTGTTCTAATGGAATTGCAAATATGCTGTGGAAAAACTTGTGAGACCAAAAATTAAGCAATTTTTACTTCATAGAAAGCACCCCAGCAAGTGCTTTATGTCCTTCACATAGCATGAGGCTCACAGGTCAGGACTGAATCCTGGTTTTCTCATCAACACTGTAGAGAAGTTTATTCTTTGTGGAACAGAATGTCGTAAAAATATTCTAGTGTGGCTGAAGATTCGGGTTTCAGACTGAGAAGGTAAGAAGAGTTAGAAGAGAGAGCTGAGGTTTCTCAGCTCAGCAGAAAAAAAGTAAAAGGAACTGTTTGAAATAGTGTTTCAACTTTTTTAAAAATAAAGATATTCAGGTTTTGAAAGGACACAATGCTTGTCAATGTTTTTAGCAAGCTTATATGTTCATTTGTGTCATCATCTGTGCAAAAATTATAGAAAAACACTGTGCACTAGTAGGTGTACAAACTTGTCTGGATTGTTTCTGAGATTTTTTTCCTGAGATTTTGTTAAAAGACAGGAGGAGAGGAAGAAAGGGGGGAAAAGAGCATTTTTCTGGATCTTGATCTTCTGACATATTTATGTCTGTATCAAGTATTCAAGGATCCATTTATCTTCAGGATGAATTTTCAGAATATAAACATCTCAATAAAAAAAAAAATGAAACCATAAAAAAGGAGAATTGTAAAACTACAGTGGCAAGGCTACGTTCCAAAAGCACAGCAGTGAAAACACAGTCTTTTTGTTATTTGATTAAAAAAAATAAAAATTGATAGCTAATGATCCTTCTCTGTAGCTAAATGATTCACCTTAAACAAGCCTTTTTGAGAAGTTCCTGTAAAAATTAAAGATAAGCCCAGTAGATTTCTACAGCAATTAGGTAAACGGTATAAAAATGAGTCAAATAACTAAATAATTCAATAGGAAATTATAGCTGTGCTATAGAATTTTTATGAACTTTTATTAAAGTATTATATTCTTATTACAGAATATCATAGACTTGGATAAAATTCTGCATACGAAATTATAGTTCTGTACTAAAATCTGATCTTCTCTCTGAGTAGGGATAATTTCATATTATCACAAAATATCCTATTTTGTGTTTTGATCATAATTATTTGCTCGCGTCATTGATTTTCTGAGTCCTATTTCCCACTCTTGAAAAAAAAATCATTCCCAGCCTCTGAAAATGAAGGCAATACTGTGTCATTTTCTGGACACCTTAAAGCAACCTCCTAGGCAAGCCCTGGCTTCACAGAATACTTGGAAGGAATATAAGAGACCTTTGTATATTTATAGGTTTTTTTTGCTAAATCCACATTGCAAAACAAAGCAAAACAAAAGAAAGGGCAACAAAGGCATGTGCTTTTCCTTGGTGTGTGGTGGAGGGGAAGGGTTCCCTTCTCATGGCTCCACAGGTTTTCCCTGGACTGTCAGCAGTCCTGCGTGGATTATCCACACAACAAGCTCAGAAAATGGTGATTTTTAATCAGTTTTGCTGAACCCTTGTCTTCCATCCACCATTTCCTCCATGAGCACCTCCTCCAAGTCTTTGCTCCTGAACTGCTAGGGAGAATAACTCCTGAGATTTATGTCCAGTTAATGCCTGAGAGGCTTGCACATTCTTACTGCAGCGGAATCTCTGTGGTGCATCCAGCTGCTGTGATCTGTCCTTATATCTGAGGGCACTCTTTTCCTCTCCTTTAAAAGTGACCTACTAAATTCAGCACTTGAATTTAGTTTAAATCAAAACCTTGAGATTTAAGTGCATTTGCTGGATAATTCACAACACAAAGAGGTGAAGGAGGAAGATTCATCAAATTATGTTTCTCCTCCTTTTGGCTAAGAAAACTTCCTGAGGGTCCAACTGGGTCCTTTTCTGGATAATAACTCCACAATCTGATTGTGTAGTGTCGCGGTAACATCAACTGAAACACATGACCAGAGATGACCCTGGTAGTGATGCCTGTGGGGTATTTTTTTTCTGAGTTTTGTCTAATGTGTCAAAATTAGGGGTATTAACGTTCTAGCTCAAGGTTTTCAGCCAACAAGACGTACAAGCTCTACCCTACACTGTATGAGTACTGTGATGCCTTAGCAAAGAAGCTCTCAGCATTCAGTGCCATGCACACTGTTGATCTCTCCATTGTCTGTCTGTGTGTCAGGCGACAGGTATTTCCAGCAAGCATGTTCTGGTCGCAGTGCTCCCTGGCGTGCCCACAGCTGCTGAGCTCTTCATTTTACCATATCAGGATGCCACAGGAGAAAAAAAAAGAACAGCAGCAAACCTAGAGCAGGTATTGTGTCCATTGCTTGGAGAAGTGTATGTTTATACATTTGTGTGTATATGTATGTGTGTATATATATGTATAAATATATCTGTATGTGTAGTGGATTTGTGTATGGTTACTACTTATAATTATGGTAAAAATGCATCTGATTCACTGGGGTACACATCACACGTTACATCCTCTTTAGGGGTTTTTTTGTGGTTTTTTTCGGTTGGGTTTTTGGGGGCATTTTTTTGTTGTTGTTATTGTTTGTTTGTTTTGGGTACTTTTTTTGGTGTTTTTTTTTTTTTTCTTTTTTCTCCCTACCAGTGGAAACAGGCTTTGGAGCTGTATTTAGGAGCTTAGACTCCCGTTTRTGTTGCCTGAGTAATGTTAATTTGGAATAAATTTGTATGATGTCATGTCTCTCCCTTAGGAGTCCTGTTCTACTTCATGGAAGTAGATTTAGGGGATGATTCCTGTCCACATGAACTTTGGAGTAGCTTCATTAAGCAAAGTTTTATGAAACTGTCAAGAGTCTAGAAAGYACTGGAGGACAGAGCTGTGTGGTAAACCCAGGAAGTTCAGAACTTCATTAATTTACGGCACAGGGATAGGGTTGGACAATCTGCCTGCCCTCTTCATGGTGCTGGAAGTGGGGCTGAGCCACTGTGGGTTGTTTTCTCTGTGCATGGCTGAAATAGGTTATGATGACTAAAGGACTGTGTCTCCCTGCAGACGCAAAAGGTCCTACTAACCAGGTGGGCCTAGCAGGGTTGTAACTAAAAGATAAAACACTGTGCTGGGCAAAAATCCTGAAATGTCATAGAGTTATAGAATTGTTAAGGTTGGAAGAGACCTGTAATGCCAGGTTCATTTGCTAAGTTCAACTGCTAACCTAACACTGCCATGTTCACAACTAAACTATGTCCTCTTGTCCCATAGCTCCTTTGCTCTCTCTCAGGTTATTCCCTCAGATTCCAGGGGGAAAGATAACCAGCCCTGAGGGATGCACCACTGTGCCTCTGCCTGTCCATACAGCGTGTCCATGTTAACTTAGCTGTGAGCCTCAAACCAWCAAGTCACCCATATTGTTAAGCTTTCCCTTGCTCAGCATTCCTAGATGTCATCTTTTCTTTTGACAAATGGCTTTCTTCTGCAATTTTCACCAYCTATGTAATAAACAAAAAATATGGAGATTTACTGCTCTGCAAAATCTTTCCTTCCTTTTCTCCTTCATTTCCCCTTCTCCTTTCTTCCTTCACAAATTGGCAAGGCAGCCAGTCCATAAACTTTCAAATTTACATCTGACCCAGCTCCCCTCCGGCACTCAGCAGTGCACTTACTCCATTTCTCCCTCTCTTTATGCCTCTTTTTTTCCCTCCTGTAAAAACAGAGTCTTTGTGGCTGTGGAGGGAGGGAAGTCCTGGCAGTGTTCTCGTGACCCTTTTTATGGACAAGAAGAAATGTCATTTTCAGTGTAACTCCATCAACATCTCTGGCATCCTGCAGGGTCCAAATGGTAACCTTTGGAGGAGAGAGAAGCTATTTGCCATTTGCAGCCAGCTCTTTCCTGTAAAAAAATATCTTCCCTGTTCGCTTCAGGATGGTCAGAATGTTTTTCTTTCTGGTCTGTGGGTACTGCATTCCCCATCGTAGTTACTCTAGTAGAAAATGGTGTTGTTTTCAACTGAGAGCTGCCCAAGGACCACAGAAGGTGTCTCTGCCCTTTGCTCTGAAGCATATTCTGATACTGTTCCTGTTTTGTCATCCATTTTGCYGGTGATCCTTCACTATCCCATTCCCAAAGTATTTCAGAGCTCATTCAACAGCCTCTCCCTGTGGCTGAAGTCACTGGGATGAGTACTGGGAGCAGATGTTGTTGATGACTACAGGTTAAGTTGCTTCAGAGGTATTTACGATGTACAGTGCTCTTTTCTGGCAGGAATAGAAATGTGTTTTGTGCTCATGGGCAAGGAACAAGCTATTCAAAGGCACGTCTGTGAGTCTGCCTGCGTGCAGGTGCACACCCAAAGGAGTTGTGAGTTCTGAATTATTTTTTCTAATTTGGATGAGATATTTCAAAGTATACAGGGAGAAAAATGGGAATAGTTTGCACAAGTACTGCAATGGAATAAGGTTCCTAAGGAAGTGCTTAATTATAGAGATTCCTTTCTTCATCACCTGAGCTAGACCAGTGTTCTGCCATGGGTAACAATGAGGGGCATATATGGTTTCATGGACTTGCACATTTACCAGTAAATCTCATTCATATTTAATAACCATGGGAGGCTTACATTTTGCTGTTTCCCCTTGAGGTGGATTAAGCTGTTCTGTTTTTATCTGGTAGATATTCATTTGGCTTTGTAAACATACCTTTAGATCTCTCTGTCCAGCCACTCTGTGCTCTCTAGGTACATAATTCCCATTGACTTCAGAGGCACTTAGATGTCCACTATCCCTTGAAAATCTAGGTCTCAGTTTCCCTTCTGTCAAAGTCAATAATACTCCCCTGTGCCACTCATATTTTATGAGTCTGAACACAGTAAGCCATGAATTTTTGGATGGGTAGTGGTAGTGGGACTGCAGTAGTGCCTCACACTTGACAAATGTTCATTTCCATGCAGGTTTCCAGTAGGGTAGGGCATTTGTGTCTCATGCTCTCTTTGAGACTGTGGTTAGATGGTAAATGTAATTTTCTCCTTGACTTGATGTATCACTTTCATACAAGTGCCCCAAATTATTTTTTTGTGTATACACAATATCAATTATTGTCATATCTGTTTGCACATTACATTTAGAAATGTAAACTCTGCATTCCTAATATTTTCCATGGGAGACTAAAATACCTTTAAAAAAGTTGGACTGCTGTTGACAGCTGAAAAAAACTGCCACATGTGAGTCTGGGGAAGTTTTCTCAAGGTGCAACATGTGACAATTCCACCTAATAAATAAATACAAAAAAMAAGTGCTTGATCCACTGCACTTTCACTAGTCAATGTAAAGTTATTCTTCACAGCTTCCTAAAAATCAAAAGGGCTTTTCATTCTGCAGAATCCCAAAACACATTCTCAAAGTCTTGTACTTATGACCAGAATGTTGTGACTTTCCTTTTTTTTTTTAATTAGGTCACTTGGTTCCTCTGCTTCATTTCACAGTAGCTGGGGACAGACTACTGCCCTGCTTAAAAATGTACAAATAATTGGCAGTTGTAAAACACTGGTCTTTGATTTGCATGCTATGACTGCAACAACAATGAAATATCCCAAACCTTGCAAAAACAGCCCCACAGAATTGCTATTGGCCACTTGGGCTGGAATGCAGTTGTTTCACCATCTTCACGGATGGACTTGGTGAATATGATGATTACAGGATTCAGATCTGCCACTTCGAAAGCACCAAATTCTTTCTCTTCAGTGAAGGGCAAATCTCTAATTAGTAACATTTCAAGAAAGTTTTGCGTTATTTTTAGCATAAATCCAGTTCAAAATGAATGCTTGGTAGGAAAATATTCTACTTACAATTCAGTAGAGGGCAGTTAGGATTACTCAGTTTATTTCAGTGTATGTTTTTACTCAATAGGAGGATTCTGAACGGTTATCTCTTTATTTATGCATTTCACAAATTATCTTCTTTCCACGGTGTTTGCTAGTGGAGGCTTTTTGTCAAACATAGCAMACACATTTTCTGTTAATCAAATGAAATGTAAGCAGAAGATACGTGAGAATTCTGAAGTGATGTTTTCATATCAAGTAAAGGTTTCAGTGTTATCTTGAATTTCTGTTTAGTTCTCTGTTTGCATGCTTTTCCCTGACCTATTCAAAATTACTGTAAAAGCAGAATGCAAAATAGGGGTAGGAGCAAATAGGTAATGGCATTTGAGGCCATTAATCTTTTCTCTGAGAAGAGCTCTCAGCAACGCCGCAGGATGGTGACTTTGGCAAATGGCAACATCAGCTGGTTAGTAGCCAACTGTACTCAATGTGTTGCAGCTGTGGCCAGTATCTGTATCCAGCCAAAGAGATGGGAGATGACATGGATGACTGAATATCAAATGGACAGAGATGAACTGCAGAGATGAACTGCCTCTTGTGAATTTAAAGCTATCGAGAGTGGCATTCGGGAGGCCTGTAAGCATGTACTTCTTAGGATTCTTTCCTTAAAGCAGATTTAGTCTTACATCTGGTTTTTTTGTAGCTGATGGAGCTTCTATATTTTTTTTTACATTTTGGGTTTTTTTTTTACCCACCCTCCTGGGCTTTAGTGTTTCAGCATATTTGYTTTCAGTACTTTTATTTCTCTGATGTGTTTCAGGTGTGCCCATCACCAAAATATTTTTAGCAACAAGATTATGACAATGAACATCTTCAAATCTTACAGAAAACTGTGCCAATCAGTCCTGGAAATTAAATTCCAGGAAGAGGTTGATGTACAGGGTAAATAATCAAGTGTTTACTAGGAGAGATTTTTGTAACATCTGTACCTTTGAATGAAGATCGAGTCTTCCCCTGGGTACATAGGGGAGGTTGGGCCGGTAAAGGCAGGTGGGGAGAGAATGGAATAAAATGAACCAAAAGACCTTGTACCAGGGGCTTTTTTTCCTTAGCCAGCTTTTCTTGATAGCTGCTTGTGCGCTGTACAAGAGGCTGCCTATCTCTCTTGTCTTAATACCTTTAACTGCTGCCATGTGACTGTCTGGCCTCCCTCCCTCTCATGTTCTGCTCAGTGTACAGAGCAGCCCTTGACTCTCAAGACTGTTTTTGGTTGCCTTTGTTCATCAAAAGTGGATCCTGGCTTTTATGTCCAGGTTCTCTCTGGGTTCATATCTGCTGGTCCATTCTTGTCCCAGAGTAACCACAGGAATATCCTCTGCCTCTTGCTCTCACAGTATCCCTGGATACTCACAGCAGCTGGAATTTAGCATCTTTCATTAAAGATCTGAAGAAATTCCTGCTGGACCCGGTAAGTCAGTGACTGCTCTTTTCAGAGCTAAGGCAAGCAGGCTTTAGAGGGCTCATGTGAAGTATCCAAGGTTATCCAGGGCAAGTGGCACAGYTTAAAGTAATCCGCATTGGCCCTGACTCCTGGTTCACTTTTGCAATGCTGGTTCAAGTTGCTTCCTACCAAATCGATGTGCATAATTCTTTCCTTAGTTGTTTATTGATTTGCTCAATGAATTGCATAGAAGTGTAGCACTCGTTAGTTGAGATCTTTACACAGTATCTATAAAATTATCAAGATTCTTAGCTAGTGCATATACTGGCACAGTTGAATCACATTCAATTAGTCTAAACTAATTTACACCAGGGGTTTCAAAAGTCAATAAAGGTTTGGGAAAATGCCCTTCTCAGTGGTAATTCTGCTTCTTGGTGCACATGGTTCTTTTATAGTCCTAAATCTGACAAAATGCTAAGAGAAGCCAAATTAATTTTTGTTTTGTTCCATTTTTAAATTGGAATCTCTTTTTTTTTCCATTCACAAATTGTCTGTTATTATTATTCATTATGTGTCCTTTGATGAAAAATGATACATGAAGAATAGTTCCTATTACTGAATTATTTTTGCACATCATGCTTAATTCTGCAAATGAAGCAGATAAAGTCAATGAGGCTCAGTTAAGGACCAAAACTAATTCTGAAAGCTAATTATTTTCACAAGAGAGACTCTTGAAGACTATAAATTAGGAGGTTGCTATTCTAAGAAGTTTTGTCTTCAGCTGAGTTAGCTGCATCTCCAGGAGGGAGAGATGAAGAGGGGGAGGCCTGAAGCCAACCTGTTCCCCAGCTGAAGGTCTGGCTGTTCAACTGGAGTTGCATTGCTATTTTTGGAACAGGCCAAAGTACTTTGATGTTTCCTTTTCTGCTTTTTAAACCAAAATGCATCCATGGTATCACTTTGAGTGCAGAAATAAAGGGAAGCACAAAACCCAAAATGTTCACCATTGAAACCTTTTTATTACCTCAACAACTGAGATCAGCCTTTGTGTGGAAATTTACTTCAAAGGCACTTTATTAATATTGTAAACAAATTACATGAGGCAGAACCGCTCCTAGATTAAATTCTGATAACTGAGCTAGAAATAGACTTGACAGAGTAAGAAAGGCAGAAGAGTCTCTTCTCCAGTCTCAAGGCAMATGTCCTGACTGACCTTGCAGTGCCAAGATCCCCTTGGGATCATGTGAGGACCACAAACATTGTCAGGTCCAACTTTGGAAAGCAGTGTCCAATCCCAATGTGAATTTGGCCCTTAAGGTGCATGTAAGCTGCTCACTGACCTCAGGTACTGACTTCTGTAAGCCATTATGTATGGATTCTATTTCAGATAATTTGTAGAGGTACAGAAATGCATTTTCACTCACTCTGTTTTGAAGAGAATCTTGTTTTCCACATAAAGAAAAATGAAAATATTGTACCAAACAAGAAAACATTTTAAAAACATGTCTGAATGCATCTGTTCTTGCCTCAGAAGTGTGTGTCAGGAATCTCCAGAGCTGCCTGAGGAAGGCAGATGTCTGATTCTCACTAGAACTTCTGGCACTTTTGGAGATCTTAGGCTGCTACTCACTTTTTTCACTTGTTCACATTCCATAAAGACCGAGGCAAAAAAAAAAAACAAAACAGAAAGCTGTAAACAAAAAGCCACTGGGAGAACATGTAATTAATTGAGCCAAGGAAATAGGCTTTATACTCTGAGCAGCATGAACAGTTGCTGCCAGTTTTGAAACTTTGTGTGTAGTCTTGGAACAGTTACGACTATTTCAAGCCTCTGCTGAGACACCGATGGTCTCAGGCAGCAATAATTTTAGAATATATTAGAAATAATTTTAGTCTGAGGTGAATTTGTACAGGATGTCGTTCAACAAAGTCTTCATTCATAATCAGGTAGCAATGCAATACAGTAATAATAAACCTCATTTGTGACTGTTTCTTTCCATCTTTCTTCCTTTTTCTTACTGCTTCACTCTTACTGCCTCTCCCCTTCCTGTTATTCCCTTCTACTGGCTTGCCAGAGGGAATACTTGTTGAGTTTTCTCTCTCACACACACTTCACCTGCTGGGAGGCAGCCACAGCATCTCTCAGCTCTCGTGTTCCTGCTGTTTTGCCCTCTTTACTTGGTGCCACAGCAGTCTCCAGGCAGGCCAGGGGAGATCTCACTGTCCCTTCAAGTCGCTAGTGCCCAACAGTTTCTTGTACCTTCTCATCCTGACTTTCTCCAGATTCTCCTATTCTTCTGTTTCTTGCCCAAATCCGTGAGGAAGCCGTTCTCCAGTACTACTCCACTACTACACAGCAGTGTTTGCCAGCTGCAGACTCAGCTACACATCACAGCAAGCCTCTGTTTGTATAGAAGGCGTCATGGATGTTTTTGCCTCTGCTGTTTCCTTGCCATTTCGTGCAGCTATCACAATGTGTTGAAGCGGAATGGCACAATGTGGTTGGCTCTTTGCTTTAGTTTACTGTCTTGTATTTGCYTTTTTTTTTTTTTCCCCCTCRAAGGCTCAGCTGCCCCAGCAGCATCAGGATCTCAGAGCACAAAGGAAGATAATTCCTGCAGTGTTGTAGAGGAGAGCTGTTAGATTGTGTTTGGGGCTGGATACAGCCAGGATGATRTTTTTCCCATTATTTCTATGAGCCATTAAAGTACCTGATTTACAGCATATCAATCTGCATCTGTTGCTCCAGTTTTAGAGATGAAAACTTTTTATAGTTGTCAATCTCGGTTATTAATATGCTTAAATTCTTAAAGAGGGCTATAATTTGCTTCCCAGGCATTCTTCATGTACTGCACATCTTTGTGTCACCATCCCTGCTGCTCTGAGCTCAACAGATGGCTCTTTGAATGCAGGTGGTATTTTTTCTTGCTATTGGTAGAAATATATTTACTGCTCATTCTGGCACCGATGAAATAAATTGTAACTTTAAAGAGATATATTTAAAAATATAAATAAAATGCCTGAAAGAGTTATTGCCAAATTGATATTGGACCAAAGGCACCTATTCAAGTGATCAGCAGCCAGAAATGAAGTGTATGAGCCAAGAGTATTGAAAGAACCATTAAGAATGTTAAAAAAATAAAAGAAGCAGATAAATCTTGTACTGTGATGAATGATAGCCAAGGAACATCTAATCATATCTGGGTAGAATTTACTGAAATAGCTCAACCAGACAAAAATGAAGAACATGAAAAAGATGGTGTAAAAATTATTGGAATGTTCTTTTTTCTGACAATTTTTCATTAATCTTCGAGAAGGAGTAAGGATTTATTTAAAACAAATTAAATTAAGTGGTGAGCACTAGAATACGATTCCTCTTGATCCTGATATGGCTGTAAAAACACRATCTCAGCAGCTGCATATTAAGGGTTGTGGGGGATGTTGTGTTTACAGCTTTCCAACCACCTCTGCCTAATAACCCAACATGCAGAACAGTGACTGTTCAGCTGGAAAATTGATCTCTGCTGTAAGAAAGTGTGAAACCCATGAAACATCAGGCAAATGAACATACAAAAGACACACAACGAACTATCAACACCATGTCTGTAGGCTTCCATTCCTTGATTAATCTATCTGGATTTTTTGCTTTTAATGGCAACATGCCTGGAACTTCTTGGATGTGATTAAGTGTGATTGGAGGAAGYGGCTCTGTGCATATTGTGACAAACTGACTTAAAAAAAAAGGCATGTTTGCCAACAGATTGGACCAAAGTTCGGCTTCTTAACTGTACAAATACAGATTTCATGGGGTCTTATCTCAACAAATGCTCATCTTTTCTGTTGTGTCCTTTAAGGAGGAGTAATCTGCTACATTTCTGCTATAGCTCTGTTGATATCATCAGAGTTACAGCAAGATAATCTGGTGATCTGAAAGCTCTGTGGAATGTCTCCCCAATGAAAGAGAGTTCTCTCTGCGTGTAACCTGTAAGAGGAGATGGAACGTGCATTTTGTTTAGGCCACATTCTGTAGTCAGTAAACACTTCCAGATKCGAGCTGAGTCTGTACATATTTAAGGATTAGGGAGCAGCTGGCATGAAGCTCAGAGCTGGATAAAATGAAATTTGCTTTTAGAATGTGAAAATTAACTGCAGGCTGTGGCAAGGACCTAAACCATTCATTTTTATTCAGGACTATCGCATGTTATGAACATGCTCTAAGACCATGGAGCTGGCCACTCAACAAGCAATAAGTTATTTATTATGAGCAAATGAGTGTTAACAATTGAAATRTTTCTTTTCCCTTGAATAGCGAATGACTTCACTGACATGCTGCCACTGGCTGGTCCTGTGGACACTTTCACGTGTGGGTGGAACGTTCCTGTGGGACTCGATTCCCTTTTGCTGCTGGGCTGCTCCCACAGGGGTGTGACAGGGCATCTCATTGCTCAGTCAATGCCAACCATACACAAACCACTCTGTCCATGGTCCTGGAGAGCTTTCATGGATTCTTTCATTGTAAGCTGATAGGAATCTGTGCTTGGAAAGTCTGCAAAACCTTTGCTTTGTGTGTAGCTCCATTTCCAACTCACCTATTGGCAATCTAAACTAAAGATCAAGAAACAAATATATTTCTTATTTTCTCTTTTTTCCCCCCTTTTTKTCCCTAGATTTCAGAAACACTGATCCAGAAACTGAACCAAAACCTGGTCCATTTTGAGTTGAAGCCAGGAGTTCGAATCCTTGTCCATGCTGCCCATTTAACAGCAGGTGAGTATCCTCTTTCTGTGTATATCTTCTGTGATACCTTGTAGCACAGCAAGGAATATATTGATGGTTGTAGTGTGCTATCAGCTGTATATTAAACATCTCTTATTTTTGTGTAACAACAACAACACAGTGTATGAGCAGACATTAAAATGCCTTCTCTATCTCCCCTTTCTATATCATGCCAGAAAGATATAGTGGCTTTTGCATTTACAGCTAATCCTTTTATTTTCTTATGTGCAAGAATTTACTGGTTTTGTTGGAAGTGTGGTAGAGGTAGCATTAGAAATGTGTATTTCTTGGCTGTCTCTGAAATATTCAACAGCTAAGCAGCACCATGGCATTTTCAGCCTGGGTCACACAGTGCGAAAGTTACCTGCTAGCCTTGGATATGTTCAAATAGTCTGGACTCAACAAACATTCGAAGCAGCTAAACACAGTTCAGGAATTATTCAGCAGTCTGAAAGACTAGAATCAATGTACATATGCACAAAAATAAGATTAGGCAGTTTAAACTTTAATCCTACCTCAAAATAAATCATCCCCAAAGTCCTGATGTTTAATTACATATGTCTCTGTCTATTCTGCATGCTAAAGCCTGCTGATAATTCTGATCAGTTGGTATCGGCTTCTTTTGATAACTTGCAAACTAAAAGCTTCATTTGTACCAGCAAACCTCTCTCCAAAAAGCTTTTTGTGCTGTGAATGGATCTGCCCAACCTGGTGTCAGTCCACATGCTGCCTCGTAAGCAGTAAGGAAAAAGAGGCTGTTAAGAAAGGCCGTAATATGACTGCATTTAAATCCCTGCAAAAGAAAGGCCTGGGGTTTCCAATATTTCATTTTTCCTAAGCAGAACTTTCTAATGTCTGTCCTGGGAATATTGCTGTATATTTTTGCTTTCCATTAGCTGTGGAACAGATGCTTACTTTTAGCCGTGTTCTAACCCAAAGCACATAATGTGAGCTTCAAAAATGGAGTTACCTGCAATTGCTCATAATTTTTACCAAAAATACACATTTTTATTTGTATTTACACACAGAYACCAGGAATGAGTACTTTTTGTCCATGATAGATGCAAGCACTCCTTTGTTCTGCAAGGTAGGCTTTGTTGTACTCCCCTCAAAGCCACTGGTGAGTGGATGCTGTAACTGGACTCACAATGTCCTATAGGAACACTGTAGGATTTTGTCTCTTGCAGAAATAGGATTCAGTAAGGATGCAAAATGAGCTTGGATGGCCAAACTAYCTATTAAAAACCCAGAGAGAAGCCACTGTGAGGTCTTTGAGGGATTATGACTCCTTAACAAGCTGCAAAGGTCATGACTGTTCTCTGTCTAAGTAAAAGGCCCAATTTCGTGATATCCAAACTTGTGAATAGTTTAAAATTTGACGAAAAGCCATGAGGGAGTTACTTCTCTGCTGAAAGCCATTGTTTTGGTTGTTACAAAATAAGAAGAATTGTCCTTTGGAAATCCAAGCTTTTATAAAAAAATAAATAAAATAAAGCAGTGAAACCTGGAACACAAGACAGCGCCAGAAGCAACCCCTAGAAAACACAATCCAGGAGGATGCACATGGCCCAGAGGCTCTGCTCTGGTCTATATTATCCCTGCTTTCCCAGCCTTTCCAATGATTTTGTGTTGGACGCTGGCAGATGTGGGCTGTAGTTGCTTGAACCACAAAGCTCAGCACGTGTTTGTGGAAGTGCACACACATGTACACGTACACCTACATTTATGTTGCCATGCCTCCAGTGCACAGGTATGTTCCTCCCTGTGTGTGCCTGGCCATGCACAGCAGCAATTTCTGCAGCAGAGGAGCTGCAGGGAGCAAAAGTGCAGGTATCTAAATCAGCTCAGAGTGGATATTCAAGAAGAACCTGTAGAAATGAGCTTCCGTGTGTGTGTGTGTTGCATGTGATCGTGTGCATTCCCCGGAGCACAGAAGAATGACAGGCATTGGCCCCAGCACATTTCAGACTTCTGTTTTCTTTGTTCAGGCCACACTGGAGGAAGGATTAATTTATGGCAATTATAGACAACAGATTGCAATTCATTCATCATGTTCATTCCTTCTTCTCATGAGATAAAAAACAAACCAATGTCCCCAACCCAACAGACAACAACCTCAGCTCTAAGGCAGAGTAAAATATGCCAATATTCCTCACAAAGCAGTTAAATAGCTGTTTATTACTAGGCTCCCAGTGCAGCATTATAGCAAGAACATTGAGTGATGCTGAATCTGAATAGGCTGAAGAGCCACTTTGTCATCCCACAGAACTGCAGAGACCCACAAAACACAGATGGAGAGGGGACAGAGTGGAGATGTGTGAAGAATTCATAATAAGGGATTATTTCATTCTGGTGCCTCGCCTGCTTGATGTGGGGAGGAGAAGAAGGTTTTTCACTTCTCTTTGTAAATTTTGGCTTTTTCAGTCTGTGTGTGAAGCTGAAAATACGTGTGCATATGATGTGTGTGCCTTTGGTTTTTTTGGGTTTTTTGGTTTTTTTTTTAATCTGAAAGAAAGGCCTCTAAGGAGAAAGCTGTGGAACTTCACATCAAGGGGTATGTTGAGCACCACAAGTGATCTGAAGCTGGATTTCTTCTCAAGTGGATTAGAAAGGGAGAGAAGCCCTGGAGAAGTGTAGACAGATGAGGCCTGCCACAAGTGCAATAAGAGGGGAGAATGAACTGTATTTCTGGAGGGAGCAGCTTTCGCTTCAGGATGAGTGTGACTAACCCTCTCCTCTCTTGCAGCTCCCCTGGTGGACCTCACTCCCAGTCACAGTGGTTCAGCTATGCTGATGCTCCTCTCTGTCGTTTTTGTGGGACTAGCTGTGTTTATTATCTACAAGTTCAAAAGGTATGACCTTTTCCCTGAGCCATTTCCTTTTCTCCATTGCTGCCTTTCACTGAGGTGTTTGGGGTTTGTTTTGCTGGGTTTTCTCTTTTGGAGTGAGTTGATTTTTGGTTTCTAAAAGCTGATACTACATCATCTGCCAGAGTACCACACAATGATGGTTTCTGTTAATGTTTTAGGAAGATTCCTGGCCTTAATATATATGCACAGATGCAGAATGAAAAAGATCAAGAGATGGTCAGTCCAGTCAGTCAGAGGGAAAGCATACCTAATGTCCCTCAAAGTGAGCTGATGAGCCCTGAGCAACTAGTAGATGAGAAGTTGGAAGTCCACCCCATAGGTAAATAACTTGCAGCATCCTGCAGCTGATCAGACTCTGACTTATAATTGGCTAACCTTTTTCTCAGCCTTCCTCCTTCCCGTATTCCTGCACAATCCTCCTCCCATCCTCTTCTGCTGCAACATTAGTTTTGCTACAGGAAACCTCGCTAACTCTTCCCTCTCCCTCATGCCATGAGATCAAAGGGAGGGGAACAACTTCAGGCTTTTTCTCTCTCCTAGTTGCTCTACGTAGATCCCCTCCCCTTCTCAAAAAAATCCTGCTGGCAAATGTAATTTATTTTGCTGGGGCTGACATAGTTGTGGGGCTAAGCCCCATATCCAGAAGAACTTCAGCCACCCTCACCTGGAACATGGAGGTGAGCAGGTGATTCGGTAAGTAATATCTAAAAGCTAAATATCTGTTGATGTTTTGACTGCTGGGATCTTTGTGCTGTGCCAGACCTTGCTGCCAGCAGCAGTGCTGGTCTGGCTGATTCCCAGATAAACTGAGCAAAACCTGGGATCTCAGCACTGGACAGCTGGGTTTATCTTCGGGCTGATTTCTCCCACAGACCTCTGTGGTTGAATATTTCTAAACCCAGGCTTTTTTAGGACCTAGAGTGAATAGATTCGGACAGGGCATTGTGGGATCAGTCACACATTCGCTCATGCTTGTTTTCTGTTACCCTGACTACAGTAGAGGTGTTGGGATGGAGCAGGGAGGTTTCCATCTGGAGACATGTTCTGCTCAAGCCAGCATTGCTTGGGCATTGCTCAGCTTCACTCATGAGATGGCAGTTCTGCAGGTCCAGACCAGAGGTGCCCCAGCCAATAAGGACATAGATCTTTTTTAGAGGAATTAAAGGGAAAAGGCTGCCCAGAGATGTTGTGGGCTGTCCTCCTCTGGAGATATTCAAAACTCTCCTGGACATGATCCTGGGCAACCTGCTCTGGATGAAATTGTTTTAGCAGGGGGTTTGGACTAGATGTTCTCCAGAGGTCCTTCCAACCCCAACCGTTCCGTGATTCTGTGACTTAGACAGGAGTGAAGCATAATTATAACTGAGGTCCCTTCTGTGCACAATTTCATCAGCTTAACAAAAGTTAGATCTCACCTGAGGGTGTCCCTGAAATCTATGGGAGTGTTTGCTAAGGCAAGCTTGGAGCCAGAGCTATTGTAGAGAGGGAGCAAGGAAAAGGGCAGTGTAAGGAGAGAATGTGATGTGTTAGGACTGTGGCCTATGAAACAACCTGGGAGGAAAAAGAAGGAAGATTCTTGATGAAACTGATGGGTAAGCTGGAAGTTCCACTGCAGTCAATGCTGATCTTTCYTCACCTGTTCACTAAGGAGATCTTGTGGCTATTAAAAGCTTTTAAGCAGCTATTCACCAGCAGACCTGGACATCCCTGTTTAGCAGAACACAGGGCGGAGTGAGGGGACCAACCTTCCCATGTGGTATTCCCCATACAGAGCAACCTCAGGCCACAGTCCAGAACCCAAGGAAAGGAAATGCAACCAAGGTAGTCTGGACAGAGGACTTCCAAAAAGCTTGTGGATCACCAAGAGGTTTCAAGCCAAGACCCGGAGCGGTGGGTCCTAAACTTTAACAATTCTTTTTACATTGTGGTTTGGTTTTTCTTTTGGTGGTAGTGGTGGTGGGTTTTTTCGTGGTGTTTTTTTTTTTTTTTGATTGGTTGGTTTTGGGGTTTTTTTGGTTGTTGTCATTTCCTTACCCCCTAGAAACCTCCAAAGCAAAATTGATGTAAGATGCTAAGGGAGAAACACCCAATTTCAAACCAGGAACTGTCTTTCTAGTGTTGGATGGGCTTTGGGCTTTGGGCTTTGAGCTTCCTGTTTCTGAAAGAATGCAATGGTGGTGGTTCTTGCTGCTCCAGGAGCAGGGAAAAACATGTTTTCACAGGTCACTCAGACTGAAGTGGCAAGGGTCAGTCACTGCTAGCTCTRTGCAAGGTACCTTCAAAACTGCTSCTGCTGATGGTGGAAACTTCAACCCTTGAAGCCTCTAGGATAAGAGAAGTCAAAAGCCAATTTTGGGGGTAGGTTTTCATTTGGTGCAGCTGTAGCATTTCTGGCTTTCTACAACAGCCAGAATTTAATGAATTTCTCAGCTGTGCTACGGGACACTGTCTTGAACAATAACTTGGCCTTTTACAACTCCTTGGTTTGAACCTGTAACTGCAYTAACGAGCACAAAAATTAAATGTGCGAGATACATAGGCTCAATTATGTATCAAAAGGAATCAGTCCAACAAACTTGCTAAGAGTGTTTTTCCATCCTGTCAGTAAGATGAATGAGAAAACTGAATCAGAGCKCATTGACAAAATGAAAAGGTCTGGACCTAGGTGTGAACAGAATAGAAAGTGCAAAGGCACCCTCCTATACATCCTCCTCATCTGTTTCTGGAAATCAGCAATTTATATTTTAATGAGTTTTCTTTCTTTTGKGAAAACAAAGCAAGACTGTAATTGGGTGTTTCTCTTTTGTATGCCTGTTCAGAAACCATTTTTTTTTCAACACCTTTGACTAACATCCAGGGATCCTTCCTTGGAGGAATCTGAATTAATGTCCCTGCATTGTTTAATTTTCTCTCCAAGCCCTGGCAGCAAAAACCTACGTTCCTGTTTTCTGGATGTGAGTGGTTTAGGCACTTCTTTTGCAAATGCAAAGGTTAAGGTTATTTATGAAATCTCTAACAGCTCATCATTGCAAATRAGTTACACATTTCCTCTGAGGACCTCAACCCCTCCTTCCCTCCACCGCTCTGCTCTGGCCTCTCCCTCTTCAGTTCAACATGGGTGAATCATCTCAATTAGCAAAAGAACAGGACATCACCATCAGTGTTTGAATGACAAGAAAATAGTTCTGGAAAGAATGTGTCAGTCTGGAACAGCTGAATCCCAAAGGCCAGCAAGCCTTTGACTTCAAACCAGGTGACTTCAAGCATCTTCCTTGACTAAATATGCATGTTATTTACTGACTTTTATTTTGTTCTTTCTTTGCCACAGGAAGTATTTCCACAGCTGCTGAGCCCCAGAGCACAAAAGAAATCCCTACCTATGTAAATGGTTGAATTGAGGACACCAATATCTGTATCTAGAAAAGGAGAGCTCACTGCATTTGGACTTTTTAATTCTTCAGATGACAAAGGGTTTTTAGCTTTAAGCCTGTGCATGTGGACATTATACTGAGACCATAGTGGAACTGCATTGTACAGGTGTTCAATTTTAGGGGGGGTGGGGGGAGAGGAACTGGTACCACTATTCACTCCTGCGGCCCTTCCCCTCACCCTTTCACTCTCTTTTTTCTGATCTGTCTCTAATTTGTAGAAAATTCATAATGATATAGGCCAAGAATATGCATGGGGGGGCTCTTCTTTAGGCAGAGGGGTGGGCTGGGATGTGGGGGAGAAGGGCTGGGGGCGGTGGGAGGTGGGAGGGAGCATTTAGGGTTCTTGGCTTTAGGTTTAACTGCTCTTTTAGCACTTTGGGCTGCGGGAGGGGTAGCCGCCCAGCAGACTTCCTTAGGACACACACGAAAATCACACCGGAGTTTAAAGGCACTGAAAATATTCTTGGTCAGTCTGGTTTATGTCTTTGTTTGGACTCTGCCCTTCGTTCCTGTAGCTGCAGCTGCTGCCCGTGCCCCGCACTGCGAGGAGGCTGAGTGTGGGTGATGCCACGTGCGAGGCCAGGCTCCTTCTTACACAGCTTGCTCAGCCTGCTCACACCAAGGCATCCCCTGGTAGTGCCATGGGAAGATAACTTTGCCTCCTAACCCTGAACAGAACAGCACAAGCATGCATTGCAGGCAGGGAGGGGGGGTCTGTCCATACTGCAGTTGCAGGAGGTTATTGCCAGCAAGAACTGACACTGTCCTTTGTACCAGCCTTACACCTTCGGTTTTGGCTGAGAGAAATCCCGAGCAACACCCTCAGCTCTGTGTGGTGCTGATGGCTGAATTTKTCTGGGGAAGTCCCAAGAGATCTCTGCCTTTTCAGTCACCTAAAGGCCTGTCAGTTCCTTGAGGGAGACTTTGTCCMTAGAATACAGGGCACAGAAAGGTCCATGCAGTTTCCTATGGCTTTCTTGGCACCCACCACTGTGGGCAGAGGAGGGAGAATTTGGCCTGGGACTGTTGCCATGCATTTTGAGCCCCAGCACCACCAGACCACTCTTACCCAATATTTGATCTCTTACCCATAACTTAAGCTTGTACCTTACACTGCAGGTGGAAATGAGGCTGTAGGACACGTTCACTTAGACTATGCCAGGGATCAGCAGGAAAGCAGGATTAGCATACCCTGAATAAGTCCTCCAAAGACACTGGATATCTGGCTGAAGCCTAACCCATAGTCATTACAACTGTTGATTTCCACCCCAACTCAGGTAATTAAACCTAGCACCAGGATTTTGGTTTGGAGTGTAAAGAAAGACTGTAACCGAGGAACACTTGCCTAACTATGTTAGGCGAAGGCAAATAGAGGCTGGTTCATCTGCCTTCAGTGAGGCACACATAGGAGGCACCCTGATTCCTGACAAGAGGGGGTTTTGTTCCAAACACATTGCACGTRGCAACTTGGGTCAAAACCAGGAGGAAGCAGCATTGTCAGTGTGGACCAGTCCCAGGGCAGGGATTTGGTGGTGGTGGGTTTGAATTTCTCTGTCACACACTGGGCACAAACTTGCTGGCAAAATAAAAATGATACCAAGAACATTAGGCCCGTAGTAGTTAAAGGATGATCACAGTACAGAGCCCTCTGCCTCTTTCTGCAGTTTCTCTGCAGACAGGTAGAAACACAGCAGTTTGTAGGGCTTTGCTACTGTGTTTGCAACTACAGCTTTAAGAAAGATGGGAAAGCAACTGTATAATAGTCCCCACTGAAGTCCAACATTAGCCAACTTATTTTTATAGTAAGCCAATCAAAAAGTTTTCTTATAGTGTTGGAACTATTTCTAATTTTAAAATTACTTTTTTTGATGTACTTTTTCATCTTCTTTTTCCCTTTCGTTAAATACAATGTAGCGTAATGTATAATTGCTATTGTTTATTGCTTTTACAGTCATATTTATTAAACAGATTATGTCTCTAAATGAAGGCCCATGTTTTTGTTGCTCATTTTAACATCTGTTCCTGACTGGGATTGCTAATAATATTAAAACAGGAGGTAGTTGATTACTTCAAAAAGAATTGTGTGTTCAGAAATGGGTGAAAATACAGTTCCTAGAAGCAAGATGCCAATATGAAGGTAACTTTCTCAGTCCTCAAAGTGCTTTATAAAGTGAAGCTGGGTCCTCTTATCTGCCTTTTATAGATGGGGAAGCTGCAGGATGCTGAGGTGCAATGCTGTTTTTCTGATTTCCAGACAAACAATGGAAGAGCTCTGAGCAGGTCCCTGGAACTCCAGCTCCATTCCCTGCCCATAGTTATCCTTCCCCATACACAGTCTCTGGTAAAGGTTCCTTTAACATACCTTTTTTTGGCTCCACGTTTGCTGGCACTGATGAAGGAAAGTCTGAATTATTAGCATTACTGATTAATTTACATGTGAATAAAATGAGGCTTAGGAAGTTTCTGTCAGCTTGCCATATGGCAGTGGATGCACGTTGCTGAGAAAAAAAGAAAGAAAACAGAACTCTGCTTTTCAAGTCAAGATGCAACCACCTTCTGCATTCTACCTCTTATAACTGGATGCTGGTTCAGTTCTCTGGCTTTTTTGGTCCCTCAGCATGTGAATTTATATATGCACATAAGCAGTCAAAAATCTGGGATTCAGGTATGCTCAACAACCAAGGCCGTGGTAAGACATTTTACAAGTCCRGGAATAATGAGTTTTCTCATTGGTGGAGTGTGTAGCTTTCAGTCCTGGGCAGATCCTAGTGTAATTAACAATTATTAGCCTAGAATGTTCAATTGGACACTGCAGCCTTTTCCATTCAGTCTGGAATGGCCACAGTGCTGGTGACTCAGTGAGGTGTGTGAAGCCATAATCTGCTTTAATAGTTTAAGTGCCCACCTGAATTAGCAGGCATCTGTTCTGGCCATAAACAGTAAGTCTGCTTTGGCAAGCATCTCTCTAAAGCATTTTCAGATCATTCTCTTCAGCTCGTTGTGTGTCCTGAGGCAGAGACTGATTGTTATTTGTAGTTGTTGTTTTCTGGTTTGTATAACAACACAGTAATTCACTACTAATGGATGAACGCTGTGAGAGTAAACAACGAATGTACCAAATACTTGAAAAATCCAATATGAGTTTTCTCTGAGGACATCGTCATACCTTGAGRGGACAAAATAAGTTCACCGTCCTTTGTCAGGAAGAGTGGAGAGTTGAAATATAGTTAAAAATTTCAAATAAAGTGTTTTCCTAATTTGATATTGATTCTCTACCATCATCTTTAGTGCCATAAAACAGGCATTCAGATGGGACAGACATCGTGGTTTCAGAGAGACTTATACTTCTCCACCTAGCAGGATATTTGAGCTACGATGCTGAGTTGCCTTTCCTGGAGATCGGTAGTTGTTAGTGTTCAAACGTTTCTGAGGATCTGGGCCTCAAACAATTGCTTGCTCTTAATAYGTGACTACATTTAATTGCTTAAACTTTTTCTGAAAAGCAAGACTCTTGAAGTACTTGCTGAAGTGCTTATGCAAATGAAGCAGGAATTTCCAGTGACCCTAAATGAACCCTGTCTTGGTCCTGTCAACTTCTGCTGAGAATTTCTGACAATTGCATTTAGTGTGGTACCTAGAGCTGATAACAARGGATTAGTATTTTATCTGTGTGCTGTCACCTCTCACTGAATGCATGAGAAGTTTCCTTGTCACATWATATCTCTAGGTACATTCAGTGTTTTAAACATTATCCCTGATTGCAGAGCTACCATGTTCATGATGTTAAAAAAGAAAACTTTATTTTCCTTCAGTTAATGAGATGCTGTCCCTGCATTTCTCCATGAAACAGAATCATAAAGCGTGTGAATAAATAATACTTGAGCTAGAACAGATCCTTTTAGTTTAGAGTGTTGGTATGATCTTGGCCAAAATACCCAGAAGAAAAGACTGAAGTCAGATTGTTTTCTAATTGATAAGATCAAAGTGCTATCATGTACCAAGTCATTAGCCTAAGAGATATATTTCATTTGCAGTTTTAACTTCAGCTTTTTCATTTCCCTTTTTTTCCTGCTGGGGAATATGGCTTTCTCTCACTGTGCTGAAAGAGAAATGTAAAGGAAATCCGTGCTTTATTTTTCTCAGTGTGAGAATTTCAAGGTGTCTTCCTTCTTGTTTGCATTGTGGTGCCCCTGCCCCAGCGCCAGGTGTCGTATGCACCTTGGCAGTAAAGGTGAAAAAATAAGGGAACCAGTTTTCTCACCACCTGTGCATTGCAGGTTGTCTCACACTGTAATCTTGRGCCGTTCTGGTGAGTGGACCTTAACCAGACCTTCTGTACGTGAAAAAACCTCAGCTCTGGAGAGCTCTGAATGACATGGACAGCCCAACATCCAAACAGCCCCACTCAGTGTAGGATTAATGACTTCAGTGCTTGAGGTGCAGAGACACCTGGGAGAGCAGCAGCCTTCCAGGGCTGTAGCTCCATGCTGTTCTGTCTGTGCCAAGATTCTCTGCTGCATAAGTTAGTGACATTTGAAGTTTGTGCTAGTTTATGTTGTTTACTTTAGCAATTTTATGAGCTTTTGTTAGCAGAGAGAGTAGCATGACTAAAACACATCCAGTGTAATATCTAACCTTGACTCTGGGTTTGTACAATGACCTCCCACCAAGCTGTCATAGCCCAGCCATTTGCAAGCAGCCTGACAACTGCTGGATTTCCTCAGCTTCTCTGAGGCTGTAGCACGTCCAACCATGCGGCCAAAAGCATCACAAGCAGTGGCCAAGATACTGCTTGTGTTGTTCTTCACATTCAAAATAATTGTATAGAAGGATCCCAAACAGAATCATTAGTCAGACACGTCTGGTGCAAACTTCAGAGGAAATAAACTGGAATCCCAATGTTTCGTGAGTTTTATACTTTTTTTATGGAGAAGCCCTGAGAGACAAAGGTGCAAGAGGACTGTAGCAAAACCCTTGAGAGGAGAGTCATGATTTCCTGATTTTGATACAACACAGATGCAAGAAAAAAACCTCCCTTTTTGTAACAAATTCCTCCTCCAGCTTTCTCTAAACAAAGCTGGGTGCGGTGATGTCTCTGGGACTGCAGCTACCCTCGCAAATGATTGCTCCCCAGCCCGAAAGCGTGGGCCACTGGTCCCATGGACCTCATCATTCCTTCTTGTTCCCCCCATGAGGCAGCTGTAGGGCAGAGCTCTGAAATGAAAATTGGACTGACAGCTGCCTCGGCTCTGGCTGCTTGCTGCCAAGAGATGAATAATGCATGCAGCACATTTGAATGTAGTGYCACTGAGTGCTTTCAGGGAGAAAACTTTCGACTATTAACCCTGCCTGCATGAGAGGAACATCCTTGTTCGGTGCCCTGCACTGAGGGGCAGAAGCCTTATCTCCACCCGAGAAGGGTCTGGGTTGCAGCATGTCCCCATGGTCTCTCCATGGGGGCTGCACTCCAGCCTGAGSGTCCCTCTGGGGCTAAGACAGTTTCACTGCTCTTGGCGTTTTGGCTCAAGCTGGAAATATTCCCTAACCTCTGAAGCAGACTGCTCACTTGAAGTGATCCCTGCCTGAGGCCACACCAGCTGAGTGGATGAGGCTCAGCACTGTAGAGAATTGCATGCTGCACATTGCGTGGAATATTTACACGAGGTATTTCACAGCAAGTAACTTTTCCCCGCATGTAGCTCCCCTGAAGCTACATGTCTAGCAGAGACCTGAGGTTTCTTCCATTTCTTCAGTGGCCTTTTGTGCTAGCTGAAGCTGTTTGGTCAGCTGCAATCCCCTAAACAGCTGCATCATATGTGTCTCTGGAAAGTGCTTGCTCAAGAAATGCAGAAGMAGCACTAATAAACATACTGCCGATATCCTACTTCAGCCCCTGCTGCAGTCACAAGAAGGGAGAGACTGGCCTCYGAGACACTGATTTCTTAAACAAAATCTCAGAATGGGCTGTTCATGGAGTAGGTTTTCCTCAGCTGCTGCATTGGCTTGTGCAGGTAACAGTTTTTCCCACTATAGATGAACTTGCAGGAGTATAATTTGGTTAATTATTGATGTTCCATTAGTGACTGGAGGCCCTGGCACTACTGACACAGGATGAAAGACAACTTGATCCCAAAATAATTTGCATCTCAGGAAAGAAATTCTCAAAGCCACAGAAAGCAGTTAGTTTCCCAGATGAKGTTTACACTCTGAAAAACATTTCTTTAATGGACAAGAGTGAGGTCTCTCATGAGTCCAGAGGCTTTTCTTCCTTCCTTCAAGTCCTAAGCTCAGCAGTTGGATTGTGACTCTCACTTGGCATCACATTTAGGTAAGTCTGGACCAGGGTCAGAGCCAGGGGGCYTGTCTGAGCTTGGATGTGGCTGCAGAGAAAAGCTCTGTAGTTAGCCTGCCAACATGCCCCATCAGAAAGGCTGACCTGCCTGCCCACATGGACTCATTTTTCATTACTGGATTCTTTTTCCCCATGTTTTCATACCATGTTGACCTGAAAGCTTAGCGCATTGCCTGCTGCTTCCTCTCATTCCATGGGGGTACCCAAAGAGCCCACAGCTTTCAGGTGGCCTTGGTGTTTGTCTGTAAAACAAAAGCACTTACTTCATTTACAGCAGTTTTTAAGGTTCCTCAGCCCTTTGATACAGTTACAAAAAGAGTTGTTTATTCTCAGGCACTGTCAGGGTTATTGGAGTTAACTTCAGGGGAAAATAAACACTGGGTTATTTTCAGCAGCACTTTGTTGCTGAAAGTCCCCAAGCACTCAGCGTATGTTATGATATAGGAGGATTACATTTAGCAGCTCTTATCAAAAAAGAAATTATGATCCATCCATGGCAATCTATTTTGCCTTCCTATTAATCTAAACATCTTTATTAACTAAAAGCAATGATTCTTTTCCCTTTCATTATTGCACCTTTTTTTTATTTTTTTTTTTTCCTAATTTCAAAGAAAGTTCTGGTTTCAGGGATAGGAAATTTACCTCCTATCCTTAGTTTCACTTGAACTTTTCCTTCATCTATGTAATACTTCTTCTAATTATGCTTTTTAATTAAGGTGATAATGCAGAAGGCAGCCAACATTACTTTTTGACTTGTTTGAACTAGATGCAAAAAATAGATTATTGTAGTGGCTCTCTTTTGATATTCTGATTTCCACATTGTGCATAGCAACATACTAATGTGCACTTTTCCAAAACTTGCAGAAAAAGACAACCTCTACTCTTGACAAACAAATAGATAACAAGGAGAAATTATGGATATTTTTAGCTCTGGGATTGGATCCCATTTTCAGATCTTACTCTTTTCACTCTGATATATCAGTGAAAAATCATGCACAAATTAAATTATGGGAAAGCTAAGACTTGAACACCTGGGGAAATAATAACAACAATAATAACAATAACAACAATAACAGCAGCAACAATAATATTATTATTAGTAATAATAAAAATAATAATAAATAGCAATAACAATAAAAGTTTTTAAAGCCTCCCTTTTTCTCCTTTTACTAGATGATGTCTGAAAAAGCATTAACATCATGTCTACAGAGAATCTCCACCAGCTATGCACAGACACCTGCTGGCTGGATTAACTGGACAATAGATAGCCTTTGATTTTGGCATCTTTGAATACATGAGTACTTTTTCAAAGAATACTGTAGCAGGTACAGTTAAAAGGAAACTTTTAGAAGCATACAGAGGACCCCTTGTGCGAATTCTAGTCATATTTTTCAAATAGCTAAAAAGGCTCTATTTTTCTTGAAGAATAGAGGATTTTGAAAGATTTGTTGTAAGCCCAGCTTTGAGAGTCCATCAGAGCTATCAAGGCCCATTCTCATACAGAATTTGGCATCAGATCTGAAAGATGAAATTATTTACCCTGTGAGCATTTCCACTCACGTGAACCWTCTTTACAACCCAATCCTGGGTGTTTGAACCCAGGACAGGAAATCTGTAGGATTAAAATCCCCGCTCAGGTGCTGCGTGATGTTGTCATACAGGCACCTGCAAAAAGGAGGGAAGGGACCTCCAGGGAGACTGTACTGGGATCTACCTTTCCCTACTGTGTTCCACAGGAGTCCCTTTCCTCATCCTCTTGCTGGGTCTTGCTGCGATGGGATGGCCTGAGATGGCAGGAACCTGCTGTGGTGGTTCATGGTCACTTCCCATCCCATACCCCACGTTATCTTCTCCGTTTGTCGTGGGTGTCGCAGCTGAACAATTCTCAGCTGGGAGATGGGCAAAAGACAGGGAATGGAGAGGGGAGGGAGTTTGTGACCAAATCGTGTTTCTTGTGAAGCTTTTTGCATTCCTCCAGCCTCCATGTAGGCAGCTGCACCAAGAGGGAGCTTTGGGAAGGACTGATGCTGTTGTAAGTATCCATTGCCATGAACAAACACACCCTCCAAGAGCCTGGAGTCCAACACCCCGTGCTCACCTACCAGAACCTCCATCAGCCAATAAATGGTGTCACTAATTTTCACACTGCTACAAGGTCTGCTCCACAAGACTGTTCCCAAAGGCTCCTGCCAAGAAGATTCCTCTCCTGTCCTTCCAAGCTTACCCTCATTCAGTGACACCCTTTGCTGATTAATTGCCAATTCAGCAATGCTGAGGAGTGTTACCCAACACCKTCTCCACACACATTGGAAACTCCTCACTGCTGTGTTTGTAACACCAGATTTTCTTTTTCAAAAATGAAGTGAAACTGGAGAAAACTAAACAAACCCCCAAACGATCTGTTACATTCTTTTCCTGAAAATAATGCTATTTTATTAAGAAAGCAGAACTGTATTTCTTTTTAGTCAAACAGTTCCAATTTTAGGTTTTTTCTATGACAGCCTTTTAGAAGACATTTACAACAAAGAAAAATAAAAGTCTATTTCTCTTTATCAGAAGATTCTACTGATAAAATTTGCCAGATTTCCTTCCCTTCTGAATCTTGTTCTATCCTAAAACACTAGCATATTAACAGTCTGTAGATCTTGCGACAAGTAATACCATCAGTATAAATAATATTTATAATTGCAGCCAGAAGGTTCCTCCAAGAAAAAAGGCCTGTGAAGCATGAGAATGATTATTACCTTTTTTTTGGTTGTTTGATTAGAGTTCTCAGTGGCTGCAAACACGGTCCTGATTATCATATTAACCAGCAGACACAATTAGTAAAGAATCCCATTCTTAATTAACTTCACTAGAATATTTCCTTAGCCTGAAGACTCGTAAGTAGATCTTGTTTGTAAAATCCCTTTCAGCCAAATAACCACTTAACTAATTTAAAATTAAGTACCTTAGTCAGGATATTTCTCAGGGAATCACACTTGAATATTACTATAGTATCATCTAGGGAAATATTTTCTTCCCAGCTATAACAAAATTAAAAAGTAAATAAAACATTTTCCTCAATGAGATTTTGTGGTGTTTTTTTTGGGTGAACTTAGCCCTTGGCCACCTTGGAAACCAGAATCCCTTGTTTGCCCACTGACTGTGTGGACTAAACCCTGTTCACAGCACTACATGGTCCATATCCTCCAGGGCAGGCAGGGCATGAGGCAGGAGCTCTCCAAGCTATGCCCTTTCCCAGCCTGCTCCTGATTTCAGCAGAGAGACAGTGGAGTGACTGTCTTGAGCATTAAAAACCCACAAACATGAAAACTTCAGTCCAGTTATTGCTTTGAGCCTGGTGGCATTTTCCTGAGCTGGGATATTTCTTTTGAAATGACATCTAGTCTGAGTTAAAGCACTCACGTATTTTTGGGGTAAAGATCCACTTTCAGAAGAAAGTGAATTATGCCAGAAAATAAAAAGTGTACCAGGTTCTGTGGAGGTTTCTCATGACAGTAACCCCATTCAGTAACCTGATAAAGCAGCTGTGCAGGAAAGATGAGTCCCTGGAGGAGGTCTGGAAGCCACCAGGACTTGTCTGAGTTTGAACACAAATTGTAGTGTCGTACCATTTTCCCCCAATTAATCTAATGATAGGGTAGAAAAAAAAAAAATCAGTGGAAGAGCAATTTGGAAGCTAAACTTTAGGTATTCATACCTTGAAAGGATCTGTCGGTCTGAATCCACCTTCTTTTTTAGGGTTGGGTGTTGTTTAAACATCCTGGTTTCGTAGAAAAATAAAACTAAAAATTAAGATATAACCCGGAAAAAAATGTTTTGTTGCTTATGAGGGCCATTTGCCTGCTTTTTGAGCAATGCCATGTAATCTCTTGTGAGCAGGGCCCTGGAAAGGAAAAGGCTACAATAATCACTACAAATTCTGCATCCTCAGGCAGACAGCCTACTGATAAGTMGTTCCACAAATTAGCCACAGAAATCCTTCCTTCTGGGAGATACACTAAGTGRTGTGAGAAAAGCACTGCTCAGGCAGCAGGATCTGAGCACTGAAGGTCCAGCTTGTACTTCTGCAGCGCCTTTTCACCCCATTTTCATGCCCACATGTCATACTCACTCTGCCAATTACCTGCTCATCGGAACAGAGTAGTTAAGCTCCCAGCCCGAAGCACTTATTTATCCATCTCTGAACCACTCTGAGGGTGAAGCACTGCCTCATAGCACCTTTCCTCACATATATTGTGCTCTTCAAGATCAGAATTACCATGCTGGTTTTTGTTGGTTTTTTTTTTTTTTTTTTTTTAATCCTTTAATCAAGCCATCAGGAAGAAATTTCAGCAAGACAAAGGGAGAAAGGGAGAGCAAATAAAATAGCTCCGTTATGACATGAGAACAGACCTCACCCCACCAAATTTGCTGTTTGGTGGGGCTCTGCCCTTGCTTTGGAGGAAGCTGAGAGGRTTGCAGATCATCATATGTGCAGGCAAACAGGAAACTTCCAGGGTGATATTGCTTTAATCATTTCAGTAAGAAAATCAGCTTCAGTATATTGTCATGTAACGAAATCATGAATAAAAACCAGCGAAGCAAAACCTGCTACATGGGGCAACTCTGTTACTTTCTGTAAGTCCTTTCAAACTTAATGCCGGGGGGTTAGCTGAGTTTGGTTATAATTACACAATTTAGTCATGACAACAAAAGGAAAGATAAAGGAGTCATTGGGGCCAGAATTGCAGAGTTGCATCCATCCCATGGGAGAGAGATCTTCAGCTGTGACCGGATGGATCTTGCCAGCTGGAGATAGACCAAGCAATTTCTGGTCTTCCAGATAAAGAAACTTTTTTTTAAAGCCTCAGTTCCATAAGGTTTTTTTAGTAGGACATGACAAGCAACTGCTTATCAGAGTGATGGGATTTCCTAATTGCTTCTGCTCCAACAGATGCACTGTGGATGAGCCTTTTCTCTCAGCAAAGTGAGAGGATCTGCTAATTATAGGCTGGCTGTTAATGTAACCTTTGGCATGACGCAGGAGTGCTCTAATTAGGTTGCTCTCAGACCCTCTGTGTTTGTGCTCTCAGCACAAATTGCTGGTTGGTCTCTGTTGCTGTCTGGAGCGAGCGGCTCTGCTGCAGCCACAGGGCCTGGTGAGTGATGGCTACAAGCAAATGCATTCATGAGCAAGTGAGACATCAATTTGAGTGGCAAAAAGTGAGGAACAGGTGAAAATCCTACCTCTGTGGCTGTCATTGGAGATTGTCTGGATTTTTTTTTCCAATTCATCATCCATATTATCATTTAGAGAGCGTCTAATGACTTCCCAGACAGGATATTTTAGCTGTCCACACATTGCAATTGACCTAGAAAAGGTCAATTGATGTCCTACTGAAATCAGCAGGAGCTGATTAAGCATGCAGCAATTGTGGTGAATGGTATTGGGTGGGAGAAACCAATGTCATTCCACTGACAGCTTCAATAGAAACCTGACAATTTTCAGCTGAAATCATCCAAATGCTCTTGAAGGGCACTGGAGTTATACCACTACCTTCAGTGAGATACTAATCAGAGCACACRACTGCACAAGGCGTAAAATTAGCATGTTAGTCTTCAAATATGAAAAAATTATATTGGAAATGTATTTTGTTTCACTTAGGCAGATGTGGTTCTTCACTACCAGCATCCCTCCCTCCATTTGTCCTCATGCCTTTCATTATCAGAATGCTAATGTAATAAAGTTAACCTGCTTTATTGTAGTACAAAAATTACACCTGAATACTTGGAAGAATAATCTCTACCTCGACAAAGGTGGAGATTAAAATAAAACAAAAACTAAACCCGAAAAAAAAAAAAATTAGCTTAAGCATACAAAAAAGACATTGAGAGAAGAACTTTATACATTACCTTAATAGTTGCAACTGACAATTTGAGCAACAGCATCAGAGAAAACAAAATGATGTCTTGCTTTGTGCTGGATGTGAGGGGAAAGGGGAAATAACACTATGAAATGCCTTAATCTTCCTGATTTAGATGAATACGCCCAGAATGCTTGGAGTGATGAATATAACCAAGAGATGGCAGCAGTTCATGCTCCATTCATTTACTTAACTTAGTTTGCAACATTATTTTCTTCCTATAAGGTACAAGGAAATTAAGTTGTGTTTAGTTTATCATGCAAATTGTTTCCATTGTTATTAAAGAGAAAGGAGGGCAGAGACAGAAGAGAGAGGGAGGAACAGTCCGATGAAGGGATGTGGAAATTTGTTTCAGGCACACATCTAAGGTCTCTTTTAGGAAAGAAATTATATCAGTTTGCTATATAAAAGAGCTAAAACCTAACTCCAGTCAGAAATCTCTTCAGTGTGTACATGCTGTACAGCTACACTGCTAARTGGGGAAACACATTTCCCGTGATCTGCTAAGGTTCTAGGACCATAAATCTACATCCCATTTTCACAGACAAGGATAACTGCTACCATCTGGAGAACTTAAATTTGCTTTGAAGGTGGAATGCTCTAAATGRTGCTTCAGTGAGTACCTTCAACTTGGCTTCTTAAAGGAAGTAAACTGCTCCGAGTAAACTGCTCCAAGTTTGGAAGTGGAGTGCCAAAGAGAGAACCACAAGGTTCATGTTTGCCTATGAAAGTGCATTAGAAAAGATGAAAAAGAAAAGATGAAAAGAAACCTCCCTGTACACTGAATCACTGATTTTGTCTCAATTATGCATACTCAAAGGCACCTCTTTCTTCAGGACTATGTCTGGTAGGGGCTAAACACCTTCCAGTGGCTTCCACCTGTTTTTGCCTATGAAAATGTGACACCTGTAAAATCTTGCCACTTTTTTTGGATAGGTAATAGAAGTAAAAAAAACCAAAATTACCTCATTTGTGAGGGTAGATTATTTCAAAGAGAGTGTGAAGTGGATGAGGCATTGTTACAACAGTCAAAGGAAAAATCTGCAATTAATCACATAAAGGACTGAACAGAGAAACAAAGACAAACTCCAACTCCCTGATTAATTCAAGGAGGAAAATTTTGCATTAAGATACTGGGTAAAAAGGTCTTGAGGGATTCAGTGCATGTTTGGTGACTTGAGAAAAGATTATTACATCAAGAAAAACTTAGATCATAGCTCAGTATTTCAAACAAATGGAGATAATCATAGACTTGCTTATCTGTCTGGTAGATACCTAGATAAATATYCAGAAAACCCAAAATTGTCATTGAACTAAATGCCTCTGCATTGTGATCAGGCAGCTCTACCACCACTGTCTTTCACTGTGCTAACAAGTTGTGCTTTGTTCYCTTCACTGCACCACAGACACAGGAATAGACATGGCAAAATCCAGAATGCAGATGTTCCATCTAAAGTGGCTTTAGGTCTGGTGTAACCCCAGTGTGTGGTCTGGATGGATGAACAGCGAGCAATGCCCAGGCACCACGATTAAAATGACACTGTTAAATAGTTTCAAGGACTTCTCTSACATGCTCTCATAGAGTGACATGAAACACTCATCTCTTCATGTGCAACAAAAGAAAGCAGTAAGGCATGGAGATTGGAATTATACTATTTCATTTCTCAAGCAAATTCCAATGCCATTTCRATTTTTTTTTAAAAAAAATCTGAACATGTCAAGATTTATATCATGAATTAATGTGCATTAAAAAAATGGTGCCAAATTAGCACTTCAAAATTAATTTAATGAGCAAGGCTCTGCAAAATTGTTTGGAAAACTTCTGTGTCATCATCATGAACTTACCTCATAAGTAATGTGGTATCCTTAGATGCTCGTTTACAGGCAATAGCTATTGTCAAGCTACAGTTATTTTCAAAATTATCATGAGYCATAAATTCTTAACTTATTATAAGAGATTCTATTAACTTTTCTTCAGTCTTCCACATCTTTGATTTTATGCTAAAGTCATGCCATTGATTCTGCTAGGGCAAAAGGATATGAAACAGTAGTACCTTCTTGTTGAAGGCAGTTTGAAAAGGAATTGCTTGAACAAGTCAATCCACCACGGCAATAAGGATCGTAGTGGCAGCTTTGCTAGTTGGAGTCCAAAGTCCCTCTGGGGCTCCAGGCCTGGAGMCATCAGCTTGTCCAGCCAAGGATAGTTGCCCTCTGTGCCAGGAGCACCAAGAGCAGCATGGGCCACTGGTCCTGTCTGTAGCTTTTACTGATGTCTCTAATGCCATGAAATACCTAGAAAAGACTTGGGCCCCTAGAACTGACACACTTTGCATCTACATGGCTGGATTCAGCTCAGGAAGAGCCTGGAAATAACATTGCCGTGCTTGTGTTAAGTCCTTACAAAGCTCTTAGTGAATAAATGTCCCATGGACCTTTATTGCAGCAATGACCCTTCTCGTTAGAGTTTCTCAGGTTTCTGGGATATCTTTTGTAGGACTGAGCATAATCACCTTAAAGTCTTCTCGGTCCACCAGGCAGTTAAAGGATGATTAGAAATCCTGGACATGAGCAAAGCATTCCTGGGAAGACCTCAAACGAAATTTATGTGAAAAATGCAAAGCATGACTGTAATAGTTGGTTGAAAATGTAGATAACATGGAAGAAGAAAAAAAGGTAGGCTGAGAGAGCTGCAATTTTTGAAGAGGTCTTTTCAGGTAGTCAAATCTATCTTAGTGCCAGCAATGTAGGAAGTCAGTGGGTGTCTGATTATCATCTCCTGAAGACAGAAAAATTGCCATTGTAACCATTTTTTTTTAAAATCAGATGAATTTTTAAATGATAATTGGATGTATATATAGCAGCATTCTTTTCCTTCTTTTTTTTTTCATTTCCCTTCACCTAGCTTTCTCRTTCAAAAGTTTCCCCTTCTCATATGTATTTTGTCATAATGTATTTTGTCTTCAGCTGAAGTTCAGTATGTGTTTCTGAACTACTTGGCGGGGGATGAGGGGAATCCCTTTGTAATAGCTTCTAAATAAATTCAGTATCAATTTAAACTATTAGAGGAAGTTAAATAAAAATAATTAGGATATTAAAATACTTTGTGCGTTTCCAATCACTGCTTTATTGCAAACCTGGATATTTTCCAAGGAACAATAATACAATGAATACATTAGAATGTTTCCTTCCACTTAATATGAGACCATTTGCTCATGGAAAGATGATTGATAACTTACATTAAACACAAAACCAGATTGATTTGCAGACAAGCTTGAGGAGGGGCTGGAAGGAAAGGAGAATAAATGTCACATTAACAAAACATTACACAGATGCACATTCACACACACTAAGTGTATTAACCAAATAAAAAAGAAAACAACATAAAAGCTTTCATAGCACCTCTTCTCATTAGAAAAATATACTAACCCTGTGCAATGTAACTGCTAAATACACCCTGGCATGGGGAAAGAGAGAKATCTGGAGATTCTGATTGCTCTGAACCAGTGCAAAAAAAAGCAAGTGCAGGGTAGAGGGGGAGATAAATGTAAGCTGATTGCAGTGTTGACTAAGTTATTGGCTCTGTCTTTTTTTTCTGATTCCTCTACCATCCTTCTTCAGAAAGTGAAGAATGATGTCTTCAAAACTGTAGCCTGCTGGGAGTAGGGAGCATAAATAACCTGGCACTGTGCGAGTCGTCRGTCTGTGGGACTCTCCGTGCTCTTCTCGCTGCCACTGCCACAGAAAGGGTCAGTCTCTGACAGCTGCCACACTCAGCCGTGGGGCACACTCCAGTTTGCAGCCTCACAGGTGCTTGTTTCAGGCCCTGGTGCAGTGCCCAGCCTGGCAGGGTTACACACAGGGTTATATAGGGGCAGGCTCCAGCCTGATGGAGAGAGCGGAGCTGCAATCAGAGCCCAGCCTAGTCTAGGGCAAAATGCAGGAGCCTGAGCACTGTCACTTCAAGGGAAGTCTGTCTACTACTTTGACTCCTCAATGCCTTGCTCAGTAGCAATTTTTTTTGTTCCTTCTGGGACAGAATAGTAATTTACTGTATCTTCCCTATTAGCTTTCCTCTTCTTTCTTTTCCTCCCTCCAGAATAAAATAGGAATTGCTGCACTGGATCAGATTAAGTCTGTCTATCTCAAATGGTATCCATCTACAGATTCTCAGGGAAGAATATAAGGAACAACATAAACATTTAGCCACCTGTGGTACAATGCTTCACCTTTCTAAAGAGAGAACAAATATCAGAYCCCTTTTCTGTTCAGTTTGGGTGATCAGGCGTTCACAAAGTTGCAGCATCACCCAATGTGCCCAAAATAGACACTGCACAGGAGTCTAGTTCCTGCTGCAAAGATCCTTGCACTTTAACCTTCTAAGGCAATTAATCTGTGTGTAAACAATGTATCCCTGCAGAGACAGAAGGRGAATGAAGAGTGGTGGATATAGCTACAGCCTACATAAATGGGGAAGAGGAGGATTCTTGCGCAGTGAATTTGAAACAAGGATAAGCATTTTTGAATCAAGTGAACATGATGCTGCCAACAAAAGACTCCAAGGAGAAATGTGTATTACAGAATAAACAAGAGAATTCTGAGCAGAGATCAAGATGCTGGATTTACTCAGCATTAGATAATGCTGTAATCGAGGCAGGGATATTATGTTCAGGTCTGACATTTGCAATTCAGGATATTGCCCATTTTTCCAGAAAAAGGAATGAATGAAAAAACATGCCCAAAAGGCAAATATTTAAGGAATTAAATCTAATAGTTTTTAAAAGAGATGGAGTGGCTTCATTCCATTTCGTAWGGATTGCAGTGGGGAGAATTAGTTTATTACTCAAATTGAAGCTGATAAAGCTACAGTAAACCCAGGGATTAGAATCCAAAGTTGAACAAACAACGTGTGATAAGATATACATTTTTAATAGGGAAGATATTAATCATTACAATAATGAAACAAGAACTTTCACAGTATCAATGGGCAGTTTTAGATTAGCATCAGATGCTTATAGATTTTGCTTGTTTTTGTTCTCTTCCTAGAAATATTCTTTAAAAAGAAACTTAAACAGAATGCAGTTCAAACTAGTTGCAATATCCACATTATACGAGTAATCCCTTAGAAGTGCACTTCCAGTCCCTTCTGGATCTTATAATGTAGAAGCTGATGACTCCTGAAATACTTAAAGATGTTCAGCTGCAGCTAGTGGAGCACAGCTGTATCTCTGCAAACATATTTCAGTGCCATGGCAAAGCAAAACCATACCTGATGCAGTGGGCCATTGATATTTGAAAGTAAATTCCTCGGTTTTTAATTTATATGCCCTAAGATCCCTGTTTAAAAGTGTGTTTCCTTTCTCGTAAGTCACCACATAACTCCCTGCTAATCCCCCTCATTTACACTGAGTATTAGCTTTATAAAGAATGGTACTAATTAATCCTGCATAACTGTAATTTAGTGGCTGGGCTGCACAACAGCATGAGAATTAGCATGGCACTGGGTGCTGGGTTATCAGATCCATTTTCTGGGTAAGTCCTATTATGTTCTGCAGGACGGGCACAGCACACAACACGTTTAATTACACAGCCTTTCAATCAGCTTGCTTGTAAGCCYGAGAACGGTCTTCTGGCTCTTTCACTTTTCAGAAAGCAATGCTTTTTCTGAGCTACTCTGGCATTGTACTTGACTAGCTACTCGCTCTGCTTGGACAGTAATTATTGGTAGCAGCTAATGACTAATGACCTTTCCTGCAAGGCCATATCCCTAGATGACACCAGAGTTTATAAACATTCTCTTAAATYGGTAATGATCCGGAGTAAAGACTGGGATTTAAAGCAAACAGCCCACTTTCTGAATAAAGTATAAACAAACATATCACAATAAAAATAATATCACCCTAATTAATAGCACATAAATAAGTAAATAAAGAAAGAAAAATAAATAGATAAATAAGGAAATATAGTCTCGACATCAGTTGCTGATGAAGTGTGATGTTGTCATAGATCAATTTCCCCGAAGGGATGTTACCCTTCAAGCACTGTCCATTAAAAGACCTGGCCTATGCTGCTGGGTCTGGCAGTGCTCTACCTTACTGGATTCCTCATTTCTCTGCATGATCCCTCTACTGCTCTTTTCTGGGTTTGTTCAGTTTCCTGACACCAGCACCCCCACAGAAATCTATCCCATGGAGGTGACAGATTGTCTCACTACTGTCAGTGGATAGAAAGAYTAAYTTGAAGGAGTACCTCGGATCTACAGAATGAAGCATCCTTTGGAAGTTCTTCTCCAGGATACACAGTAACGAGGCTCCTAGTTTTGATGGTTTGGTTAAGTACTTCGAGTTCACTAAAAGATCCATACTTACAACTGCTTTTTTCTCTTGTTTTCTCTGTCACCTAAGAAAAAAGGATGGCATAGTGAGGCAGGCTTTTAGGCTAAAATGTTGGGGTTATAGAGATATAGCACTGTATTTCACCAAGAAAGGAAAAAGCAAGCCCAAGCAAGTGAAAATAGTCAGATGTGAGAAAAACGGCACAGGACTACAAAGGGAATGCTGGAGATTCTCCTTGTTTCATTATTTATATTTCCCCACAGTGGCAGAAAAACACATTCCTATATTCCATATAAAATATAATGCACTTAATTGATCTAAGTAATTTCAAGGCTGCTGAATAGCACAAGCCTCCAGAGTGGAATATTCTGACTTAATGATCACATAAAATTGCTCGAAGTGTTTTTAATGTCATTGTAATTTCTGAGTTTATTTAATAGTTGAGGGGGAGAGAGGGTMACATTAAGAGTCATCTGCGTGGCTTGCATGGCTGTATATAACAAATGAGACATGCCTATGCCACAAGAACCATTATTTTAAAATGGCTGCAGTAAAAATGCAGTTATACTGAGCATTTGCTTTAGGCCATGACACAGTTTAATGAGAACGATATTGCATTAGGATTCAGGACACCTCGGATTTGTTCCCAAGTGTTTGACCTTTTAACAGTCAGATCTCTTCTTGATTCCACTAATTCCTTCCTCTTTCTTTCTCAACCTCATCCATTCAGTTCATGAAAACTTCATCCAAGAGCTGTACAGTTGTAATCCACTTTACACCTGCAGAGTATATGATAAAGAAACTTCTGTAAATATTTKTATTTAATACAGAATCATAGAATGGTCTGGGTTGGAAGGAACCTTGAGGACCATCCAGTTCCAGCCCTCTGGCAAGGGCAGGGACACCTTCCACTAGACCAGGTTGCTCAGAGTTCCATCCAACCTGGCCTTCAACACTTAAAAGGATGAGGCACCCACAGCTTCTCTGGGCAACCTGTTCCAGTGCCTCACCGCCCCMACAATAAAGAATTTTTTTCCTAATATCTATTCTAAACCTACCCTCTGTCAGCTTAAGGCCACTGCCCCTTGTCCTATCACTACCTGCTCTTGTGAAAAGTCCCTCTCCAGCTCTCTTGTAGCTCCTTTACATACTAGAAGGTGCTCTAAGGTCTCCCTGAAGCCTTCTCTTCTTCCAGCTGAACAGCTCCAGCTCTCTCAGCCTGTCTCCATAGGCGAGGTGTTCCAGAATCATCTCCCTCACATGTTKCAAACAGCTGCTCTTCATCCCGAACCATGGTAAGCTTCAAATATTTTCTTTCTCACTGGCCTAAGGCCARGCTCACTTGCAGATGAGAGGCAAGACATTGGCAGGCCAAAAGTGCAAAGCCACTCAGGGTCTGTGCTGCAGCCCAAGTGGGTGTGATGTAGGCAGTCTGCATGGGCACTTGTTCCAGTGCAGTGGCCTCACTGATTTCAAAACAGTGACAAGTGGAGTAGCAGCACARCTTGCTGGGTACATTTATTCTCCCCAGCCTTGTGTTTGCCTGCAGTTGTAGMCTTTTCCCCAATTCCTACCAACACTCTTCAGAATTATTTTGCAATATTAAACCAAGAATTAAGATTTTAAATCTAATTCCACATTCTTCTCTACTCCTACCGCTCTGGTCTGTTTGAAGTTATTTTAATCTCCTCTCAACCTTCCATTTTTTTTCCTATTGGACTTGTCTAATTTGCCTCATTTCTAAGTCATGATGATATCCTCAAGACACCAATTCATAACTTCCTCATGTTGAAATTGTTCATTAAAATCTAATTTTTACCATCTAATTCTGACTTTTTGGCTAATGAAATCAGAGTAATTATAAACATCCATCTTGCAACATTGCATATTGACATTTGAATATAAAACCTCAGAATGGAAGAAAACCATCACTGGAGAACTTCTTTCCTCTAGCTGCAAAAGAAATCAGATCAATCATAAATATATAGATTAAAATGCTCTGCTCTAAGTTCATCTCTATATTAACTTTATACTGCCATTAAAGTTTGCCTGAACATGAACCATAAGGGACCATATCTAATTTCACATGAGATATGTTTGGTTTGCTCAGATCCATTATTTAACAAAGAGAACTGAAATACTCAGAAAGAAAGGTACAGCTCATGCTGTATTTGATCCTGAGTTCGACAAGAGCTTTAACATCTTCCAAAAATATTGGAATATATTGAAGGAAAGAATCACTCAGGAGAACTTTTAGTGCTTTTTTTCTAGTCTTATTTTAGTTGATGATTCTAGACTAGATTAATGGCTGAATTTTACAGGCTCACACTGTGCTAAGACTCTCTGTCACGCTAAATAGCTACCCACAATCTTATAAGGTTACAAGATGAATTTATGTATATTTTTAATTTTGTTTCGACCCACGCTAGAAGTTATAAACACTGATGGATGTTAACATACTGATGCAACAGTCTGAAAAATGTAAGGATGGGGAAGGACAATCAGACTTGCTACAGGTTAAGGTATTATGATCACAGGATGGGGATCTGATCCTGTTGCAATTCTGCAGTGACAGATCCTTTCAAAAATGTGTTGTTTCGAGAGAAGAATGTCAATTCTGCAGATACACCATTTTAAAATAGGCTTTGGAAAAATCAGAGGTTAGGCATTGTAAGGGTGATCAAGTACGTACATTGTTACAAGAAAAAAATAATTAGTTGAAAATTATTTATGTAAAGTGATCCATTTTTATAAACTTCCTGTTRTTCCCTGCCCAGTTTCTTGCCAAACTGCTTTGTGAAGTGTGGAGATGCTCACATCTCATTTCTGCTCCAGTGAGGCAGCCAAACCTCAGATTGCCTTGCAAATGGGCCCTGCTGGGCTTCCAGGTCCTGCCCACGGAGCCAAGAGTCTGGATGAGCTGAAAGCCCCAGCCCAAGGCAAAGTTCATGTCCTGACTGTAATSTGCAATCTGAGAAACAAAGTTTGAGCTCCACTGCAACTGGGAATTGACTTAGAGATGATGATAAGGGGAGACGTTTAGCTGCTTTTTTTTGGATCTAAGAGCTTAGATTCCTAGATTAGTTCTTATTCTAATTTTTCAACATTATACAAAGAAATACTTTGCTGTTTCATATCCTTTTTCTTTTTTTATTTTTCAAACAAAGCAGTAGATACAGTCACTGAGGAGACAACCGCTGGGAAGAGCAAAGATGCCAGACAGATATTCTTCACTCAGAGTGCCTCAGCCACAACAGAGATGTTCTCTCACTCCATATTTCACACAATAGCTCAGAAGATAAGTTTGTCTAGTGAAGGCAGCTAAAGTCATCATTGCAAGTCCACACAGTGTACAATTACTTTGATTCATGTAATCTGCCTCTGTGATGAGATGATTTCTCACAGTAAATACATAATAACCACTAAGATAACTATTTAGTTATTATGGCTAAATGATTCTAAATTCATTTTAATCAAAAGCTTCAGTATTGGCTGGTTTGATATCTGTTGGCAAAAATACTCCTCYTGGCAATGGACCAATGGATTCTCAGAACAAACACAAGGGAGACTTGTTTCAGACCCAACATCAGCCAAAGGAAAATATTCTTCATGGACATTAAGTCACTTCAGAGAGAATGGAGAATGGTGTGATTCAGGGGCAGAGATGAGAGTCCTGTATGTAAGTGCATGTTCAGGCAAGCATTCCCCAAGGATGAGAAGAAATTTGCAGCTGCAATTTTTCGAGCCAGAATTGTGAGCCTGGATCTGCAGCTTTTGTGTTGTAGGTCCTGATTAGATAGCTGGTGGGATCTCACAGTGGTTGGCACCCAGGATTGCAATGGCTCTGGATTTATCGTTCATTAGCTCTTGTGAAAACATCAGAGTTTCATCTTGTGGCAGTCAARAAGGAAAGAACCTGACACTTCATACCACCCAAATGTTTCTTCTATTTCAAAGCAGGGAATATTAAACCTCCATGGCAGACTGCTGGCTCTGATTTTGCTTGGAATAATGYTTAAGGGTTACTCTGGAAGCCAGTTTTCTTTTGGAAATTAAAAGRGTCTGGAAACTGCTGCAATTGAGTATTAATATGAACAGAAAAAGGAGCGAACAAAGCAGTCTTACAACAGCTATCATTTACCTCTGCTGCCAGTTTAGTGGTATTAATGCACTGTACTATTAATTCAGAGGCTCCAGCACATAACTTTTCCAGAAGATGTAAACAACAGAAGGAATATTTTCAAAGCATTGAACTGGGAGAATAATACTTACAATGTTTTGGGCAAAGCTAATGAAGAGAAGACACAGAAAAATAATCCAAACCTTGGAATGTTTTTGTTTTCAACTCAGTGCTCAGTCAAGGAGCTTTTGTACCAGGAAGAACCACATACAAGGATTGCCAGGGCAGTTAAGCCATATCAGGTCCACACTGCAGCCTAGAGCTAAACAAAGAGCTGATAGAATAGTCTGGTGTCTTCTGGGCACTGAGATCCACAACGAAAATGCACAGATGCCAATGTTGGCTTGTCTGTCCCACTGCAAAACYCTAAAGATGGGTTAATATTGTTCTTACATGACCAAAAAGGGAGCAGAACTAAGGGGAATTGATCCCCTAGTGCACTCAGACCTATCTTYTAATTTTTCTTTGTATGATCATCTTAGCCACTGTCTTTTGGTATCATTGGTKCAGGGCCCACATATGATGCCAGTAGCCTGAGTGCTATTGCCAGCAATTTGTGTAATTCATCAAGCAACCATGATGGGTTTTATTTGATTTATCCTTGCATTCCATGACCTATGATGCAGCTCTCTATRTAATACCATAAATAAGCCACCCGTGCTCACCAGGCTTTTCCCCAGGCTTAGACACCACGTGCATGCAAAGAAAAGACCATGAAGCAAAAGAACATAATTGCATTTTTTAAAAGGTCTTGGCTGGCATCATCTCACCTAAGCAGAAAGGCTGATTAGGGAGTCTGGTCACCTTTGGCACCTCATGTCTTCAGTGAAGAACATTCATTGATCTGAAGAGATATTTTGATCTCAGGTGTATCTTCTCCTGTCAAGGCTTTCTTCTCCATTTCTCGCAGTGGAAGTGCATGACATCTGGGCACCTGACTTGACAACCTAATTTTTTTTTCCCACTGGGTGTGAACTGATAATCTGTGGTTTTTGCATTATTCTCATTCTCTGGTATATTCTCTCCCTATGAATCCTCAAATTCTTCCTCTACTTTTAACTTATTTCCATCTCCCGCTTTGTCTGTTTGCAGTATTCCTTCCCTTTGATTCTTCCTTTCTTGCTCATTGCAGCACACTCAACTGTTCAGTTCCTTTCTCTCTGATCATGTATTACGTATTTAAGTGGACATTGATTTGACGGTCAGTTTTCCCAAAATTGGTCTTGAATAAATTAAAAGCTGGACTCAAACTTAGCTACTAATATCAAATTCGATTAATACTGTTAAAAGACATTTTGATGTCTTTATGATGATATATATAAAAATATAATTACAGATTTTGTCTTTTAAATGCAATTTTTTTTGTCAAAGACTGAAAACAAACAGTTTAAAAGCTAAAAAATATTTTCCTTTGAAAAGAGATTTTTAAATTATGTGACAGCAAAAGAACACAAGTCAAAAAAAGGGAAAAATCTCAATACTATTAATTTCGAGTTTAACAAAATATCTCATTGAGGTTTAAAATGAGTATTTTATTATTTTTTAGAATTTGTGTTTGTGTTTTTAAAAGTTTGTTGCCATTAAACTGTGAGCAATTTTTAAAATCTTCTTTGATCTACCACAGAAATGAAAGATCTATTACTCACCAAATTTTGTCTCCTGTTCCTCCTTTCCCTTCTATTTTTGAATGGTCAATTCTCTCTTTGTCTGGCTGCCACCGACATTATTTTGTCTCCACATGATYTAGTCCAGCCTCTCACACAATAGCACTCACTGGTCTATAAACACTAACAAATTAATGCTGTATTCAGTGGAATGAGGCAGTGGTGTCGACAGAGATTGAGGGCCAGCAACAGAGAAATCATAGATGAATTTGCAATGTGATAGAGCAGCAAAAGGAGGGGGATGCAATCTTAGGCTATGGTTAGAAAGACATTAAATTATGGAGAAAAAAAAAAGCCAATAATTTTCCTCTGTACAGCTTGACTATGGCTGCACCTGGACTATTATACTCATTCCAGGGCACTAGAAGAGWTATCGACAAATGGGTTTTCAGAGAGAAATGCTGTAGCAATTGGAGAAAGTTTAAATGAGATAAATAAGACAGCTGTGTTCCTCTGGGCAGCACGGGACAAACAGCAGCAGAGCTGGGAGCAAAGCACACGCTGCCAGGGGGACTGGGATGTGGAACAAGCTTCCAGGGAAAGTCAGAGCACCCCTGATCTGCATCTACATCTCTATCTACAGCTACAAGTACATCCTTGTTTTTCTTTCACCTGTTCCCTCAGGATAAAACCTTCTGGAACTGTTTTCTCACAATCAAGCTACATTAGCAAATTCCTCCTTGTCCGTAGGCAGAATATTTACCCTCAGGAGAACAGAGCTGCAGATCATCTGCCAGAAGTTCGTGGTCTCTGCCAGTCGCATGGGCTGGATCTTTGGGAACAGTTTAGGCCATCATTTGCCTGTCACAGCTGGGAGAGGCAAACGCCACAAATGGGGCAGGTAAAAACACTATCCTATTTCCACTTCCCACTTTCACATCAGAGCTTGTCACAAGGTACTGAAAGCATAGGCTACAACAAACAAGATTAATAATGGAATAATGCAAGGCCCAGTCAAGATGAAGGTCCTGATATTCTTTGGTTGTTCAAATATGTGCTGGGGAAAGCTTTGAAATATCAAGCATTTAAGCAAACATCTTGTGACAGCATTTAATGTGTTTGTATCRGATTATACTAAACATTTGCTTTTCATGATACTTTGAGAACATCTGCACTGCTCCTGGCCAAGCTATAAATTGTATTTCTGAAAGCAATTTGCCCCCTCACAAAGACACACAGCGGGATACTGCTTTAGCCCCAGAGAGTTTCTCTCCAGGTTTCTGTGGCACAACTGAGGAAGAAAAGCTTTTTGCAGCCAGCTGCAAGGATCTGTGAATGGAGAGTAGGTATTGGAACTGAATTTCCATGTTGATCATAGGAAGAATTTGGTTTTCCAGAGTTGAGTACTTCTGGTGCAGGGAGCATGACATACAGGGACAACTGCCGTAAATAAAGGAAACCACATCCCCCTAAGGAGGTGGGAARGGGACATGATCAAGCACTTACCAGCATTCGGCTTTCTTTAAGGAAGATTCCACTCTTCAGTGTTCTCACTAATGCATTTCTAAGCTCTGTTAAGGCCTTATTCTCTGTCTTGATTCCCRTTGTTGAGCATTGTGTGTCTGAAGACAGACCCTTGAGAAGGCAGGTGAAGCTAGGGAAGCGTGGTGCAGTGGAAGGCTGGCTCTGGAGGCCACATCTCCAGRGAGAGCCCACCTGAGAGGGCTGAGCATGGTCCTGTGATCTGCCAGAGCACAGAAGAAACACAGAAGGCATTGGGGATTTAATCAGATGTCATTGACCTGAAAACAGCCTCTACTCAGCTGAATGTCCTTGTTGGAGGTATGTGATGACAGCAAGAGAAACTGACTTAAGTGCTACAGAAAGAAAATAAAACTGTTGTYATTTTATAGGGAGGAGATGTATGTAGGAGATATTATTAGGATAAACAGGAAAAATCAAAGTCTAATGTATATACCCAGGAGGTATTTGCAGCTAAGAATTAGCTGTGCAGTAAGAAGTAGAACTTGCTAACTGGCTCAACTATCATTTAGGAATCCACAGTGAAATGSCTAATTTATTATACAAATTAGACCAAGGCAGAATAAGGCATTCTGTTTAATCATAAAGATTTGGGGGTGGAAGTCTTTTATTTTTGAACAACACTGAATATTCTATAAAGTCAAATCTTCTCACTTAAATGAAGKTATTAAAATAGAGGGAAGAAAGTGAAAGAGGTCATGCTGTTTTATCAGGATTACTTTCAAGTAGTTAGTCATTAACTCATTGGGTTTTTCATGAGAAAAATTGTCTCAAGTTTCTCTTGGAGCTAACTTAGCTGCTATAWGGTGTGAGAAGTGGCTAGTTAAACGACTTAAATAAACCAAGAAAGGTCAGAAATACTGTCAATATTTCTGTCTGGGGAATAAGTATGTTTTCTTTTTCTCTACTCTCAGAATGTAATATCTATATATGCTCCAAGTGACATCAGCAATAAGTTGAATACATGCTTGATTCACCAATTGGTTCACAAGTGGAGATAATTTTTATCTTCACAGTCAGAAAAAGTGTCTGCCAGGAGGAAAATCTGCAGTGCATTTCGAGGGCTAGTCACAAGAAGCCTGAAGTGTGTGTAATACTATTTCCCTCAAGGAATTCTATGTATTAATCTGGTTAGTGGCCAAATTTGTGAGGATTATGTTAAAACCGTAGTCCTCTGGTCAGTAAGATACCTAAATCTCTCTACATCCTAACCYCTTCCTTGTCTTACCTGGCCTGTGATTGCTTTTTCAACTCAATTATGCCATGGGAAGGATGCAAAGATAATGTGATTCCTTGAAATCCTCAGGTCATCCTGACCTCCACTGCTTCACTAGAAATAGATGGAGTGAAAGGAATATCATCTACCTGAGCCTTTTTCTCTCCCTATTCCAAGCAGTTTGAGAGAAAAAGTTATAGATCAGGTGAGACCAGATAGGTGAACACTGTCACTGGGAAGGCAGCCAGTGAAGTTGACTTCAGACGTGTTTTTTTCCTTTTGTTGTCAGTGAAGTTCAGCATGTGATGTACTGCACAAGACCTGGGCACRCTTTGGCTTTTAAAGGCCTGGTCCAAACTTTTGTGAAGACAAGCTATCCACTGAGCTCATAGGCTTGGGATTTGGCTTTAAAAGATCCAGASTCTTCATCCAAAATTTCCTGAATTTTAGAGATGCTTCTGTGAAGAGTTCCTTGGGGAAGTGTAATTATTTTTAATCAATTTTTGGGATTCACAAAGTAAGCTGCTGTTGATTACATGATTTATACATGCTCTCCATAGACTTGGTGGGGCTTCATGCATTATTTTACAGTGATTTTTGCTTGTTATGGAAACTGCATGATAATAGTTGTTTCAATTACAAGCCTATTAGGCAGGTAATTGACAACACAAGTATACTATAAAGTTACACTCTGCTTTCTTGAATACAATCACTGCATTGGGGTTTTAGGCAGGCACTGCTGATAATCAGTGAATAAATTATTTCCTAATTGACTACTTCTGTCAGAATCCCAGCTTCACTCAAGAACTAAGTCGGCCAAGAGTTTGTTTGTCTCTTTGCTTTCCCCCACCTCTTTATCATCTCCCATGAAGAGAAACTGTTCATTTTGCCCAGACCATGCCAGCAAATGCGCACTGTCAGCTGTAATGTCAACAATTAGATCTCCTTCAAACTCATAGCTGCAGGAGGTCACTGCAAACAAGAGAGTGACAATGCTTGAAAGTAGATTCCAATTCTGACCCTTGGGAGATGCTTCTAAGGGAGTCATGAGTATTCAGTTCAACCTAAACACTCTCAGAGACTTCTTCAAGAGTTGCAAATGAGATCTCAAATGCCTTACAAGTTTTTACTCRTTTTCCTAATGCATCAGAAAAGTCAGTAGTGATCAAATCCTGTGTGAAAGAATACACACCAAATGTATATGTTTTTTAAAGTGAGGAAAATACCAGGAACAGAATCCAGGCATTCCTTATATCCTCGTTATATCAATCAGAAGAATGTACAAATTTTAAAAAGCTTTGCTCTATGAAAGCCTGAATACAAAAGAAAAGCAAGCACTCTCGTCTTYGAAAACTTTTAACCAGCCTATTGAGAAACTTCTTTATTTATGTTATCTCTGAAGCTTTCACTATACATCAGCAGTGATAGAGGTATGGTGGAGAAAATAAATAGAATTCTCATACCTCTTCATTATTCTTAAACCTTTAGGCTTTCCTAGACAGCTACATAAGATAGAAGCCGAACTTGTGTTTCTCAAAGAAATTCTTACAAGTATTTTTCACCAAATCTTATCTTATCTTAGTTTACTCTTGACCAACTCAGGGTGCCCTTATGAGCTCTTGCTTGGAGACGAATTTCTGATCTCCCCTGGTGAGACAGCATACATATATTCTACATTCAAAAGTCTGAAGTGTCTGCTGTGGAGTTGGAAATACTGTCATACTAGTTCAGAGAATTAGCAAATCATAATTTTTTTCCGGTTGCCACTGATCTTGTTGCTTTCATCACCAAAGATCACTGCAAATCTCCAACATGTAGTGTGTTCTATGTCACTTTACTGATTTAGGTGTGCCCTCCAGCTTTTCCAGGAGAGGAGGTGCATGAAAAGTCTGCTCTTACAGTAACAATTACTCTTTAATCTCTGAATCTCTGAGTGTAARCTGACTTATAATTAGCAGTTTGATCCATTCTGTTCACAGAGATTCTAGTAAGACAAATAAGRAAATGAAATTTGTTTCATCTTTGCCTTCAAAATGTTGCTTCTCTTGTAGCAGCTCAAAAGCAGAAGGAAAAAGAAACAAGTACTGCTTTGAYACTGCCAAGGTCCAGAGAATCGGAGAGTATTGTTGGATAACAAGCATGGCAATGAAAACAAAAGGCTGTGGTCCTTGTGCCTGACTATATGCAAGGGAATTGCATTGCCTATTTTCCTACCCTCCAGCACCACTGTTTTTGGACTGGAGAACAGATAAGACCTTCTCACCCAGCATCTGCTCCTCTGTGAGGGTCAAAGGACAGCTAATTAAGAGATCTGCTTATGGCGGCCAAGAAAACAGGTCCAACTCACAGGAGCTCTTTGTGATGGACAGGTGATTTTCTGCATTAGCCGTATTTTAAAGCTGTCTGTTTTCATTATTCAAGGTTTCTAGATGTAGTCATCATTACTAACAAAGCAAAGCACTGTGGCACTATAAAATGCAAGTTTAGCTGCAATCCCAGTTATACTGCTGATCCTAATCCCACCAGTCATGTAATGACATGTGATTGACAACCAAAAATCAGCAGAATATTGGATTTCCTACAGTTCACTAGACTGCCAAGAACCTTGTTTGAACTTTTTCATGATAAAAAACCAATTCCAGTTATGAAGCCCTGCTGAAGATTTCAGTCTTTCAGGGGGTATGTATGCAACAGTTTGTCTATAAGCATTTCTGACTGAAAAAGTCCTTGAATGATTCATTTTCTCAGGTATTTTGAACATTCCTAGCACACTGGATGTCTGACTGTAAATAATTTTATTACTTTTTTATTATTTAATATGCTTATTTATTATATATTATATTTTTATTATTTAAAATGATTTTGCATTTATTTGCTTTCTCTGAGTTGTTTATTTAAGCTTAAATTTCAAGGTCCAAGTTTATTTTTCAGATAATATTTAATTCGTAGATTAAGAAATAATCTAATAATCTAAAAATCTAAAARTAATGTGGGGTTTTTTGTTTTTTTTTTTTTACTTCAGTTCACAAGGTTAGACCCACAGTCCATTTTCAGATATTTCTGTCCTGGATAAAAACATCTTGTCACCAATGAATGAGGGAAGCTGATACTCAGTATTAAACTGATAAATATTTATCACAAAATAAGAGGTTCAGGGAGAAACGTTTAGGAAAAGAAATCTGGTCATTTTATGTCATCTACTTGGAATGGCAATGTTACAGTTTGTGTGAGAACTGAAATTAAGATTTCAATTGCTTCTAAATTAGAAAGCGCACATGCACACGCGCATGCACAGAAATTAATAAAACCCAGAAACAGAAAAGGACAACAACAATGGGATGCAGAGGGGTTTTGATTATTTCAGCATGTGGCCTGAAACGTGGCAGATTCAGCAAGATGCAGATTTGCATAATGTAATGAGACTGGAACCAAAGTATCAGGAAGACAGACCGAGTGCTAATTAACTAGACACTGCAGTAAAAACACCAGCATGGCAGGGTAGCACAATGCAGGAAAGCATTCCAGGGACAAATGGATAGCAGTGTTAATTGCATTAGAAAAAAAACAAGCCTTATTGGCTAAAATACTCTGGAACTATTGCTGCAAACTTTAGCACTTTAGCACAGCATTCGAAAAGTTTCATGTCAGCTGGAAGTTGTTTGGAGCTGCAGGTTCCTGACAATTGCTAGACTGGCAAAGACCCTGATCAGTCATTTTCTGAATGGAGCCAGCCCAAAACTACACACAGAGCAACAGCATTGAGATGGAGAGCAAGAAGTAAATCCTCCATCCCCTCTGGAAATGCCGCTGGTTGTAGCTTGCCTCGTTTTTAATCATGTGTATGAAGATACTCTGTAGAGGACTCCATGCCCTCTTTGTTTGGCATTGTGGCAGTGTGCCAAGGCTGCTAAGGAATAGTTTGTCCCTCTTCCCTTATTCTGAAGACTGAAATTTGAGACTGGGATTACTGTCTGTGCATAGAGCATCCCTAATCACCCAGAAAATCCTAGTGGTTTCATATGCCTTTTTCTTGCCTCCAGGATTCTATAACCAGAGCTAAATTGATAAAAAGCTTTTTTAATAAAAGAATCATTAATATTTAACCACTGGCATTAAACTTAGAAATGTATGTGTGTCTATTTTACACAAATGTCTGCAATCACCTATCAATAATTTAGGCACGTGAGTTTCTTTAGACGCTGCCTCCAGCAGTTGTATTAACCCAGTCCTGCCTCTCTTCCTAAGGACTGAGTAGCTGTGGGTGTGTGGATAACTGTACAAGGGAAAACAATTCTGCAGGACTGCTATGCCCCCCTTTCACCCTGCTCATGGAGGGGAAGAGGAGCAGAACATGCTTCCCAAGCCCAAGCTCAGCTGCAGAAGCATCTTGCAATCTCAAGCAGCAATAGTTTATGATTTTAAGTCTGCCTTGCTCCTCTATAGCCTGACAGCTAAAGCACAACCACCACAGTGGTGCAATCTTCTTTTCTCAAGGGGCAGCCTGGTGCTCCCCTTAACAGCCTGTTCAGAGGGAAAAAATCTCACTTAGAAGCCCCAAAGTAAGGCCATATTCTAGGAAGAGCTCCAGGAAAACTTTAAGACACTTGCTTTTTACTTTCATAAGATACTTGGTTCTTCAATGAGGGTGCTAGGTAAGCAGGAAAGAGTTCCAAATCCTGCTTAGCAGCTASAAATAATGATGTGTTCATTAAACGTGTTACATTATTGCTTCAGGTGCTGCCATCTGACTGCAGAGCTGTTCGAGCAGTGAAAACCTGTTATTTATAAATGAAATTCTGAAATCTGAAAATGAGAAATCATAGGTAATAGATGTGACAAAAACATTTTGACAATCTTATGCGATAAAAGGGAAAAATCAGTCCCCAAAAAAAAAATATTAAGTCATCAACTCCCTCCTGGAATACTGTTTGATAGAGACCCAGGTTCATCTGCAGGCAGACAAATAAGGATGCTGAGATGAAAAAGCCATAAAAGGAAATCACGTTGAGATGGGAAGAGGTAGGGCAAGGGCACCTCTTTTTCTCTCCTTTCCTTTCCCTTCCTTTCAAGCTCATTAATGTTAATATACATCGAGCCATCCCAGCAGAATTAAAGCTGCTTTTTTTGTATAATGTGATCCATCCCATCCCTAGTTACTCCCCCCAGGAAAATAGGGAAGGTCAGAGGTTTCTGTATACCCAATAAAAAAGTMAAAGCTGAGAAATCCATCAACTCCATCTGCATTTGATATCAGTGAGAAGTTGGATCTGGCATTTCTTCTTCTTATTTCACATCTTATTTTCAATCAGAAGAGGCATATCCTGCCCTGTTCCCATTTCTCCTTAGTGCTGCCACATTCCAGGTACATCTTCCTTCTGGGAACTGCCAATGACTTTTTCAGAGGTGAAAGCAGGTGTGTAGGGAGTTTCTACTCATAAACAGCATCCACCTCCTTGGAGATTGGTTCACCTAGTTAGCCAGAATGTACTGTGTCCCTGAACTATTACAGCAGGCATGGGGGAAAAATAAATGTTTTCTGACAACATGGATGAATGCACATAATGCTCTTAAATTATTTTGACAGTTTCCTCTGGGTTTCTACTTCAACTTACAAGGCCCTTCATAGCTGGTAGATATCCTTCAGGCAGTAAAGTATTGCCCACGGCCATACATTATCTGCAGTATTTATCATATATACTTGAATTCATCCCCGTGAATCTCGGGACTGATGCAATACTCGATCATGCAGGCAGCACACACAGAAAATAGAAAACAGCATGGGGCTGCCTCCTTGGGAAAATCTCAATATATCAGTGAATAGTTATCAACTTCATTTGTTAAGGTGTATGTCGTGATCACAGCCACACTGTAGGGCTTGCAGCGTTTACTGAGCTCCCAAGGAAAATCAGCGAATAATTGATTTTAAATACCAGGTGCCGAAACCCTACAAACAACTGTACATTTGGATTCGATCCCCAGTTATTATTATTTTAATGTTATGCAGTGAGACAAAAAGAACATGAAAAAATGTCAGTCAAATGACAGCTGTAATCACCTCTAGAGAAATAGGTTTTTGTCCTTTGTTTTGTGGAAGTGTATCTTCAACCCATTCCTTACTTCTCTTTGAATTACATTCCTGGCAATTTTCAGAGGATATATTCTAAACATTTTTTTTAAATTTATTTAGTTTTTTGAAAATGTTTGACTAAATTGTTTTGATTTTTCAGGTTTTTTTTTTTTTTGTTTACTCTTATTATCTGAAAAGTTTTGCTCATTATCACTTGCTGCCACCAATTCAACCAGTCTAAACCTCTAATTTAAAAAGAAATATTTTCTGGGAAAAAAGTAACAAATATTTCCACATCAATGCCACAAATTACAGAGTGTTGGTTAGTTTGATCTCATATTTGTCTGAAAAATATTAGAAATCTCCCTCTCCCACTGTTCAAGTAAATTCCACGTTCACATGGAAAAGTAATCATTACATTATACACTAAATTAGATTAACACCCTAAAAAAAGTACAAGTCCCGGCAGAGAACTAGCCCTTTCTGATACAAGATCATTCCAGTTTGCTCCCAGGCATTTCTCACCCAGCAAGAAATTCAAGAGTAATGTCAGTAACGTTTGATATTTTGAGATGTAGCTGACAGGAGAATCTGGCCTGGCAGGTTGTGGTGGGTTTTTAAATATTTTCTGTAGTGCAATTCATTGTTAAATAAAAAGGCAAAAATTAAAAATGGCCTAATTCCATCGGTCAAAGTTTTAATATGGTAAGAATAATTATGTTCCCAGTCCATTAAACTTTTGACACATATTCTATAAATGCTCCAGGGAATAAGATGCAATATTGTGATGGTAAAAGCTGTGTCTGCTGAAGGGAAGAGTGACACTAAAATAAAGAGAAACATTGTAAAGAAATGGAGTTTTTATGAGGTCAGGTATGGCAGGTAAGCATGATGAAATGCTAATTTATATCCTTCATAGTGCAGACCTTGCTGCTACAGCAGGAGCTAATCATCTGCTGTCAGTGGAGAAGAGCCAGTGCTGGAGACAGGCAGCAGTGAGTGCCACAACAGAGGTGCACAGACCCCTCTGGAAGTGCTCTGACCAGCCCCCTGCTTCAGCATCGTAAAGTTCTTAGCTGCTCTCTCCCAAGGTTCTTATCCTGGCATGCTGCAATGAGTCCCACAGAGCTGAAATTTCTTCCTAGTTCCCTGCAAGATCAGATTCGCAGTGAGAGAAAAAAAAGTGGGACAGCATAGAGCTCCTGGTTTGGAGCCGTCAGGAAATGGAGCTTTGAAAAGTCCTAGGACACCCTGAGGCAGGCCAGGCAAGGAAAGATTCCCTGCCAGGCACTGGATACTGCGCAGCCCCTTTCTCCAGCTCTCTCCTCCATCAGCATTGTGCCTGCACCCAGCCCTGCTGTAGCTGGGTGATGATTTTACCTCTACTTTTCAGGCATGATTTTGTGTTGAGAACCAGCCCATATACTTTATCTATTTTCACACCCAGGCATTTAGATTTGGTAAAGCCAGACCATCTCACACCAGTGCTCTCTAAATGAAGCATTCAGACTATTTCTTTCAAAATGGCATGCTTAATTCCAGAAAATGTCTCTTTTTGAGAGCAGTCTTTTCATTAATAGCAGCAGTTTTTTCAGTCTGGCGATGAACCAACTCCATTCTTCACTCGACTTCAGCCTTTTGCAAACAGACTGGAATAACACATAATAGGATCTAGGACACTTCCTTTCTACCCACACAGGTATGGCTTCTGGACATTTTGTATCTCTTTAATTGCCTGTTCAGTCCAGAAAGAACTTTTCTACTTTTATACCCTTCCCACCATAGCAAAGTGAGAGGGCGGTTTCTTCCAGTGTGCAGTTAACAAGAGGAAAATAATGGGAGCCTGGCTGCATTATGGAACAACAAGATTCTATCTTTCCTGACTTCCTTATTTTTATTAATTCTGTTGTCAACTTAGTGTCCATGAGATAGAAAACTTGGGCAGTTTGGAACAAGATAAGAATGGCAAGATTAAAAATAGAGCCTTAAATGCTGTTCAGTAGTTTGGGAGCATGCTTCATTACAACCTACGGAGGAATTCAAATAGAAAAGCACAGCTGCTTTGGATTCCTGTCCAGAGAAACCACACAAGCACAGCTTGCATAAAAATAAATGCTTTGCATATTAAGGAAATGGCCTGTTATTTGCCATAGAAACATTCTAATCTTATTCCTCCTTTTTTTAAAACCATTTATTATAGAGCCTCAGAGTAGTTCATTCATATTCTTGTTGGAATAATTTTCATGCCTTTGACAAATGAATGATTGTGCCAGGACGTCAGCCCCACAGGTTAGTGCTTCTGTTCATCTACTAACTAATCCCAGAAGTTAAAACTACGAGAAGTGTCTAAAAATCTCTTGAAAAATTATATTCCATTAATAATAATAAAGTGTTCCTCTACCAATTTCACAATCTACTATATCACACAAAAATTTACTGGATTGTACAAAGAATATCTTGTATCAGTCTAGTGTGTTTAACATTCATCTTACTACACAGTGCTTAACAGTACATGTTGTATTGTTAAGGAGATTGCATGAAGCATAACATTTTCAAAGTGAAATGAGGCACTAAGATGTTCAGTGTTACCACTTCTGATCGAAAACTGAATATTGGGGAAAATATTATGACTCCCCAGCAACTGAGATCTTTACATCACCGTGACACATTCTTGACATGTATTTTTTCTAGGCCAAGTGTACGGTTTTATGCAAGAATTATTAGGTGGTGTTCTATGGGTTGTGCCACTGAGACCAGCAAGAAAAAACTTCAGATCTGTGCCTCTACAGATCACAGACTGAACTAGCAACATTTGGAGAGATAAACAATTCTTGTGTTTTCATGAAAGAAAATTGCTTGAAACTTGAGAAACAATTGACGAGGTTAAAAAATGGGCAGTATAATATCAATGCCAACAAACACTAGTGACTATGAAACATATTACAAATTCTATCTCTACAACACTGAACCCCAGAGGACCTGAGCTGTTCCTTACTGTGAACACCACATTCCTCAGCACAAACCTTAGAGTCTCTATCTCAACCTCCTGTGTCAGCCAAAAAGGCAAATGTCACAACTGAAGAGTGCAAGGAATTGCTTCTACACTTTGCTGAGTTTTAATTTCACTGCAAGTAAAAGCTGAACAAAATAATGATTTAGCACCACAGAATACTAGATGTGTTCCTAAAATTCTGGGATCCAGATGTAGGATGAATAAATTTATGTAGATGAAAGCATGGAAATGAGCAAGATGTCTCTGCAGACTGCAGAATATTACACAAGCTCTCTTCAAAAAAACTTCCCAGGATTTTCTTCCCTGTGCTTTTTCCTCTTTTCTAAGCATGTTTTTCATGTGCTACTCATTCCACCACATCTCACCACTTGGGAAAATGCTGTTGGAGGTCTTTAAGGAGTGAAGAACATTGGTGGATGCAGTTGGGAAGAGCTGACCAGCACACAGTAGCATCACAGGCTGAAGCAAAAACCACTTAATATTTTCAGGTCTGCTCTATGCTCAGACACCACCTGCTCCATCTCAGTGGCTCTGAGTCCAGTAATGTTGCACATGATACACCCTCAAGCTGAATAACTACTGATATCTCCATTTTGGTGCCGATGAAGCAGGTGATGATCTCTTCTCTGTGGTGTCCAGTGACAGGACCCAAGGGAATGGCCTGAAGTTGTGTCAGAGGAGGTTTAGTTTCAATATTAGAAAAAGGTTCTTCACCCAGGGGGTGGTTGGGCACTCAAACAGGCTACCCAGGGAAGTGGTCACAGCACCAGCCTGACAGAGTTCAAGTGGTTGGACAATGCTCTCAGGCACATGGTGTGACTCTTGAGGTGTCCTGTGCAGGGCCAGGAGTTGGACTCCAAGTTCCTGATGGGTCCCTTCCAGCTCAGCTGATTCTGTGATTCTGTGATTCCATGAATTAAAGGCTGATCTTGTGGTGAAGGAAAGAGAGAGGCATTTAATTCTTATCTTCCTGGAAAACTATCTATTCACCTTTCAAACGTGGGTAATTTAGACAGACACAAGATGTATGATACGATGCTCTGTAACAGGTAAATGGCAGAGGAGCTTTAAAACATTTATTCCTAAGTCACGCATTCAGCTCTTCTGAAGAAACAGACTGCAGATCAATCTCTGTGAAGCTATTGACATGAGCAACATTTTCTTGCCTTCACAACACTGAAACTGAGGGTAACTCAATTGAAGGCGTAAATATTTTTCTCTGTATCTACCCACTCTACAAGGTCTCTCAGTAACACACATCTTTCTGTCACACCTCAAACAAGGCATATCCCTTGTAATGGGGCAGGACAGAATATGGCTGATGTAGCAGGACTGAAACTCCTCCAAGGTAGACTTTAGCTTTGGGGATCASAGACAAGCTGAGCCATCCCTGTGTGCCTGGTAGCCTTTCTTACCCCTCTGCTGAACTGATAATGTTAACAGAGGCAAACAAGTGTTATAATGATGACTATTTACCCAAGAGAACTTGTACCATTTCCTAACATCTTCCAAACAGTCCCACTTCAGAAACTGGATCCAGCACACGCAGTACTTTCTGCACCTTGCTGGCCTTGCTCCAGAGAGTTAAACAGACCCTTTTGGGAGCAGGGGCCACTGAAGACCTCATGGACATATGCAATGGAATGTGATGTGCACAGGTTAGAGCTAGAAACGACCCACACCATACAACTGACTAACACTACTCAGGGGTGTAGACCTCATCCCAAAGAAGTGCAGGGTCACTTGCATGATACTGTCTCTGAAATACTCTGTTCTGTTTCTGCAGAAGGCTAATTAGTCCCACTTTCCTAACCAGCCTGTATGATCTCCTGTGCCACTGTTACCCTTAGATCATCTCTCATTGCCTGGAGCATACATGGCCTAATTGAGGTAAGATAAAGTTATCTCCGGGGAGAAAGGGCTAATGCAAGGCCTTTTAATGTCTGTTCACTTCAATGAACCTTGTGTCCTAATAACAGTAACAGATGCACACCTGAGGGAGATTTGAAAAAGAAGTGGAGTGATCCAAACAGAAAAGGATGCACTTTTTCTAAGAGTCATTTGGAATGTTACTGTAAACCTTTAGGATAAAGATATGTATGTGAAAGCAGAATATCTCTGAAAATATCTCCAGGAGACTGGCAAAGGAGGAGATTCATTAGATGGAATTTCATTGTAGTAAAATAATGAAAATCCTGAAAACAGTTCAACAGCAGGTCTGGCAGTGTACCTGCATCTTCTTGTCAATCAGCTGTAAGCTGGACATGGAGCATCTTAATTTATGGAGAGATTTTTCAAAGTAGAAATCACCACTACATGGTTTGGGGCAGCAAGATTGAACAGTGTGTCAGACACTTATTGTGCAAATCTGACAGTGCAGTCTTGTCTCAGCTTAAATGCAGTCTTCATCAGCTTTGTAAGAATACTGTAGCACTTTAAAATGTACTATATCTTCTTAGTAAAATTTGTGAAAAAAACCATGATTGTTTGTTTAAACGCTGTTGTATTACTAAGACCTGTGAACTACCATAACCACCCTGCATTGCAGACAAAGTCTGAGGGAAGCAATTGATCAAGAGCATTAAAAATATGTTGATGCCTGTAGTTATCAATTTATCATATCTACCCCCTGCTCTTTTTTGTAGCGAAATGAATGATGAACCCATTCCGAATCATCAATTCCCATAAAATGTATAACTCCAAATAGGAACATGCTTAGAGAATTTATAAAGAGCACAGTGGGCCTGGATACATTATCTTGTTTGACATTGCTTATACAAGAAACCTGAAATACACAAACTGATTGATTTGTGTATTTCATCAAAGCTTGATTTAATTTATCAAGGGGAGAATGCCAATTTGAATTCATCAACAAATAAAGTCAAGTTAGAGTCAAGCTGCTGGCTTAAAAACCTGTTTTCACATTGCCTTTATTATACTCCCCATTCTCTTTGTTTAGTTTTAAAGGCACAGGTGCGAGACCCTTCATTTTTATTTTTTAATGTTTTGTGAATTGTTTAGGGGAATGAGACAGTAATGCTACTTACTCTGTGTCTGTGCAGAACTTGTTCAGTCAGTGAAGGCTGGCAAGGTTTTTGACCTCACTRCTGGAGTACTGACCTTTTCAGGGCCCTGGAGAAGTCTGCCTGATATCTCTGCAAGCTGAATGAAGGTAGAACTTGAGAGCTTTTATAACAGATATGAGACCTAATACCAGTGCCACCTCCCAGTTGTGCATATAGCTTGAGATATGCAGCCCATGACAAAAAAATGCTTGTGAATGTAAATTCTAYAGTGAGCTTTAAAAGTTTGTTATGTTTATTCCTGTCCCTTCTTTCGACTGATATTTGTCTCCTTCATTTGTCCTCCAAATCTCTCTGTGTTTTAGGGCAGTAACTCTTTCTACTGGCATCCCATGAAATCCTTCCTAATTCTGTCCCTACTCCTCTGCATTGAGCCTGAGCCTTTGTCAGCTCAGGAACAGTTCAGGAAATCCTTGCTAGAGGAAGGGACCCGGTCCTAACTCACCTCCCTGACAGTCAGATAAGGGTGATATTCCTACTGACATCTCTCGGATGAAAGCCTCGTGCAGCTCATGAGGGTTATTCTCTGATCTGGCTTCCACTCACCGCACAAAGACAGGTCAGCAGTCACATTCGCCTGCAAAATAAGATGTTCAAACTCAAAGACAGGTCTCCAAGTCAGCCTAGTTTCAACACCTGTGTTTTCCATAGATTTTAATGAAATTTCAAAAGAGCTATGCTCTTATGAATTTCATTCCACTTTCCATTAAGTGTCTCCATAAGTGAGAAGTCGCATAATTCTGAGCCTAATTTCAGGTTGATTTAAAAATGCAGTTCTGCTCTTTTGGCAGCTTTATTGGCAAAATACCTTTTTGAGATGCGTTTTCTTGCTTTTTAATATATAATTAATTACAACAGAGGCTTATTACTTAGAGGATAAGATACTCTAGTGTAAAGATGTCACATCTGTTGGATAAGGGGACAGTGAAATCAGAAGCATTACCTGGGGTTGAGCTGAATGCCAATATTCAGTGACTCTGATGTAATTAAACAGTACATTGCTCAATCTAGTCAGGAACATAGGAACAGAGAAACACTATTTAGAAGAGCCTGTAATGTTATTACAGAGCCTGATTCAACAAAGCACTTGAGCATGAGCTTCAGATTAAGCACACATTTAATTCTTCTTCTASTGCAAAACAAGTTAAAATGAGCATATGCACAGTTGCCTTGCAGAATACATTAATTATCCTCAGAGAAGGAACTTGTAGGGACCACTTCACTGAGACCTAAGTCATAGTCTCCAATGTATGTATCTATCTACACTCACAATCCTTCTGTGACTATAAAACCTGCTATTATCTTCATTAAAAAAAAAAAAAAAAATCAAACCGGGGAGCTGAGGGACTGGAGAAAAAAAAACTAAAGCTCATGAAATGATTCAGGCCTTCAGTACCAAACTGACTTTGGTAATGTGAAGCCACCTAATATGCTTGTAGGATTTTGTAAGGACACTAAATTATTTTAGCAAATATGAGTCAAAAGTCATAATCCTGAAAAGTGCTTTGTGATTTTTTTGGGATCCCAGTGATCCCAATAGTAGATGCATGGCAAAGCAGCTGAGCTTTCCTCTTCAAACAAATATGAAGTGAAAATTGAATTACTTTTCCTGGTGCAAAGCAGGACACTATAACCATGCATCTGACACTGCCATGTTTACCATGGTTATGGTGAACAAAACGCTCTTAACATCTGAGCTTTTGGTTTTGACTATCACCAAGGTGTCCTTCACAGATTGTCAAGTGCTTAGATGTCAGTCTGAACTTGGTCTAGAAAAATGCACCAGGTAAAATTATACACAGATTAAGTCATCGCAYTGCCAAAGTACCTCAAACTCCACTTCAACTGGTATCATAAGATACAGTTGGATTGTTTCATTAAAAGAGAAAGAGAATTCAAGCATCTAGAAGCTTTGGGAGAAAAATCTGTACCATTTGTTTAAAAATACAGTGTTACAACTGAAGAGCCAATATTTTTTCTCAAGAGCTGAAGAAATTTAACAAGATACAAATGAGTCAGGGAGAGTTTCAAAAGTACACTGATACCACAGTCAAAATGGATAGGAAAGAAAATGGAGGTAAAATGTTGAGATGATTAATATGCTAAACTCCTAAATGAGATGAGTCCTGTTAATGAATTAATTCCAAAATTCCCCTCACCTAAATCTTTTTAAAAATCCCTTATATGAATCACTTTTCTGCAGTAGTTGAAATCAATCAAAGTTTCAGAGATGAAATGGCTGAAAATTCTTTGAGATTTACTTTAAATGCCTAGGATCATTACAACACAAGGCATTTTCCAATTTTGTTCTTGGTTCCAAGAAACCTGCCAGAGGGCAGGAAAATGCTTGTGAGTTCCATTAGCCTTTTCAGCAGGAGTGTCATAAATTTCTTCCCTATCCAAGGATACATCAACAGGAAGACAGACTACAGAATGCACAAAGTAAAACTATCTGTTACACAGAAGAAAGGTGATTTGGTACCAGTTCATCATCTGTGTGCATAATTCATTATATGACAGACCAATGAGCCTGGCATGAAGAAAAAAGGAAAGAGTTGACTAAAAATAATATCAACTGTGTTCTGAAAGCTAAAAGTTTTAATTTCCTAATAAGCTCATCTATTCCAGGTAGATGACTGTGCTCTTTGATAAAACAATTGAAAAATAAATTGCATTTGCAAAAGCCGGCTTGCACTAATCCACGTAGGAGAGGATTATATTCCAATGAAAATATGCGAAGCATGTAACTGCAATGACCAGAGCACAATAAAGCAAAATAATATTGGGAGTAAATACAAAAAGCTTTGTGATGAAACATTGAAGAATGACCTCAATGGCTATCTCCAGGGTTACTTTCATTACATGAAGTTGATTGTAGGACTGGGAAATATCGAGTTGCAGATGATGCCTTCTAGCATTGTTAAGAACTGAGACAGCAGCAAAAGGATTAAAACATAACATAAGAATTGTATGGCTAAACAAGCAGAGACACTTGATGCAGTCTTTTTAGTTATTATTATTGCTATGACAATACTTGTAGATCCTGTCAATCTAAGTGCTGTGATTAGATTGGTTCTGCTCAAGAAAGGCATAGATGAAATAAAGTAGGAATTGCAAAATGTAGTTTTGTGGGAATAGAATTCATATCTGCACAGAATTACCTTATGCCCTGTTCAGCTGAGATTTCACTGGGGAAGGCTTGGTAATATGTAATGGAAATGTGTGACAAAGCTGCTTTGACTTTTCATTTCAAAAGGAATTCTAGGCATATATTCTGCAAATTTTAAATGTAACATTGAATGCTGAAATAACTTGTGGTTTTTTCTTTGCATTTTTAAATCCGTCCAAGCATAACACAATTTTCCTCCTTTGTCCCCAGGGTTTTCTGGCTGTAGTCTTGATGAGAAGAAAAGTAAATGTCGTTCCCTCAGAACCCTACCTCCTGACACATTTGTAACAGTGCTGCTCAGTCCTTCCCTCTGGAAGGTTAGACAGAGGTAGGAGGTGGGTGAGGGTGGGTTACATGTGCACACTGTGGGTCAGCAGCAGAAACAGGACCAGAACTTGAAAAGTCAGTTGTGTTGAATGCAGACTCATTTTGTCCTCAAACACACAGGGACACGCTCTTGATCTAAATACACTTTGAAAACAGTGCCTTGCACTGCATCTGAACAAAAGAAAGCATCCATCTTTTATGGAACTATATTGATATACACCATGCAAAGTAGAGCAATATCTGTTTTTTAATCTCAACCCAAGTGTAAGTCTCGAATATTTAAAGCACCTAAAAATATTATCTGTGTTTCCTGAATAAAAAAATAAAAAAAGCATCCAAAAATTCAGTATTCAACAACAGCTTCATATTATTTACTGCAATTGCTTAATAGTCTGCCAATAAAAACAAAAACAATAACAAGAAACAACAAACAATAGCAACACCCCACCACCCCCCAACTAAAAAAAACCCCAAATTTATTATAATACCAAAAAAAAAGGTAAATTTCAGTGAGCTAAGAGATTGTTGATGGGCTGGAATAAAATACAATTTCAAGGACAGGCTCAAAATTGCTGCCAGTTCTGGACACCCTAGCACCAAGGAACACCAGTATGACTATGCTCCTACCTGAATCCATGCCAAAAAGACCATCAGTAAGACAGTCAGTAAGACAGAATGCAGCTGGGAATAGCTAATAGGGCAAGAAGTTCTTTGCCTGAGACAGAAGCTCTCCCTGTGTGCTCTTGAACTTGGATGCTGAAGAGTTGCTGTGTGCTGAAGGTAATAAGCCCTCAGGAAAGGCAGAGTGTCTTACTGGAGGCTCACCTGTGTTCCGCTTCCCTAAAGCTGCTGCTGAGTTGCACTGCTTTTCCAGGTRTTTACAGCACAGGCAAAGAACAGAGCATCTGTCTGGAAAAAAACAAAGAAACATCAAAACAGGTAGGGGATCCTTAGAAGCAGCCATGACCACAGTTGCTTGAGTAGGAACTATTGGAATGGCAGAAAATCCTGTCCTTGCACTGTACCATGGATCAGTAAATCAGAGGGGTTTTGCATTCACTGCAGTTTAAAGAGAAAAAAGCTCACTGGAAATTAAAGCAGAGTCGGATGAAAACCTCTCCAATATCAGCAGGGGAAGCTAAACAAAGGCAAGGCAACAGTTCTGTTTGTTTAAAGGCTGCAGGGGTGCAAAAGGAAATCCATTTGTCCCAAGGCGGGTCAAGAACTTTAAAAGAGTATTTGCACTTTTCCTTGGTGTATGACTCGGTGTAATTAYTGCAGGAAGAAGAAGAAAGAAAACTTCAAAGAACTCTTTGTTGCCAAACTTTTTGAACCGGTTCAAAGCACTAAAGCTGGTATTTATTATACAGATACACATCAGCTACATTTCCCAAAGCTTGGTGGGCTGGGCAGCAGAGACAGTTGCAGTCTGTCTGTGCCAGCTTGCGCAGTAGTGGTGGTTTTGTAGTGCAGAGCTATCCAGCCTCATGCTGGGCTGCAAGTTCCATGTCCCACACAGGAACTCAGCTGTCACACTGCACATCTCGGGCTGGGACAGGAGGTGCAACATCTCAGGCATGTTACTGGGACCGGCACACCTGCAAGCAGTTTGTTAGTGTTTAGTGGACTAAAAAATTTTAAACAAATGTGACTATACTGATGTTACCTGTCTATAGAGGGATGCCCCACCCATGGAAGTGTTCAAGACCAGACTGGATGGGACTCTGAGCTAGTGTAACCTGGTCTAGTGGAAGGTGTCCCTGTCCATGGCTAGGGGTTGGAACTAAGTAATCTTTAAGGTTGCTCCCAACCCAAACCGTTCTATGATTCTGTACTGCTGACTTTAAACCCAGTGCTGTTGGCTCTATTAAATTATGAAGGTATGATGGGTGTTTTTTGTCTTCTTGCCTTCCATATCTGTCATGCAAAAAGAGTGGAGTAGGGCTCTCAGCACAAGAGAATTTTGAAAGCAGTCTGTATCTTGGGAAGGGCCACTGCAGTGAGACCAAAGACTCAAGCACCTTTAAAATCTTCACTGACTGCAAACAAATGCTCTTAGCACGAAGGTGAGCGCATCCATGGCCAGATGGACCATCCAACACCATCTGAAATTTAACATTCATTGTGTCCCTTAAACCACATGTAGGCAGTGCAACCCAGACCTGATCACTGCCTTCTCTGTTTCAGCCTTTATTTCCTTCCCAGAGGTGTCCCAATGCCTGTGACAGCCCATCCAAACTGCCAGGCTGATGTCAAGGACACTGTTCTGCAGAGGGAGCACCACGGCAGAGGATCATTGGCTCTTTCTGCAGCCAGCTGGGCTGCAAGGAATGAGGCTCCTCTCCTCATTGCTGGCCAAGGTAAGGATTTGAGGGGGTGGACAATATAGCACAATGTATTTGCCAGTGGTGTCTATGCCTGCTGGCCACTGGAATTACCCTCCTGCTGATATAGGAGGGTAAGTGAAGGGGAAAAGGAACTTCTGAGAAAARTTCACCCTTTCTGAGTGACTGGAAGCATATTGTGCCCACACAGAGGAGGAAAATGCCACAAATTCTCTGACTGCTTTCATCCCTTGGGCAGCAACATGCAGAGTGGAAATCAGTAGGAATTATTGTGAGAAGATAAAAAGCAACCAACCAAAAAAACCCAAAGCCCCGAAAAACTGAGAAGGCATTTGTAGAAGACAAGGCAAGTAAGGAACCCCCTCAATCAATCCATAGGTGTTTTTCAATCAAATTATGCTGAGCACTTATTATAATCCTCCACGTGTCCTAAAGAACATTTTTATGATGTGGCTATAGACATTTAATTATGAGCTAACAAATACCAGTTAGGTCAGGCAATTTGATATGAGAAACAGCACCTATGGGTTACAGGCAGAGAGTAGAGAGGCCATTCCTCTCTGTCCGGGTCACAGGCAATTCCCTTTTCCCATTCAGTGAAGAAGCAGCTTTCAGTTTGCCACGTGGTGGAATGAGGTGGTCCTTCCGGTCAGGAAAGGATCAGTGTAACAAAGAGGTGAAATCAACTGGTTGACCTGGTCACCATAGTTACAAAGACACAAAAACTGCTGAATGTCTCCAAGAYGAGACAGATCACTGGGATATCAGATCATGAGAAAAATCCTTCTCCCAGAAAGGACGCTTCAAGTTATATTTCCAAAATTGGCAACAGAAAAGTCTAGAAAGTTCTTCAACCCAGAAGTTGGGTGCAACTATGAGCTACTTATGTACACTTCTTAATTTTGTTCTTTCACAAAGATTTTGTTAAAATATTCAATGCCTTCCACTCCAGAGATGGCTGCATTTCACAGGTGAGTGAAACCATCACTGCAGGCAATATCTGTAGAGCACTTGCTGAATTTCTGTAAGCTTTATTGTTATGGATTCAATCTATGTAAGAGGAAAAAGGGCATCCAAATGGCACTTAAGATGGAATAACGAGCCCTTCATAAAGCTATTAAGAAATTAATAATTACAGGAAGACAGATGTAATTACATCCAGAAGATCAATGCAGCTTTTAATGAAGAAGAATTTCAGGACCCTAAATACAAACTGAGACAAGAAACTTCTGAGGCTCTCCCACACACCTTTGCTAGATAAATGGGACCAGGGAACAAAGGAATTATGATGCTGTTACACAAAACAAAATGACTCTGGAATACTACTGAAAACTTTGGGGAAGCTTTGAGCAGTGAAACCACGCCTTCTTTGATATGTGATTTTCCTTGATGTTTACAAATGGTCCTACTAGGAAAAAAACCTTTAGTGTGTTCACTGAAAATTGAGGCGGATGATATGAAAAGTTGCCTCCTGATTAAAAGCTTGTGTTTTCAATGGAGATGAAAAAACTTAAGACTCTCCAAGTCTTAAGTAGCCATAAAGAAATCCTTCACTCCTACCCTGCAGAAATCTCTAAGCAATGGCATGATGGAGAAGTCAAGTCTTCATCGTCCCTTGCTTGTGGTTGAGGCTGGGAGACTTGGCAGGACACCTGCACATGGAATGTCTGTGTTAGGGTTGGAGCTCGGCCAAGGAAGAGCGGGGAGAATGTCATGGCTCCTTTGTCTCCTTCATTTGAATCCTTTGGGTTTAGCATGGACAAACAATACATGACTAAAAGASCAATTCCATTGAGCAAGAGCTTTACCTCCTGTCTGCTGAGAGGAAAATATACAAAGGGGAACAATAATACCTGACTCCTGTAGTGAGGAATCCTGTGGGAAATAAGCACGGGGGAAAAAAAAACTGAATTAGCAAGTCCACACATCATTTAAAATAAGCCTACAAACCTCAGCCTCTCCACGTACACCCAGCTATGAAGCAGATGTCCTTCACATAGGCAAATACACACTACAGCAAATCGAGTGTTTTTTCAAAATGCTGTGGAAGAAAAACAGTCCCCAAACAAACCCAAAGCATCGTAAAAACAGAGCAAGTGGGAATAAGCTACTGCTGAAATCCTAGGGCCCTAAGAGCTGAAAATGGTGATACATGGAAAGAATGTAAGCAGCAGCTTTCAGAAAAAGGTAAACACAAAATGAAAATGTTTTTGCCAATAAACTCTGGAAAGGAATTTCTTTCTTGATCTTCTCTCTTTCTTTTCTCTTCAGTGTGTCAGTACATCTCTGTGCTGTCCTTTACTTATGACCATCTCCAAATCCCATAGGTTTGCACCTCATCAGGAGAAATAACAAATATTGCTGCACTTGCTTCATATCTCCAGGAGATACTAAACTTAATTAAAAGCAACACTTCGTCTGATCAATGGCAGAGTTGGAAGAAAAAAAATCAAACCGGTCTTAGTACAAAATAGGCGTTGAAGAATAGCTGCAGCTAAAACATTGCAGAACAATCCTTCATTCACCAGGAGCTAGTTCGGCTCCAGATTTGCCGCTGTTAGAGCTCTGCAAGCTTTGCAGGAGGCATTTSCATTTGTACCAGCCAAAGATCCAGCCCACAGTGAAGCACATTTGAAAGAATTTCCTGGTCAATACCTGCCCGAAGTTTGTTTCCAGCACTTATCAGAAAAGTTCATTTGTTATGATGGCAAAAATAAAACTCTCCTCTGAAGAGAAAGAAAATCCTCAATTATCAAACTCCTGGCTTCAGCAGTATTTTTTGAGAGAGAAGGTAAAAAGGACAAACTCTCAAGAGATTTCGAGGATTAGTGGGGATTTAATAGGAAATGCACTGCAGACAGCAACTTTTGTCAGTAATTTTGAAGGCCTGGATGGTCTGATTCAACAGGATGGAAAAGTCGAAAATTTGACACTGAAAAAAGTTTACCAACAACAGAATAGTAACATTATGAAACAGCAATCTCAAACTCCTTTTCGTAAAGAAGCACATAGGATCTTTCTCAATCTGCTTCAAATCACATTTACGATATTACTTCTGCGTGTTCATCTGTCAATTGATAAACATTACAGATAACACACTGACTTAGTTACAATACACTGAATGCCTGGCCACCGGGTTCAGCTTTGAAAAACTCCCTGTTCTTAAAGTGTAACACACTTGAAAATCAAAAACATTCACTAGAAAAGAAGGGAAGGATTGCTTAGCCCCATACCACATGCAGCCACAAGATAGAGGGRAAGAGGCGTGGAATGCCTAGCTGGAAAAAAAAGGATGTCTGGGATCTTTTCTAGTCCCACAAAAGGCCTTGCAAAGGATTGGTCTAGCCCTCAAAAGCTAAGATATACAAGATAATTATTGATAACAATTTGAAATGTAAAGTTGCAATGACATGAGGAATGTGTAAGACATAGCAATTTAATGACATGGTTTTCAATCCACCTATATGAGTTTCCTCTTAACAGTGAGTTCTTCCCATTCTGTTTTGGGAGAGGCCTTTGCCTGTCCATGGGTCTTCAAATAGGACTCAGAAAGAGCTTCTCTACCACACATAAAAAGTTATCAGATTTGATAGCTCCTGTCTGTAGTATTCCCAGGTAGGGATGGGGAAGGATTAAACCCAGGAATAGAGCTTACAATGTGACTGCACTGACCACTGTGTTACCAGGCCAGAGAATTCCAGTGGATTATTAATATACCAAATAAATTCTTTGGCTTTCTTTACAAGCATAAGATAAGAAAGTGACATGTCTTACCAAATGTTCTGTTCAATCTGAAACAGAAATGTTTTTCTGTTTGTTTCAGTAATAACCCTCCCGAATTAAATGTTATCAGAGTTGATTTTTCCTTTGATTTGTTGGTGTGTGTATTGGATAAAAAAATTGATTATTCATTTCAGCACACAAGTAAGTGTCCTCAGCACTTTTTGTAGGATAATAAATGCACTTAGAAAGACATGAACTTCAATAACGAGATCTTTGTGGGGGTTTTGGTTTTTTTCCATTATTTATTTAAACACATATGATATAGGAGAAATGTGAGCATCTCAGCCTGCTGCAACATTTTGCTGTCAGAATTTCTGAGAAGCAGATGGAAAAATCCCCTCTGAACTGCTTTGATTTCAATTTTTCTGTTCCTCTTTTAGGCCCTTCTCCACAAAAACAGGACTGGTGCTGTTGGGGCAGCCCTCATGCCAAACTTGGACCAAGGCTATTCACTAACAGTGAAATGTGCTGCACTTGAGCAGCCTCACCCACACGATCTTCTGAGAAAGGGGTAGGAAAAAGCTGGCCATGCATCTTTAGTGCTCTGTCTTCTGAGTTACTGTGCAAAAAGAAGAAAGGAATCAGGCAAATCCAATTCAACTTTGGAACTCCTRCAGGTTGGTGGTTTGCATTATGATGGAAACCAAAGCAGCCCGTCTATTCTGTGTATATCCTGGAGCATTAYATTTGCAATCCTCTTTGTCTCCTTAGTTCTCCAATGATTTTACCAAAAAAGGATAGCAAAAATGAGACAACTTCATTTAAATTCACACCAGTACTTAGGCATACAGAATTGTAAGGAATATCGGGTCCCCCAAACATAGTCAGTCTCCAACAAAATCACTGCAGGTAGGTTCCTGCAGGGCATCCAGGTTTTCCCTGTGTGTGGTCTGGCAGCCTCCCTGGAGTGCCAGACTTCACAGGAGCCTGTATGAATCCCTAGGCTCTCGTCCAGGACAGACTTTGGGATCCTACCATCTTCCTCCGGAGGGGCTGGCCCTGTCTGCATTAGTGCAGCCGACGCTGCATGTCCATCTCTGTGGGGTTACCCAAACAGCAGGGCAAAGCTGGACAGGTATTGCAGGCAAGTCCACTTTGTTCTGTTTGTAGCCCTAAAAAGCATTGGCCTGTAGGGTCTGAAACCATTTCAAGAAACACTTGAGCATGTTAGAGACAGTCCTGGGAGCTCAGCTTGTGCTACTGAAACAGGACTGAAGAGGCAATTGTGCTCTTCACTTTTACTGTTGCRAAGATTTCACTGCTCATAAAACCCTTGTGTACTGGAGAAGACATCCTATTGACAAGTATTAGCCATGCACAGGCCTAAAATAGTTAAACAGGTTAAGCAGGTGAAGTCTCTTTGCCTATGAATATTATTTTTTTTCCCACTTATATCAGAAGTGAGTATGATCATCTCTTTTCTTTTTCCCTCCACCAGACTCTTCAGAGCCTCTTAAGATTTCTCTTAMCTCCTTTCCAAAGCAGTAATATATTAGTCCTCACAAGGTAGCTTAAAAGTGCACATCATATGGATGATAAAACAATTTTGATTCCTCATAAAGCAAAACATTGTTTTGCTCCTTTTTCCTTTATCCTTCTTCCTCCAATGTCCCTCTCCCAGTCCCTGCTCCCTTCCACATTGGAAGGAGCACTTTAACAACAGAATTAATTAATCAAGGCAGCTACTCTGGCTTCATAACTCATTCCCCTTGTTATTCACTATTGAGTCATGCAGCAGAAGGGAGTGTCTTGATCTTGAAGGTAGGACAAAGATACAAAATATTTCCATCAGGTGCTAGACGAAAGGTTACAACCTGCTTCATACAGAAGTCAATTAGGAATCACAGAGAGGGGAAGCAAGCTTGCATTAATTCCTACAGATGCCAGAAYACTTTCAACCTATTTCTGTTTCAGCTCTTTCCTCTAAAAGATTTTTAACTAATCACAACATTAGATTAGTTCTTTTAAAACAGTAGGTGATCAATTTAATTTCAATGCCTGGGGAAAGAAATTTAAAGATTCCCAGATGTTTCATGGAAATCACCAAAAAAGATTCAATTGAGAAGCAATTCTGACACTAACTAAATTATCTACCCAAGTATTTCTATAGCACTGCTATGTGGGTACTTTTGTATCATGAGGCATTTTTAAAGTGTTCCGTAGGAAATGTGGATAGACTCAACCAGGCAGAGTTTCACCTGTCTGTGTAAATGCAGGGCTATAACAAATTCATGTTTCGTATACTCCATGTGGCTTTTAGTTCTAAATGTCTGAAGGAAAGACTTTACCAAAAAATCGATTTGATACCTCTGGTTTTTATGCCAGTGAATGCTAGGAGGAAAATGAGCTTATCTTCTGTTGGAAATTATCAGCTGCCTCCTCCATAGAGGAAGGCCAGATTCTGATCTGATGCTATGTTAAAGCAGAAAGTGAATTTTTTGTTCCTGGAAACAGTCTGAGCTGCCATCATTTTATTTCCACTAATATTTGAGACATGTAGGAATAAGTTTTTCTTTCTTTTCTGATTTGTGTGTATGCATATGTGTGTGGGTATAAAAACTGAAGTATCTGTACAAAGCTGATAAATGCATATTTAGAAAAGATATGTTTGGAAATGACAAAACAGTTCTACCAAAGAAATTTACACTTTCTGAYATTCCCAAATTTAGACATGTCATTTAAATTTCCTGTTCCAACAAATTAACCTTTGAGGCTGTTTGACATTTAACTGATGGCCTATTTTGCAAAATTATATCAGCTTGGACWGGTAGCCTGATTTTCTGATTCTACCATTTTTCCTGATGAGTCAGGAACCATCTGGAAGAAAATCCATGTTTTGGTGCTCAAAGATTGTTCCTTATGCATGGATTTATGTCATGTATTTATGTTGAGGTTACCAGATCCTTCACTTGCTTTCCATAAAGTTCAGGTTCCAGAAGTTCATAGGGGGCATTGTTGAATAATTGAACCCATGGCCTCCTTGTGTCAGTCAACAATGTTTTTGCTCTAGCTTCATGTTCATTGCTGCTGTAAAGAGTGTTAATGAGAAAATAAAGTTGAGGGCTCATCCTCTGTGCAGATGGCACATATTTGATGGGTCACGTTCTCTTGCATGAGATGCTTATTGCTTTGCTCATTTCATCTACTCTCTGAGTCATGTCATTAATCTAAAGTGCAAGATCTTCACTTTAGGAGTTATTCGAACTGCTTGGGAAAGGATGGCCTCATGGTAAATGCACTCAACAAAGTAGATATTTATTTCCCACCTACKATTTGGCAGATTATCGAGAGAACAGCAATGAATTCAAATACCCAGGCGGGTGACCAGAMCAACCACAAAACCATGGCTGAAATGCAAAGAGTAAATTTATTTCATTGCCTTGCAAAATGGAGGACCCTGAAACAACACCCAGGCAGCAGAGACAGACAAGCGGGAACGCCGGCACCATCAGAAAGTCTGCTTCTTGAAACAGAGAGGATAAACAGCAGTAGGCATAATACATGGTTTCCCACACTGATATTGTCCAGGCCTCAATATTCCCAGCTGCAAAGTGACTTGAGTGAATCTACCCCCTTCTCACCAAGCTTCAGCTGTTAACGCTTTCCCCCCAAGAGTGGGTGTCTCTGAGAACTGTGTTTACTGTTGATTGTACTCTGAGAAGAGGCTTCTCAGCCAGCAGATTTGCTGAACAGACTTTTCAGGCTGCCTCCCAAGGAGCACCTCATRAACCGGAGGTCAAGACCTAAAGAGGAGGAGATGCATGATTTAAGAAAACAGTGAGAGATATTCCATGCAATGACTAGACCAAAAGTCTTTTCCAAAGTATCTGATGCACATTTGAATTCAGACTTGCAGCTTCAAGCAGTTGGCACTGAAACAATGCACGAGAGAAGTGCYGACTGCTGTCCACTCTGCCTTTCCACCAGATTTCATCACCTTCTTCACTGAGGCAGCAGAACAAATGGTGTGTCCACCTCTGAGCCACTGCCGTTCAAAGCTTGATGTATTCGCTTTGGGGTCAGCCTGGAGAGAAGCCCAACTCTGCCATCCGTTCTTCCAAGGGACAGTGCAGGGTTCACAAAGGCAGCCCAAGTTTTCTCAGCAGTGGAAGCAAAAGCAAATGTCACCCCTTTGGGCTAAAAGCTGATGCCAGCCCTCGCTGTGGTGAGAAGCCAGGCTCAGCACACACCTGGGTATGGGCACCCCAGTCCTGCCAAGCACCCAGCGAGAACCCCTGGAGCTGTGCTGCAGCAGTGGGTCCACAGCCTCCTCAACAGCCCATCCTGCTCATGCCTCTGGAGCCTGCTGAGCCCCCACCTGGTCCTTCATGCTATGTTTTTAGGGATTGCCACACCARAGCCAGGTTTGAAGGAGCTGACAAATACTGCGAAAGTGATAACCAAGCAGGAGCCCAGCAGAGAGCAGCTACCAAAATCCTCGTCTTCCTCCGAAGTTCCTCCAAGCTGTGTGGGGCTGCACTTGACACAGGCACATCAGCAGTCCCCTGCTGAGGCTGCAGGCAGGGGGAGAAAAGGAATTTAGCCCGTTTGGTTACAAGATGTAAATTAATATAATCCTTTTGGTTGTTCAAGGTGGAGATATATACTTTCCTAGGCAACCATGGCTTTTTGGGGGAATTTTGAAATTCTCTTTATTCTCTCTCCTAAGGCATAGCCTGAGACCTGACCATTTCAGTTTGCTAATGAATATTTATTACTATTTTCTATATGGTGCAGTCTAGAGCTTTGTACAACTGGTTCTGTGTTCAGCAAGGAGYTTTATGTACAACCACTAATGCAATCTATGCCTTAGCAATACTAATGATGGATTCACACTGATAGAAAGTGGATATTTCCAGCTAAATCATAAGAAATTCATTAAACCTAAACCTGGATAATCTACCTTGCATTCGATTAGAATGCTTGCCTGCCATGAAAAGCAAATATGAAAACCTGGTTATTAAAAACACCCACCCMCCCCCCAAAAAAAGAAACCAAGCTGTCCTTCCAAGCAGGTTGCTCCTTCTTTCTGCCTCCCCCACCAYCATCATTAGCCTAAGAGCAGAAGAATACATAAGAATTCCTTGGAGGGATGCAAAGGACAATCCAATGAATAATGCTGTGGGAGTGATTTGTAGTTTTCCCCAAAGCGTGAGCTGATTTGTTATGAACAGAACGCAGCCTGCTGCTCTGTTGAAAGCCAAATCTATCTGACTGATTTTCTTTTAATGCATTTATGGTAAAGAATGATCCTGCATTTGATTGTTTGACCAATCACCCTGACACATGCAGCTCATATTCTACCTGTGCAATCATAATTCTACACGTACCGACAAAAGAAAAAGAAAAAAAAAAAAAAAAAAAAGAGCCGTGTTTTAGCTGACTGCCTTACTTTCTCATTCCACTAGTGCAAAGGCCATCTGATTTAAATTCTTTAAAGACACATCAGTTGGAAAGAAGCATTTCAGGTTATCATTTTAAGATTGTATTTCCAGTGTAGTTTACAAGGACAGCATATGTGGATTTTGGACTGGGGAGACCATTTATTAGAAAAGTAAAACCTGGTGAAAATGTGTGGGATTACATAATTGATTTTTGGGTGTTCTTGCTAATTAAAGAAGTTTTAAAAAGCTTGTAATTTACCTTGAGTAACCAGATACAAACAAGATCAAGTTTTACCTTTCAGGGCAGAAAGTCTCTGTAGGACTGAGGGATTTAAATCCTGATATAAGAAGTTATCTTTATTCAGAATGCTTAAACACAGTCATATATCAGGAACAGAATGGAAATTATTGGGCACAATATAATGAAAATAAACATTATATTGTCCCTACCTCTTCTGGGCTGCTTCTGTAGAAGAATGTTTTATAACAGAAACTGCACACAACCAAGGAATACTGACAAGTCCTGATTTTGCAGGGGATATCRAGTTATTTCATAATAACTTTGGTGTATCTTCTGCAGAATGTGAGAAAAACCCACTGGAAATTGCTTGTGCTTTTAGACATCTGGGAGAAAGAACATTGGACAATTCCCCCAGAAGAGGGAGGTCTTTAAACAGATGAAAATGGCAATGGATAGAGAATACAGCATATCTTTGCCTYCTATTTTCTATTCATTAAACAAAGAGATCCTCTCGGGTTTCTTTCCTGAGGAATAATATTCACCCTGTTCCATGCCATCATGTTCCCAGAGAGAAGACAAGGAAACATGTAACCTCCAGAACTAGCCTGAAGAGACMAGTGACCAAACCTTAGCGATGTTTAGTCCATATACTGATGCTCAGAGAAAAATCGGTCAGCCACCACTTGAARTACTACCTTGTACATTTATTTTTGCCCTGTTTCCTGCATCACTACTACCTGAATAAACTATCCATCACATTCAAAAGCTACTACTCATCATCATTTGTACAAACTACTCTGGTATCAGTCATTTGAGAGATAGAGTCTCATCTGACAGTGTTACTTTAACTATGTTGTTTCTGAATTTTAAGGAGGAAGATAACATCATTATCATAAGCACAACATAAGCATCACATTACAACAGACAGTGATGGCTTTAACGGTGGTTCTGCTGCAAATCTGGAAGGAATAGTAGCATGAGTTTATACTGATCTGTGAACAAAGACTCTGATTGTAATTTTCCAGGGATTTGTTTACTATGACACAAAGGTGTGAGCAAAGTGTTTAAGGTACACCTAAGGTAGCTACTAGCAAATTACCACTGCTGCAACTACTGCCAACAATATTGTTGGGAGTGGATTTTGCACAGCACATTTCACTGCTTCTGCCTATGAACTCAGACTGCTCACCCCCCACCGAAGTCTGCTGTCAAATTCATACTTTAGGCAAATAYCACCTTTTAATTTCAAAGGCACCTATACATTAAAAAAAATTTTGAGGTTCTGTATTTGTAGGAGATTTTGTAGRCTAGAATTGAGTGCGACTGTTTCCCTCAGGCAGCCATTAGTGTGCTGAGCAGTGAAATGGTTAATTGGTGATAAGTGGGTCAGRTGTTACAAGAAAGATGCAATCAACACTTGCAAAATTTTTTTAAGGGGGAAAAATCCTTTGGCATTAACTCCCATGATTCATAAGAAATGGAGGCAGGCTGGCAAAGTTTAAATGACTGAAAATGATGCCCATGGCCTTCTGCAAAATCTGATTACAACGCCCATGATCGATGGGTTGCCATTAGCAGAAGAAAAGTTCAGAAAMTGAGCCAAGTAAATCAAGAAAGACCTTTTGAGTTTACAATGAACACTTCAACATGATTCAAAAAGTGTTTTAAACCAAGATTTCATTTTCTGTAAATATATGTTGCCTTCAGAATACAATCTATTCATTTCCATGGGTTTCTTTTGAGCCAGACTTTCATTTGGCCTGAAAAGATGCCCAACTTTCYCTGCCAGCTTTTCAAGGCTTTATTTGATTTACTTCAATGACATTGGGGGACTTCAGCTTCTGCATAAGGTCTGGCAGAAACTCTCCTGTTTTTAGCTATAGGTGGCTCAAATACATGAAACTTTGAAGTTCTCACTACACATTTGTTGAATTCCTTTTCTTTTCTTAATAGCTGAAACAATTTTCTTTTTAGTTAGAAAAAAAGGAGACTGCTTTCAGGCTCATGAWAATATGCTAGAAATTCCTGTAATGACTGGCCAAGTCACTCCACTGCAAGATACAAAGCAAAGTGAAAAATAACTGAAAATGAAATTGTTCCAACATTATAAACAGTGAAGTAAAAGGTGTAAATGATTCACTGTCTCATTGGAGAGAGAAAACTGCTTTGATATTAGGACAATATTGAATAATTTTTTTAAAATCAGAAATATAAAAATAGGGCTTTTTCTTTTATAGCAACTGAAATATTTCGAATCAAAAATGTACTCATTATGTTTGACAAGAAAAATAATATTTTTGTTTACTGAGAGAAGAGGGACATTCTGCCAATCACGCTACCCAAGAGAGAAATGGTCTCAGGCAAAATTACAGCTCATCTGTGAATGTTTCTCCTAGCCTCAAATCAAGAGCCAGCTGTACCATTTTGATTTTCTTGTATCACCAGCCTCTCATGACTTTTCTCTCGAGAGCTCTGAACTGAAGCCTCAGCTCTGACTCAGACTCCCTGTGCAAAYGAGGGCCAGTCCTGGTGTTTTTTGGTTTTTTGGAGTGGTTTTTTTTGTACTTCAGAGGAAATTATCTGCAATTTGCAAACCATATCTTCAGAGTTACACTGAATGCCACTTCCTTGGACTTTTTCACTTGAGATCAGAACATTTTCTACCCTGTGTGCTTTGCTGATGACCAGAACTGCTCAGAGGTGTCAGAGAGAAGATCAAAATAGCTCTCAAGTGAAATTTTAGCATAATTGACTCTACTRCCAAAGCCTAGACAATGTTGTTGCGATTTTTATACTAGAATATGCTGTTCATACATGAAAAAAGTCTTGATAGTACATGTATCATAACTAAGGTAGCATTTGAGAATTTTTAAATTAAACCAAATCATGTAAAGCAAACAGAAGAGCAACAGACAACCTCTTAATTTACCAGGCCTCCTAGAGAGCTCCATGACATAAATAAATGAGTTATGGGTAAGCTGATTTCAGTTTGGCTTTACTCATACAGTGTAATGTATTTTTTTGTTAATTAAGAAACAGAGCATAACCTGACACTATTTGAGGAATAGGATTATAAAGATGTAATTTTATGTTAGACTGCTGTGTAAATAGGCTCATTCCCAGATTGTTAGAGCAGTGAGTATTTTGATAAGATACCTGGAAAGCCTGACTATATTAACAGTATAACCTTCATAATTATGTTATTGTTGAGTGATGGCAACATAAATGAATACACAATGGATCAAAAGGAGTGGCAGCACACAGAAGTGCACATAAGCATGAARGTTTAAGACTGATGCTGAGAGTAAATGAATAGAATTGAGCATTTAAGTAGCATCCCTTGGAACTCTATGTGCAAATCCTTGTGATATTCTTGCCCAGAAAATCCAACATGGGTTTAGGGTTAGAAAAGGAATGTCCCATTCCAGAGACCTTGAAGGGCTTTGGKGAGCCCCTTTCACTTTGCGTGTTCAGAGCACAATTGTAAATCCCTCCCTTTCCCAAAGTCTATCATCTCAAGCTGATGCCTTTAATCAACTCCTCGCTGTGACAGCTCAGGCCTGATATAGCACCAAAATCAAGTTCCACGTGAGATCCTTTCCCTCTTCCTCCCTGTACTTCGCGGCTAGACCATCCTTTGCTGCACTTCTGGCGAGGATTCAAAGCGGGGTTTTACAGGCTCAGAGCAATTTGTTCRCTCGCTCCTGCAGAAAGGCCTCTGGGCATGGGGACTATCTTCACCATGGGATGGCTCCTCCTGCAAGGAAGCCACCAGAGGGAGCGATACCATCAGAGCTGCCCTTTAAACAAACTTATTTAGGATTTATGGAGCAGCTTGGTGTCAGCTCGCTGGAAGACAAGTGCTGCTTGTTGAGTGCTATTTTTAATTAAGCAAAGATAGCACTCCAGCAATCATGGGACTGATGATGCCGCTACTTCCCAGCTTCATTATAACTGAAAATATTCCTGGGTCTGCCCTGGATTGCTCTTCAAGCACCTGTGTAACAGCATCATTCCCCCTCATATCCAAGGAGACTGGGATTCAGTTCTCTTTCGACCCACAAAGCACTTGTGCAAGAAGTTACAGCATAGTCAGGACCTTTAGCTAACTGTGCAGGACTGATGCTTTCTGGATGGTCACCATGGACTTTTGTCACAATTGATAGGGCATAATGGAGTGCCCCACTGTGGCACCCCTCACCTGAGGCTTGCCTTTTCCTGCTCGACTGGTCCGGTACAGCACACACAGCTTAGAGATAGACAGCAAACTTGCAGCTGTCTATAAGATTCCTTAGTCAAGATGACACCACCACCAGGTCATCATTTCCCTGCCTCTGAGGCATTTGGCTGGAAAAGCCTCCAGCCTTGAAGTGCTGGACCAGTACAGTTCCTTTCAGGTTTATCCACTCTGGCTCACAAGGACAGCCCCAGAAATGCCCTCTGGAGCAGCCTCACAGGAAACAGCCAGCCTAAAAATCCAGGCTCCCAAGCACATCCTTGGAGCAGCAGCTGGGTCCCACATGCTCAAACACCACAATGGGAGTTAACATCTCAGGGGCTATGTTAGCTGGGGAGCCATGGCTATAAAAATGAGGCACATCAACCTCATGGGTGCTCTGGATATGTTTCCTTYAGCACCATATATATGTTGGTTACAATTTTTCATTTAAATTCAGAGAAAAGAACAGCTCATAGAACACCCAGTTCCTCTAGTTATAGGAAAAAAAAATCTACGGACCAACTCTAAATTCAAAATRTGTTTTCTCCCATTATGGGGTATATGCTCTGCAACAGCCCCTTTTTTTAGGAAAAAAAAAAAAAAAATCTATCATTACAGTTAGTTTAGGTTTGCTTTTTCTTGGACCAATATCCTCTTTTCAAAATGTTCCTCTACCCAGTGTGGTACTTCATTATCCTTTGAAGTGGCCAAGAAAAATTTGATTTAAAAAATGTTATTTTTTCTGTCTCTTAGTAAGACCTTGTGTCCTTTATTGCTTCCATGATTAATTGATTTTAGCTCTTTGGACCACGGATGGGATGCAGCAACTGTACTTGCTGCGTGGTGACACTCCCCACACCTCCCTGGCACGTAGCAATGTCACAAAGCAGAGTGTGCAACAGGCAGTGGAGCTGGCATTTTACAGCAGTAAGAGCCAAGCAGTTTTTGTGATGCTGCTACTAATCTCCAACACAAACTTGGCATTTCTCCTTTTCCTTCRGTTAAGTAGCTGTAGCAACTGCACTTGCCTCCTTTATGGACTATTTTGAAAGATTCCGAAGAAATTGTACTACAGCCAAGTATTGTATTTTTCCACACTCTCTCTGCTCAAACTTGCCTTTCATATACTACATGTAAATACAAATACAATTTGAATTTAATGCAAATGTGTTTTCCTCTCCTGGCATAAGGGAGTCCATCAACTGAGGGAAAAATCAGGSCATTTGGGATCAGGGCTTTAAAGCACCTCTGCTGTTGAGATAACCCATCCCCTATCTCTTTTAATTTAAAACCTGCTTAAAGCCCATTTTSAAGTTTCCAAAGCAGCTATAAGGTGCTTTAGCACACAGGAAGCAAATGAAATTATTTTGTAATGAAAGTCTTGTCATACATCATTAGGATCTTCCACCTACCTATAGGGCCATTTAGGAAGCTGAATAAATCTATCCAGCTTTATAGCTGTAAGAGATGGTACATTAAGTTCGCTGGCCCCAGAGTGCCTGAAGAAATCCAAACACCAGTATTCTTCAAGTCCAGGAGATTTTATATTCCTGTTTCCAAATGTTGTTTGGCAGAGGTCTCCAACAGCAAATCCTCGGCTGGCAGCTGTGAACAGAGGCCTACAAGCTTTAAAGAGACATATTTATCACAAAGCACACCAAGAGATGTGAGCACTGTGTTTCTAGTGAACAAAACCCTATTGCCTCCTCACATCTGTGGTGTTGGTCTTTTCAAGACACAGGAACATGGTATTCTGGACCCTTATTTAGTCACAATCTCCTGCAGTCCTGGAGCTTGCTGTAAACTGCAGCAGCTCCAGTCAGCTCTCCCAGCCTGGGATATTGGATCCCCATCACTCTGACCAGGAGAGTGACACTCCAGCGTTTATTGCCCCTCCAGCTGGGAGAGCACCATCCCTTCCAGGGTTGTGGCAACAGCTGGGCCACTGAAATGCTCCAAATTAAGCAGCTGGCAACAGTATCCATGCAAGCACATATAAAGAAATACCAGAGCTTTTGGACACTTGGATTTTAAATGAAATATCATAGAAAACAGACACTTTTAATAAAAATATGCATGATAAAAATCCCTTTTTTCCCTCAAGACACAGCCATTAGAATTACTTTCTAGCATCCCCAGCTGTATCTTAATTCAAACCAGAACTAAATTATTTTCATTTCTGTTCCACTAGTATCATTTTCTATTATCCCAGTGGAAAGTATGTAATCAAACTAATGCATTTATCCATGTTGATGTGAGTTCTGTGACATTTTGCTTTTTGCTCTGCTGGAAAACTGGCAGTTGCTTGGCTTCCATTTGTGTTTCTACTATAGCTGGATAAATAATACATATTTCGAAACAATCCAACTCCTTTTGTAAGGGGTGGGGAAGGAAGATTTCAAATGGGGTAAGTTTTGTTTCCTTTTTGTGGCTGAGAAAAAAGCACTCTTTGCAGTCAATTGAAATTGATGGGTTGCCTGCCCTAGCGTATGGCATCTGTGTGGGGGCCAAAAACTCAAGCTGGCTCGGTTCTAAAGTACAGGGGGACATTGAGCAAAGATCACCACTTTTACAGACATCAGTAACAGAAATGGTCTTACTCCAATACCTTTGTCAAGTCACTAGCATGCAAAAACCAAAATAATTATCCGAGGTTTTAAGCTTTCTTTTGCTCCTTACAGTTAAGGGAGATTGGAGAACCCACTCATCATCCCTACAGAGACTGCACCACTACCAGGGCATGACAACCTTCCAACACCCTCCACAGTAAACTTTTGACCACAGTAATCAATCTAGCTGTCTTTTTACCTCAATTCTGGAGATGAAATCAAATTTAAACACCATTGATAAAGAGCTACAAACATATGGTCATTAAACTCTGAGGGATCTCTGTTCCTAAGCCCTGYTGGATGAAGGTCTAGACACCACAACAAGAAACTATTCCCTTTTTCAAAAGTCAGCTTCAGCGGAACCTGATCAGGAATTACCTGACAAAAGAGAGATTAGAAAATTTCCAAGGCAAATATCCTTCATTTGTCACTATGTCACCTCCCTTTTGCTGCATTTTATGTTTGTTTTCCATTAACAAACACTATGTAATCAAACCTCCCCAATACTGCAGAAATAATCACAATGCTCTCACATGAGAGACCAATAATAAAACCTAAATTTGGCTTTAAAATACAAAACTAGTACTATTCTCCMATTCCCTGCCTGTTAAATATCTATTAAATTGGCCAGGAGCTACTTCAGAAGTGGCTGCTAGACATTTATTGCATGTTACACACTGTTGCTCAATTTTATGTGCTCTAGTAGGGGGAATACACACACTTGAAATGCACTTAATGGGCAGAGGGGGCAGAGTGAAAGCCCCAGGGCTGCAGTTACCTAATGAAGCATTGTATGTTCTAGTGGAATAGGGAAATGCAAATGTTCTCTCTGACCAGCCTTGCAAATTTTTCTGGACCGTGCTGGCAGCTTGACTTCTGGTTTAAAAATCTCCGTTAATTTTTAAACTATCAAGTAACACTCGCCCTAAACAAACTATAGAAACCCCTACAAATTAAAGCAATCTGCATAACGACCACAAATGGATGAAAATCCAGGGGAAGCATAAGCTTTGAAAATAGAGTGGAACATAAAGTCCAAGCTTTTGATGTTATGTCCACTGCCTTGCCATGCTGAGCTTCACTGACACCGCTGTGCTGAGCCGGTTCTGAGCTGGAGTGCCAGCAGACAGCATCTGTCCCCAAGGCAAACCACCATAAACAAACAATGCAAGGAATACAGGACAAGAAATGAGAAACATTTCATCCTAATCAATACCTGAATTTCTATAAGGCCTAAAGAAATGCTTTGTACACCCAAAAGTTTGTCTCATTCTTCAAATATACCTGTTACTGTTCTAGCTACATCCCTTTACTGACAGACTTTGCTTGCCTGTACCATCACATGATCTCGGCTACAACAAAACCACCATTTAGGCTCCTAGAGTATTTATATTTACCTAAACCTTATGCCAAGTTAAGCAAATCTTGAGAGGGAAAAGACTCTTGAGAGAAAAAGTCTGTCTCATCACAAAACAGTCTCAGGTATTAGCACAGTATAGCCTGGAAAAATGGTCAAAGCAGGGACAAAGAACAGGTAAAGCTCACTTAAATGTTACATTGAAAATTTGCATAGGTTATTCTGAGTCTTGGTATTCTAGTAGTTGGATGAAAGGCAACAATCATCACCCTGCTCTCCAGAGAGGTAATGTGCTTACTTTGCCTGAGTGCTGCCTTTGAAATTTTATCATTGTTTTAATAAAAGCATAGCTTTTAAAACACTAAGCCTTAAAAGAATCCAGTCCACAGATTTATAACGATGATACAAGTCAAGAGGCACCTTTTCCAAAAGGAAAGCTTTAACGAGATACAAGAAAGGGAAGATGATGACACACCTGTCTTGTCACACCCAAATGYCATATTTGGGTAAAGCAATTGAAGTTCTCACCTGAAAAAAAACAAAAGCCAACCAAGCAAACAAATCCCCCAGAACCCCAAAACCCAAATATAGCATAGTAGCTAGAGGAGGAATAAAGTAAAGGGAAGGGTCAGTCTCACAGGGACCAGGGGTATGACAGGGGCTCAGTCAGAGAGCACCAAAACAAATCAGGAAAAACCTTTTCCTAGATTTTATAGAACTCTCCCACAACAGGTACTTATAGCCAAGCTAATGAAAGGAGAGAAAGAGAAGCAGGTAGAGAGGAATAAACGGTGCCATCAGTGCTCAACTGTTTTAGTGCAGCTCTGGCAACAAATGCTATCTGTAAATCACGAGTCAGTGTGATATACTAAAACAGGCTTCTTACGAAAATCTGGGAACTAAAACTTTCGTATTCTTGTTGTTTAAAAACCAAGAAGAAAGGATTAGGAAAAAGCCTGAGGAAGGTTAACAACACAGTTTTGCAAATGTTTATTAGGAGCTCCTCCCGAGCAAGATGAAAGAAGAACTATATCTGTTTGATTATCAAACAAATTACAACCAGCCTGCAGCTGCAGCACATTAGGCTTTTATCCAGGCTAGTCTATAGTAACAGATGAGAAACCTCCATCCAAAATGAGGACTGCATAATAGCTTATTGCTTACCTGGTAGTCTAAAATGTCCTTTTCTAAAACACTTGCTACATTTTATTTTTAGTGTCTATTCTTACTAAGCCCCTTGCTGGGTGCTAAGGCTCCCTCTCATATCTCAGTCTGGAATGCAAGTGCATTGCCTTAGTGATGGTTTCTCCTAACACACACCTGTGGATTTGGTTAATGTAGCTGCAGAACACTTAAAGTCTGGGTGAGATTGTATCCACCTCTTACAATGTTGCTTTACCATGGTCAGCATTCCCAGTGAAGAGTTGGTGTGTTGAATTAACTGAAAGAGGCCATAATTAAAGTTTATGTCCCACGGTACCAGAAAAACAGCTCAGCAAAGCAGGCCACAGGATTATGGGGAATTCTGAGCATTAAATATAGGCTATGGGCTAGCAGCTATAGCAGCAATGAAAAGTTGGAAATGAATCAACACTTACTCAACTCCCTCCACTATTATTGGAACCTGTCAGAAATTTCCTTCCTCTAAGCTGTCTAAAGGCTACAAGACGACATGAAAAAGTTCTGTTGCTGGGCAGGGCTTCCTGGAGTGGGGAGGAGGAAGAGGTATAAAGACCAACCAGCTGGTCCTGTTTTCTCTTGTAAGTTAGCAATGTTACTTTATGATATTGGTTGGCACAGAGAAGGCAAAAGTCTCGGCCTTCACCAGGTCACTGGTACCCTGTGATTGTCCTTTCTGCAGGGCTGCAGACAATAACAGGGTTCCCCAGCCCAGATGTAACCTTGCCAAGGAATTGCAGGAGGCCTAGAGCCACAGGCAGGTGCAAGAAAGAAAAATGAGCCTAATAAAATACTAACAGAATTAGTGCTAGGCTATTAAGCCCAGGTCCCTGGTGGTATYGAGGTATTTAAAAATCAGAGAGAATGAGGAGTCTAAATATATCTGCAGCTTTGGTCCTACAGATTAGATTGTTGTACTGAAAGTTTCAAAGCCATCTGATGGGGTCTGGATTTCCCTTGGAAAATCAAATGAGAAAATAAAAACTGAAACTCCTTGGAGCTTTTCTTGCCGCAGAAACCTCCCTTTGCCTTGGCAATAAAGCTTTCACAACAATTATCTTTCATCTCTGAGATTCTAGTCATCCCAAAGACTCTCCTCAGAAATTCCAGGCGGCATTCTTTTCTAGAATTGTACCAATTTCTCTGACCTGATACTTTACTTTCTATCCAGATTTTTGCCATTCAGAGGAACAGTAAGAAAAACTATTAGTATCTCATGAAGAATTTAGAATTTCATCTATGCAGACCAACAAATATTCCAGAAAATGTGTGTAGACGTTTCTGTAGGTCTATCAGAGGAACGGTTGGAGAAAAGATTATGTAAATAACAAAAAATAATAATAAAAAACCACATTAGGTGACCCAGGTCAAGTCTATTTCCTTATTTATTTTCCTGTATTGTGCTAGTGTTTATTCTAGGAGAGGGAAAAATAAAGGGAGAGGGGGAGAGATAGAATAAACAGAGGTAGTTTATAAAAATGTTGTAAGAATAATGCTGTTCCCATTATATCACAGAGCACATTTGTCAACTCTATCCATTTCTTCTAGATGAGGTGGAAAGACCCCTGACATTTCAAATGCATCACCCTAATCAAATCCCTATCCTCTGAAATGCTTTCTGAGACTGCATTATAGGTCTGTAGAAAGCAATGAATGAATAATACTTTGGAGAACAATAAGTTAAGTAGCAGAAACAGAGCTGAAATAACTGGGTTCACCAGCATTAAAAAGTAAGGGAACCACAAATCCCTCAAGACAAAGTATTTTCAGCTCTACACCCCTGAGACCTGCAGGGCTCTGGGGAGAAGCTGCTCAGTGCATTCCCATTTACCACGGGGGAGCAGSGATATTATCAGCACTCCTCAGTCTGCTGCACTGCCTGGCTGGAAAGCCAGACATCGAGTTCCATGAAGAGGTGAGGGGCCTTTAAAGGCAGTTGTCAGTCTCGGTTTTTTAGCCAAAGGATTTATTTCTTTTCTCACAGCCCCCAGCGGCCACTTTTCAACCTCTCTCTCAGTCGTAAAGTGTCCCTTCTCCTTAGTCAGCATTGCTGAAAAAAGGTGTGAGACGATGGATTTAAGTCATGGTCTGGTAGCTAAAACTATTTAAAAGTTACATTTTTTGCTTCAATTACAAGCACTGTAATTGGCTTGTTGTGTGACTATGTATTTCTCTTGAGCCATCAAAACTGGGAATACCTCATCTGAACCAGAGTCCTGGGCTTCCACAAGCAATGAGAAGAGGGAAGCCCATGCAGAAGGCAATTCTTCCTCTTCTAGGACTCAATTAAGAGTAAGTCATTTGACATATAATCCCTTCCTTTGTCCCCACCATTAACTACAGAGTGCAGAGGATCAGCTTAGGTGAGGATTCATGTCATCTAACCACAGGTGTCCAGAAGTTAAACACCTATACTCCCTAAATAGTCAGAGTAGCAGATATTCCTACAGGGTAATTTGTTCTTTCTTTCTTAAACAAGGGCCTTAGAGTGGAACAAAACAAGGAGGTCCTTGTTTCTGTCTGTTAACCTTTGAGAGAGTTTAAGAATGGGTTTCCTAACACTTATTTTTGTGTGCTTACCACACAGGGACTTTAAATTTCTGTTATAATTAATATCATTTATATAGAATAGTATCAAGAAAAGAAAGACGCAAGGCAGAAAAAAAAAATAAAGAAGTCAAAAGGAAGCAGAAAGTAGACTAGAACCACCAAACAAAAACTCCAACTCACAGGACTCTGAGAGGTCATTTAGTTCATTCCCATCATCAAGCCTTGATCCACAAGGAGCAGTCCTGCAGCCATGAGGAGTGTGCTCTGACTGAATACAAGCATTGCAATGCTGTTATCCCTGCTGCTCAGATCCTTGGCGTCTGGGACAAGAGCACTCCAGACTTCAAATACAAGCAACAAGAGATAAGAGGGAAATGCCTTCCTGCTCTGTGGACACATTGCTTTCATCTGTAGTACTATCAGGAGACCAAGGATTTAGAATAAATGCATGGAAATGTTCTGGTCAAGGCACTTAGTTGATGCTATTGTTTATGCAAAAGAGAAACAAGTGAAAACAAATTTCTGCAAAGAATTTAAAGCAAGAAGTATCATGTAGAACAGCAGGACTAAGCTCATGTGGTACCCTTGAATTCATTAGCAGAATCCCAGCTGGAGTTGCACTGGTTTATTTAGGATTGGTTCAAAATACCTTCCCTAAAAAAAGTAGTATCAGAGAAAAACTAGTAATGGGACCTTCTCCAAGAAGAACTTGCAGTTAATTTGCAACCTTACAGCTGCTGAGCAAGGCATAGGTAAAAGTCCAAATCATGAGCTTGAGCAATGGAATTTGCTGGAAAATTTGAGACGAAATAAATTTTGATGGAAAAAATCCTATGAGTAAGCACTACCCCACAAAAAATTGTTTAGGTTCTTTTTAACTTAATCTATTAAAAAAATTAATGCATTTTCAGACTTCTCGGAGGGCAATATTTGGACTAGCTGAACTGCACAAACACATTAAGTACAGTTTCCAATCAAGGAAAGGCAATCTAGAACATACCGAGGTCCCATGAAAGTCACAGTGGACCTGTTCCAAATAAAATTTTTTCCAGAGGAGGGTTTCACCATCTGAGCTATATCTACCACAATATAATGCAACTTCTCCTCTGACTGTTTTGCAGTCTGGGATTCACATGATTGTAACTCTCCCCACTACCAAAACCTTGCCATCAAACCCAACACCACACTGAATTCCTCATTATAGCTTGGGGACAGGGAAGGGCTAACACTCTTTATTTTAGGATGCTTCTCAAATGCTAATAAAAAATAAGGTTATGGATTGATAAGGTTATGGACAGATATGACAACTGTCTCAATAGGAAAAGGAAATCTGGTTTTCTTACCTCTAGTCACGTAATCTGTTCTCAGCCATTTGCTCATTGCGGCAAATGTAGATTTTCAAGACTAGAGTGGTGAAAGGAGCCCAATCGAACTCTCAATGTGACTCCTCAGCTGTGACATTTCTTTTTCTGATTCTCTGGTAGAACAACTCTGCAGCTCCCGACAATAATTAAACAGAACCCTGAACAAATTCCTGCTGTGAAAACAGGATCAGACTCTACTCTTCACACTGCTAAGAAGAGTATTACAAGCTCTTGTCTTTATTTCTTAGATGCATTTATTTTAAGGTTGTCAGTAAGCTGTGATGCGAATATTGCCTCCCTTGAATTGTCACTGTGCACTGAGAAAAACGGTGGCTGTCCTAATTTCAAAATATTACTTTGCATATGGAGAACTAATAGTTTTAGGAGTGACTCAATCCTTCTACTTCGTCTTTTTGCTGGCAAAATTTGCTCTTGGTTTTTCTCCTCTCTTTGGACTTTGGGTGAGGCAGAGGAAAGGAGGCAGACAGCTCGTGGGGGCTCAGTCTGTGGCTGCTGTACTCTGCAAAGGCACTTGGTCTTAGTTTCCATGGATCTTGCTTCAGCGGTCCAGGACAGCAGTCCAGAAAGTTTGTGTTAGAAAGAGGTGATGATCAGAGGGATCCCTGAGTCACGAACACCCACTCCCGAGCTCCAGTCTCTGCCAAACTCGGGCTCTTTCACCTCAGTTCTGTCAGAAAGCACAAGCTCCATCCCCTGGAAGATCCGTTTTGTTCCAAATCTGGCTGTTGAATGTTTCCTCATGCACAGCCTGTTGGCAGCCCTGCCACGTAATTTCCTCATTTGAAAACTCTTCACACGGTTGAGTAGCTCTGCTTGCATTTCTGCTTATAGTCAGTGCTACTAGAAGGGGAAGAAAATGATGTCAGAATGTAAATTTTTTTCATGTCTCAAATGTTTTTTGACTCAGAGAGAAAAAAGCAAACCAGAATTCCACCAATCATTAAACTTCAAAAGTCAGGAAAAGAACAAGAAACATGGAGAGAATTGTCCCAGCAACATGGTTGAGCTGGAAGACTCTGGTRCTCTTGGGTTACCTCTCTCTGTCACAGTGTGTCAGATTTTCTCACAATCAGAATTCAGRTTTCTGAGGTGGAGCTGGTTTGCTGCTATCAGAAAGAGCCTGCAAGCCAAGCACTGTGTGACCTGGTGAGGCATAATGAGAGAGGAATATTGTCATTGCCATCCCTTTCTGACATATCTCAAAGAAGAGTTCAGCATTAAYATCATCTCTTATGATGCTGTTTTTACTAAGGGAGCCTGGAGTTCATTTGACACCTTATACTGCACTGCTTCTGTCTTCTATTGAGCAAGAGGAAAACAAAAGGGTTTCCACAGGATTTCAAAGATTTTCCAGTGAAGCAGTGGGGGGATCACTTGTCACAGGATAAGTCAGATCACTCTCAGTAATAACTAACCCAASACCTCTAGTTCAGATTCAAACCAAAGCTGAGCCTCTTTTAGATATTGTGGAAAGTCAGTTTATTTTGCTGTGGACCAGAGGAGCAGCAGAGAAGGCAGCTCCAGCTTCCTGTGCCTTTAGCAGTTTGTCCTGTGTGTGGGGACAGAATTACACATCATACCCCTCTTTACTCTTCTTACTGCCCACTCACATTCACCCAACCATGCCATTGCTCCCAAGCTCAGAACCTGGTTGTGGTTTGCATTCCCTACTTTGGCAGTGTTCAGTAAATCCTGTGATGCTTTGCTCTTTGTACAGCCTGTGCTGCACATATCAGTCACTTGTGCTCCAGGACAGAAGGATTCAGGGCAAAGCACTGCACAAAGGGCATGTCACCAGGACACAATGCCCTGGCATGGCTGAAGTGGAGAGAAAGCATCTCTGAAGGGAATATGTGCGGCTAAATGCATTTAGCCCATGGTCTCGTGAAAGGTTTTGGAATTTCACAGGACCACAGAAAAACAAGCAGGACAAAGAGGAATTACTTCAAGGATCCTCATCACCAAGGCTATTTCTCGAAGTAGTGTTCCTTAGTTTCCTCCTTAAAGTGGGTACAAACAATTGTAAGGCTTCATTCAGGCCCCGAACAGGCCAGAGAAACCTGAACAAAAAGGAGATTGCAGGAATGTAGGCACTTCCACTTTTAGGCTGAAGCTGTGATTTCATTTTCTGCCTTTGCTCCTAGAACTTTTTATTATAAATTTAAGGAGAGATTATACTGTAATAAAGAGGTTAGTCAGTGGAATTAATGGCTAGGAAATTTAGAAGAGATTAACAGGAGAGCCTTGCTGTGCTGTGTGTCATTGGCTCGTGTAATAATTCGCTCTTGTCTCACAGGAGGTCAGCTAGTCAAACACAGCAGCTCAAATCTGGGAAGGGAATGATAATATATGACCCTTACCATAGCTTACAGTCACACAGACTTTGAGCATGAGCAATCAATTTTCATACTTTGGGAAAAAAATCTACCATCATAAAGAGAAAGCATTTGAAAMTGCCCTCTCCATGCCACTGATGTTTAGGGCTGGACCGAGTCACCCTTCGATTTGTTGAGCAGTACCACAGCCATGACCCAACCTTTCACGAAGCCACCAAAGGTTTTGGCTCGATTTTCCTCAAGCTGAAAGTCCTCTCACACACACACATATTTCTTTCAGGCAGTTGAAAGGCGAGGGYGGTGCCAAACAGGACAGGGAGAGAGAAGAAAAGGCCGATCTTTACTGTTTTGCCACCTTAGGCAAAGGCACCTGTAAATGGCAGGAAATCAGACTTGATAAGCAGCTATTGCTGGTCCAATTTCCATAATTTCCATGGAAACCTGTCAGACTGTACATGCCAGTGTACATGAAGGTAGTGTATGAGAAAGGAATATTACAGCAATCTGTCTTTSTAAGCTCTCCAGGGGCTTGCCAGCCCCCTCACTAGCCACTAATACCTTCATCCTAATTACACTCCCATGCAGTCAACTAACTCTAATGGCAATGAGAGGTGGACCAAGGTAAAGACTGCACAAAAATCATAAGGTATAGAAGTATATATGAGCCCAGTTTGTTATCTGTAGGGAGGGTTGCACACATTAAATGCACCTGGGGCTTGGCCAGCACACACTCATTTAGGTGAACTGAGGTACCTCCTTTTCCTCAAGTGACAGAGCACTAGAAGAAAGGCCAGATTTATGAATTTCTAAGCTGGAAGGCTGCTTGCTGATTGTTTTCCTGTCATTTTTAAAATTAAAAACCTTTGTGTAAGAGTTTTGCACATTGAAATAGGCAGAGAAAATACAAGTCTAATTATTGTTATTGTTGTTATTGATACTGTTGTTGTTGCTGCTTTTGTTGTTTTTGTTAGTAGTATTATTATTAATGTTATTATTGTTATTATTGTTATTATTTTAATATAATAATAATTTTACAAGGATAGTCCATAGTTTGGGCCACTGGTGGAACCAAAAAAAAAATACAATAGGATAAGGAACAACAGTTATTGGAACAGAACACTTCAAACCTGGTAGGGAAAATCAGCCAGTTTGTAAGGCTGGCAGCTACTCAGCCAGTGAATGGGCTCTCATGGCAACGAATCCCAAGCAGTGATTGAATTCAGCACAGGATTTCTTTCTCACTTTTGAGTCCTAGTTTATAGACCTCAGGACAAGGTTTGTTAAATTAGGCTATAATTCCTCCATTATAAAATGACATCTTAATGGTTCTGATCTTTTGGAAGACTTTTAGCAGATTAGGAGGTGATGGGATAGGGGAAAAGATTTATTGCAAGCTCAAAGCCATGTGGTAATCCAAAGGGATTTATAGACAGTACTCTTCACTACTTGTGCTGAACAAGGATGTGAATTATTTGATTCTGATAACATGAGAATCCTCTTACAATACAGTATGAGCTTGACAAAATGTGAATAATGCTAAAAAAACGTTCGGAAGTAGATTTTTCTCCTTTCCCCGTTAGTTATCTTTAAAGGAGTAAAAACCTGGGTTTGTATAATTTTTAAGTCCCTTTAGATAAACGGAAGCTCTGAACAAAAACTGAGTTGAGTGTCTATGGACCCAGCTAGTTGGAAAATTCCATTAGAGATATTTTTCTAGCTGCTGAATGTGCAAAGTCACAGAAGGCAAAACTCTGTGCAAGGTTATTAATTTCAGTTTGGACATGCTGGCTTCTCGGATTTGGGAGAGAATTTTAGGTCAAGATAGGGCAATCCAAATTCATGGCCTTGTTCAGCCTAGTTCGGACAAGACACTGGACATAAGGGTGCCCTCAGATGCTGTCCTGCTGCATCTGAGCTACTTTAATTAGTAGCTCTCCAGTTGCTTTCCACAGCTAATCCATTGCAAGGAGAAAAATACCCTCTCAAGACTTGCCAGTAAAACTGCATGTGTAGCCAACAGTGACACCATTTTCAYCAGAATTATCAAGATTACAAACTGACTGCAGTTTAAAAAGCTTGTACATARGGTCATGTATACAATAATAGCTACTTGTTCATTTGAATCTGAAATATTCATGCATCTCTGATTAGATTCCCTTATGAGCCTCATTAATATATAGCTCTGGATTAATTACAGAAATGTTTTCATTTCAACTTCAGGATGCAGTGAAAAATTATTGTCTTCACACACCAGAGGAGAAAAAGGGAATTTATGATTAATCCAAAGTTATAGATGATATMTGTGGGAAGCCCAGTAAGAGAAGAGCTAAACCCTATTGCTTCATCCTTACTACACTCTCCACACTTTGGAAATTTGCTTTCAAGGATTTTGAAATAATTGAGAAAATGATTGATATTCTTAGCTGGTACAATTGATACTCTCAGCTGGAACAGTAGAGAAATCCTATAGCAGAAATATGAGCACAAGAACAAGTTCAATTGGGAAACAAACAGCTGTTAGTTCAACAACAATTTAATGAGATTTTTTTTTTCCTTAATAAAATCACAAGTTTAGTTCAAAAGGGGTCTGCCCTTCAGACTGATCTGAACTGCTGCTAGACAAGCTAAACTRAACTCCCTTAAATGTTTGCCTGGTTTCGGTACATCTGAATGCTAGGTCACATAGTTAGCACCCAAGAAACTGGGCCACATACAGAGATGACATTTTTTATACCTGAGATAATGTTAAGACATCCTGGAAAAGGCAGAACCAAAGTTAGAAACTGGCAGTGAAAGCCAGACTAATTCCCTCCCATAACAGCCCTTGATTTTTTAAACAGACATGATAACTAATCATTTGCACAATTTACCATGGAACAAAGCAGATACTCCATCACTTGAAAATTTTAAATTGAGTGTTTTTTCAATGAGATGTGTTTGTTAAGCTGGCAGCACCATGCTTCAGTGGGGTGGGAGAGAGGAGAGATTGTCTGATGGAATTTGTTACTCTGTATCATGACGGGAGATCACAGAGGAGATTCCTCTTACCTGTCAGAGCCAACATCTTTCTTGGTACGAAGTGACAGGATTTCATTGCTGTTAAAATCTGATTTAACCCATTAGGTGTTTCTGCAAAAAGGCAGGAAAGGACCCCAAAGAACTAAATATGGAAAGTTTGATTTAATTGCTCAGGTGAGCATTTTGTGAACCACATACAGAAGAGTGTTCGTGCACGCTGCTTTCTGTTTTTTCTCAAAGCTAAATCTTTGCAAATAGTTATAGGTGTCCATCGAAACTGACAACTGCTGCATCTTTTATGATTTAACACAATTCTATACCAAAGGACTCCATTTGATGTCTTTATTTATTTTTTCCCCTCTGTGTTCTCCCTGTTGGAATCCAATTTGTGATGATAATTAAAAGCCAGTGCTATTTCAACTGAGGAAGATTCCTGCCCTTCTAAACTTTATGTATTTATTTCGTTCAGATGTACAATTATTTTTCTCACACAATAGTTGCCACAGAGCATAAAATTACTTGAATGCCAAGTTTAGCAGTTAGAGTTATATCCTTGTTGTAATGCTTATAATTAGTCATTACTCATTGGAATGGAAATTTGTTTAATAGTTCTTTCACTTGATGAGACTGATTTTCACTGGAAGAAAAAGCAGCTCTCTCCAACCATGCTAAATTTGAGACCATGACAAGCCACGGGGTGGTGTCCAGGACATACAGAATGCTTTCCCTCACTTTGCTTGGCAAGATCCAGTGCTGCAGACTGCATTGTATGGATGGTTCTGTAATGTGTCTCTGGAACACCTCATAATCTGCAATGAGTCATAACGAGAGGCTCCTTATCGCAGTAGTTTTAAGATCAAGTTTAGGAAACTCAACAGGGTTGATAAGTAAGAGGGAGACATTCACCCCCATGCAGTAACAGTGTCAAGCCTATTTAGAGCTCCACCTTACAGGCTGAATTGTTCCAAAGGGGTGAAGTGTAACACGTTGTCACTCTTGAGTGAGGATCTGAGCTCTGCATAGCAATTGAGCAAGTTGCTGGCTCTTTCTTGACTGGCTCAGGYCGAATGCATGCCAGGTGGCCCCCCTGGGAATGGTAGGTGCTCTCCTGTGCTTTCAGTCCTCATTCTTGGGCTCATGTCAAGGAGTTTTATGAATCCCAAGCAGGAATGATGGAGCAGGGCAGCTACATCAGTCTCCAGACTCCAGGGATTGCTGTGCAGCAGTTGCCATCCCGAGCAACACCCTGCTCACAGCTCTGCCTGTGGCAATGGCCGCAGCCTCCCTGTTTAGTGTCAGACACCACGTTTGGTGAGTYGTTCTTGGCTTAGTTTCTAGTCCCTGACGCCCTTGCTCCCAGATCCCCGCTCCTGCTGAGGCAAAGCCACTGACTGCAGCGCTACCGTGGGCGTTCTCCCAGCCTGGGCCAGTGCAGCAAGTTTTGGTGGACAAATGCGAGTTATTGGCATTAAACCAGCACTATCTATGTCCCCTCTCCCCCAAAGACCTAACAGCAGCCCCTGGCACCACTTCACCACTGTTACAGTAACGTACTTTTTTTCTGTTTTTCTGCTCCTGCAGAGATGCAGAAGAAACCTCTTTAGGCTGATTCAAGTCCACCATGCGTCATGAAGGGAAATAGGACACTGGAAGTGGGAGCAAATCTGMAGAATTTGTTCATGTCATGTTGACTGTCCACAGTCAAATACACAAGACTGGGCTGTAAAAGCAAAATATGCTTCCAACACTTTTTTTTTCTTCCCTTACATAAATGTTCACACACCACTGCGATACTGTGGGTTCCCTGAAACATGATGTTTGTACCTGTACAAACGACAAACAACTGCAACCATATAAAATAGGAGTGGTCCTTGTCTCASTCCTACCCCAAGCACCTTACAAAAGCAGTGCAGTAGGCAGTGGTAGCTCAACAACTGTCTGGTTAAACGAAGTGGCCATCAGTCTCTCTGCAACTGGAGGTCATGCTGTTTCCAGCCTGTTTTGCTGAGGAAGGAACCCTGTCTAAGACAATCATATTTGTTTCAGCCTTATTTTGATTTACAGTGCTGCTCTTCACTTTGGTATTTCATGGTGAGTAATGTGTACATTCTGCAAGACTGTGTACATTCTGCAGGTGGATAACAGTGGATAATCCTGTTTTGTTGGATTAGGAATTTTTCACCAAAATCTGTTTTTACTTCAGTCCCCCAAACCTGATAAGGGTTATGGGATTAATAAGRTTAGATGACAGAGCACCTGTTTCTGCTGTTCCTACCTAAGTTTTGTTCAACTGGCCAACTTCACCTTAATTTGATGAGACACAGGACTCCTACACTCAGCCTTCCTGCAGGGTGCAGGTCAAGAGTACCCTCAAGGGACAATTGTGTGGGCCCTGAACATCCCTACAAATCTGTTTTGTACAGGTAAGATTTTTCATACCAAGCAGAGAAACCAAGGGCATTCAACTAATCTTAAAGGAGATAAAGCTATTGGCTTAGGGAAGTTGTGGGGTTGCAGGGGAGGTAGGAGGAAATYCAGTGTAATACAATCAAATATAAAGCTCCTAGAAAAGCAGTCGTGTTAGGCCTACAGTTTATAGGAACAACTAGTTCATTAGAAATGCTGGATTCTGCAAAAATTGCTGTTTAATTTTGGGCAATGTTATTAGTTACAACTTTTTTCAATTTTCCCCTTGGGTGGGAAAGCCAAATGGAAACAAAACATTTTTTTATTTGGGGTAAATATGCCCAAGCTAATGGAAACTGCATTACACATAAATGCTTCTCACATTCTCCTTCATGGAACTGATTTTATGGCCATGCTACCTGTCTCATGAACAATCGTTGCTGCTGAGATTTCCCCAYATGCTGCAGTTTTATAGCTAAGACAATTTAATTTTGGACCCACTTCAAACAAAAATTAAACATTCCTTAATGAAATTATGTTCAAAAAAATTTTGTTCCCGGAAAGAATTTCTGTGCTTTGTCATTTCTACCCAGTTAGGATCAAACATGAATCAAAATATTAGAATTTCATATGGAAGAAGAAATCCAGTTTCTGAATTAGAATAGCTGTAATTCTATAGTTGCTTAAAAATCATGTCCTTGTATCTGCCTATTTATAATTTCATAATCTACATCATCCTCTTCAAAAAAATCTATTGATAACAATTAATTAGTAATGCTATCTTACAACTGAGCAAATACCACGAAATGTGTTTCTCATGCAAACTCATTGAAATATTTGGAAATTCTCTTTGACTTCAATGGCCTTTGGATCAGGTCCCTGGTGTGTTTATCCAGCTTGAAATGTTCCCAAGGTTGTGCTGCTCCGAATGAGAAATAAAGTAATTCAATTCCAGGTATTAGCTTAGCAGAAGAGGAAAAAAATTGAGGTCATAGTGTGGATATGAATTTTTTGTTCTTTTTTTGCTGCTTTTGCTCAGTGTGGAAGTAGGTAAAGCTTTCATCTCTTCTGGGCAGCAGTTATGAGGATTAGGTAACAGAAAGAATTTCATTTAATCAGTTCAATGAATTTTGCCTCATTAGGAATTCATGCAAATTGTCACGTTCTAAGTCCTCCTAAGATTGCCCTGGTTTGGTTCTGATGTTTTTTGTGTTTTTTTTGAGAAGTGCATAGAAGGGTTTTATCCATGGACTGTTGGGTTCAGCTAATTACATTAAGAGCTAATACGATTTCCTTGTTTATGCTGTTTGTACAGGAAGATGACTGTCTAATCCTTTAAGCAGTACATTTAATTTTGGTTTCTATTTCAAGTCTTTAAATTGTGTTAACTACTTCTAGTTTTCAAGGTAAACATAGTCTAAATCTTAAATGTTTACTTCTAAGCAGCTTCAAGGAGGAAGCTGCTCTGGTTTCATTTCAGATGAGGAACATCATGCCCATTGGTTCTAAGATGGAGGGCAATGGTGAAAAGAGGGGAGAGGTAGCAAGAAAACTCCTTTTCTGAAGCAAATTCAGGACTTCATCTGAAAAACTGTCACATRGTGAGTGGCTAAAGTGTTCATTGCTACACTGCAGTCATTTTTACTAATTATTTGTCTGTCACGTATGTCTAATCTGATCATCCATCTCTATCTAAGTATTTTAAATCTGCACTTGGAAGTACATGGTGAAACTAAACTTGGACTAGAAAACCTGTGTACATTAATTACATTTCCTCTCTCTGGAAGTTATGTTTCTGCTGTATTTCTGAAGCAATATTGAAGGAAAAAAAGAGTTGAAAAAGTCTTGAGAAACAGACAAATAAATGTCATTTCTTAAAACTGTGTGCAGACATTATCATCAGGCTAGTTTTCTTTCTGCTTTTCTAGTTTTTATTTAAAATTTAAAAATAAATAAAGTTAGGGATCCTGACAGTTCTCAGTATTGAAGACCTGGAGCTTTGATGGGAGTTTTACACCTCTTGCTGTATTTCACCTGTATTTTCACTCCCTTTATTTCCATTTCTACAAAAGATAACTGGTGATGCCTCTTCTCTTTCATTTACCTTGAACTCCTGTTTAGGTGATAGACTCTTATTATCAAAGACGCTCTTGTTTGGACATTAATTCTTTATCTTAGTTACAACTGGAGTCATAGAATATCTCAAGTTAGAAAGGACCCATAAAGATTATCAAGTCCATGATCCATTGAGCCTATCTAGTATATATTCTTTCTTCATTATGACTACAGGAAACACCCTGAAGGTCATATCCCTGGTGGCTTAAATTAAGCTCTTCAGTCCTCTACAAATTATTAAATTCTCTTGTATTAATTAAGAGAAGATTCAAGTGAATAAATGTTATGCTAATTTTTGGAGTAGAGTGCAGAAGTTACCATGGGATTCTCATCAGAATCTGTACTGGGACTTTCATTGTTTAACAAGTGATCTGGAAAACAGTGAATAATGCAGGGGAAAAGTTTGCTGACAATGCAAAATTAGGACTGACAAAACTAAGGCAGATAAAACTGGAGCAGAACAGGAGGAACTATAAAGTATCTCATGGTACCAAGACGATGATAAAACATCCAGTGAAAGCCAACAGAAAATAATGCAGCTGGGGACACTGATTCTGCTGTGGTGTTTGGTGATTGGCCTGGCAGGAAGCTTCTGACAAATTATCTTGGCTACTGCAAATCTGAGAGCCTTAAGCCCGTCCCCAGCTCAACACATCCACCTCCTCATTTCTGTCAGTCTGAAAATGCCCCTGTTTTCTTGCTTAATGATAGAGGGTTTGCGACTTTTTTTTACCTTCCAAGTATTTCATAGACCCAGGCCAGAGTACAGAAAGAAGAATAATTGAGGTGGTAAAACCAGCAGGAGGTAACTTCTAGTAGGGGTGAATCAAAGAGCTTATAGGAGGTCATGAAGGGAGAAACAAGACACATTTGCTGGAGTGAAAATTGTTCATAACTCAGAAAAAAATATTGTGGAGTATGTGTGGACATTCCCCTAAACTAAACAGAACCCCCTATCAGGTCACTGCTTGCATCATCATCCTGGCTCCTAAGAGGAGCTCTTCTCATTCTCTGCCAAAGAGGGGCCCATTGAGAAGGGCACAGAACAGAATGACATCTTCATCAGGACGGTTAGAATGATGGCTGTGCAAGGAGACAGGAAAGAGACGGAAAATTCTCAGCTTCCAAGAGAGGTGACAGGGATCATGAGTATACAGACAATTCACACATTATGTAAAGAGAGGGAAAAAGAGATGATGAGGTGCTGCTTTCCACAGCCCAAGAGCAGAGGAATACGGAGTATTATTATTGGGTGTCAGAGCTTATAAAACTCAGAAGAGAAAAGCAATTCCCAGTAATACATAACTAAGTGGTGGACCTTGTCGACACAATGTTTTATAGGTGTTTAAAAGTATTGATGGATTAAAATAGAATTTAGATAAGATATGGACATCCTGGTCCCTTTTAAATTCTCTAATTGGGATATAACCTCTATTTCAGTGTTTTCAGAAAATAGAGGAATATAACACAAATATTTTCAAAACCATCCAGCATCATCTGAATCAATAAATATCCTCATTTCTGTCAATCTAAACCCCACCTATATTTACTTGTTTTGTTTTGTTTTGTTTTTAACTTCCATGTTAACCTGATCATTTCCACTACAGTGATGAACAGCAGAAAACAGTCAACAGAGATATGCTCATCTTCACAGAGGATCAGCCTGCTTGAGGTGGGGCCCAAGTTTTCCTGCCAGACTACAGAGGAGATAAAGGACACCTTTGGCCCATTCTTGCTAGTGATAGCTCACTAGAAGGGGAGAGACGACTTTCAAACTCCTGCCTCTGCCTCTTCTAATCATACCATAAAATCAGAATTTTGATGAGCCAGAGTTTGTTGCAAAAGTTAGCATAGGCAATTTACATCTTTGTAAACTCTTCAGGACACAGTGTAGGAGCTGAAATGCACCAGCCAATAATAAAAGGCAGAATAAGTGATGCAGGAGGTTACCTGGGTGTGTTACAGGTGTAATATATCTTATCAAGGACACTACCTTTAGCTTAACATTTACCTTTATTTCCAAACTATGTTGGACACGCACTTGAAAAATTGTATCTTAATCTGGTTTTGAAGCTCAGACCAAACAGTTCAGTTGGACTTTATCAACACTTTTTAATTTCATATTCTTTTTAAATGGAAAAAAAAATTCCCTCATTTACACTCAAGTATTGTCTTGCAACCTATTGATAAGAATTTTCGCTTTGGTATTTAAATTACCTAAAATTGCATTGCATTTTTATGTAAATCATAAATTTGTAGCTGAAAAGTATGGTGCCTAGTTTGCAAATTCAGGTCAATAACTGTTTAAAATCGAGTTGTACGTTAAGCTGATTGCTTTCTCTTTACTACCTACATCGCTACTGTGGGTATTGATGCAGAAAGGAAATTCCTTAGAACCGCTTAAGCAATTGTTGCGTTTTTTTCGTTATTAAAATTATCTCCAAAGAAGTTTTCATTAACAACAATCTCTGAAGACACTTTCTTTCGCATAAAGATTGGGTTTGGGAGGAAGGGAAGGAGAGGAATAGTTTTGAGGGTTTTGATTGAAACTAGAAAAGTTTTAGCTAAAATTTGATTTATTAGAAAAGCAATAATCTGTTTTGTTAAAAAGACATTTTCTTCAAAATCATTATGCTTTCATTGATCTGCTTCCGTGGTTRTATACCATATTTCAATCCAGGGGAATGGACTCTATAATACATCATTACTTCAGGCATATGATATCTCTTTTGAGCAGAGGAATAGATTGATAAGGTTAGCTCCTCACATTCCAGTGATTAACAAGGTTTTTGGCAACCCTTCCTCAATATCTGAAGGACAAAGTAAATAAATAAAATAAAAATTAAGAGGCAGGCAGAATTCCTGTCTGGATTGAAGACTGCTGATGAAAAATGTCTTGTGCTTCATTTGAACACATTTTCCTTGCAAACCTGTCCCTCAGTAACAATGCTATCGTAGTGTAAAGTTAGTAGGCTATAATTTTCAAGGTAAATTAGACTGGAAATATACCCTAAATTTTAGGATTTTACACATGTGCTTACRTAAAATATATTATACATGTCACCTTGAAAAAGCTGTAGGACTGTACTAGCCAAGAAGCTATATATCCAGTTGAATTCCTAAAAAAAATTAAAATTTCTCTGGTCATAAAAAAAATTGTTGGTTTCTCAACAGGTTGCACCAAAAGTATAAGCCATTCTACCTTTATTTGCAGGAATAATTCTGTAAATTCAAAAGGACTCATTGCCTCAGCTGGTAAGTACTGCATATATGTTCTGATTATGGCCTCATGCTCAGGGTAAAATGTTGCCCAGAACTGGGTACACCAATGCTCTTCAGGCTAAAAGGAGCTCTGTAATCTATGTAACAACAGTCCCCAAGTCAGAATCAAGACCCAGGGACTGACTGTGGTTTAGCTGTCCACAGAGAGCAGCTTTTTTCAACACCAGGAAGAAATTGCCTTGTGCAGAAGTCAGCTGAAAAGGATAAATTCACTCTTGTCAGACTTGGTGTCTCTCTGAAAGCCCATTTATTTTCAAATGCCTGTGAATGCTGACGAAAGGTGCTCAGGCAGGGATGTCCATGGGGATGTGCACTCCACAGCTGTGGCAAGTGTCRGATCTCTGGCCTTGGTCCTCAGGAGCCGGAAAACCTGCGCGGTCCCACTGAGTGAGGACACAGGAGTGCACTTTTATCCTGGGAAGTGGCAAGGTCTAAAGTTTTCTCTCAAAGCCGTGAATGACCTACTACAAGCAGTGTCAGCCTCAAAAGCAGCTTTGCTTGCCCTGCCAGGGCTCTGGTCTCTGTAAGCTGTTCGTTCCTGGGAAGTCCCATGGCTGAACTCAGCAGATCAGTGCTTCCCTGACTGCAGGGATCATGGCAGGACCACGACCCTGCCCGAGGGAGGAGCAACTGCACAGAATGGGGATCAGCCAGCACGAATTCTGACCCAGACCTGGGCTGGGYGGGAAGAATAGATGTACTTTTTCCATAAAGCTATTCAGGCAGCCTCTGGCCTCTGGCCCAGGGCTGAGTGACTGCCTGGTTCATCCTCATAAAACTGTAAATGAAGCAGTCCCAAAAAAGTTAATATTCAGGTAATCAGGAGGTCCAAATTCCCCAGATGCTCTCACAATTGCAATCAAAGTCACCCACAAAACAATGCTGCTGACTCAAATCCTCCTTCTACCCACTGAGCCATGCCCAGACACCACTGCTACTAGCCTCTACTTGAGACAGCATCTTCAAGAACCAATTTTACTGAAACCTTCTCAAAACGTTAATTTGTGTTTCAGAAGGGCATTAAAAGCCACACAGACTTTCAAAGGACATTGTGGAAAACACTATATTAAAAATACTGTTGGCATATTTGTAGCAGGGAACAGTCTCTATCCTAGAAGTGTAAATAAAGATGGAAATACACGTGTATATACATATACACACGCATATATGGATAGATATACACATAAATGTATACATGGGCACCATGCACAGACGTACACACGTGACTTTTGCTTGATGCTTGAGCAATTGGTGAGCTGAGGAACCACGAGGTTTAAACTAATCCAAATCAGCAGAGACAGGCAAGGAACTGGGTCGATGAATGAAGCAATGATTCAGAGAGGTCACTCCCCCAGGTAGTCCCTGCCCCCAGGGAGCTGATACACAATGGGCTGCAATTCCAAGGGAGACCTCACCATACGTTTGTCCAGCCTGTTTCCCTACCCCTTTGGGGATCCCATCCCACACAGGAGCTGAACAGCCTTCCCTGGCTGACAGTTTTGTGCATCCTGGCATTTCTTTTCCTTTTTTCTGGTCACCACAGAAAATACTACATTAAATCAGCATCAGCTGTAGAGTTTTGTATTCTGGCACACCCTAGTGTGCCAATAGTTGCAATCTGAGACCCATGCATCAGCATGTCTTTCAGCATAACTAAATCATTCCTGACAAATAGATGCCTGCAGTAGCTGTTGAAAAATAGATGGGCTTGCTTGACATAAACAGGCTTTTGGAGAAGGAACTTATTGCCTGGCTTGCAGAATTCTATCCTGGTTGAGGATTCTGTGGTTCAGGATATTAGTGCTGAGTTCTCCACTCATCGCCCTACTAGCTTTCTTATGCAACTTCATTATTTTTTCCTCTCTCTCCTTTCTTCTTCATCTTCTAACTATCTCCAGTGTCTGGTATCAGAATGTCTGAGAGCTAAAATTTAGTTTTTCCTTCCATCTCTCAAGTTTTCAGTAGGCTGAGACCTGCTTAGCCAGAATATCTTCAAAATACACTGGTGTCAAATGTATTCCTCCCTGGCTGTGCTGCAAGTCACTTCCCCCCTCCCAGGTTTTGTGTGATTTTCATGAAAGTCATCAGCAGGAGCTATTTGAGAAGGTCATTTTCCACCTGGAATGAGGCAAAACTTAGGTGACAGGACAGAAGCAAAGTAGCGTTTCACGAATGCAAACTTCCCCTTCTGCCAGAAAATGTCACCACCACCCACAAATACACACACACTAGAATCTCAACCCTTTCCCTCCTCTTGTGAAGGCATCATAATGTTTGTTAATTTGCTCTGAATGACTGTCAAATAAAACATCATGTATTCTGCTCAGCTCAAATGGAAAAAAAACCAACAAACCAAAACAAATTCACCAGCAAAGTTTGACATGAAGTGAGCTTAAATTCTTTGTTCCATAGTTGCTCTGACTTTAGAGCTTCCACAGGAAATGTCATTATCACATACTGCCCTTTGACAAACATCATGGGAGCTGAATCCATAGGGAAAAATGTCCCTTTTAGGAAGGCAAGTGCCCAGTTTCATTATTTCCACACCCACAAAGAACAGTTACAATTTTCCTTGTAGTGCCTTTTTTATGATATAGATGACAAGAAAGAACCCTGATTTTGAGTGGTGCTTGCAGGCGGTCAATACTACTGATGAAGCCTTTGAAAATCAGGTTTGCTGCTTGTACCACTGAGCTACAGTCTTTGGGGAAACTAATGGCCTTTCTACACTCAAATCTGAGAAAAACAGGGGTCCACTTCTGCCCATTGCAAAGCAAAAAGAGAAAAATAAAACCCAGTCCATAAAAACATGATTTCTGCATAAAAGCAGACTCATAAGAGGAAGAACAGTCCTGTGGTTTGAGCAGAAGCCTGGTTTTGTGAGACAAGCACTAGCTCTCCTAACTGATTCATGGTCTTGGGAGACTGGGAATGTCCTGGCCGTGATGCTTCAGGGACGTTCACTTTGCTGAATTATAATATTCATGATTCAGCCCCATGTGCTCTTCCCTGAAATGCTCACCGTGCACGGGGTTGGATCAGCTCCTTCAAAGACAGTACCCAAAGCACCATGTGGTTCTCGGTCTCCTTGCTGCTGGGAAAGGAAAGGCAGCAGATGTGTTTTGGTCAGGCAGGAAAAGTGAAGTGCATTCAGGACAGAAAAGAGGGAACAGCTGGTGGTGTCCATGGGAAGGGCATAGTGCTCTCAATTACACGGGGGTAGTTTTCATCAGAAAATGTCAGCATGGCTGTTCAGAGTGATAAAGAAAATGATAAAGAAAGGAAGAAGATGCCAGACTCAAAATGGGACAGGTCTTGGAGCACGGTAGCCCCACAGCTCAGCAAGGCCTCAGCAGCAATGTCTTGGATGTGTTACTTTTTTCTGTCTCAAAAGGATCCTATGAAAACAGATGCATTTTAAGGGTGCCAAGGTACAATCCCAGAGGACACACACACACACACATATATACAGATTGTTTCCTTGTTTGAAAGGACTGTGTAATTCTCCAGAGTGGTGCATTTTTCAAGCCTTCTTTCTAAGCAGTAAGGGAGAAGAGGCTGTTACTGCATGATAAGAAAGTTTCTGAGTGATAATTTAAAGATAATCTTATAARATTTGGAGCAACCTCATTATGCACCCTTCTAAGTGACTTACATACAAGTTTTAATTATGCCTATCTCTATCTTGCAGTTTCCCCAAGAAGCCTTTCAAAAAAACCATACAGCTCATAGGTGAACTGGGGCCCTGCAATTCATACACTGCACTTTAACTTTGGCTGACTGGAAATAGGTCTAATCCAATTGCATTCCAACCTTCAATGGAATAATAATACTGAACAAATAACCCCACAGGCAGCAGGACTTTGCTTTTCCTGCCAATCTCAATTTTAACTTGATTGTTTCTTAATGCCATAGGCGATGTCAGGGTGACTCAGGACAATATGTTGTTGAAGAGGAATAGTCTGAAATATTACTCTTAATCCCATTTTATAGATGCCTGTAAATGTTAGTGGTAAACCATAGCCAGATACCTGTGGGGAGATTTAATAACAGGGCACTACAGCCAGAGGACAAAAAATGGCAGCTGAGACCTCCTTTTTTTCTCCTCCTCTGAGGATTTCTCACTTGTTGCAGTGAAATATATTGTAAAAGGTGGTAAAGTATAGTTTAACACCAAAAACCTCAAATAATCCTTTTCCTTCACAGGGTCAGCAGTTGTGAATTCAGCTGTGGAGGACCCTCAGTGAGACAGCTCATTTCACTTGCAGAGTCACAGAAGGAAAGAAGGAAAAAAAGCCCCACAGCCTATTTTTATATTGCACAGGCAAAACAAAGAAAACTTTGTCAACTGCTCTTATTTCCTGGACTAGAGAACATTTCCTGGACTTTTTAGGGCATTCATATTCTCCTTGTGTTGTTTCTCGCTGACAAACTCAATTGTTTTTTTATCATTCTTAGTTTCTAAATGTGTATAATTTTTATAAATATATATATATATATATTTATATATACACAAGCATATATATATTTAAGACATTTTGTATTCTTGATTTCATCCCAACAGTAAGACTAGGCCATGGATTCTTTCTGTAGGATAATCTGACCATCGGTGTTAACAATGCTTTCCATCTTCATTTCATCAGCTTATTGGCCTAAGAAGCAGGAGTGTGTTAATACAAGGTTATTATTAAAAATATTAGTACAGTCAATTCCAAAATGTGACCTTTATGAACTGTATTAGCTACCTTTTTTATGTTTCATATACCTCCTTTCAATACTGCTTGCTATCATCTTCTTTTTTTATTTCTTATTTTATAATTTATTATTCCTCCATTATACTGATTTTCTGATCCTCCAAATTTCTTTTCCTTCCCTGTATTTTTTTCTCATCTGTAACCTATGAAATGCTTCTTTAAAGGCAAGAACACTTGTCTTTCCTGAAAGGGAAATTCCGTTATCAAATGCAGTTATTGCCATTGTGTAGTCTACCCTTGGAAAGTCCATATTTCACTTGATCCCATTTTTCAGCTACTTTGACATCTTGAATTACTCTTTCTATCAAAGGGTTTTAACATTTGAAGGCTACAAAAACCTGAAAAATTGGCCTGCATCATCATTTTCCACTTCTTAAATAAATATGTGCTATTTGTTCTTCTTCGGTCTTGCACTACCACCTCCTAACACAACAGTCTAATGAAAATAACTTTCCATAAATTAAAATTCGTTGGAAAAACTATTCTCATTCATAGCCACTCCCATGAGAAATGATACAGTGATTTTTCCCCATTTTGAAGCCAGTTATATGGGACTTATCCCAAGAAAGAATGATCAAACCTACTAACGCAAGAAACTTTGCATAAAAATGACTGAATTTTCATACTTTGTTTTTAACTGATGGATTAGACAGTTGAAATAAATCTTCTTAAAGGTACTAGAGAGCTTGAGGGTTTATTAAATTAATCTGAGGAAAGGAACAAGTGTGATGTGCACTATGCAATGTCTTTCAACCTCATTGCCTGCCTGTTAGGCTGCAAGAAAAGAATATTTAAGTGTCTGTTTATTAACTGATTGTCAAAGAAGCCTGATTATTTCCGGGATAKAGCTCTGCACAAGAAAGAGTAAGATGAACTGAAGAGTAACAAAATGATTGATTCATTTCCTTTGGGGGAGGGGAGGGCATAAAATAAAATAATGAAACATAAATGTGTCAGATCCATTTATACAGGATTGATATTTAATTTAGCTCCCTTTGAAGTTGAAATTAAATTTCTTAAGAGGTTTTATTAAAAGGGAGATGGAACGTAGCCTTCCATCAAGCTACCATTATTTTAATACATCTTTAAAAAAATGAACTTTTTTCCCGAAGTGTGCTAGTAAATTGATTTATGCAGTTCTAAGCAGTAATTATGAAATGTGCTTATCTAGACACCTTCTGTTTCTATTGATCCTACACGCTATTCTGATGAAAAGCTCATAATTCACAGCATTCTTGATGTTTAGAATTGTTGGAATTATTTATAACTTGGGTGCTGCTAGTGAAATGGAGTTTCAAACTGATTTGCAATGCACCAAATTGTCTGTTTTCAGGCCCTGAGCACAGATAGCTACAGCACTCTGCTTTGCAGCCCACAAATGGAGAGTGCAGCACCGCTGTGGAAGAAACAAGACCAGTGTAGGGTGCAGAGGTGACAGTCTTTTCCAAGAGTTTCAGATAAGGAAAATTACTAAAGACAGGGGATTAAGAAACTTGTAGAACCACTGCAATAGACAAAACAAGTGTTTTGATGTGTGCTAGGAGAAGAAGTGATTAAATCTACTCTAATATTCTTCTGCTAGTGGAAGTTACTTCCTTCAACAACCTGTGACGCTTTGTTTTCTTCAGAGATTTCCTACGAGCCGAACCATCTGTTGAAGCTGCAACTGCTACAACTACTAGAAATCGCTGGGGGGAAAAAAAATAACCATTCCTTCTCTGAGCAGTGAGGACTGAACCAAAGGCTTCCAGTCCTTACCACAATATTTGCTCCAATAATATCCCCCCATGTGGTCACTGTAGGGGAAGATGTTGCGTGTCAGTCCTGAGAGCTCTTTCCTCCTGCTCCGCTGTGACCTGCAACCCACACAGGAGCGTGTGTGGGGCGGGCAGCTTCCCCTCTGCGGGTTTGCTGGGAGGGAGGAGCGAGAGGACAGGGAGAGAAAATGGACAAAAATTGGGAGGGCAGGTAACTTAGTGAACAGCTGATATGGCTCCAAYCATAGCCTGCTCTGTGTGAAACAGGGGTGAAGCGTCACAGCATTTTGCTGTTCCTCGTGGTGCTGCTGGGATTTGACTGTCCCTGCCTGTGCTTTTCATGGGGCTAAACACCAGTATTTGTGACCCTGCTCTGCCAGTACTGACTTCAGGAGCTACCTGGCATTTCTCTGTCCTTTCACCCCAACAGGGACAGATCTTGCCAGAGACTCTTCGGGCACTCCTCTATCTGCAGGAAGTTCACGGGTCATGTCAATTGGAAGGCAGAGTGGCATTCATGCTAAACATGTTGCTCCCTTACCAGGAGGTAGCAGTGACAGCAGATTCAGTCCATGGGAGGGACATTCTGAGAGGCACAGCGATGGCAACACAACCTGACAGCCATCAGAGTCATTATCATTTATCATCAGGGTACCAGCTAACAGCTTCAGGGACATCTCAGAAGTGCCTCTAATGGAAGATTTCTAGTCCCATAGCAGAAAGAAAGATGATCTAAATTACTGTGGATATTATACCTGGAAATTTCTGGTCCATATCTAAATACAGTGATGCACAAAACAAGATTTTTATTTTCCTGTCATTATTACACCTTTGAATGCTACTTTGGATTAGGATGAGGACAATTTTCCTTTTCCAGAAAGGCTTCTCAAATGTCTTTGATAGGCCTTCCATTACTATGCAACTTGGTGTTATCCAGAATAAAATTATGGTCTGCCACAGGCTCTGTGAGACAAAATTGCAGGCCACAGACAACCCAGAGGCTGTAAATTATCCACGTCTCAATTAAGTAGAACAAAACAGGGCATATCCATGGAGCTGTCAGAAACACATGATGTCACAATGAGCTACAGCACTCTGTCCGAAACTGAACACAGCACAAGGATATTCTAAAACAATTCCATAAAGAAGTGCACAAACAGGAGCACAATTAATTAGAAATACTGAACAGACTCATAGCATTTCTTTTAAAATCCAATAGAACTTCATAAACTGAAGCCAATTTACATCCCTATTGGCACTGGGTTTCATAGTTGAAGATTGCACTAGATCTTAATATAACTGGGAAATTGCAACTGCAAAGCAAAAAGAAAAGGAAGTTAAGCCCACCAATAGCCATGAATCTTGAGAGTCACTTGCATTTCTGTTCATGTGTTGCCACACACTCCATCCAAACAGGTGTTAGGCATGGCATTTGCAACAGGAATTTAAATTCTAAGGTAGTCAAAACTGCCTTTGTTTAAATTCAGTTTGGGCTTTGTTTGGTTTTTTGTTTGCTTGTTTCTTAAAGAACTGACTATCAACATCAGAATTTTCCTTAGCTGTGACTATGTAGCTGAAATTTCATTTAGGAAAAAGTTTGGAACAAAAGGGATTATATTTTTTTTGTCTCATAATGACTTCTTATTTCTAGCTCTATTTTCAGAAAACAGACATTCAAATAAAGACAACAAAAGAAACAAAATGTATTCAAACAATTCTAAAGACTTAAGCTGACACTGCCTTTCACCATCAATCTCCTGGGGCTTTCAGATTCGTTTTACAGAATTGTTCAAGAATACACTGACTTTATCCCTGAAATTGTTTTGTGGAGCTCCTGTTTCTTACAGTGACCAGCTATTTCTAATCTCATGTTTGACCTGCCTGTTTTGCACAACTCAAACAAACTTACTCTTACCTGATGCTAATCCCAAAACAATACACTCAACCACTCTCAGGGTATTGGATGGGCAAGAAACAGTGACAATATTTATAAAGTCAATTATGTTAGTAACTCATTGCATTAGGATTAATTTACTTKTCCAAAATCACTACTTTTCCCCCCCTCTCCCTCTTTCCTTTCCAAAGACACCATAATAGGAGTCTTTGGAAATTGTTGATCAACTTAAAGCAAGTCTGGTTCTCCCAACAACTTAACCAGAAACATGGTCTCTTAACTTCAAATAAAACTCCTTTATCTTCTTTCAGAGCTTCTGACTCATTTCGTCTCCAGAGAAAACCTTTCTCTACTGATTCCATTCCTGGTCACAGTGTTTGCAAATTCCTGGGAAATTAAACGGACAGTGAGCTCTTGTCTGACATCGATCCAGCCAGCTGTGCTACCAGCTGTCCTTGCTCTCTTCAGCTTTTTTGGGGAGTATGAGGAGAGAGAGGGGACATTTTTCAGCAACATGGTTCTACAGAAGCTCACCCAGGAGCAGGGCAATGAGAAAGTTTGCTGTGATAGCCGGGAAGCAAATTAAAAGGTGAGCGCTGTAGACTGAGCCAGAGTCTGGGAAAGTTGATGAGCATTGCTCTTCCATTGCCTACTGCCTCCTGCATTTTGTATAAGCTCATTAGTGATCTTCAGTTGATGTTGGTTGAATGGTAAAATAAAATAAAATATCCACTGAGCTTTAGAGCCAAACTGCAAGGAACTAATTATTTTAATGTATTCTGTACCTGATGTGTCATGGGAAACCAGCAAAAAAATAAAGGAAATCCCTAACTCAGTGAGGTGCAGGAAACCTCTCTCACAAGGACAACTGTAAATGGGCTTGAAGTTGCAGGTCCACGGTCAGTGCAGCCCTATAAGCTTTGTCATAACACTCCAAGAAGTGTTTTCTAAGATGTCATCCAAGGAGAGGGAAACTTCTCATACAGCTTAGAAAGTTTTCTTTAGAGCTCAGCCCTTAGGACAATTAGATCTCAGAGCCCCCTCAGGGGGTTGCTGCCAGTGGAGGCTTGATTTGCTGTCCATCACCAGATTGCTGTATTTTCTTGGAAACTGTTCCTTTAGGCTGGCTCATTATTTTGCAATATACCCTGAGGTGACACACATTGGGGGAGCAACGAGGAAAGGATATTGTGACTGAAGAGATTTGGTACAGAGTCTTGGTAAAGTATTGGAAACTCAGTTTTGGGATAAATGGCTTGCATTTCAGGTGCAGAATCAGATTGGGTTCAGACCATCCTTCCTATTTAATTTATTTGGCCAGAGGAGAAGGACCAGCTTTTAGAGATCTATTTCAATTTGGCTGGCCACTGAACAGCCACCAACACAATTGTGTATAAGAACATGTCCACCTTCATCTTTCCTTATCTTCCAAGGGCAGTCCACCTGGCAAAAAGAAATGGACTGAAACAGGAATGCAAACACCATGACATTTTTGGAGGCTAGTATCTCAAACCAATTTTTTCTCTTTCCAAATCTCTATAATCTCTATAATAGGCAGAAATATGGAAAATCCATCTTGTACAATATGTACAACTTGTTAAACATGTTTGATTCACACTTCATTAAAATATGCATGTGTAACAATGAGGGAATCCTATGTTCTATAGGCCATATTTACATGTTTTAAATTAATTTTACTCAATCATATTTTATTCTTATTAAAAGGTTGTAGGCTTTTTCTGGTTGCTAGCTGGCTGGCTGAATTTTTTTGCTGTTTGGTAAAGAGTTTACAGCAAAAACCTTCTTACAGCATTTAAGCTAAAGATGCAGTAATATCTCACAGTAAAAAAAAATTAATCAGAAAACCACAAGTATTCATTCCCTTAGTCTACTCAGGGAGAAAAAACAGGAGCATTTTAGCAGGGGAGAGGTTAGATTCAGAACAAATTTGTTAGATGATGTTGTCGGCTGAAGAGAATTATTAAATTAATAGTACCTGTTTGAGACATTTGTCAGGCCATGAGATTTTGCCAGTAAATCAGAAAGAAATGGGGCTTACAAATTACTCATTACAAGTTTTTTTTTCATCTCTATAGTAACCAGACACTTGGTGTTATCCTGACACATAATGGACTTTGTGACAAGGTAGTTTAGTACTAAATCCAGCCCCACAGTGAGTCCAGCACCCAAAAAAATATTTTACAGTACTTTATTAAGGAAAGGGTCTTTGTCTTTCTCAGCATGCTCAGTGCACCACGGATACCTCCACTCCTCCTGCATGTTAATGTTAAACAATAGCATTTAGCCAGGAGAAGGTCAATGCAAAGAGATCATTCCAGAAACACTCAGACTCTTCTCCCCTGACCTGAAGCCAGTGCACTTTCCTGCAGATGCTGTCACCAAACATCAGCTGGTGCAAGCTAAGGCAGCATGTTCGGATTTCCTTATTAGCCATTTGCTGAAACACTTCATTATCAAGCCACTTAAAAAACTGCCCCTTACCAGAATCTTGTTGGTGTGAATTCACTGTGAATGAGCAGAATTGAGTAATTTAGATCCAGAGACATTTCTTAAAGCCTTCTAGCTGTCTTTTAGCAAATTTGCTTGTATGCAGATGYCTGCTGCAGAACATCTCCTAAATACTTAATTTTTTTTCCTTTTTCTAATTTACATTAAAAGCTTGGCATTGATAACTGAAATATAAGTAATCTAAACTAGGCAAACGACTTAAAATGGATTCATTCTGGGACATGAATCCAAGTCTGGGGGGAAGCAAGGAAACAGTGAAATTGGAAAAACCACACATGTAAATGTACACATGGGAAATTTCCAGGAAACTGGAAAAACTGGTTTTTGACTGCCATTAAGCTGCCACCTACATTATGAGGAAGAAACCCTGTTATTTAGACAAAGCTGAGAGAGCACCTTGATTTCTGTGGCCATGAGGGTACAATATTAGAAGGGGGCAATATAAAAGAATGTGTGAATTGTGCTCGTGGCACCTGTTGCAGTGAAGGATTTCACTTCAAGACCATTCTATCTCTCTCCATAGATCCCATTCTCTCTAAAGAGCAAGGCCAGTTTGCATCATGCGAACACCTCCCCTTTCTATTCTGCTGAGGATTTTCCTTCCTCAAACAGCCCATGCTAGCACATGCTGTATTTTAAACAAATCACTCGTTCCAGCTTATCCCTGTCTTACAGATATTGAAATCACCTCAGCTTTCTTTATGATGCAGGTTCAGCTATGCCTGGCATTAGATATTTTATTGCTGTATATGATTCCTCCAGATTCACAGCATGTTCTGCATACCTTTCCCCGAAACACAAGTATGCTTTTTCTGCCTGTCTCTTTCCCCGGGAATGTTTCTTCTTCTCTTGYCCCCCGTTCTCTGTCTCTCTCTGAGGCACAGTGCTCCCCAGACTGTGCACTCTCTCTCACCCATTCTGACTGTCTCATATGAGAGGACTGGTAGCTCTACTAATTCACCTAAGATGCTCCTTCAGTAAAATCTGTCTGATATATTCCGTTTAAGTTTTGTGTGAGTAGAAGGTAGAGACATCATCAGATCCCCAGCGAGTGTTCACCAGGCAGTACAGTTTTATCTTGCTGCCCGCCATGAGGAAAAAAAAAATCCGTTGTGTTTTGTAATGTTAAATAAGACTGAAAACACCGTAATAAAAGAAAGAGGGAAATAAAGCAAAGAGTAAATAGAGAAGCARTGAACAGCTTTCTGAGTCTCATATGACATTCTCATCAGGGACCTAAAAAAAGGTCAGGTTAAAATGATAAAGAGACAGATGCAGAAAGAATTAGAAAATACTTCTCAGATATCAGTTATGACAGGTTTTCAAACAAAACAGAAAGTGAACTCTTTCACCAGTTCCAGGTGACACTTCTAAATGCCTTGAACTTCTAGCATTTTTCTGTAACATCCCTGTCCCATGTTAGCCTCTGTGATTTTAAAGTTAGCATCAGTTCTTCTACATTTGGGCATCTTCACTTTCATTTAATCCCATTAGGGAGATGCTGGAGCAATGGACTAATTTTAGCAAACTCAGTACTCTAAGGTGCTTCTTCTTGAAACCAGTGAGAGAAGAAGAATGCAGAACAGATGACTTGAAGTACACCAGGATATCTCCATTTTCAAACCAGAATTTATAAATGATTTCTAGTGAGAGTAAAAACACATGAAATACTACAGCATTTAAATCAAATTGAAGCAATCAGACCGAAGTAGAACAATTTCTGAGTTTAAAATACGAAGAGCCATTTTAATCCGGTATTATCTTTCTGTATTTTCCAATGAAAAGACCAGACACTAAATTTTTCCTTATAGTTTAATGTCTTCTGCTGAAGTCAACAAGAATTTAGCTCTCCAAAGAATAAGTATAGATTATTATCTATAATAGGAAAGATTATATACAATAAACCATGGGTGTATGATGTGCTAAATATGACAGCTCAATAGCATAGCACACAAAAGAGAACAGTTATTTTTTTAATTACCAAAAAGGAGAAAATTGACATCCATGTGCCTCACCAGATTCCTTAGATTTCAATTAGATCTGCTGTGCTAACAACAAACTTGTGCTAATAACATTTCTCCTCTTCAGCATGCACAATGTGACTTCACATCAAAACAGCGGGATGTGGCAGTCAGCGGCAAATTCCTGTGGGGAAATATCCTACGTAGTTGTTTCTTAAGGTGAAACACAGGCTGGAGGGACTCAATTGTCATACCAGTTGTTACCACCTATAATTACTTTTAAAGATTCATGTCCTGTAATGATCCAAGACACTCCTATTATCTCTTTGCAGTGATTGATCTCGAACATCTGTCATCTGCATTCTCCTGGCTAAGAGAGCTATTTTGCTTAGGAACGATGGGGAGAGCCAACATTGTCGTTGAGTTACAGTATATTATGCACGCAAAATCAAAACTGTCACACAGCAGTCACCAGCTGAAGATTTAATGGCATCTAAATTGAAGCCAGTAGCATTTTGTTTTGCAAGGTGGCAGTGTAAACATGTTTGTTTACAAGCCTGCTGCTCGGCGGGTCTGACGTGGCAAAGCATCAGCAGAGGATGACGAAGTGGAGCCAGTTTCTGATGACTCCAACCCCTGCCAAATCACTCTTGCTTTGATAGAGAAGGACAGACTCAGAACATGCCCCCTTTTTGCTAGTTTAGATAATCTGTTAATTACTCTTCCTGTTTATTACTTCACAAAGTCCAAGCTCGAGAAATTTGATTGCATGGAGAAACTTCCCATTGACCTCGAAGCATTTGTAGGACAAGCTTCTGCACAGTTCCAAAAGTCATTAACCTATATGTATTGAATTTCTTACTTTGCTTTAATGAACAAAGCATGGCAAGGTATTTGTAATGTGTAATTAGTAAAGACAAGCTGGCTTCTCCTGATTAAATAATAACTGAAGGCCAGATTGTAAAGAGAACTCATTAAGGCTATTTGGATTTGCATTACCTCAGAATCTAGCTCTGGTACACATTTTGGCTTCAGATTCAAACCAGGCTGACACAGCTTAGGGGAAACTGGCATTTGTTTTGTTATTTCCCCATTTACCTTTTCACATTATGGAGAGAACAGGAGAGGAAAATCTGGAGTTGATTTTTTCTGGCCTGACTGAAAGGCTAGAGCAGGGAAGCTTTGCCTCACATGCAATTCACCATCCAGTTTCCAACGGACAGGAATGAGTTTGGTGAGTTTTTCAGTTACACAGAGCTAGTCAGAAACTGGCAACTATTTGTTACAGAGAATCAAGACTATTTTTAAAAATTGATTGATAAAAAAAGAAAATGAGAAGATAAACTCCAGAAACATGCATCTTTGTCCATGTGTTTGTTAATGTGTGTGCTTGTGTGCATGCATTTGAAATTTTCTTTCAGAAAGTAATGTATATTTTAACATTTCAAACAACTCGAGAATTCTACATATCTGAAGACATAGGGAAATATTAGCTTTGATCTTTGGGGCTCCTCATAGGAGCCACAGGGAAATCCACATTTGCTTTATCCATCACTTACACTAGATATTGGAAGCAAGGAAACCCACTTCAGATAAAACTTATGTAAATGAACGCTATAAGACATTTTCCATCAAAGTTTAAATATTGAGAAAATGTTGCACTTTAGGGTAAGGAGCCCTTATGCAATCGGCGCACTAAGGAAAGCATGCAGCTCACATATACGAATCACAATACTCTGCGTTAGAAAGAAAGCAAATACCAATAAAACAGATTCCTGAAACGTACACGCTTTTATCAAAATTCAAGGAGTCCTGCTCCAGCTGCCATTTAAGCAAGTGCTCCCCACAGGCTCCCTGGAATGCCGAGGTCCCTGGCAGTGCCCAGGCTGCCCCTCCGTTCCCGATCCCTCGTGCGGTCCCCGCTGACACCGTATGGCGGAGCCGCGGCMGCGGCCAGCACCGAGCTGCTAATGATGCCCTCAGCCCAAAACACGGATTTTAATGAACGTGCTGGGAACTTTCAGCTCTCGCAAAGCGCACACTGCTGGCAAACACTCAAGGTTTTGTTTTGCTGCTGCACCCCGGARAGGCACGTCCACATCCACACATCCATATTCAAAGATTAACCCAGGTCGGAGGGGAATGTGCTTTGTTTTATTCTGCAAACTCACGGTGGCTGCAGAAAGCCACCTGGTGGGGTCAGGGGAGCTTAGGAGAGAGTCTATAAATGGGTCTGAGAGCACGTGATGGGGAGAGTGAGAACTCTCTTTTGCTGTATTCTGGCTTTGATGTTTTAATATTTGATATTATTGTAAGGAAGCCTGAAATGTGAGGCGAGCCTTTTGTGAATATTTTTAGCCCAGTGAGTCAACTCAGTTCCCTCTTGCTAGGTCAAATGGTGTGGAAGCTCTGCAGCAGCACAAGCTCCCAGTATGTTAAGCAAGAGCAATATAAGCACATCGTTCCTTCTCCCCCACTCGCACTGTTTTTTCTTCTTTTTTTTTTAAATTCAATTTCAGCTAAGAATGGACCACAGATCAATAGCCAGTGGTAAACACCTAATGAACACAGGCAGATCAAATGAACTATTAATGGACATATGCACAGAGGGCTGGCCTCTCTGCAAACCTGAGGGTCGGTTTTCCAAGTTATGAAATCCCACTGTTGAGGCCAGATATTCAAAACACATATGACTTTACTGAAGTAACTCGCTACACAGGAAATTTTCAAGGGTGATCATTGCCTAAAAGAGACAGAAAAAGAATAACTGTAAATTCACTTCATAGTGCATTTTACCCCATAGGCATGAGATAAAAGAATAACATGGGCTAGGATAGATATCACTACAATTTTACTCCTCTTACCTGAACTGGAGGGTTTATAGTTTTGGGTAAATGGGGGAGACTCTAGTCCTGTCCTTCTATCTGAGACTTCTTTTCCTCATCTTCCCCACATTTTCCCCACTTCTAGCAAGAGCCAGGCCAGAAGTAGCACCATCCCTTCCCTTCTGTTCCATTTGGGGTGCCTCTGGGCAGGTTAAAAGGATGTCAGGAGGGCTGAAAACAGCAGCTCTGTGACACCAGGAGTGAGCTGCAGAACAGAGTCTGCATGGGACTTAACCAAAGTAACACTCTGGACCATCAGCACAAGTGGAGAGACAATAAATTACCTTCCTCTTCCATCCTTCCCACATCTGCTGTAAATATGAGGGCACAATCCTTCCTCCATAGGAGTGAGCATGAACAATTTACTGTGGAAACAGGAACCTCACTTTGTGTTCCCCACTGCCACATTCTCCTGCAGCTGGGAGGAACGAATAATTCTGAGGACTTAAATGATCACAAATCCCTATGCTTTCAAGCAAAACAAGCCCAGTAAAATGGATGCATCTTGTGGTATCTGAGCTGATGTGTCCTATAGCCAGAAATTTCAGTTAAAGGCACCTATAGGAGAAAAGGTGCAGATAACTCTTTCCCTTTCACTGATGCTGAGATATGAGGCACACATGAGAAGACAGAACTTCTGAGGAATCAGATTGCTCATGGGCACTGTAAAGTGCTTTTATAATACAAGATTAGGGGACTACTTATCTACTGCTGAAAGCAACTCAGGAAACAAAGGTAGTTAAAGGAGTTTATCCTCCGAGCAGGCAGAAGCAAAATCAAAAGCAGTTTCCAGACAAGATGAGCATGTAGATGTGTCCTGTCCTCCCTCACTGGGCTAAGCACGAGAATAAAAAAGCTATTTTGTTCGTATCAGACATATCTATTTTCTCAGATGTTGCTGAAATACACGTCTGCTCTCTTCAACAGGAACAATATCAATAACTGTTTGGGTTTTACAATTTTGCTGTTTCTTATGGCATAATCACCAGGGATCCTGATATTTTTCAGGACGCAAACCCAGAGAAAAACATGCTTTTACCAGTAAACATTGAACAGACACAAAGACTTTGTTTTTTTCTCCCTCCTTCAGCACTGTCACACTGACTGTTCAACAGACACAGTAGAAATCCCATGGTTTATGGCTGCATCCACACTAACCAAAACCAACAAACTAGAGAAACTGCTCTCCAGTTGTGAAATTATCATATGCAGCTTGGTGAGAAAGCTCTGTTTCCAAAAGCATGTGATGCTAGTAGGGAACAGGACTTGTCTTTGCCAAGAAATGCTTTGCCTGTTAAACAAAATACAGTAGGGAGCTTCTGGTGAGGCAGTGTGCTAATAGTCATCTTAGATTATTTTACTTTTTAGTGCTTTTCAGGTTGCCTAACATGCTGAAGACAGATGTAGTCAGGGGCTACTCTCTACATGAACATTCGTGTCTCTTCAAAAATCAGATATTCCTGAGATTTCTTAACTGAAGATATAAGACTGGAAAGCAAAAGGGCAAGGAAAAAGTATTCCTGATAGGACAAAGACAGTTTGCTGTGTCTTCCTGACATTTGGGGTCAAACTGTGTTGTCAATGTCTTTAAGGGTCAATATTTGCCCTTTGTTTGTATTAGAGGGTTATTTAGAGATTTTCTCAACTCAGTTTCTGACCAGCCATCAGCCTGTCAGACATCAGGATGATTGCATGATTAATTCATCAGACTGTCACAGGAACCATGTGTCCATGCACAGAGGACCTACAGAGATCAAGAGACAAAACAGAAGAGAGAATCAAAGGTTGAAAAATTAAATTAACATGTATTTAACTATAAGTGAAAGTTTCTAGGGATGTGCTTCACAGAATGCTCCATCCATGATGGTTCAGATGGAGATATCTGCTCTGTGAACACACACACAATTAACTGAGACAGCTCATCCAAGGATTTCTCCCCACTTATGCATTTTTTAAGAACAGGTCCTGGAGTCATATCTTGGACTTTTGATTTTTAGAATATTCAACCACTTGAACTTAAAAAGCAAACTATAATTCAATTCGTCCCCACAAAACCAGCTGTGGATAGCTCAGGAACCTGTTGCTTTGCCTTATTCCTCTGGTACAGAAAGTGAGCCAAGAGAGAGTTCTGCGCTTTTTTGTTTTGTGACCCTCCAACAATTGTGTGCTGATGTGGAAATAAATAGCCATGAATTTTATTTTCAGAGCTTTCCCTTTCATAATCCACTAACATTTGGTCATATTTCTCACACACAATCATGTGTTGTGTATCACACACACACACACACACACACACACACACACACACAGTCTTTTCCACAGAGGAAGGAAATTGAAATTCTAGTCTATTTAGAATTAAACTGAGTGTGGCTTCAAGTTCTACAAATCAAAACTGTGGCAGCTTGCAACTATTGTCCCATTTAATGAGTTAATGTCTGTACAGAGTTTTGAGCATCTCAGATATTGTATAAAATGTGTGTATTATAATGAATTCATCTGATTTCATGAGAAGCTGTACATTTCACAGTATCTAGTTTTGATGTATCTCTAAGGACTTATCTGAATTTATAAGTTTTTCAAAGAAAGTGATCCTAAAAAACTCTCTTAGCATGGATGACATTTATCCTAGGAAAGAAAGCAAGAAGAGAAAGCCAACACAAGTCAGCAGTTCTCTTCCCTTACAGGAACAGCCAACAGTACCTCTCTAAGCTGCACTGATAAAAAGATTTTCTTGCCATTACATATACAATATATACACAATTTTCTTGCATACGTCATTGCAAGAAATGTATTATGACCAGTGTGGATATAGACAAATATTTCAGTATGTTGGAGAGTGCCCCAAACAAACTTCCATAACCTGCAGCAAGCCGAGAGCTGTAACATTCAGGTTACAGGAGGATGGCTGGGCTGATCCTTGCAGGTGGCCTTTGGATCAGATGGGAACCCCAGGGGTCTCACCATCACTCTTATCCACACTGTCCCTCCTCAGAGCTGGACACCAGATGACAGGTCAGACTGGCCAGTGGTGTTTCTTGTTCCCAAACAAACTGACTGGACTACAAAAGAGCACAGCAGGGGGAGGTGAGAGTTCATTATGCAAGACCCAATCTGAAGTGAATGTGACTGGTCAACATACTGGCAAAAATAACATTCACATCCCTAAAGGAAAAAGGAAATTGAGCCAGCAAATAGTGAAGTAGTGAAGACTGCAAATTTCATCTTGCTGTGCCATCTTGCAGTTTCAGTGCTCTCTTGCATGTAAGAAAAAATGTTTTGATGCAGAGATAAAATATCTTTGTATTGGACATTCCCTATGTTCTGGGATTCCTGTGTTAGCATTTTTTCATAAAGGCGTACCCAAACTCTAAATTCCAACCAAAAAAGTATACTCAAATTAGTTTTACAGCCGTTTTTTAAGCAACCTTTCATTTCCTGCTCATCTCTGCAAATAAATAAATAAATTAATAAAATGTTAATGGTCCTTGCTAATCTGATAGTATATTCCAGCCTTTGATCTCCATGAAGGAAAAATGATCAGAAAAGCATATAAAGTATGTCAAAGTCTGACACTGATCGCGTTTGCATTGGTTCCTTCATTTACAAGATTATGTTCGTGTGGCAACCTTGATGGAGCAGCATTAAATGAGATAAGCCACTAGAGTCTCTTAGAATGACATGACAGTATTTTTTTTGTGAAGATGTGACTCAGAATTTTAAAAAGCAAAAACCACACTGAAACTCTTTCCAAAAATATGATCTGGGGTTATTTGTTTCCTAGTTAAGGCTAAGGATGCAGGGAAAGATATGGAAACATTTTTTTTAATCTTCCAGTTTTAGAATGTAGTTTGCTAGATGTTCTTCAGGGCTGTACATTCACACTGCAGCTCCTCAGTGAGCAGTGGGAATCTATTTCTAAAGAAGAGCTCAAACATATTCTTAGACCTGCCTGATTTTGGGGGGATAGGAATACAGACTAGCTCCATGTTTCAAGAATCCCATCTCAACCCACCCTGTCCCAGGATCAGGGCAGCACAAACAAAGATCCTGTTTTTCCCTTTTCATTTTTTCTTATTCTTTTGAAGAAATAACAAAGTTGAACAGAAAGGCCAAGACCTGCATTGACTACAAGCGCTCTACAACTTTAAAATCTAGAAACTGAACAAAATCCGTTTTCTCAAAGATGAAACGAGGCTGTGGCTCTTTTTTAGCAGAAAGGAAGCTGCCACAGAACCCTCAATCTCATCTATATCCCTGTCAATATCTGCCAGGGACCTACAGCTCCAGTCTTCTCCAGCCCACAGAAGACTAACACTCCTTCCTCCTACTTTCCCAGAGCAAAATCAGTGGAATATACCTGTATCATTAAGATCTTCTGTTTCCAGAGAAGAAATCTGCAAAGACAAAACCTTTTATTTACTGAAGCTTTGCTGCCACGTCCTAGTTTATTCTGTGATCCTCCAAGTTTAACTTACACTAGGGACACAGTAACCACAACTCCAAATAAATCTCTCCAACTTGGAATTCTCTCAGCACCTGGCAAATCAGGTGGCTGTTCCTGTATTTTGATCCTTTGAAGTCACAATTCAGTTCATTGCTTTAGCCAGAAGAGAGAGACACAGCTAATAGATGTCTCACATCAACAGTTACAGTAACATTTCCTCTGCTGCAGGGATTCTTTCAAAAGGGCAAAGGTTGTTATTGCACACAACTTAATTATTTTAGGTCCTGCACCAAGACTGCATTAATGAACTAGACTAGAAACTGAGGACTGCTGGAAACAATCCTATCTTCTCCAGTTTCACACACTCTATGTCTCAATTTATCATTCTTTAGCACAAATTGAGAGTCACATGCATATTTTTCCCTTAAAAAAAAAGTTTTCCTTTTCCTTCAAATCACTATCAAAATAAGACATTAATGCATAAACCAAGTAGGAGGCTGAAAAACAACACAGAAACAATGAGTCACATTATTCACTGGGAGACTGATAGATACACAGCTATTACTGGAAAAGGGATAATACAAAGCCCTAATCGAAACAGAAATGCATCCATTGCTGGCGTGGAACAAAGTAGCAAAGTGTAYGTGAGGAGTAGTGAGAACGAAGACACATCACTGAAACTCAAGGTAAAGGAAAAATCAGGTTCTGCCATTACCCCAAATGGCAGAGTCTAGTTTGGGAAGGAGACAGTGGAGGGACATTATTATAGCTGGAGATAGAGAGAGGTGCAGTACTACATCCCTCTGTCAGATAAACACCATTTCCTGCAGAGGCCTCCAGTTCTGCAGGCTAAGATCTTCGTTCAGCACTCAGCTTGTGAGGAGAGAAATGACCTGTGAATCACTGGATTTTCCCTTCAGTTCCTCCATTACAAGGAACAGACTCTTTCTAGCTCAAGCATGTGAGATGGGGTGAGAACACAGCATGAGCAATTAGAGCCTTAACTTTTATGGTCTGCATCTTTGCTATAGCAAAGATAAGATTTAAAGGCTCTGAGGGTAACTTAGCCTGTTTGTTGAGGAAGAAAACAATTTTCTCGCTTGACATAATTCTTCACACAAGGCCAATCTAAATACATAGTTTTATTGCCATACCATTTATGGTTCGGAAGGAAACAGAAAGCTTACCTATCTGGACATGATCAATATCTACCAGTTTCAGAGCTGGAACTAATAAAACTTAAAGGGGAAAGAAGAAACAACACAAAAACCCAACCAAATAAGAAACTCTGAGAAGAATCTCATGCATTTTCCACCAGCTGCTGTATTTATTTACCCCCCACTATCCTCTCTACAATGCACAGGCCCCTAATGCAGGCGCAGCAGACACAAATTGGAGATTACTCTTTGACCCCTGTAGAYTTCAATCAATAGAATCACATGTGATCTGAAAATTAAATCCCTGAGGTTTTTGGGCATGTGAATGAGAGTGCAAATTCCAGATCTATTGACAAGGCTATAATCCTCTTGCACAACTGTATCACTTGAGCTGAAACAATATTAACATTGACATTTGACAATGGATGCATTGCTGGGTGGGGGAGTAGGACATGAGTTAAAATGAAGGAAATCTAATCATCAAACCACTAATGCTGTAGCACTAGGATTTATTGTGTTGTAAGCCCTGGACATTGTGCTTTGTTTCTCATGCTATTGAAATATTTTAGTGTGGTTTTTCTTGCAACACTGATGTGTAAAGAAATTTTAAATATCATGAAAGGATACAAACCTAATCAGAGTCTGTGCTGTAAATCCACCTAATTGTTCTCCTTGGGTAACACTAAGTATCAATCAAAATTACATCATTTGTTTATGACACTCTGGATCCAATTCTTGAAGGAACACTTTTTCTTCCAAAGAGCTACTTTCTCGTGAAAAGAACTGCTTGTAGCATCAACCAGGGCAGGTTCACCTAAGGACAGACTTTGCCTATGGCTCTCAGTGGTCTATATGGGAGTCTCAACTTCACTGGAGTGTGAAGACAATAAAAGTTTCTTGGATGTTCTGTAGGGATCATTTCTAAAGCCCAGTAACAAAGGAAAAAGAAAAACAGCTGAGGTAACCAATCCTGGTAGTGGAGCTAGATGATGTTAAGAAAATGCAAAGTATCTTCTGCTGTTACTTAAATCATTATCATGGTCAGAGATAAAGCTCAGAGGGAAGAGATGCACACTGGGCTGACGCATTGAAGCAAGGGAACRTCAATCTTCATCTTTCTCTGGCTGTTACTGACACCTCTGGTGAGATCTGSGTTGATCTTTTTCGCTTCTTCCTCATCACACACAACTTAGTGGCAGCTGGGTGAGAACAAACCCTAGGTCAGAAGCTCATGTAACCTGGTCTGCAATACACAGGACTGGAGCCAGGGAAYAAGGACTTTGGCATGATGAGGGCAATGCACCTGCAAATTCTGTCATTTAGATTTAGCCCTGTGAAAAGGGTCCAGGAGCATGAAAGGTGAAATGATGTGATGACCAAGCAGATCCAGCCAACTCATTAGGCAATGCTCCATAGACCCCTTATTTTTTTTAATAAAACCCCCACCCTTAATTTTCCACATTAAAATTGAATTAACACATCACATGAGCACATTCTCTAAAGCCCTGACATTAGTATGCATTTTAATAGCTAATTAAAAAACTTTCACCTCCTATAATTGCCAATAAATTCCAGACAGGACCTTCTTCCTGAGCTCCAAGCCAAGAGAGAAGGAAATGAAAATATGCTGCTATTGCAACTGTAGACAGGAGGCAGAAGCACAGATTTTCATGTTGCCTTTTACTAAGRACACGCTGTGAGAATCTGACATTAATTTCAGCCTAGAAGTCTTCCAGAGGAGGTATTCATCTTTCTGTTTTGAACTTGTGGATGTCACACTCATTCACACTAACTTTTTATTTGATTATTTTTTTCAGAAGCATAAAGGCMGAAATTCAGATATGCTCAGCTTTCACAGCACCCATTGTCTTTAACTGCACTGCAATCAGACAGAATAAGATTCTGGGGGAAAAAAAAAAGAGCTGTTTCTGTTTTGTCTCACAACATTCTGACAGATTTTACGATGTCACTGTGCGACAGTGACAATTACTCATATTCCAAGAAGCCCTGATGATCTATACGGGTGTCCATCTGCATCAGCCTCCTGAAAGCTCCTCTGGAAACTCTGTATGCATACATTTCAAACCCCAAGAGAGGGGAGAAAAGAATGTGATGTTTACCGAGTTTACAATGAGAGTTTATTTGGACTTTCGTCATTAAGGCTCTGTAGTCACAGTAAAGTCGATTTTCCTCATGCCAAGGAACACACAGCAAATAAAACACCAAAGGTTGGGCAAGAGTTTGGAGAGAGATCTTGAAGTCCTGGTTTAGATGCTTTATTAATATATGGAGTCAGTGCTGAGTTTTCTGCAGGTCCTTGATTCCAAACAGATAAGAGATCAAAGAARGCATCAAACCTTCCATGAATTGCAGAACTCTGCTCTTTGTGTCCTTCCAAACCGGCAAGACTAAAGATGCAATATTGAGGAAGGTGCAGTGATGGGAAATGCTGGAAATTATGCCTGTATTATAAAATATTTTAAAACACAGGACCACGTGTCTTGTCATGCACCSTTTGGGGTTTCACTGTCACCAGAAACTGAAAAAAAAAAAAGGAATTTTAAGAATCCCTCCAAAGTTTGTGAGAGAGAGCAAAAATTAAATTCCCTTCACAACACGTTTTTGCAAGTGTCTTTCTTATCATGAATCTAGAAAATTCAGCAATGCCCCACTCACAGAGTCCCATTGCAGAATTCCTGAGGGCCTGCTCTACCCCTAGGGAGAAGGGCTTTTTCCATTTCGATGTCATGAAGGAATTAATACCGCTAAATATAAACACTTAAAATAAAGGAACAAAAAAGGCAGTTCCCTCTCCTGGTATTTGCTGCATCTCCACGAGGGGTCTCTGCAGACGCAGCTACGGCAGCAGGAGCTGCACCACGGGTGGGCAGGCGATGAGAGGGGTGGGTGAGGGGATGGGGGGTGATGTGATGGGGGTGATGATGAGGTGGGGATGATGTGACGGGGATGATGAGATGGGGGTGATGAGATGGAGGTGATGAGATGGGGGTGATGAGATGGAGGTGATGAGATGGGGGTGATGAGATGGAGGTGATGAGATGGGGGTGATGAGACGGNGATGGGGGTGATGAGACGGGGGTGATGAGATGGGGGTGATGAGATGGGGGTGATGTCATGGGGGTGATGTGATGGGGGTGATGAGATGGGGGTGATGTGCTGGGTGGCTTCACAGCCACAGCAGGTTTGATGGAGAAAAACTGAGGAAGAGGCCAGAAGCACACGGATGTGCTACTTGCTCTGGTACACCACCCCAGCCCCAGAGGCCAGCAACAACTGCAGCTCTGGGCATTCACTGCACACAGCTGTGACAGACAAAGTTTTTTCTGCCCTTTCCCTCACTGCATTCGTTTTCAACACAGACACAGTGAAAGTAGGAGTGACCAAGGCTTTTTAGTTCCTTTGAATAGCCCTGGTGTTCCTGTTGTTTTCCTTTGTTAATACTTCCTCCTACCAGTATATTGTCAATGCAGGACACTAAGCTGCTTTTTTGGATGAGATAGCCTAACTTAAACATCATCTTGAAGGGTGCTTTACTTTTTCTTCCATTTTAAGCTTCTAACAATTAACACTGCAGGCAGTGTGTTCACACTCCTGATGTTTGTCTGCCTGTGCATGTGCACCCAAATTTACCTGTCAGAAAATTAGTCATTTTCTGTAAAACAATTATGAAAAACATAGAAAATAGAGTCAAAAGAGACCTCAGGATTATTACGTCACCCAACCAGCTTCAGGAACTAAAAATCAACTCCATGTAATGCATTTTTGATAATTATCAGCACAAGCAGTTCTTTAATATTTGTAAAGATGGAGTTTTCCAGACTTCCCAGGGAATTGATTTCCATCTTTCCCAATAGAAGAAGGTCTCCTGGTCTCTCAGCCGTGGTTATTCCAATAYCTTTTAAACACATGTGTCCTTTTACTCTTGACCATTTACACTGAAAAAATCTCAATGCCTTCTTTCTTCCCCACTTGGCTAAGGACATACTTTGCTCTTCCCTGCTGAGCATTGAACTGCTCTCACACAAAAAGGACTCCAGTTGAATCAAAGCCCAGGCATTTCTATGCCTGTTGACCCACTGGGATGGACAGCTTCTCAATTTAAAGTGTGAGATATATTTTCTAAATGTGTAATATTTATATTTCGAATGTATTCACTTTAATAAAAGACTTGTGGCTTCAGTATGAAACTGGCATACAAGCAGTATAGGCACTCAGACTTCTCTTGCCTGACTAAATTTTCCAATTAATTTCAGCTTATCTCATGCCTTGAAAAACTACACTGAAACACCTAAATCAAAGAAGCTTTCTTTATTACTTTTGTCTAAACATTACAGTGTTTAGAGAAAAATTTTAGTCTTTCTCCTCATCCAAATCAGAAAATCAAATCTCTGTACACTGAAAGAAGCAAAAAATATCTGTCCTGGATTCAAATATTCCCAAATGATGTTTAATCCCAGGCCGCAAACACAGCTGCTTTCTGTGATACAGAATGTTCTTTAGTGTATATAAGCTTTTCTGGGCATGGAGGGAAAGGCTCAGMGTTTAATGCTCTTATTTTCATGTTCATATTTTGATACAGAAAACTGATCAGATAGAGGTGAAAGGTTATTTGATGCTTTCTTAACCCGATCAATATTACAGGGCTTCTTATCTCTTTAGTAGAGTCACTGGTCTGGAAAAAGATCTTAAGGTGCCAAACTCCTCCCGCCTGCTTAGCTAAAGTAAAAGGCATCCCAAACCCTGGCAGCACTGAACATAAACGTTTAAGGTCTGAAACTGGTTCTGGTTCAGCAAACTCCACTTTCCTTAGTCCCCAGCAAGAGTGGGCATCCAGAGCCTCWCAGGGACAGAGAAAGAAAAAAAAAAATAGACGGGAAAAACAATCCCAAACAAAAAACCTACGAAAAAGTAATTGAACGAGCACTTTCCTGCTTCACTGAATTTCTATCCTATGAAGCATTAACCATTTATAATGTATACAGCCTTCTCCCTGAAGGCTACCAGAGCCTTTTACAAGCGTTTTATGCAAGACTCAGATGTAACAGTGCTGAATTCCATGTTTACAAAGCTTGACAACAATTTACTTCAGATTTTACAATAAACTCTGTGTGTGGATGAGTATGAGGAGTTTGAGGTACATATTTTCCCGTGCTGCCTTCTAATGGCTTTTTCCTACAGGGCAGGCAAGGCACTGTATCCATATCTACTGTGAAAAGGTCTCATCTCAAACAGGCTGGACTTTCACACCTGGCAAGGCATTGATCTCCTGCCTCTTTGCTTGAATTTGTCATTCTAGGTATTATTTCTTGGCTTTTGTAAGCATAAAGAAGATAAAAACCATCAGATACTCTAAAAATATCCCAGAGAAGAAATGAAAGCAGACGTGCAGACATGTCCCTATTATCTTTTCCATCAAATTTTGTGCGTTTCTTATGCACATGGCAACAGTGTGCATTCTGGCTCGGATTTGACTGATGAGGTTCATACCTACACTGCTCCAGCCCACTGCACGAACGAGTAGGAGCCACGCTTCTCAGGAGGCTTCAGACTGCACGGGTACATCAAAATGCAATTCCCTAATGCAGGGAGTGGAAGCAGGGCAGCTGCCACCAAGAGAAATCCCGCATGTGATGGGTGTCTCGCAGCATCACTGAAGATCTGGTGTGAAGAATGGCCAGGCTGACCTAGCGCAGCAAACAACTGCCCAAGGTAACTTGTATTATTCATATTCTTTACTTCCAAGGATAACAGCATGCTTAACAACCCAGTTTAAAAGCACWTTTTTGGAAACTTACAGCCACTTCTGAGTGATGGATCTGTACTAGACCCCTTTGGGGGCCTCATGGAAAGAGCTGTTTTCTGGTTAATTTCCATCCTTTAAAGAAGGTTGAAGGAAGATTTGTAGCCGATAACATCAGAAAGAAGGTACATAAACCCATTCAAATCACACAGACCCACACATTGAGTGAGACAGGCATTGAAACATTTTCCTAGTCCCAAGTATGCCTCACTAGGGAATTTGGAGCTCTTTCTCTTCCAGTTTGCAGGTGAGCAAATGCCACTGAACTAGTCCACGTGGATTTTAGTTCTATCTATCTAATCCAAGGGGATGAGAATTAGTAGTGACAGAGGCTAATTATAGTACTTGAACACAAGAATCTTAATTGAAATAAATCAATGTCAGCAATGATGGTAGGAAGAAAGAACTGATTGAAGAGATTTAAAATGGAAAAGAGGAGACTGAATTACCCTTTTAAAGTTTCCAGAGTGTCTGTGGCTGGTTCGGAGCAGAATGTTTTTTCACAGGGGAAAAAAACAAAACAAAGCCAAGCAAAACAAAACTCCCCCCAAAGCTGCCACCACCACATGCAACTGCTCTCTTTTATGTCACTCAGAATTATTGCCACAAGCATTTTGAAGATTAGAAACTGGGATGGGTTGCAGTTGTTATGACTATCTGGCTCAAAAATTCAAGGAGGTATCTGAAACACGAGAGAACTGGAATACAGAAGACAAAGACTAATTAAGAATATGGGCTGTGTTGCAGCTCTATTCTTCCTAAGCCATGTGATCTCTGGACAGATAACCATTTGAGCTTTCCTGGGTCCCTAATGTTCCAGGAATTAGAAATATCTCAGCAAACAATTATTTTTAATGCTTTTCTTTTATTTTCATCTGTAATGAGCCTAGTAAAACTGATAAAAATATTTCCAATTCAGCTATCCCTCATTCAAAAATGAAATGTAGTCATAAGAATTGCATAATCTTAATTTCTTTCCCACCTCCTCTTTGGTGGAAAAATCGTGGTACAGATTACAGGCTGATAGAATATTTCATCAAGTTTCATTCTTGTTTCTGCTGCACCAAATGGGGTACAGTCTAGATTCCCCTACCTTAGTTTGCCAGCTTTGTCAGTCACTACTACACAGGTACAATCTCTTTGATGTGTAAATCTATAAGGATTTACAATGGCTTCATGCAGACAGCAGTGGCACAAATTAAGTAGACACCATCATCTGTTGTTGCCATGGAAGGGGCAGAGCTGGAGACCAGGGCAACTCAGGTAGCAGGAGCCAATCATCAGCTACCCATCCTCCCACTCTGGTAACTCATTTATCCTTCAGAATTGGAAATGGCCAAATCAAATTAGGAAAGATCAGCTGGCAATTCAGAACCTGTCTCTCCTGCTTAGGCTCCATTTAATCCCAGTCCATGGTTTGCCTTGTTTTATTTCTTGTCCTACTCGTTTTCCCTCCCTCCTTGTCTGTCTCTCTCTGAAGCAGCACTGCATGTTAGTTACCCTGACAGATGTTTTTGTTGTCATGCATCCTCCTTGTTTATTGACACATGGCTAGACAGCTATTAGAAATTAATTAGAGGATTAATTACACCAAAGTCTGCTCCTGCACACAGCAGTAAAGGCTATTGCCAGAGCTGGGTTTCAGGTTTCCCCACACCATTCAGATTAAGCATGTGAAGCAGAACACTCCTGTGTGTGGCAGGGGTGACAGCGAGGGTCGATCACCGCTGAGGGTCAGACCTGCAGGCTGCTCTCAGGGCAGGCATCAATGAACTTCACCACCAGGCTCCTCAGGCTGGGTTTCACCCCTCTACTTATCCCTGTTGGGGCTGCTGTGCAGCGTGTGACCAGGTCAGCCGGCCATGGAGGACAGAGATCTTTCCCAGCCTTGCCTCCATGCTATTTTGTCTTTGCAGTTTTTCAAGGTTATTTTTACCTTAAGAAATTGCTCAAACCCCAAWGTAACAGCCAGAATCGCCTGACATTCAGGAGGTCCATTTAGGAAGCAAATCCAGAACTCATCACTACTGGTTTGGAAAGTTAAAAACCTGCTCTGRGAAACAATAAAACTGAACTTTATTCCGTCTTTTCTCATCTTTCCCTACAACATTGAATGCTCTTTTAGTGCAAGAAGAATGTTTCTCCCATTAAACTCTCATCAGCTGGCATATATTTTTTTTAGAAAAACATGAGTTATCAATACGCTAGCAGCTAGATTAAGGTTTTATTTTGCATGACCCAAATTTGGCCATGATTTTTTTTCCTATATATATCTGCATAATATTTCTCCACAAAAATATCTCAGTTATCTTTCACTTTTAATACTGCTTCTTGGAAATAACAGAGGTCAACAATTAATAAGCTCATTAAAACTTACAAGCTGCTTTGATTAATATTCCTTGTCTAGTTCCTTGAGAAATGTACTGTAYCTCCCAGGCTAATGAAGACAAGGCAGAGTTATTTAGGTGTTTGTTAACAAAGCTGATTTGCATATAATTAACTGAAAAGAACTCTGTATTTACAAGGGAAACTCTGCCAATCTCTTTTGCTAGGGTGTTTTATGTAAACAGACTAACTCCATGCCAAATTAACAAAGCAAGTTATGTTCTTAAAAAACTAAATTAACTCAAAGGAATACAATTTTGGGGGCTATAACTGATAAAAAGTAAAGCACATATTAGAAAACAAACTGCCTTCTTTCAAATGCTGTTTATTCTGTCATGTGGGATTTTTTCTTGTATGCGCTCATTCTTTTAATTAGTTTGATTGGTTTTTAGACATTTAAATGAACAAAGACTCTCACATTGGATTGCTCCTTCCTATGACCTACTTACAGAAGAAATTAGTACTATTTCAGCAAAGCCATGCTTTTGCACAGATGTCTTCTATAAGATTGCTTATTCTACACCTGTTGAATACCCTGAAGCTCTGAATATGAAATGTTTTATAAAATAACTAGCACTTGCAGCCTGCAGGGTGACCAGACCTTCACTTAAAATATATTCCAATTCAGACAAAAATAAAGGCACGGGCCTGTAGTCATTCACTTCCCATTTTGTCATCATGATTTCTTCACCAAAAGGGTTTTCAGGTGTTGGGAGAGGCTGCCTAGGGACATGGTTGGGTCACTCCACCTGGCAGTACTTGGAAATCATRTAGATGTGCAATTTAGGGACACGGTTTGCTGCTGGACTTGGCACTGCTGGGTTGGTGGCTGGGCTTGATGATCTTGGAGACCTTTTCCAACCTAAACAATTCTATGATTCAGAGGAACACTTGAGAGAGCAAAATCACCCTAAATTAACAGCTAACTATCCAGTGAGATCTTAAAAATTAGGATCACGAGAGGCTGCATAATAGCAAAACACAGATGAAGGTACATGAATCTGTAGATCAAATAGTAGAGAGGGACCCAAAAGCTCCTAATTCATGACCTGACTTTGCTACAGGATCCTGTATGACCTTGGTTGCATCATTTTTCCAAGGCTAAGAGGAAATATGTTTTAAAAAAAATAAAATCTATAACCGTATTGAAATCTTATTTACATCAGGTTGTATGATGTATAATCTGATCTCACTGATTATATCCAACTTCCAATGTGCCTCTTCTACAATTACTACAATTACTACAATTACTACATATACTCTACTATTACTTTACTCGCCCACTTCATACCCAATTCTCCCATTTATTTTTGTATAAAACATTTAGGAAAACAAAAGACAGCACATCACAAGCCAGTTCCTGCAGGGGACAAGAAGTTTGAGGAAACTTTCCTGAAGAACTTTGTCTACACCGAGAAAAACTCCAGGAACAGGACAAGGCATTTAAATCATTAAATAAATAAAACTCTTTCTTAAAGCAGAGGCAGAAAACRGTGAGCAACAGAGCTTCCAGATTCCCAAACCCTTCTCTGCTTTAGTTGCTACCACAGCAGCAGTGTGCAGCACGCAGAAGAAAAAGAACATATTAAAGGAAAGCTTTTGGACACACTGGCACTTCCAGTTATGGACTTGTTACGTGAGATGGACAGAATCTGCCCTCTGTGGGCAAAAAACAAATAGCAAACAAACAAGCAAACAGCCACCCCCAAATCATCAGTAACAAAAAGCCAGTGCATCCAGTGTTGTTTGATCAGACCTGAGGAGAAAAAAGCCAACCCACAAACCAACCATAAAGGAAGGGACCAAAGCGGGGAGTGGGAGCGAGGAGGAAACAGGATGATGAGTTTGAGGGTCTTCCACTCTGCTGTTCTTATTCGTTTCAGAAAGGTTGTTTTCTCAGCTGTCTCCATAGCTGAGAAGCTCAACAGAGACCTTTGCTAGTGCTGACAGCCTGCTGGTGCATGACTGAGAACTGACCTATTTGCAAAGCAAGAATAGACCAGCAAACCGCGAAAAAGCAATGGCTGGGGAAGCTGTCATGGTCTCTCTGTTACTGGTCTAAATTATACCCAATTACCCAATGCAAATGAGAAGAAAGAAAAACTTTCCAACAAAAAATCTGATTATATCCCTGTGAAAAGGCTCCACAACAAATTAAATCATTACAAGTAAAAATAAAAACGGTAGCGTGAGTTTTGATTTTGGAATGCCACAGGGAAGTCAAAAGCTTCCTAGGCTAAGAGGTCTGCCCTGAAATAGGGTATCCTTTACCATAATTTATTWTTGCTTTATTCTAAGTGTATTACAGCTGACACACTGCTAGTCAGGATCATTGTAAGCCAGTATGTGAGACAGTACCCTGGTGAGTACCCCTAGCCCTACTGAGTTGAGTACAAAAGCTAGTGCTGTAAAATGGACAGAGCTATATAAGAATCAGTCTTTAATTGCAAGAATAACTGGCAGCCAGAACATGGATCATTCAATGGTGCTAAGCATAAAACCACTGGAAAGAACCTGAGAGATAGACTAGAGAATGGCATTAAAGGATAATTCACCATTTTCTCCTGACCTAGATCATTCTTATTTTCCCWCCTACAACATTTGTAAAACTTTATCACCTCATAAATATTACTAAAAAAARWTWAAAAAAAAARRAAAAAAAAAAAGGATGGCACTAAAGAAAGTATTTTTCCCACTACTRCTGGATAATTCAAGTCACACACAGACAAATGGACATATATGAGTTTTGTGCCAACTCTCATTTTGCTGCTTCATTATTAATAGTAGGATACTTACTCTAATCACAATTGCTACTCTCTAGACAGAGTCTACAAAATACAATAAATATGAATCAAGCCATTTGCAAAAATTTACTGCTGGAAACGGATGAATATTCCGGGAGAAAAACTGTCTGGCACTGTAATGCATAGACCACGTGAGACTGATCTCAGCCTTAGCACGTCAAATCTGAAAGAGCAAGACTGCTGTCACCAAGCTTTTTCTAGGGAGAACTGTGATAAAGACCCATTCTCTAGAATTTTTCTGCCTGCATAGTTTATTTAAACCTAACTTTAATATGGCAAAATTTGTGCCACCTTAGAAAACTGCAGCAGTTAATTCAGTGCTGTAAGGACAGAGCTGTGGAAAGGGGCTCAGGTGGAAAAGGATCAGGTCCCAAGAACCTCTCTAACAACCTGCTTTGCATCGACCTGAAACATCAATGCAGTGTTTACTGGTGTGGGTAGGCAGTCCATGGTAAATCTAATTAAATTGAGGAACAAAAGGACCCCGGAGTGTGCAGAACCATGAATGGAGCCTGCCTTTTAGACATTCACTCTGAATGATTGTGTGTTCCCAAGGCTTTCAGAGACTTTCTCTTTGGAAACAACGAAAGAGTGAAAAAGGGACTTTTCTTTCTACTGCAAGGTGAGGAAGTTAGATAATGCACCTCATTAATTACAGGCAAATCATCACCACTGCACACGAAGCCAAAGAAGAGGCCAGGCTGACTTTTTTTTTATTATTGTTCAGTCACAGTGACAGAAAAATAAGTAATAAATCAGAATCAGAGTGCACTTGATGGTTTTATTTTGCAACTCATCTTGCTATTGTGACAGCCTGACACTAATTAGCACTCAATGCACAGGGGATGGATTGCTGTGGCCAATGGATCTCATTAACTGCWGTGAAATTTTCATGCCAAGACCAAGCACAACAAAGAACAGAGACCCCAGCAAATCGCCTGTCAGCAGCTGTGAGCATCACCASGGAGCCATGGGTGCACAGATCAAAGGGCACAAAGAAGGTCCACATAGCCAGCTGCATAGATTTTCACGGATTTATTAACTTGTTATCTTGTGAAGGCAGAGAACCTGCCAAAGAGAAAAGCCCAGTGTCCACAGTCTCTCAGCACTGTTTGGGTTCTGCCAGCCCATGGAGAGGGACACTGAGGGCACCTCAGAGCCTGTGGCACTGCTCTTTCACGTGTCTGTGTATCAGCAGATGTGCCATTCCAGGGGTGACCCAGTTTGTGATCACCTTGGGGATAGGGATGGAAAGACACATTGTGGGCTCCCTGCTTTGACCAGCTGCCTATTTGCATTAAGCTTATAAGAAATTGATTCTTTGAGACTTGTCAAGCATGGTTGGAACTGCCCAGCAGCTCCATTAATAAAAAAGGAAAGGCAGGAGGGAAGAAGAGTCRAGAGAGATATCAAAACAATCATAGCCACAAGCACTGAGTGACTGCCTGATCCTCCTTTAGGAAATGGGGCTCCCAGCTCTCCCTTCAGCTGCACYCATCACCTGTCCCCATGTGCCTCCCACAGGCACTGTCACAATCATCCTGGGCACACCACTGAAGGCAGATGACTCTATTTCACGGACAAAACCTAAAAGTCAAATGGATCACTGCAGTAGCAGAGACTCCYTTGATCTTGACCCTCTTTTGGTCAAACGAGACTCATCAGTCACAAAGTTTCCCCCATCAGCCTGTGCTTTACCTAAACCAAAATAGCAGAAGAGCCAATAGTTTAGGCTCCCAGGTGATCCCACAGAAATGGTGGGGTGTGACTGACTCCAGGTCTGAACTAACAGGGAACTCATAGGGGTGGGCTTTCATCCCTCAAATGCCCCTGTGTCTTGGATGCAGGCACGGTGGGAGCTGTATTACACTCATTAGGTGACAACTCCAGTCCATGCCAGACCTCCTCCAGCCCATTGCTGAGGCAGAGGTTTCCCAGCATCTTCATTATCCTACAGCTTTTCTAAGAAGTGTGAAGCCAATTCTGCTTAGAAACATGCTTTAGGGAGAAGCTCGTGTAGAGGCTGGCAGGTCCTTTGGATTACGGCAGCTTGCAGGAGGTAAAGACTCAATTAAACAATAAAACATTAAGACTATGAGTGGATCCAYTTTCTTAAAACCCCTTCAAGGAATAAAGCACTTATTAGCCTAAATGTTTGTGCTGAGTCTATAATTAGTCCTTCATTTTTTTAAAGGGTGACTTCTGAACTGAAAATACGAATACACATTTTCTTAAAAGAGGGTCATTTCACATAAAAATTCTGTATGTAAAAAGGTTGCTTTTAACTAAATTGTTTTTTTTTTTCTTTCTCTTTGCAATTTCAAAAAGTAATAACAGATCAGAATTGGACCTCCAAGCAGCCTTAGTGATCTAATGGCACTTGGATTTCCTTTTTCCCAAAGATRTGAGTCAAAATACAGTATTTAGACTGCAGGCATTAAGAAAAGGTCATTAGTAGCTTTTCTTTTTTGTTTTTGAGATGAAAACCAAGTTTGATTATTCGTATTCCCTTTTAGAGATTGTCTCAGTTATTTTAACCAAGAAATGTCATCTTATGTTTGCGGTACAGCAGTCTGGAATGTAGAGGTCTGCTAGCTACCCACAACCTTCCAGGCTTAGCTGAATACTTCATCAAACAGAAGACAGTTTCTGGCACACAGAACTGGAATATCTTGGACCACGCTCTTTCTGGTCAGGCCTGTGTACGTAGCTTATTTATTTATGGCATTTTTAATAGATGGAACATCAATATTTGATGACGTCCTATGAATGATTAAAAATCAAGAAAATCAAGAACATGAAATACAAACATCTACTTTTAAGTGACGATGGGGTTGTGATATCCATAAATAAATAATTTGGTGGCCAGCTCCAGCTTTCTGAGATTGAGTTAAATGAACAGGCACTTCAGTGGATTTACAGCATGTTTACAGCCATGTGTGTGGGAACAGAATCTGACCAAGGGATTTCAAAGTGGATTCTAATGAAGTTATCCCAGAGCAGTGTGTGAATTTTTAGGTCCTTAGAAAATGTATTATTTAAATAAATATATATAAAATCTTTGGTTAGAGAGGGACAAGCAAATTAAATTTAGATAGATCTGGCTCTACTTTTGCTTTTCAGCTTCTTTATGATAAACAACAAAGGCCTAGTTTTACCTCAAAGAAATCTGCTCTAGAAAGAAAACCAGAAAAAAAAGCTTTTAAAATGTGTGAAACAATACACCTGAAAACAATTTTCWGCAGCTGAAGAGTTCTTCACACTTTATGCTCTCATAATTTAATTGACAGGTAATATTCATTAGACTTGCTGCTGTTGTTTAGCTGTTTCTTAAACAAAAAGCATTAGTTAGCCAGTAGAAAATACTTTTTGTCTTACAGCAGTGAACTGAGATGAAGGCCACAATAGCTAAGTATTCTACTTGTGTATAATAATAGCCTAGAAGACTCTATTGCCTAGAATGACAAAAGAGAAAACATAGAGGTAATCCTAATATCATAGTTTCACAGATGTGGGCTGATTCACAGAGCAATAAAATAATTGAGTCTGGTAGTGCAATGACTGAATATACTTCTCATGCATCCTCTGTCTCCAGCAATGAGAAAATTCCCTTGTCCATCACAGTTTGAAGAGTATGAAACTGTAAAATCCCCGCTGCTTTTCTTTGTGGATAACAGGAAAACAACGAGGTAAAAGTGTGAGAAGACAAAGACAGGAGATAAAGTAGATTTTAGGGCTGTTGAAGTTAAAACTTCTAGGATATTTATGTCAAAACCCACCAAACTACTAATGACAACTCGAGAGAGGCTGCAGTCACCTCTAATGGAAGACATCACAAGTCAAAATTCAGATTTTGCCTGACGTGTCTTGAATCAGTGCAATCATATCAACAAATTGAGTATAAATTTTCTAAATCCCAAATGATCTTTTTCCAAATATGTCTGTGTGTGTGCTTGTGTGTGTTTGTAGTTTAGGAAACAAACCCAATATATTAGTACACGTAGCTACATGCATAGGTGCAAAATAGTGAATTGAACAGGTGTCATTTTTCTGTTTCTCAGAACTAAGCAGATGTCATCTCTTTCTTGCCTTGTTGTGTTTTATTACTGCTCTGTGAATATATTTCTGAGCACTACCTTGGACACCTCTGACTTTTCCTGACACTGTAAGTTGTTCATGTACTATTTGTTTCTGCAGTGAATTTACCCGATTCCCTCCCATTTTGTGTGTGCATGTGCCAGTAGGACCTTGCAGTTGGTTTTACCCACATGATGGTTTTATGTGCAGATCTCAAACACCATTATAAAGTTGTATGGATTGTTATTTCCCAGCAGATGATACAAGGATGTGAATACGTTAAGAGAAATGACCGAGAACTGTTGACAAATTTATGGATCAACCACGAGTTGAGGTCTCTTGACTCCCACATCACTGCCAAAAGCTTCCCAACAGCTCCATGAGCATCAGTACCACAGGAAAGTGCAAACTGTCTTTTGCCTTCATAACTGAAGTATCAGTCCTTAAACGAAGGGACATGGAGCTTGCTTGTCTAGCAGCATCTCTTTTATCCCATCTAGAGACTGTGCATTGCCAAGAGACAGACAGCTACAGTGCCATTATGCAGGTGCAGTATCACCCTCAGAGGGGGATGGGGACTSCAGATGACAGATCCAGCATGTAACCTGACATGAAGATGTCCCTTGACACACAGATTTCTATTAAGGACATGAAGMCACTGAAGAATCCTGCTGGCAATATTGCGGGAGTGACAGCAATTAACCAGAATCCATCTGACACAGGGCTATTCTAAAGAACTGAAATTTTAATTAAAARCTGGAGCCCTTCACAGGTTTGCACAGTATTCTCCTATTTGGTTCCTCTCTGTGGTGGTTGCAAATTATAGCTACCCCTTCCCTCCATGTTAATTAAATGTTGTTAACCTGACACAATTAACTCCACCTAATTTTGTTTTTTTTTGTTTTCTTTTTAAAACATTCATTAAAGAAACAGAACTCAAGTGCTATTTAGTATTTGCCAGATTCCCTGGTGGTTAAATACAATAATGCTCCTTGTTAGAYCTCTCAGGGTTAACCTGATTAATTAATTTATCTCCTTTAGAAAATTTCCCTGCATGCTGACAAAAGATCAAATCACAGCAGAAAGGTTCTCTGCTCGCCAGGCACAAGTGTGTTGTCAGCGAGTCAAATGCAGCTGCTGGTGGTTCCACCTCAGCCACGGCAGTGGCTGGATAAATGGCCTGTTCTAGGARCATCAGCTCCCTGGCACTGCTGAGTTGCTGTGGGTTCCACAGCTTCAGTAACAGCAATGTGGGAGAGCTATAGGTCGGCAGCAGCAGATTTTTCCTCCCTTTGTTCACCCTCTCTGTTTCGCAGGGCATGTCCAGACAGGGGAGTTTAGCTCACACTTTTGCTGAACCTGATGTCTCTGCTGAAAGACCTTTTACTTTGGAGAGGAACATCTCCCGCTACAGTTCAGAACTGATACAGCCTATTGTTTACAAAACAAAACAGATTTTGTCTGATAAATTCAGTGCAGTATTTTGGGAGAGACCCTAAGGCTAGAAAGAGGAGAGGATCCATGCAGACTGCTCTCCAGACTGACCCTGGCCAGAAACCTGGAGAAGAGCAAAGGAGCAAGGTAAGTACACAGAGTGCTTTCCCAAAATAATCTCCAGTCTCCAGACAATTGGAGGGCTGGAGTCTTTTGAGSCAGACACAGTCTTTATGTGTTTAATAACAATCAGTGTATATATTTTTCATTCATTTGCCCAGCACAGTGTGGAACTGTGCAGTCCTTTGTCTTCTATGGTGTCCTTCAACCAGGAATCCGGGAACACTTCCCAAAGTCTCATTGCCCTCACGGATGCTGGGTAGACAGGGGGGCTGTCAGTAATATTTTCACTCTGTTCTTTTTGTTACATTGTGAAACTGAGACTTTAATGCCTCAAATTCAAATGTTACCCCATTTTGGTATTGCTGAACGTCAAGCAGATGTTTTGGAAGGTGGGGTAGGAAACGAGATTGAAGGGAGTGGGGAGAGAGGAAGAAACTGCTCTACAAAGTCATACAAAGAATTTAAACTCTGATTTAAATTAAGAGATCTTTTCTATTTTGCCAAGTGAAGCTTAACCATCAYGGAGTGTGGCAAGTTTGATATTGGCTCAAGGAGGAGCCTCTCCTTCTAAGCAGAGCCTTCTGGATTGGTCCCTCTGTTTCAAACTTTCACAAGCTCTTGATTTCACATAAACTTGAGTGGTCCACCCAAGCAGTATCCTAYCTGCAGCCACGGCCAGGAGCAGCTATTGTGAGCTGCCTCATTTAATTTCCATGTGGAGAGTCAGTCGCAGAATCCAGCTCGACTGAGAAGCTGTTTAGGAACCTCCCAGGGCTTGCCTCTGTGAAACTACTCCCAGGCTTCTGTTGAGGATGCTCCCGAAATACGACCCATGAATGGGGTACTTTTCTAATGCAAACCTCTCCCTTTAATTTCAATCTCATTTTCCTAAAGCTCCTCTGATGCTGCCTGGAATCCTGCCAAACATTCATTYCTTTGCCTGTTTGTCACACATGGGTGGGATTAATGTTGGTTTCGTTTTGGCTTGGTTTTTTCTAAGAGGCTAATTACAGGCTGATTCTAAGGTTAGGTGCATACAGTCACTTGTCCAGAAGCAAGCCAATTTATGTATCTATACCCATAAAAATCTCTGTTGTTTTTTATGGCCCCTCCTTTACTTCCAGGTGTTTTTCCTCCGTGGATTTGTGTAAATCAGTCTCCAGGGCCAGGAATACCGTCTCTGGCTGGCTTGATTTGTTTGACGTATTTTCGAGCTCAAAACACCATCACAGTAAAGCAATATTTTCTGCAGTAATTTAAGAGGAAAATGGAAATCACTAATAATAAGAGAGAGGAGGAGTTTATTTTTGAAACAGCCTTTTACCTACATAAAAGACCCTGAGCTGAATTATTCTTCCTGCCTAGTTAGTAAATCTGTCTTGATTGCATTCACCGACGTTGGAAGTTTTGTAACTGAAGATAGGATTTAGCCAGGCAAACCTACCTTGCATTTTCATATCTCCTGCTGTCACTGATGCTCTATACTTACAGCTCCTACATCCCTCTGAGAGTGCAGAAGGCTATGTAAATGTTCATTATTGTTATTACCCACTTTACRTCCCTGTACCACATGCCTTTTACAGCATATGGTCCCCCATTCAGCAACTTACATAAGCATATGCTTAACATTAGGCTTCCTGAGTGCTTTTTCTAAGTAGAGATAGCTGTTAAAGCTGGCTGATACTTTTACCTAAAATGTTTGCTTTAGTGTAGACAGGGGTAAGACCTTCGTGCAGCCACTTTAATGTTTAAGGTTGAACTTTGAGGCTGGGAACCTACCTCAAACTGATATTTTGAGGGAAAGAATCTAGAAAACTGATTAATTTGATGAAAGAAAGAATACRGAAGAATGCCTCCCTCTTCACAGACACATGCATGTACACATAATCACTCATTCTTTTCATTTAAAACATAAAATACAGTAATGATGTAAACCACTTAAGTAGGAAACTGTGGTGACCCTAATTTCTGGAACAGCCACTTGAGTTTTTGCACATTTACCCTATTTCCCGCCCAGAGGATCTGGGGATTCCCTTGGGATAGATGGAGGACGATTTCTTTTATAGCTAAGCCAGTCATCCTCTTGGAATGCTTTCCTGCTGAATAGAAAGCCTTGGAGCTCAGCCCAGGGCCTCAGATGCAAATTCCAGGTAGGCAGGCTGCAGCTCTGAATACATGAGCACTCGTATTCGGGAGCTTCATTTATTTTAAAAATGAAATTATGAACAATTTCCCCACTTCTCAATTTCTTTTCAATAAACTGAAGGTTACAATGCCTCTTACTCCAGAAATGTGACATGGAAAGAAGCACTTTATAATTTTAACTGGCTCCAATAGTAAATAAGAAGAAATCCCCTTCAGGTTGGTATGGAAGGAAAGAAATGATACAACTTAGTGCAACTTTCAACCAGTGGTTCCTGACTTACAGCCAAGCACTCCAGCTTTTCATATGGGGTTTACAGGTATACACACACACAAGAAACACACAGAGCAAAATCTGCCTGAGGAAATAAACAACATCCGTCATCAGAAGGCAAGAGARAAACACCATGTCCAATTAAGAGAAGAGCCATTTTTCTCTTTATCTCCATCCTTGATCTGCTTAAATTTTAAACATTTCAGATGCTCGCTGTAACAAAGGTCTGCTTTCACTGGAGGTGTATGATTTCTATTTTGACACACGTCAGTGTCCCAGGGAGACAGTAGACGCTGAATTTCTTGGCAGCGAGTTCATTAACTGRAGGCTGTGTATTATCAGCCTTCCACCAGCTCCTCCACGCTCTGTTTCACTGGGCTCCAGGTACCAAAATTGTTCCCTTTTTCTGCACTTTTTAAAAACCTCTCCAAATCCATTCGGTGATCACGTGCAGTTTGCGTGTGATTGAGTGGGTCAGGCTTTCAGCAGACTAAAAAAATCATGGGTCACATCATCTGGGGACTTAACAAATAAGAATAACAAGGAAATTTGGTGGCAAACRATATTAATAATTCACCTGTCCGTCACTGCAGCTCACAATTGGAGGAAGATCCTCTCTCCTTTTGATAGATAGGCAGGAGGAAAAGCCCTGTCTCAAATGATTAAAGGAGGCGGTATATAACAAGCTTTCCCCATGCTGAGAGTGCCAAGAAAGAGGCTGGTCAAYGATATTTAAACACACATTATCCTTCCATCTTCCTGTCATTTTGTTCTGCAAGCTGTTCAGATTTGTCTGTGCCAGTGAGGCGGCTGTGAAAAGCAGCTGAGCAAACAAAGAGAAAAATCAGTCTGAGGATTTGGATTTCAAAATCTGTCCTTGGATTTTTTTTCCCCGATTTCCCTTCTTCTTTTTCCTCCCTCTCCTCTCTTTCTGACCCAACATCCCATTAACTTTTAAATACACCAACACCTAAGTAGAAGAGAGGCAAAGCAGCCAAGTGGAGAAAATGCTGCTGTGTGAAAAGATGCAGAGAATTTTTTTTAATCTCCTCTCGAGACAGTGTCTGAAGCACTGGTGGGATTTTTTATGTCTCTCTCTATGCCTTCTCTGCTTTGSCCCTTCCCCACCAGGACCAGCCTGTTGGGTCCTTCGAGGCTAAGGCACAGAAAACACTTGGCCACAGCTACTGCCCAGTRCTCTGGGGCCACTGACTGCAGCTGTCTAGTGATACCACACATCTCAGACGCAAAGCTGAGGTTCCCTTATGTTCTCATTCAATGTTGCTTCCCTCTCTGCAGAAAGGACACTCCGACCGGCGGCTCCTGCAGTGGTGCACGAGCCCTGTCCCCAGAGGATCCTGTCCCAGCCCTGCTCCCACCAGGATTATCARAGTAGTTTTGTCTCTGAAGAGATGGGGAGGGCATGAATCTGGAGACAGAGGCCTCAGCTAAACAGGACACACTTCAGGATTTATACCAGCCTGGAATAATGCCTAGATTTTATTTGCAATGTGAGTAATCACAAAGGCACTTAAAAACAACACGTAATGTATTAGAAATGGCTAAAYTTATTCTCCTTCCACTTGGACCTAAATTGAGAGCCACAGAAGGCAAAGGAGGTATTTATTCAGCCTTTCTCTATAACAGATTTTCTTTTAAGCTTCAATATCAGGTTGGCTATGGAAGAAAGGGTGGAGTTTACCTACGAGGTACACCTGGATGAGACAGCAGTCCTGGTTGTTAATGTAATAAATCTGCATGACTCAGCACAGCTCTCATGAAGTTTGACTAATCTCTTAATTTCTAACCTTTTTTATTCCTGACCAGCCACTTCAGGTCTTTAAAAGGCCAAACTTCTGCCTGCCCCCAGGATTAGCTGATACAGGAAGGAGAAGTCGAAGTTGGTAAAAAATTTTGTAATCCTGGTAGATTTTTTTTTTTAATTCTGACCCTTTGTAGATTTCAGAAGTGTTAACCCATAATATTTGGGGGCTCACAGTATCTTTTAATATGCTCTAAAGCTCAGGCATATGTGAATTAAGTCATATTCATTTCATCACTAGGAGATAGGAATGTAATTTTGTTTGCAAATGAAAAGGCATCTGAAAGAACAGAAATGATAATGGAATTTTTGAACCCCCAAAATGTCATGCTATTGGAAAGCAACTGCATGTATATAAATCCATCCTTAATCAAAAAAGTGCTTATGACTCCCTTGATTTTCAGAGGCGTACGTACTCAGAAACTTCTCTAAGGTGAAATGAAAGTGAGTGAAGCAAAGTCAGAGCTTCCTTCTAAGGTTTCTTTCAGGATTCCCTATTCTGTATGTTTGTATGGAGGCTCTTGACATTTGTAGCAGCTGCTAACCATATCAGCTGCAGTTTAGAAAAGATTAGTGATAAGATACCTTGGTAATGGCAACCAGCAGCCCAAATTAGATCTGTGAGAATAAAATGATCTTTCGATTTCACAGTCAGACTGAATGCATTGGTTTGGAAAAAATCAATTCTTTTGGAAGCAGATTCAGAATTCTGGATGTCAGGAAGTTGCTTTGTTTAATGTGACTGTTCTGATCGGAAGAAAAGAAAATTCATTTCGGTGCCCTCAAAATAGATCCAAGAAAAGAATAAAAAATTACCTGCGTGTATGGGATTACCAGCAAAATGAGATTTCTACCACATCAAGTCAGGTTAAAGTCTATTTTAGTTTATTAATAGCCAGGTTTAATTCTTTTTAAAATCAGTGATTAGGGGGTGTCTTATTAGTTGAGCTTTGTGTTCAAAGTAAACTGTAGCCATTAAACTGTCTCTTTATTTTACATTTCAAAGATTTAAATAAGATACACAAACACAATCTATGTTATTTACTTTAATGGAGTAGCTTAATTGCTCCCCAAGCTTTTCTGTACACATTATAAATAATTGCAAGACAGAAATAGAGAGCAAAAGGAGCAGGCACACAGATGACACCATAACCTTCCAGTGACTCACACTGCCACTCCTCTGCACTGAGCACTTAACTGCATACATTAAGTACACACTGCCTCAGACATAAAAATGTTTAAGTCCAGGGCAAGCAAAAGATTTATTTCCAAAAGGAAGAAAAAGATGGTCACACCAATTATACAAATGAGACCAAAAAGCTGTAAAATGGAACACCTATTAGTCACGGTTTTATTGTTGTTACTCCCAACCCATGGATCTGGCAAGAAAGCCATGGCACATAATCGTTCTTGGATGCTTCGGGAAAGATGATACAGACCACAGCTAGATCTACGTGTGTGGTGGTGGGAAGTGCATCTCATTGCTCCCTGCCATGTGGAAATGAGCCTCTCCTGCTGGAGCTAAGGAGAGCCTCCCTGCACATTGGAGGCTTTCAAGGAACATTTGTAGGGAGTGACTGTTCACTGCACTGGTAGATAGAAGGTGGAGGCATTTGATAATGCCTTTGGCCCATACTTCTCACGAGTTCCTTCAGGCCTCCCTTTACTCTAAGGAAATGGCACACAGACCCATGTTGAGGTCTAAAACTGATGATAAGTGTTAGCTTTTCATAAATGTTGGGCTTAATCTCTTGGAACAAGCTCAATTACTCAAGAAAAAGATAAGACAATTGTTTTTCTGCACAGTCTGAGTAGAGCTACTTAGAAGAGAAGAAAAAATATCCACAAACAAAACCACTTTCCTTGAAGGAATCGTCTTCTGTTGCAAAATCAGCTGGATTTTTCTGGAACTGCATTTGGATAAGTATGTATGTGTATGTCTGTGTGTGTCTCTGTGTGTTGGAGAGGAAGATCTAACAATCTCAAGGTGTCCTGCTTCAGCAGTTTTGACATTAAATGATTTGATTGCTCTATCAAAAAGAGCTTTCTGCTGAATTTAATTTTCATCCTTACATTTTACTTTGTGTGATCAAAAAGGAGAAGGGAGGGTAGAGACAGGTCAGTGAAGCTTGTTTGGATATATAATGTGGAGTTTCTGATGGAGTTTTTTTTGCCTTTGTATTTCATAAAGGATTTCTTTTAATTCTTTTTTATCCCCTAAGAATAGGAAAGTAGCAAATGGGGAAACCTCAATGTTGATACACAAATAATCAGCTCACCTGAGAGCTGCAGAGCTTCATGATTTTTAACGATTTTTCTCGAGCTTGAATTTGACAACCTGATTGACACAGAGCTTTGTTGGGACTCTGGGTGGATCTAGCTTCCTGGCTCTCCTCTGTTTACAGGAATTGGGTCTTTTCAGTCCTTGCAGCTGGCTGAAGGAGTTGTTCAGGAAGCCTCTGAGCCAACGGAAAGATCTCTTTTATTATCAGGGAGTTTTAAGTCAGATTTTATTATCAAATATTACTGGAATGAGAGGCAGAAAATGTAGATAGGCAGATGAAAAGACAGATCACTAGAACTACTTCAATACATTTTTGAAATAACTAAAACAAAGGCATACAGAACACATATATTACAAGAGGAAAGAATCAAATTTGCATCTGTTCTGTGAGATACTGTGTTTGGTCATGTGCCTGCTCTTTAGCCTTGTTATCTCCACATTGAGCAGATAATTTTAACTTCTTGGTGAACCTAATCAAAGCTTTGTCACCTAAAATAACAAAGACTTGTTAATGTGACAGTCATGGTAGAAGACGGAGTATCTGCAAGGCCTGGTGGAAAACTATGACCTATTAAACCTTCATTAATTCACTTTACTATCATTTGTTATCATTCACTCACGCACACACACACTCAATTTTAAAAAAGAAATAACAGTCACAGTGACATTAAATTGCTTGATTCTAATATGCAGCACTCTAGTACCTCCTCCACTTCTCTGATTTGCCACCAGCTCACCCTCCTCAGGACATGAAAGAACATTTCTGGGCAGCAGGAACTGCCTTTGATCAATGGAGTTTGTGTCACTACACTGTCTAGAAAAAGCCAGCAATCCACAGAATTTCCCTTGCACAACTGCAAATTCTAGTCCATCTGCCTGCCTGAACCCAGGGTGTGTTTTAATGTTTCTTTTGGTCTATACACACTTGATAAAAGCAGATTGGATTAACATTCTCCCAAATGGAAAAATATAACTGCTCAATCTTAGCACCTCTACAGAATTAGATCCAAACCACTGGTAAGTTACAGGTGGCGTTCCAAAATAGTCTCACAGGAAGTCGTGGATTATACAACTGTGTCTGCTGTGTCAGCCTCAAAATCTGCCCAACATCCTAAAAATTTTTGTGACTTATTTGGTTTAATAAATTAATCAGATTGTTATATTTCATTGTGATACTTTTCATTACCCATATAAAAGCCCATTTTCCTTTCGAGTTCTTTTTCTCTGGGATGCCTTGAATCCGTAATATTCACAGCCTTATTTTGCATTGTAGGAAAGAATATAAAGTTGGACAGAAGTTTCTCTTTCTAGATTTTTCTCATCTGAACAGCTACAAATTAGCTTGAGACAACCTGGCCATTTAACAGCTGCTTGGTGCTATCAACTGAAGTTGAGTAGTCTCAGTTTTCTATTTGAAATCCTGTACTACATCGATCCATACATTTTTTATGCTATTATCAAAAGGACTGAATTGATGAACAAATAGGTCTTAAGAAGAAAAAAAAAAAAGTCCTTAGATTTGACTGGAATTTTTATGAGAGAGAAAGACATTTCTCATTCATAGATGAGATAAGATGGAGAACATTAAAACCTCTTCTCTTTAGGGAGGAAAGGTGATTGAAGAAAAACAACACCTCCCTGACCCCCATCTTCCAAAGCCCCAAAGCCAGCAGCTTTACAAATCTTACATCTGATGTTGGCATGGAATGATTTGTACACAAATTTGTTTAAGAAAGCAGATAGATGTTGTAGGTGTTGCAATTCTCTGTTATCAATAGAGGTGGAATAACTTGCCACCCAGCAAGATCATCCTGCTTCACTAATGTCTATGCAAATGCTCCAGATCAGCATTTCCATGATAGATTTATATTTCTTCTAAAGCTGGCACCTTGACTGCTATTCAAATCTTGACTTCCTAATCATTCACTGCTATTGCATTGAATGTCATGTATTTAAAGACCACCAGTCATCCCTCTCTCTCTTTTTACTGATTTTGTCCCTAAAATTTAAAAGGTATGTCTTTTCTGAATGACATTAAGATTGACACCTGGCATCCCTCTCCAGTGCATAACCTATATCATACTGAAAATGTACAATGCCACCACCACACACAGAGGAAAAGAATATGCTAAAATGGGACAGAAGAATTTCTTCCTTTGGCTCACTGCTTGCACCTTTTCCCTTGAGTCATGAGAAGTTGCACTTTATGAGCCTTCGAGGTCAGCAATAGGGAATTTCTTGAGCATTTCCCAGTAATGGAGATATAAAGAAGGAATAATCTTTAACTTACAGTAATGGGGTACTTTTTTTAAAGCCAGAATGTTATAACCATTTAATTAAGATAATAATGGGACACTTACATAAGAACAGAGCTTGCTTGGTATACATCATCTTGGAAAATTCCCTCTCTCACCCTCAGACTAACGGGTCATATTGGATGTCATTAATTCAGCAATTCAGCTAAGCAGCTCTAGGGCACTCTTGATCTTCAACCCAGAGCACAAGGGAGCAGAGGCAGGCTGCCAGCTAGTAATTCACTGAAAGGAAGAAAGGAGAAAAAAAGAAAAAGAAAAAAAGAAAGGAGGAAAAGAAAAAATGGCCTCAGTTAGACAATGACTGTAATCTAACTGAAGACGAGCTGCCCACGTATGTTAAGAGTTACGGACAATAAGGAGAGAGAAGTGCTTTTAAAAATAAATTGTAGTGGAGAAATGCCTGTGGATTCCTCACCAACCAAATTTGTTTTGCCAGGCTGCAAGTTTGCAAACAAGTCTGAGGCAGAGGGCTGTGCTGTCTGGAGTGTAACTCCATCCTCTTGCAAACACAGGATTTAACATCAGCAAGTAAGATCTTGACATTCATCCTCAAACTTGACATCTTCAAGCAAGAGTCTGCAGAGACCAGCTCTGTCCTCCATCACCCCAGCAGGAATCCCAGAAAGCCCCGAAATTCTGATTCCCATGAGCTCTGGAAACTGATCCAAGTCATTCTCGAACAGCCTACTCAGAAGAACAGTTCAGCTTTCAAAAGTCCTAACAATGTCATAGTTTTGTGGCTTTGAAGAAGATGGGTGAAAAAGAGCTGTCGAAGCGATGATTTGAGGGAAGCATTAGCACTCCTTTCCCCAAACAACTGTTTTCCAGGCATGGTTGTGCTGAATTCAATAAAATGGTGAATACAGGTGGACTTGGAAAGTGGGAGGAAATAAAGAATATATGCCAGTCACTAAGCTTTTCTAAGTAAAGGATAGTGTGGCTAGGGAATCATAATTGGGAAAAAAATAAGTGTCTACCACTTAGTGATGATAGGAGGTAACAAAGAACATTTTCACACTTCTACAACTGCTCTGTAAGGAGAATTTTTTAAACGGGGCCAGAGGTTCATATCTGACCTGGTGTTAAGCCTCACCATATTTCTTCAACCTCAGTAGTCTGTGAACAGATTTAATCTTTTCTGACAGCAGCTTTACAGGGGGAAAGATTTAAACTACTGGAACAGCAGATCACCTCAAACAAGACTTGTCCAGGATCCTAAAGCCAAAGCAGTCTCAAAACTAATATATGCCAGTTATGCTAACAGTTTTCCCCGAGTTTTATTTAATCAGCGTGGATTGCTCAAACAGGCCTGGATTTATAGTGAAGCCACTAAAATACTTTACTGACAAACTAAATAAATAGAGGAATTAAACTCTCTGTGGAGAACTGAAACTGTTTATTAGCATCCCTGTTAGCAAAGTGTAGCCACCTGTACACTTAACAGAAGGTGATCTTTATCTGCACAGAGTCTGTCTTCTAAGTGCTTCCTGGATTTACAGAATAATACTGATTAGGAAAAACAAAACAAAAACAAATGCAGTCAGTGGGAACTCTAGTAACCCCTGAAATCTGTCATTACATGATTTATTTTCCTTCTCCTCCATACAGAAGAGTTTCCCCCATATTTATTTTAAATGCATTCTACTGTGTCCCAGCTGTGTGTTATCTTTTGGATCATGTGAACTGTAATATTTGAACCATGGAAAGGGAAATTCTACATACATGATCGTTCCCTAGATCTTTACAGGATCAGACTCCAAGACAAATGTGTGTTAAAGTGTACAGAAGAGGCAAAACAAAACACAAACACAATGTGAGCCTTTTGAAAATGAAGTGGGAATGAGACTGACTGAAAGCAGTAACAGCAGCCCACCTACAGTGTTTATTTTTACCATCACTAAATCCACTTTTTACTCATTTTGAAATTAAAATCACTATATTTCCCATGATAAAGAATACCAGATCAAGCATCTCTCCCCAGCATAATGCAGTTTAAAAATTATGCCRGGGTTCAGTTCTTTAAAAACTCTTCCAGCAGAGAAAACTGAAGTATCTCTGAATTATCCTTGCCCTTTGAATCCATCCCACCGACAAGATGCATCTACTGCTTTCTTGAGAGAATATAACAATGCCCTGCTCCCCCCCACAGTCCTGATGACAAATGTCACTAAATAAATTTCCCCTACCTGTCAATTCTGTGCATCCTGTACTAATATTGTCCTTTGTGCTGCAGTGACCACTGTGATGCACAGATGGGATTTGACTTGGGATGGGCATATCAAAGTTGTGCGTGTGTTTCCTGCCACTGTAATGTAACCTCCAACCTTTATTGCCATAACTCATGCTCAGGGCTGAATATGTTCCTGTATGAAAGAAGGAAACTAGAGAAGCTCACAGAAGGATAAAAGAACTGAGAAAGGTGATCTTGCGGACCAGATTCTGACAGTTCTTTCCTATTGCATGAATTCAGCCTGGATTTCATAAATAATGAGGTTGCATTTGTCATTGCGTATAATCTCTTTCAAGATCAACAGCACCAAGTTGATGCATTCACTCCTCTCCTCTTCTGCCATATGCTCATGTGGACTGTCATCATCTTCGTCAAGACATGGATAAAACTCCAGTACTAAATGCTGCAAGTTACCCTATGGATTCCTCACAAAGAACAGAGACCTGAAAGCAGCCCACAACCTGCACTATACATCCACTTTCTTCTGGACAACATTTTAATACAGCTCAGGCTGTATTTTGATTAAAAAAAAAAATGATAAAAAAGAAGATCTGTAAGCCTCACGAAGAATTCCACAGAAGGTTAGGAAAAAAGTACTCACTGCAGCCACAGGGCACAGGTGAGGTCTGCATGTGAGGTATCCCTCTGGAATTATTTCATTTACAGATAAATTGCCAATAGATTCCACTCAAGATTGTATATTCCTGTAATAGGATTTTGCAGGACAAGTACAAAGCGTACAAATGGAATGTGGTTTCCTCTACTCAGCTTTTTACCCAAAACCTCTCCAGGCAATCCATACTGCTCCAAACATGAACACCTTTGCTTTTGAAGCAAGGCTGACCACCACCGCTCTCTGGCAGAGCTCTGGGGCCATGCAGGGATCGCAGCTCCTTTCTGCCATCACACATCCTCATGCTCTGTTTTGTAAAGCATGGACAGACCAAAATAGGGAAAAGAGGCATAATCCAATACCACCCAGAATCAGGAGTCCCAAACTCAGTTCTTCCTAAGCAGAACTAATGAATGACAGGCTGACAGGCAGTAATAAGAATAGTAAGCTCATGGATAAAATGGGATTATGCTAATTTAAATCAACTTTAGTACAGGAGACTTCAGTGATATCCTGAAAAATTGTCAGGTTAAACACAGACATACCATTGCAATCTTTTCTGTTTAATTTATTTTTTTCCTCCTACTGAAACCTTTGCAATGTAGTTTCCTACTTTGTTATTTGTAAAAAATTTTTGCCTTATATGACTGAGCCAAATTGGCGTGAAGTGGCCACAATGTAGCCAGCTCTTTTTATTACCTTTGTGAAAGAGAGGTCTTTTGTTTTCTGTTGTATTTTTTTTCCCAAAGCAATAGTTCTATGAGTTATGTGGTTAAATACATTAAACTTGTCCTCTTTAAAAAAAAAAAAATAATACATTGAATTGTTCTGAGGTTGCTTGACCTGTAGGAAAACTTAAAAAGAAACAGTGTCAGCAGAATGCTCATCCACTTTGTAYCAGCCAGAGACAAATTAAAAGAGGCTTTGAATACATTGTTACATTTTAAAACTCATGATCTTTAAGCCACTTTATGATAGGAGCTCCTCCATCATCTGGAAGGTGTGTGATTTGCAATACCAAAGCGCTCCAGCTGCAGTCCCAGAACTAATCCATATCCCTGCCCCTTTTAGGAGGCTTGTGACCTGCAGTTGCCAGTTACAAATGCCATGTGCGTTGGGGAGCAGGTAATGGATGAAACTGTGCCCGTGGAAGGAAACTCCCCTTCGTCCTGCTGTTCAGCCTCTGCTCATCAACCTGTTTTTTCACAACCTACTCATGTGTGTAAGGTTAAATACATGCTGTGAAAGGTGAAAAATTTCCCGGGATCATTCTAGTGCTAACCTCTATCTAATAGAGACCCAACCAAATCAATTAGGTGCAACTGCTGTTCACGATTTTCTAAGCTGATTGTTTCCAAGCCGTATTCTCTCTGTCTCTCGTCACAGCTGTTGTACACAAACCATGCTACCAGATCTGGTGTTTTAGTTTTCAAATTACTTATTGATTCATATACAAGGAAGGGGATACAAGAGACAGATAATTTAAATCTGAAAATATCTCTTCCACTCATAAAAAGAAACAGTTTCTTTTTTACCGGATAACAGAGAAGAATAAGTGGTATGCTGTGATGTTCCTTTGACTGAGACTTGAGGAAAATATTGCAGTGAACCTCTACTTGAGAATGTCAGAACTCAAGGCATTTCAGCTAAATCAGGTGATTAGTTTTCAGAAAAGGCCTCTTATCTTGCTTCCAAGGCTCTTAAACTACACCAAGAACATGCAGGTCAAAGAAAGCTCTTCTTGGTTTTGAAATTTTGGTGTTTGTCATAAGAGCTGCTGTGCTATTTCTTTCCCCACCAGGAAATGCATTGCTTTCTGTCAGAACCGTAAATTTGTAGGTATGCTCCAAAACTATATATCAAATCAGCAAATTTAGAGATGCAGCAACTGCAATATACAAGAACAAAAAACCAGCAGCACCACCAACAAAAAGACTTTTGAGGAGAAATCGGTTCAGACATTCTATTGCCATAAGAAACCAGTCCTACATCCAGCACATGTCCCTTAATGTTTACCTTTAATCTTTTGTCAAAGAGGTTCAAGTCTTGGATAAACATTACAAAAACAACTGTTGTTTCATGTATTCATTCAGTGGTTTTTGTCAGCACAAATATTTAAAAATCCCAAAACTGTCCCAAAACCGCATTTGTCATATCCTGGTAACAACACCCTTCAAGGCAACATTTCACATGCAGTTATCAGAATAATATTTTCAGACCTATAACCTTGCCTTACACAGGTAGCAAAGCCAATACGTTAAAAAACATATTAAAAGCTTGTTGTGGTGGAAATTGCTGAATGCAACAACTGGTTTTTAACCACTAAGAGCCCTTTACCTCTATGCAAATAAATAGCAGCTGAAAAATCAAAGTTCCTATTACCTCATTAAAAAATTTAGTAAGGTCTGGTTTTCAGGCTCAAACAGTCTGTGTTCAGTAGAAAAATCTACAAAGAGGAGGTCATTGCTCCAAGCATGAATGGTAGATTAGGTGGGGGGACCAAAATAGTAGTTCAGGTAACTTCTTGGAGGTAGCAATGGGCTGGATGACAGAGAAAGACCTGTGAGGAAGAACATTACAGGGAGAAGGAAGGATGCTTCATCTGGCACAGAGCTCATGAGTCACATAGCTGGGGATCTCTGCTCAAAGAAATTGCCTACCACTGTTTTTTTTCCAAACATGCTGTACTCAGGTCAATAAAAAAAAATATCTAAAGGCTCTTTGAGTGATACCATCAGTGCTTCCACTTAAGAGAAATAGCCTTGCAAGTCCTAAAGGTTGGACAACTCGTAACAAAGAGAAATCATGCATTTTTTTTGAAAAATAATTATATAGAAATAAGAAGCAAGATCATTCATCATTCCTGCTATAACTTTATAAAGCTCTGTGGGTCAGTTTGTACAGTAGAAGAGAACACAGCTTTTTAATATGTTTAAACTTTTTTACTATTCACCAGCATGGAAAAAGCAATCTTAGGACCAGAACACACAAAGGGAACACTGTCTTTCCATTTCTGCCCCCCACCAACCTCAGTAAAGGCACTTGAAATTCATTTCTAGCTAAGTTTTACTAAAGAAAATAGTTATTAAATAATTATCTGCAAGATACATTTTTGGACTGCTAGTAATTTTAAACTAAATCTATATAATAAAGTCATTGTTAATTAATTAGCAATAAATGTGCCCTGTATTTTTATAAGGAAGTACAAGTTAAATGTGAACAAGGTGAGTCACGAACGTTCATTATAAAATACCTCATTCCATGGGAGATGAGCTGGAAGATTAAAGCTGGGACAGGCAATCTTCTGATTTCTTGCCACCCACTTTGCAAACCAGTCTGAGAACTGAACTTTGCAGAGTGTCTTGAAAACTGGTGAGGAGACAGATCTACCCTCATGCAGATACTTTTTTAATCTTAGTGGCACGAAGCAGGTCTTTGAGGTCTGATGTTCCTCCGCAACAGAAGGAACTGTGTGATAAAAAACAAAAACCCAAGCAACCGAATGAAAAAGAACAACCCCACCCTGAATTAGACTTGGAGGGTCTTATACATAAAAGAGGAGGTTTCCAGCTGATTTGTCCGAAGACTACCCGAATTTCTGCTTGTTTCTATTTCCTTTCCTGGGCTCCATGGCTTCACGTTCCAGTGGACCAACAAATCCACTAAAGAGCCGAGAACTGGAGGAGGACAGGGCAGAGGTACAACAAGGGCATGTGCTAAGGGGGCTGCACATGGACCAGAGCAGAGCCCTCTGTGTCCCTTCCTGCTCACAGGACTCCAGCAACACAACTTGCCAAGGCAGCACACTGGGGACACTGCAGAGGGACACTCTTGTCTTAACACTTCCTGATGTCTTTAGTTTTCAGCTCTCTGATTCCACAAATGGCTTTTGCCTTATTCACGAAGAAGAGAAGGAAGGATCATCCTTTCAGACTTGTTTGATTGTTACTTTGCAGGTCATGGAAAAGTGTGGCTCTGTAAGGCACAAGTCTCAGCTGGAATTACTCCAGGGGCTCCATAGTTCATGTAAAACCAGGAGGAGGGTTTCTACAGTTCTCGCAATACTGTTAGCAGAGTACTAGGTGACGCTCACCATTTTTCAGTGCTCTCATACTTTGCCTCATGTGAAAGAGGACAAAATATGACTGTTATCCTCTTGTACTAGAAGGAGGTAACAGCCCAGAGAGCAGCAATTCTGCTAAACTGCCTTGTCTCTGAAGAATAATCTGCTTCCTACTCGAACATCACTCGAAAGGGATTTTCCAATTCAGTTATTAGATATTCCGGGATCTTTGAAACACTGGAAGTTGCTCAGCATAGCAAGAAATCTCCAGTAGCATGGCAAAGGACACCGCTGCCAAAGCCCTTCAGACATGCCAAACTCAAATTTGGCATTAAACTCTGTTTAAATAAGCTAATTTGAAGATGCTGCTGCTGCTGATGATGACAAAGATAAAATTAAATCTTGTCATTCAAACAGATTTACAGCCTAACATTTCAGACTGAGTGGACTGTCAGCAAAGCCTACTCTTGAGGGAAACAAGTGGCAGCACTGAACTTCAATGTATACTCCCGTTTCTGTAGGAAAAGCCACTTTAACAACCACAGGAAATGGCTGTACTGTTGGTTGTTGAGAAGTCACTAATCTCTGTGTTTCATTTGGAGGATTTCCATTGTAATGCCTGTTAAGCTCGGATTATCATTGCTGTTAGACTGTCAGAGAGCAAACAACAGGGAAATGAACTTCTGATCAGCATATATTACTTTTTTATCTCTGATTAATATTAATGAACAAGTAACTGCAGAGCTACTGCCACACAAAATCCTGTGACAGCATTATTCTGAAGAATAAGTGGGCCCAGGAAACAACATAGAGTTTCTTTCTCTTGGACTGTCTTGATATCGGCCTGCAAGTGTTGAAGGAGCTAAACACAGAAATATTTGGGAAAAAAAACCTCAAACAATGAAAGAGTTACTCAGTATGAAACTTGGGTTGTCGACCTGCTGGTCAACATCTGCCAAATATCACATGGGATTAAATTAATTTTATCCAATTAATTACATTACATTTATCCATCACTAACTTCCCCAGTGCTCTGAGTACCAGCACTGAGAGGTGTGGAAGAGAAAGGACTGAGTCACCTCATAAAGCAACTCTCAGTCCAAGTATGCTTGCAAAATAAGAATCTGTTGTACTGAATAGCATATCCTGACCTCTTTGGAAGATTCAGGCATACAGCTATTGAAAGCTCCATCTAAGTTCTGAACGTATAATTCCTGCAGCACAAGTACTCCTAAACACATCTTTGATTAGCTGAAAATGCAATTAATTTTATAATAACACTTTGCAGACAGCTTGTAAGAATATCAATGACCTTATTTTTTCCCTTTCCCTCCCTATTTTAAAATCAGTTTCTGTTAGAGGAGCAGAAGATTTACTGGAGAAATAAGTGCTTCACTTGCATTTAAACCATGTAAAAGACAGATTGGCTGTGGTTTTAGACACTTGCATCAAAGTAATTATAGCACTATATAAAGTATTGGATTCATTAAGAGGCTCTAAAACAATTTTTATATACTATTAAGTAAAAGGGAAACTAATAAAGAATGGGAAACTACAAATTAAGCCTTATGACTTGACTCTTTCAAGTAAACTCCTCCCAGCTTTTGTCAAAGAACAAAGACCCCTGACAAAGGGCAACATGAGGTGCACAATGGAAGAGTAAATAAAACCTTGGAGTGGAGCTCAAGAGGTTTACATGCAGTGTCCATCTCAACAGAGGGTTCCTATGTGCAGTAGGGCAGTTAGTCTTTGTGTCCATGCAGTTTATCCTGTATTCAACACAACAAAGGTAGAATTTTCTTTCTGCCTGGTCCCTTCAAATTGCAGTCTGTTCAGGGAGGTCAGAGTCTCATTCTGAGCACTTATTCAGTGCTTACAGCAGTAGGACGTTGGCTTTGCTTAGCTACCAAGACAACATGATTCTCTTATTTGAAGACACAAATAGCAATATGAGAAAAAGTACTTCAGAGGCTTCAAAATAGCCATAGCACATACGGGACAAAGTTAGTAAAAAAGATGGTTGTCACAGAAAATATTCAGGTAATGAAATCTCTAACCAAGAATACTGTGTTTGTGGAGAGTGTCTCAGGTGTTCAGGTGAGACAGCCTATTCTAAACTAGATTGGGCAACACAGCTGGAAACATTACAGAAGCAGCTTCAGCTCTGGAGTTGATGTCTGCTAATGCCTGGGTGAATACATCTGTCTGAGATGGTTAGAAGAACTACAGAGTTACTCTGGAAATTCTGGCACCATTTATTTCCAGAATTAAAACCCGTTTCCTGTGAACCAAGTTGATGCAAAAGAAGTGGGCTATCTCTTCCCTTACTTGTAACCTTCATCCTATGGCTTGACAACTGGGAAAGAAAAAGAAACATCCAGGGACCAGCATGCCTTGAATGCTGTATTTTGTCTACTTTACACATTAATTTCCCAAGTGTTTCCTGATTCTTATTTGGTTAACACATTAGGGTATCTAATTCTTATTTGCTACACAAATCGCTCATTTGCAATCAAATTTCCATCCATATTTGCTATCTTATTATCTTGGTTAACATCACTTCTGCACTTTACTATTAACTAGAGAGACATTCTGAAGTGCAACCCAGTGTTATAAGTTGAGAATACCATGGCCATGTTTTTCCAACAAAGAAAATTGCTGTAATGTCACTGGGTCATTCCAGTTATCAAATCCCAGCATCCCAAAGGTTTATCAAGCAACCATCTCAGGCTTGCAGTTTCACCACTTGCATTTCTGCCAGCTAATTAAACCTCAGTAGGACAAAACAGGAACTGCATCAACGGTGGTAAAAGTCATCTTCGCCTCAAACTCAAAGCCACATTGATGCCACTGAGAGTGGCGAGGCTCTCTCTAGTGTCAACTGCTTCACGACTTGGGTGTGTGTATGTTCTGGAGAACTGTGACAATGTAAATGTGGGCCTTTCCAGAGATACCTTTATGTGAGTAGGACTCAGTGGAATTCCCTTCAGGGCATCCTTCTCCGAGGCCTGAAGATTCAAGCTCCCATGTATGAATTCCTCCTGATCCCAATAAGACTTTTTGGTCTCGTCCCTGAGAACAATCCTGTGAGAAGCAGAAATTCTACTCCCTACTTAAGAAAGAAGCCTGCAAGTGTAGAACTGTCTCCTTAATTAACAGTAAAACATGAAATAATTCCTAAAGCAATATTATAGCTGCACTCCTCAGTCATTACTGCCTTTTCCTCACTGTAAGGCAGCTTCACTTTTCTTCATACCCACAGAAGTTCAGCCTGTCATTTTCAGCGCGTTTCCCTGAATGTTCCCAGGTAATTGTACTATCCTTTTGGTTAGACTTACTTCTGCTTTGACATCTGAGCAACTTATTCCTTCTTATGCTGCTTCTGTGATGCATGAAGCTTTCAGCTTCCCTTCCATTCATTGCCAATGCCTGACTGCAAACTAAGGAGAATATATTGTAATAGGAGGAATGCAATGGAGAATGATCTCGGTAAAAATGAAAAGCTGAGTTATAGGAGGAGACAGCAAAGCTATTGAACCACAGATGAGTTTGTGTAACCTACATTTTCAAAAGTCTCTGACAAAAATTAGTTTGAGATCTCTGTGAACACAAAGTCACTAATTTTGAATTTACTAGGAATATGGGCTGTCAGACATAAAGCCATCTAAAGAATCAATGTCCCAGGTAGCCAAATGACAAGGAAGGTAAGAACCAACCTCATCAAACTTGGCTTTTAATTTTATCCCCCAGGCTTATCTTGGATAATTCAAAATTATACAGATGGGATTCCTAACCAATGAAATGTGCTTTTGAGTCCTGAAAGAATGGCTGTTATAAAGAAAAAAAGATTTGAGAAGGCTGTAATGCTACCTACATTGAACCAAATTTTTCCTGCAGCTATTAAATTTACAGCCAAGAGATACTGAAAATATGGCATTCAGTGGCAAGATTTGCAGTAAATTATCCGTATTTTGAATTAGGGACTTCTAGATACTTAATAGTAATTGCGAAAGTGTTATCTCTTGGTAAAATGCACATTAATCTTGCTCTTTCCCACTTTAAGAAGGATCATTCCCTGGTTATTATTCAACTCAGTGTTCCAGTGATTTTCAATCCTATCTTCTCTCCTACCCTCAATTTCTGCTGACACCAGAAGAGAGGCTGCTTGTCAGCTGGGTGTTGCTCTCTGCTAGTTTTCTCTGGCATTAGGACAGTTCCCATAACCTGGGGCCGTGGAGTGTTTTTGCCACATTACCAGGCTTTCACAGCATCTGTGTTGGCTGGAAGGGGACAAAGCAATGCAGAGTCTGACTCTGAGCTTCTCCAGGGGTAACCTGGCTTCCTCCACATGCCATCCAACCCTGCAAGGCTCCCCCGTGCTCCCAGCTGTGTCTGCAAGAGCTCGCTGTAGCATTTTCCCTGGAAGCCTGTGGGAAGATGGAAAGATGGAATGAGAGCTGCAGGGGAGCTGGAGGCAGCTGGAGAAGAGCTCTCCTTCTCTAGACTATTAATTCATTTTCCTACTTGCTCAAAAAGTGGGTGTTAGGCGTGCTGATATCCCTATATACTTACTAATTAGTGTCCCATTAACCTTGAACTGCAGAGCTCCCAGCTGCCAGCTGCAGCTTGTGATATCTTGAGTGTGTGTTTGATGAACTCTGGAGACATTTTCATCTGTTAAATATAGAAAAGCTGAACAGCTTCCCAGGACAGGCAAAGCAGCACGGAATCATATGCTTGTCAAGGCCACGTCTGCACTCCTGACTTCAAACTAATAGAGCTGCAAAGTTAGTGAAACTGTGCAATTCCATCTGGCTCAGACCCGGGCTAATTTCCCAGACAAGTAGCCATGTGACAGAAATTAGCTGCTACACTGGGCATCAACCACTGCTTTCTCTGGTCTGATGACCAAGAGCATACCATGAACACTATGCCAGAAGTCTGCCAGTCAGACTTTGGTGCAGTTAATATCTTTGTTTCCATATTTACTATGCTACTACTGTAAATAGCTTGGATGCCAGCAGGTTTCTTCAGCGCTAGGAGGAATTAAGGAACAAGCTCAATACTTCCAAGGAAATTAAATGCAAAGGAAATACCACTCGCCATTTACACCAGATTTTAGAAGACCAAGCTGAATATGTATTTTCCAGGTGTTTACTCAGTGTTTAACTTGTATTTAATCATTTTATGTTAACATGCAACTACACAGTTTCCACTGGGGATCTGGTAGAGCCATCCTGTACTCTGACTTTCTAGAAGAAAAGAAATAGGAAGCCATGAGCAGATTCTGTGCTAATGTACTAGTGAAAATATTAGGAGATTAAATACACACTTTACAATTACAAATTGTAGTAAGTGGTCAGCATATTTAGTGAAAGCACCGCTTTGACTTCAACTGCTCTAAAGAAAAAATAGTCATTTATTACTGGAAGGATTTGTATGAGGATGATTAGGTATCCTGGTTGTTAACCTTAATGCACGAACATGTGTGCAAGGTAAACAGGCAAAGCAACAAGACTTTTGATATTTTACTTTTTCTGTGTCCTCCTTTGTAGTTAGATGTTGCTTTGGCTTTTTTTCAAGCTTCTAGCTTCTCCAAAATATATTTCAGCCTCTCTCTGAAATAAGAATGCTTCCCTCTTCCCTATGGAAAGGGATTTGGATTTTTTTGTATACGATCCATTCAGAAATACTGCTCTGTGCTTTGTGCAAGTGTCATGAACTGTCATTTTAGAAACTTAAAAGTGTGAGGGGAAGGTTTTCCTCAAGAAAATATTAACTGTTTAGTTTACATTAATATATAAAATATAAAATAAAACCAGAGGCTATGACATGATGTGTAATTAATTGAATTAGAAGAGATGGCACAGGGGAAAATGTAATTATATTTCCACAGTAATTTTGTTTCCCATCCTGGGGTAGTTAGAGGGGAAAGTGTCCAGTAAAAGATTTTGCTAAATTATTAAAAGTGAAAAAAGTACAGAACCAAAGTAATATGGATTAATGGAGACACTGAAATCAATATTTTATTACAGTTGCTAATGAAATATTTACCAGACTAATTAAAAAGATACAATCCTTACACTAACACCTAGGCTGACGTGCTTTTTCTTATATTTGTGTTTATATGAAAGCCAACTAAGTAAATGTGTCAGTGACAATAAGATTCTTGCCTATGGATTACACTCGAGCCTTTTGTTTCCATGGTACCTCACTTCCACTTCTGGCTAATCTTACAGAGCCTTCTGAGGGGATTGATCCAACATCCACTGCAATGAATACGCAGCACAAACACTGGAGAGTATGAAAATCAATGCAAAGACTTTCATTAACTTCACGGTATTTTGGCCTGAACTCATCACTCTTTAACGACAGCTATGAAGAATTGCAGTCAGGAGCAGATTCTTAAATGCAATGTTGACCATCTTAGTATGAGAAAGAAAAAGCAGTTAAAGGTTGGTGAGAATAGAATGTTAGAGAACACCAGAAGAAACCTGTTGAGAGATGCAAGTAAACTCCCAGTCTCGACACTCATCTGCACTGACAGTGACCAACGAGGTGAAGTGGGACAGCAAGGATACCTGATGAGGTAGAAAGTGCCTTCTGTCCTCCTCACTTAGTTTAAGATGCAAAAGTGGCACAAAAAATATCTTTTTTCATGCTGTATTCACATGTATTTTGTGCGGGTCACATATTTTAAGCAGTTACACAAATATTTTAGAGATACTTGCTAAACAAAAATAATTCAAGAGCATGCATGCTCTTCTGCTTGTACAAAGGTTCCCCTGAGTGAAATAAAACTAAGCTCAGAGGGAGTACAAATACCCACAACTAATCAACTGGAGACATCTTCAAACACGAATTAGGATATTTTCTTTCTATAGGAAAGAAACATCAAGTACTTTGACTCAAACACCAGAGGATCTTCCAGAGTTTGAGTTTATCCCTCAGCTAAAACTACAAATTTCTCTTTTTTTTTTTTTTCCAGGGGCATAAAGTTTGAGTTCTTGCTTCTACAAGACCACTGACTGTCAGCCTTCACAACTCCTTCAAGAGCACAGCAAGATCCAAGTGGGAGTGATTTGGCAATAAGAGTGGAAACTGGAAACATTTCTCTAACAAGCTTTCAAAACTCAACCTAAAAGGATCTAATGCATCTGTTTGAAACTGCAGCCGAATGAATCAACCTCAATGGGGAAAGCAGAAGTGGAATAGAAAAGCAGGAAAAGCGCAACTTTCCCGCTATTGCTGCCTCCGGGAGCTGTTCCTGAGACATGGAAGTTATTTATGGTGCCCATCTGCAGTCGCCTGTGTGCAGGCACATCCGGCACAGGAGCAGGATCCAACCTGGGACTCTCAGAAGAGTGTGATCCTTATTGCTTGTTTGCTGTATCTCACGGATACAAGTCTGCACCATTCGTGGCTGCCATTTCAATTCCTTCCAGTTCAGTCACACACACATCTCGAACTTCACAGAGCCATAAAGATGGAGAGTAACTATACTAGAGCTCCTCTTGTGGAAAACAATGCCACCAGAGGTCTCCTACATGACACCTCCAAACAGAGAAATAATGTGCTCTTCTCAGAAGAATTCGAGAGTCCTTATATATAAGGAAATACCAGCCTGTAAAGCTGATAATATACTCTGCAGCAGAAAACACACAATCTACTTTTTTGACCTCATTAGAAAACACCTTCCCTGGTACCAAAGTATTTCCTCTCTGCTCCTCCCCTTCCCACCCCTGTTGCTCTCTCCCTGTTGCTGTCAGGAGCTTAGAAGCATATTTGGAAAGAGGACTCTCCATGCTGCCAAAGGTTTTTCTTTGACAAATTCTTCTCCTCCTGGCTTTTCAAACACACAGGCTGCAAGGGCGATCTCTACATAATTTTGGCTTTTTTTTTTTTTTTCCCCTCAAGAAAGGCAAAAGCAGAGCTTGGGTTAAACTCAGCAGGAAGCAGTACTTTGCACACCACATCCTCCCTGCTCCTTTTCCCTGCTAATTGCTCACTGGTACTGTTGTAAGAGTCTTCTCCTTCACAGCTTATGCAATATTCAGAAGGAATAAAAAAATCTTCCTGCCTCAGTTCCACATTTCTTTTCTCATCAGTTTTCTTGTCATTCCCCTCTTTTATCTCATCTTGAGATCAATAGACTTACCAGTGTTGTATACCAAATGGACATAACAATACACTACATTTAGACTCCATAATGCAAGTATTACTTTTACTATAGATAAAAATCTCTCTCTTTCAAAGACTCACAGCCCAGACAGCTGACATGCTTACTGGAAACATTTCTAAATCCCAAAGCCAGTCATTGTGAATGTAGCTATGGCTCTTCTCTGACATAAATAGTTCCCTGCAATAGGCCATAGGTTGAAGACAAATTTGAGGAACATTAATTAGTGTTCCTAGTAAAAGAAAGTGAAGAGACTTGATTTTCTTGCTCTTCATTGAAAAGACAAAAAACATCTACCACAGAGATATCTGGTACACTTCTCAGCGTTGATACTGCTGTAAGTCTTTACCAAACTAATAAACCTAGGTGACACTCCCAATACAACCCCAACATTCTTTTTCAGGTATTGCACATAGGGTAAACTGTGGGAGCATAAATTGTTATTCTAAAATTGCCAGACACCCTTTCTGGGAGGCAGCTGTAACAGAAGAGATGTCCACACCTGCCCAGATGTGATCCTTCCTCAGAAAGGCATCTGGGTTACAAATTCCCAGTGGACAGGTAGACAAAATGCAAAGCCACTCACATGCACAGACTGGTCTGCCTGCTCCCCCTGCCCTCTGGCTCTGCCAGCCAGCCCCAAACAAGCCCTGCTCGCCTTCCAGGCRCTGCAAGCAATTCGGTGAGTTCCTGGTATTTTTCTCATTAAAGCTGGGGCCACACTTGCAAAATTGGTACCTACAAAGACAAATTGGGGTTTTTTGGACACCTTCAAAATTACCTAAGTAATGAGCTGTTAAGTGGTTATAGAAACCTGGTTTAAAGGTAATAATGAGTCTGCTACAACCACAGGACCACAGGAGGTGTGCTTTTGATAAGGAGGACCAAGCCCCACCTCTGATAAAATCACACCTGGAAGCAACAAGGCAACAACACAATTTTGTGAAGCCCTTTTGTTTTAAAGCCTCTTTCATAACTGTGGTCTTCAATTTCTATATATCACCATTTCAAATGCAAAGGTCTATAATTTAATTAAAAGAGTGAAAATGAAATCAAGATTTAATGACAAAGCCTTTCAGGTATGAGAACATGAGGTGATTAAACCAAATCTTAAGTCTGATCTTAGGCCAGACGTTTGTTATTTTTTCAGAAACTAAAAGCAGAGAAGGCATTAATTTTATTTATTTCTACTATGTACATATATATATACACACACGTATATTTAATAAAAATGGAACAAATAAAGTTTTCCAATTATAACTAAACTGCATAAAGTCCATTAGTGGCTGCCTGTGCTTAGCTGTAGAAGAAAATGAAGAGATAGTTCTGTGTATTAAGACATACTCTCCAAAGCTGTGTTTTGAGTTCAGTTTTCTCATGGCTTCATTTCTTTTCCCACTAGATGGCACTCTAGAAATATTCCTAAATTCTGGATTCCTTTCCACTGCCTTTTAGAAAGCCAACAAATTAGCGATTTCCCTCAAACCTTCCATTGTTTACAGCCTACTGAAAAAGGCAAGTGAATTACACAGAGCAGTACAGAAAATTAGCATTGTTAAATGTGTCACATATATCACTAATAAAGTTTCATTATTTATACTGTCAACTTGAAAAGCACTTATTTCCTAATCAATCAATTCACAACTAAATAAACAGTCATATAGGCATGCAACATGAATGCACAGTACTCCTAAATCAGATCTTCCTGAGATTAAGTGTATGCTGGTTGATACTAGGAGAAGAGGAATAACAAGGAAGAATCCTTCCCAATTTGCTCACTTCTCCCAACCTCTCCAGTTACCTACTTTTACTGAAGAAAAAAATACGTGTATGTGTTTCAGAACAGCTATTATTTTCTGCTTCTATTTTTTTTTTTTTTAATCAATAAATGCTACACTTCACCCCAAAGGTGATCCCGAAGCACAAGTTAGGACAGACACATTAAATAAATTGGCAAAAGCTAGAGATGCATTTAAAATTAGCCCATTTCTATTTGGAGATTGGGGATGCAGAAGAAAAAAAGAGATTTAAACAGTCACTTGAAGGGCTTTGTACCATCTAAATCCAGCTGCAGTCTCACAGACGTCCCTTTTGATGTTCACTAACGCTGGAGATGAGTTCTAGTAAACAGATGTCCTTGTCAGGGAAAATAAACAAACAAAAACCATCAAATTTTGTACTGTCTGGTAGACGGAAGTGAACGGCAAACAGTTCTTCTTTGCTGGGTTGTTTCAGGAATGGGCTGATGTGGCACCGGATACAGGACTGGAGACATAGTCATAAATAAGGGGACCTTAACATGGACTCGATGATCCTTGTGGGTCCCTTCCAGCTCAGCATATTCCATGATTCTGTGATGTCTCCTTGGCTGTGAAGGATCTGGGCATTTGGTATGTGCTAGGGGACCAGGAAAAGCAAAGTCCCATGGCTTCTTCCCAGCTTTCCCTCCTGATCCCACAATATCTGCAGGTATTCCTTAAACATTTAGATCATAGGTTTGCCTCTGGAAAGAGACAAACCTCAGCCATGGCTGCCAGCTAGGAACTGTTCTACTCTTACTTCTTGCTGCTCCTTTGTGGTAATTTGAGGTGACTACCAGAGAGTTTGTAAATCAGAGGCTTAGCACAGAAATCTGTGTGTAGCAGCACAGGTCACCTGGGTGACCCAGGCAGCGTTTTGGGCTCATAAAGGAAGACGCCCTGCAGAATAGGCCAGAATATCTGTTACTGAGATTTAGACATCCTCTGAATTTACCTTCTGACACAGAGTCAGAAACCCTCAAGCCTGGATAACTGACCTGGCTTCTTACCTAGCAGGCAGGGTCAAAATTTCCCAATCGTTTAGGTCAAACTTAGCTCAAAATTCAAGCGTTTCTTGCAGACAGAAAGTGTAGGGTAAGCCTTGTTGATCCAAGCACATCCAAAAGTGCATGAAAGTACAGACCTCAGGATCTCCTGCAGACCAGGAGTTAAGGGTAATGAAACATACGAGCCTTCAAGAAAGCAGATGAGCTGGCTGACTTCCCACCCCAGGATGTCACTGGCAACATGAGGGCTCCCACACATCGCTCCACATTGTTATGATAGAAAATCTGCATCTTCACACAGACAGCATTAACTCCACACAGCAATGATGGTTTGCAGGGAGAGGGGGATTTCTGTGTTCCTAAGAGAATCACAGGACCAAACCCCAAATGTAAGCATTCCAGTTCCTGGGGTGGTTTTCGTTACCCATATTGACTCTCAGCCTACACACTTTAGTTCACTATCTCAGCTGCTTAGAAAAAAGACACATTGGGGTAGATGTGATGATGAAGAGCTTTTCCCTGGTTCTGCTGGTCTCCTGAACTTCTTGGCATTTCTACTTCGGAAAGCCTCCACAGCTTGGGCTGAGCCTGTGTCGGAGTATAATCTTAATTGTGAATCACCAGGATGGTGGACAAGTGACTCTCAGCACAGGCTCCATGCTTGGCCATGTGCAAACACAGTCCCCAAAGTCCTCTTGTAATGAGGTAGATTTCATCGAGGCGGAGGAGTTCTGGTCACCTGAGCCAGAGAAAGAGAATAAGACTGTTTGTCTTTGCAGCAGCATGGCTAAATCAATAATCTGTGGAATGAGAGGTTTAGGGCGGATGAAAAGTGCATTATCTTATATACATATGTTGGAAGGTGCTGGCAACACACTGCAGTTTTGAACAAATAAATGAATTTACTAGGGGGTAGAGAGAGATTGCTGATAAAACAGAAAAAAATACTATACTCAGGTGGTGATTTTAGTCCAAGTGCTAATATTTTATACAACAAAATATTGAATTTGGGAAGAGGCTTATTCATTCATTTGGCTTTTTAACTTTACAAAGTGCTTTTATTGACTGATTTTTGTTTGTGGCAGCTAATATTACTGTCACTGTAACAATATTTTTTCCTTATTTAGCTCTCGTGATGCAGTTTGCCATCTGAAGTAATTTACCTTTCATTTTTTAAAATAAAGCTGCTTTTTAAAAACTCAGACACGATTGACATGGTTTCAGCCTGCATTTGCTCACATAAAACTGAACTGCTAAAACTTCAAGAACTGTTGCACTAGCTGGGACCCAAAGTCCATTTGCTGTGAATTTAATTGCAGCAATATTAATTGACAAGACATCTGGACTATGCAAGTAAGAGATGCTGCTGCTTCTTTCCATGTCAACCTTCCCTCCAAACTTCATACTATTTTTTGTCACGGAAACAACATTCAACTGCTAGGAGAAAATATATACGTGAACAGAATTCCTTCAATTTCAGACCTAGTTTTATATAACCTCTGCATAGCATGTCCAGATGCTCTTAATCAGCAAGTCATGGAGATGCCAATCCCAGAGTGGATGTACAAGAGGAGATACTCCAGCAACAAAACCTTTCTCCCATTTAAAACTCATTTCACTCAGCATTATACTTTCTCTGAAGCTGCAGGCAGCTTTCTGGGTTGGAGTACTGCCATTCCAGCAGACTACAGAGGAGCAAATACATTTTGAACTTGAACTATATTTGCTGAGGGCAAGGCTGCAAGTTTCAGCTAAAGCAGGCATCAGCTCTAAGCTCCAGCCTTTGGATGGGAGGTGAGGAGGAATTGCTTCTGCAGAACTCAGCTGGATTCAGTGTGAAAATAAAACAAAAATTGCTCCCAGGCCTATGAAAAAGTCATTTTTCCTGTCTCTGGAGGAGCAGAGTTCATGCCTTTCATCCTTTCCTGCAAAAGCCAAGCAAACCACTCACCACCAGACGTGGGGAACCCCAGGTGATATTCAGCTCGTGGACATGAATGTTTATTTGACTGAGTCTGCAAAGGTTTTTCACTTTCCAGTGGAGTGAAGTGTTGTGCTTTGGCTTCCAGTGAAAATAGAGGAGCAATCAACTTAACTTTTTTTTACCAATTTGATCACAAGGCCTCAAGCAGGTTGCAGAAGTCCTTGGGTCTGCAAAAGTGGCAGCTACAGCCCAGTTGTGCAGYGTGGCTCAGTTCTTGGAGAGAGATTGCATCCCAGATGGTCAGACAGAGATGGAGAGGAGCAAAAGCCAGCAAGGTAGAAGGACAATGGCAATGCTTTGCCACCTTAGCAGTGCATTGGTTTGATGGCACAGACATGTCAAAACAGAGGGTCCAAAGGCACTATGTCCATGGTGCCGTGTGAGCACTGTTGTGACAGTCACAGAGTCCAAGCCCCAGCTGATATAAATGTGCTTTCATACCATGTGAACATGCATTGACACCTTGATGCTGCACAAGGTAATTGCTTTTAATTATTCACTTGCTCCCGTCAGCATCAGCCCATACAGGCTGAGGACACAGGACTTCAGGGAGCCTCTCTTCTTCCTGATCAGATGGATATGCCATCCTTTAAATCTTCCCTTCTGTGTCTCTTTGTCTTGATGCAACCTGAGAGTATCATCATTTTCTATCATAGTTGAGCTTTGTCAAGAAACTGCTCAACTCTCACTACTTTTGAAGCTTGGAAAATGTATTAACCATTTTTTGTTTGTTTGTTTAATGTGAAAATATCTTGCTCCCTCCATATTACTCCACCAATGTTGTTGGAAACAGCCTTTCCTCTGCTTCAAGCTGTATCAGCTTTAGCTCTAGCATCAATAAGATGTATGGATAGTTATGGAGAGGTCTTAGTGATATTCATCAGTCCCTATCCCCCAATCCCATCTGTCATCTACAAGGGAAATGGTTTAGCTTATTGCATATTCCCTAAATGGCCAGCTGTGATATGGCCACAATCTCGTAAATGTTTTGGGAATGGGAATGGATCGGACAGCCTCAGATTCACTGCCACTCTGCCCCTGATGGCTTTAGCAGTGCTGATTGCCCAGGAGGAACGACTGTCTCCCTCATTTTCCAAGCCCATTGGCATGTGGTGGAACAAGCCAGAGCTGATTGCCTGGACAATGGAAAAGCAGCCCAGGGGTTGGTGGTGTCCCTCTGTGTTCTGGGCAGATTGCTCCAGAGATTTTTGGTGCGCTAAACATTTGGAGATTGGTATGAAGGTAAGGGAAGGGTTGGTGATATTTTGTGGAGGATATAAGGGTAGAGACTGGTTGCTGCGGGACGGTGTCATGGGAATCTGCTAGCAGAGTGATTGATCTGCCTGGGGGAGGAGAGTTTGCTAATTCTCTAATGTAGTAGAACTKATCATAGATGCTGATGCGGTCTGATTTCGTCCTAGTGATTTATGGGTTCATCTACTAGTTAAAATTAACAGCCACCTTAGCAGGAAATTTTAACCAAACTGGCAATTTTGGCACTGAGATTCTCAACTCTGATCACCAAAAGGATCAAGAGAAGAGACAGAATTCTGAGTAAAACTGACATTAAAGTACTAGGGATGAGTTCCTCTGAAATAATAAGATTTCCAGCATTCTGAGTGCTTAGTCCAAGGCCTATAGTTTCTAAGATATCTACAAAGTTGGAGCCTGGGATTTGAGCTGCCCCGCATCTTCAAGTGTGTGTATCTAGATAATTTTTGGTTTGAGCCTGTCTGAAACAGAAGATTAAATTATTAGGAAGTCTTTACCAAGCAGATAAATGTCCTCGCACCTGCCTTCTGAAGGAGCTTGCTGATTAGAAAGGTTACAAACTAAAATTCATAATATCTTAACACACTTTCTGCATTACCCAAAAGCTTCTTGCCTTACCTTGGACATATTATTCATCCTGTTTAGATAAGTTGTTACAAGTTAGAATATAAGACAAAATTCTATTACTGCTTAAAGAATAAAAAACATTCAGCTTTTCTTCTGAAAAAATACTTTAGAATTATTTTTATAGCAGCATTTAAAAAAAAAAGTAACATTTTATTTTACAATTTCCAAAATGTTTTTTCATGCTATATAAAATGCTCTCTCTGTGTAAAACGCTTAGAAAATTACACACATTTATATTCCTGTGCATGTGCACACAAAGCTGATACAAAAATCCAACATTTCCTTTTTAACAAAATAAAACCTTTTCAAGTTTTCATGGGTGAAAGTTTTATTTCACGGGGCACTTTCTCCTAAAATCTCTAATCACCCTAGATCAAAATATTATTTTAAAAGCACAAGTCTTCTCTTGTGTTACAAAATCCATTCCTCACCCTCCATAAGAGACAGATGTATTTGGTAGGGAAACCTTCTCTTGCTTCATTGAGGTGCTCATTGCTGACAAGTCTAAGAAAGTTGGAATCTCCACACTTTCCTTTCTTGTTGTCAATAATAAACTAGACCAGTTTACATCTTATAAATTCAGTATTTCTGGAAAGGTGGCAGGAATTTACTCACCTAAGTTAATAATTGACATCACCACCATCCCTGAAAAACAGCAACGCCAAGAATTCAAATTATTTCACACAAAACAAGGATTGTCAGCACAGCTTCAGGGCCCTCAACACAACACCTACGTTTAAATTAATGTAGGAGGGCAAGCAGTGCCTGAGCTAATAATCCCAGACAGCTTTTCTCTGCTTGTGCATCAGCAATGGGTAATTGCATGTGCACTGGCAGCACAGACATGCACAAGATTCTGTGAGGCAGGAAGAGTCCTCCTGGCTTGTGGATTCTCCAGCTGTTATTAGCCAAGGAGGAGAGCCACGAGGAGGACCAGATTAAACACAGACAAACACAGTGCTGATGAAGATGAGCGAGAGCAAACCACAGCAGCACCCAACAGACACCTGTGAGACAAAACGAGCAGCCTAAATGAGAAAAAGAAATAATGAGGAACACGTATTTCCACAACTAATTTACATTCACATGATAAAGACAGTTCACAGTTCACAGATTAACAAAAATCCAAGGAGACACAAGATTGTAATTTTCTTTGATGTTAGTGCTACCCAGCAAATTTGAAGATCCAATGATATCTATGTGCCCTGCTCTCACTGATACAGTGGGCCTGTCTCTTTAAACAGTTAGATATTGACTTCTTTCTGTAGTTCTGAGCCTGGTGCTCTCCCAGAGTAGGTGCTTTGTAGAAAGAAGATGGAATCCATATGACCTTAGGAACTTAAATGAGCAGGTTAATCAAAGCTCCCTTTAGTCCCTGGGGATAGAGGCACTACTAGCAGCCAGGGAATTCAGCAATCAACTCAGGCTCCTACTCTGAATATGTGTCTGGAGGTACCTCTCAATCTGCAAGGAAAAACACATTTTCTTCAGATGACCAAAGCTGGGGTGTCTGAATGCCTCCTCCTTCAAAGAGACTTTATTGTTGTTAGTTTTCTATTTCATGTGAAGTCATAGAGGGCATGCCCAGTCACTGCAGCTTTTTTTTCTCCTTCATTGAATATCTGTTTATTCAGAGAGTGAGAACATTTGCAGTAGTATAGGCCTGGAATAGCCCAAAGTGTAAGATACGTGGCACAGTGGCATAGTAGGAAGTAAAACCTGATGCTCCTACAAAGCTGGTGAGAAAAATCTCTGGTGTGTTTCTACTCAGCTGCATTCCTTTTCAAAACACTCTTCCCATCCTGGAGCTGAGAGAAACCTTTCCAGACAAAAGTTGTCAAAACATATCCAGATTCGCTGATAGGTTTAATTAATCAACATCTTCTCACTGTATTTTCTTCTGAAATCCTCATGCCCAGGTACAGCTGCTCTAAGCCCCACTAAGGGAGTATATATACAGCACTTCATTTACTGTGGATAGTTATCCATTTATAGCCCACTTAACTACAACATCAGTCCTTAGGCTTTCATTTGCATTCAATAAAGGCTTTTCTTTACTCTCTGTCAACACACAAGGGACAACAGCAGCATATACAAAGTGGTAACCATCATCCTGTTAGGGAAATAGGACAATTGATATTTTTAATCCAGTAAATCATGAACTCTATTATATATATCCCTAAGCAGAGAAGGGGAAATTCAATATGAATGGAATCTCAGAGAAAAACTGGTACATATGGAAGATAGGGTTGTACCCATATCAAGAGGCTGTTCTCTGGAGACCATGCAGAGGCAAACAGACAGTGATATAAATACCCTGTTAACTTTTTTAAATGACTGACCCAGACAGTGAACCTCTCAGAGCTATGCTACTGTTTAGGTACTTGTAATATATTTGCTTCTTATTTTGTACTACTAAATTTAGTAACTATTTAAATAGTCACGGCATTAAGATGAAATTAATAGTTTATTTTTTGGTTTTTTTCCTTAAATTGCCTGGTACTAAAAATGATTTGTAGATGTCACATTGCACACACCTTACTCCTATCAAAGGAGGAATAAGTAAACATGAAGSTCCCCAACCCAGGATCAAATACACCCAGCAGCAGACAGTCAGACTCTCGGGACACGCYCTGGCCTGAGTGGGGACAGACACCTTGTTTGGCCAACTGAAAGGAAAGGCAGCTCTCAGGAGGAAAATAACCTTGGCATGCAGTGAGCTAGAAGGCGAGAGCCTGAAATACAGGCTTAAGTTCATAGTTGTGATAGTTTTAAAATAAAGTAGTTYTAAATGTTGTGAAAAGTCTTGAAGGGCTCGGGCTATGTCCGCCTTGGTGCATTACACTGATTTTCAAAAAATATAGGGGCCTCTGAAAAYGTTTCCTCTGTTCTGGCTGTAAAACCACCTTTCCAGATAGATTTCCACTTAGTGTCATTTTACTGAAAGTTGGAAATGTSCACTTCAGTTCCCACTTAACCACTAACTCAACTAGAAGCAACSAAATGGCCTGAGCTCTCCCCTGGTCCATGTTGATTTTTAAGTACTTTCCTTTTGGGGCTATCTGCCTTCAGTTGTCTGAATGTGTGCTTTCACATGCTGAGATCCTTTAAAGTGTATGTAAAAACACATCTAAAAATGGAGATAATTAGTCATTCAACAAAGGATGCCAAGGATGATGGGACAGATTGTATTTCTGCATCTAAAGAATGTGGTGAATTCACCACAACTCCAGAGACAGTCTCCAGAGGAAGATGCCTTGGCACACTTTGCTTGTTGACGGCCATTTTTCCAAGCTGGATGGTATTAATAAATTCACCTACTTACACACCTTATTGTCCAGTCACCCACGCCTGGAGACATCCATTTCYGTATCATGCACAACACACACTGCATATCCCCAAATCACCAAGCTAATAGAGTCTGATGCAATTACCCCTCTCTTTAAGGCCAAAGGTGAAACAAGACCAGTGAAAAAAYCCAACAACTTTGATAGACCTTCTGCTGCATTTGTTGGGATTCAGGTGAGGATTTAAAAAGAAAAAAGAACTGTTAATAGTTCAAAATGGCACATTCCTCTCAKTGGTGCCATAGGGTGTAATAATAAAATAAACAATACACAAACCCAACCAACCAATCAAACAGAAAAGTAAATTTGCAATTAAAAGGAATACTTAAAGCTTAATGCAATTAATAATCAGAGTTTGCTTTGATTGCAGGGAACAGGTTCAGTCAGCACTGCCTCAAGCTTTCATCTGCTAAAGGTCACTGACTGCCCATAATGACCAGGGTAGGGAAATGAGTCAGTCTGTTGGAAAACACTATTAATAGCAATAGTGCTTGGAAGCAGTTATGGCAGCACATAGGTAGGCAAGGGGAAGAGGGGAAGAGCAGGTCTAAAAGTTGAAGTGTACCTGCTGCTTGCTTATTCTTAAAAYTGGCCTTTCCTCAGGTGCCAGAAGCTCTCAGTCCACATCCTAGAAAAAGCGGTCTCAAGAACACACAGAGAAATTAATTTTAAAAGGATCCAGGACTGGAAAAATGCTTGCATTGGAAACATCTGAACCTTGAACTTTTACCTACAGGAAAATCAGTTACTGGTTTTATAGCTCAAGGCTCAAGGTTAGATGAGGTCCTGCAGTGTGGGATAAGGGACAAATGTTTTTATTATGGCCCTTCCATTTTGCCTTTTGAATATTTTACTTATGCACTGAGAGAATGAATTTTACACAAGATAATTATGAATTGATACAAATTACACCTCATAAATATGAATGGTGATCTGTTTTCTGAACTGGAGGTACTGAAAGATACAAAGGCATTCAATACGTATGGTTTGATTTTTTTTTTTTTTTATGAAGAAGTCCCGCTTACAATTGTGCCTTAACTGAGTGTTATTTGTTCTTAGTAAAATTTATATGGCATGTCAGATTATTTGTCATAGCTTTGGTTCTGAGAGTGGTTTTCCCAGTGGAAGAGCCTTGTGCTGTGTTTGTATTTCTAGGCCTTGTTTCAGCTGAGTAACAAGAAGGACTCTTTCCCAGACTGTGAATTTGCCTAATCATAGCTTTGCAACATCTGAAAGGAAACAGATACAATAATATAGGCAAACCTTCTCCTACRGGCAAATTGTCATAAACAAGCGGTTACTGTGTTTTGTTTTCATCTATGGAGCAGATTGGCCTCTGGTCCTACCCACCATAGGGAAGCAGAAATTGTTTGATCCTCTGGGAACTTGGCGCTGATGTGATGTAGCTCTCAAGAATTGATTAACACAGTTTCTTGGGTTTTTTCTTCTCCTATCTTTTTCCAAAAAGGGAGGAAGATAATCTCCAGGCTGAGTGTCCTGTCTGTCTCTTCAGAACTCAACAGAGATGGTCTTCAAAGACCTTCAGCTCACTGAAGTACCATGAGAATTGCAAAGGACCAAACCAGTACAAAATTGATAAAGCTGAACAATATAACTTGGAAAGCAACTGGGAGAATTGCTGAGAGCAAGAAAACAGAAAAGCAAAGAGAGAGAAGGAAAAGAAGTGCAAAGAGAGAGAAGCAGGATTATTTTTCCTTAACTAGAAAAAATTTCTTCAGTTTCAAACACACCTTTAAACTCTAAGGGATCTGCTCACAGGGTTTCATAACTTACCCTGTCAGAGAAAAAGTCTACCTTTGATACTAATTGATCGTTTCATTTTCACTGGCACACTTTTCAAACAGATGGTTGCCCCAACCTTTTGTTCCTAAGCACCAGCTTGAAGATTTGAAATAACCAGTGACAGAAATTAGTTGAATAATTGAAGGCAACCTGGTTCTGCYTGTCCCCTCTCTCCTCTATCAAAGCTGACTTCTAACAGGGGTCCCAAAAGTTCTTGTCCACTCTGGCCTTCAGCCCACAGCTTCCTTCTGCAGAAAAGTTTCACATCTCCCCATTTCTCTCTCCATAATTTGAGTAGGTGATATTTTCCAGTCATAGCTGTCTACTGACAGGAAGTTGTGCTTTTTGAGGAAAGAGTATTTCAGGAAGAGTGCCCAGTTTCTATGGGGAATTTCATTATTTAAAAAGAAATCACACACAATCACCTCCACATACTTGAAAAGTGAGACTACTCCACTTTTCCCTGAAAATGGGAAACACTTCCCCTTGGGTATAGTGCTGCTGTGAATCATGGGAATTATGGTTCAATTCTATAGAACTCTGTCCTGCTTTATAGGCCAACTTCTAAAGCCAGGCCATGTTCTAAAAATCCTTCTTTTTACTAAAACAGAGATAAAGACATCAAAAAAACATACATCTAAAAGAAAATAAAGGAAATTAAAGCTTTAAAGGGGCTTAATATTAAAAAAAAAAAAAATCACTCTAGCATGAGGCTTTATCTTAAATAAACAGAAACGTAAAATGTATGGATCAGTAGCTAATCCTTCTCAACTGCTTCTATCCGGCATCTTAATTATGGCATAAGGTTGCCTTATACACGGGCATGCAAAATGACCCCAATTCCCCTCCATGCAGCATCTGCCACACTGCATTACCCTGCTTCCTGTCATATTGCCTGCAAAGGGCCTTGGCCTCCATTTGTGAGATCACCCCCGTGCTGAGCATGAGCTGATCAAGCATCCGAGCGGATCTGCGGGGCTGTCGCTCCTCTCAGGAGCGCTGCGGTTCATCGCTCCGGGCGGTGCCACCGCGGCAGGACCGGCCCCTGTCGCACACAGGGCCACCAAAGCCRCCGCAGTGTCCCCACGGCCTCACAAGGCGCGACCCACCACGCTGCAACGGGACTGCTGCAGATGGTTTCAGGGCATGTGGAATACGATCCGTGGCGATGGAGGAGTACTTCTCGTGGGAAGCAGGTCTGCAGAGCTCTGAATGTTGTGCTTACCTCTGAAACTACCCAATTGGAAATTATATACTTAGCAAAGACAGCTGACAGCCAAATSCTTGTCATTTACTTATTCTGGGAAGAGCTAATAATATCAATCAATTATTCCCAAGTCTGTTACTTGGTTAACCAGGTTAAAGCTCCTCTGATTAYATCTGTGTGTTTTCAGAGATATGGCAAGATTCACCTTTAAACAGAACAAAAATAAAGGCTGAATTCTGGAATGGCAGTCTCCGTGCTATAGCATGCCATAATAACCCTAAAAAAGGTAAAATATTGATGTGACTGAAAGACATAGTTGACTAAGCTACAATGTTCCATGTATCTATTGGCTTTATTATTATTAGTCATAGTAGTACTGCTACTATTTTAAAATCTCTCAGAATAAACTTAGGAATTACATTTATGTAACAGATTTGCCCGATTACAACACACAGATAATGCAGGCATATCTCTGAAAATATGCTAAAGACACAAAGGAGATCTGCAAGCCATACAAAAAGACTAAGAAAAAGAAATAAAAAATTAACACTGGCAGTGAAAAATGATAAAATTGTTAGAATGAACACRTTAATGTAGAGATCTGGATCTTCAAAGCACAAACAAGTTAAAAAAATCACATAAAATCATACTTTCCTTTTAAATTGTTTAACGTTATGTACAAAACCACACATTCAGGTTATGCCTACACAAATCCTTTGACTTCAACAGCTACATTTCGACTGTTGATTTATTGGGATTTCCCTTTCAGAATTCTAATCTACACAMGTGAAAACTTTGGTTTAGTATTTCAGGACTTCATCAGTATTTGGGGGAAAAAAGAAAAAAAAACCTATCAAAATCTTGCATGCCAGTGAACTCTGCTGACTGATGAAGTCGGTAAAGAAACCAAGGTGCAAAGGTGTTCCTGAGCCCTGTATGAAAGCAGAGGTAGTTATTGATAATCTGTAAACCTGATCTAAAGGCACTAAATCCTTGGATGTACCAATCTCCTTTTTCCAAATCAGACCACAACATTCTCTTTTCACCACTGTGAACCAGACTAACATCTATATTCCCTTAGTAATTATTTATTTACTTTTACTAATTGCATATTCCCTCATACAATCAAAATCTGTTTAGAGCTGCAGTAACGAGGGCTTTGGAGTAGGAAAGAATCACAGAGTAAAGTTGGGAAATATCATAATTCCTTGCCAGCCCTTGGCATTCAAACTTCATCACATCTCCAAAAGTTCATTATAACAGAAATTGGACTTGATTGGCTGAGTGGGCAGTAAGACAGAGTCAACATGCATGAGGGAAGGCATAGAATCTTCAAAAGTGATCATCAAGCAGMCCCAGCAATTGAATTTATAGACCAGGGACTTACTTCATAAGACACAGAAAAGATTGATGCTGTTGAAGAACAGCTACAATTAACTAAATTAATGAAATCAGGAAGCCACACCTGCTCCACATGACTGACTCATTCCTCTGGCTCTGTCTCCAGCTTGAAAAGGTGGATTTAGCAATTGAAGGGTTTAACATGGAACGAGCACGGTAAGTTATGTGCATCTAACAAGCTCCTTCCAAGTGTTGTGAGAAGCACAGCATGGTTGAGAGATCATGGCAGTTAATTATTTCCCTGCCTTGGAAGAGGAGAGCCACACATCCCTGGAGGGAGTCCTTGCATTTCAACAAAATCCTTTTCTCCAGGGAGGGAAGTTTTACAAGCAGAAGTTGGTTTGCRTACCAGGCTGATCAGAGCCACTGCTGCCTTTGAAGGTACAGTCAGTCCTTGCAAGGCATTATGGTACAAACCCTCATTCTACCACCTGGTAAAAGTGTTTTTTAGAAATATCCAAACCTGCAGCTGTAGTGGATGTAACATGCAGTCTTTGATAAAGGATGGGTCATGTGCAGGGCCACCTCTAGCCGCAGGGAGACACTGAGGCTGTCAGAAGCAGCCTTTGCTGTGCTGCCTCCTGCTCACCTCTGGAAAGGCAGAGAAGTTGTCTCTCTAACAGGAAGATTTAGGGAATGTAGGAGACTGTACAGCAGCAAACATGGGTCCTTTAGGATATTTACTGTCTCAGGTCTGCCCATTCCCCCTCTATTTCCTGGAGCAGTGCCTCTGTGGCTGTAAATACCATACTTCTCTGACCCCTGTTGCACTGCCTGKGTAGGAAGAAGTCCTTGAGGCATCTCCTCACCTCAGGAGGTAGCAAGAGTTTTGGTGACAAGACATACAAGRCATGAAGCCATGTAAGAATAGTGACAAGGAAACAGCTTCTCCAGTGGTGTTATCCAGTTTCATTCACATGAGATACTGCCCAGTGCCACAGATGACAAATATGAATGATATTCTCATCATTTCTTAGAAGAATACAGGTAACAGGAAGGCTAAACCACAAAGAAAAAGCCATTGAAACCTGAATACCCACCCTGACATAGTGGGTTAATTTCAGGAGCAGCTTTTTTTGCTTTCTCTGAGACACATGCCATGTTTACAAGTTTCATGAGTCTGATTGCAATTAATTTGCAATAACCTCAAAACCACTAAAGCTCATGAGGGGATGTGATTCCATGTAAACTGAACATCATTTTCCTTTTTTTAGCCCCCTGATACCTAGTTTGGCAGGACCAAACAGGATAATTCTGTCAGTAACAAAGGCCAGAGCGAAATTACACTAAGAAATAAAGATTGACTTAAAAATGTTTCTATCATCAGTGTTTCAGAAGTCAAGTTGACTTGAGAATAAGAGTTTTTTAACAAAGATGGAGACAAAGTATATAGAAACATAATAAGAGAAAAGAAGGACGCTTATTAGTATTATGGTAACCCCCCAACCAAGCACAGGCCCTGCCCCAATACATAAAAATAGATAATTTTCTGCTAGTAAAAGCTAGAAGTAACTGGGAAGAGAGAAAGAAAGAAAGAAAGAAAGAAAGAAAGAAAGAAAGAAAGAAAGAGAAAAAAAGCAAAGCACAAAACCAATAAGGAATGCTTAAAAAGAAAACCAATTGAAATCAAATTTTCAGAGTGAAATCTCACACATTCTTTCCTCAGTTGGCTTGAGATTATGCAGAAATGTGAAATAGACCCTAGTATTCCAGAGTTTCTTGGTGAACTGATGTTTCCTTTGCAAGAGAAGGAAAAAATCTGTGTTTAGACTATAAAGAAAAGGTCTGTTTCTGATTCCTGGTTGTTTTAGATATTGAAAATCACTGTGCTACCTGTGTTTTATCAGGTTAGTGCACATTTTTCATTCACCATCTCATTCACATAACCAGCATCATAGAGGGGTGGGTGGAATTTATTCCTTTAAAAGTTAATCATCATTCAATTGCTGGACTAAGTTTGCTAATGTACAGTGCCTAACTCTTTCTTTTCCCTACCGCTGTTGTCCTTCACTTTATGAAGTTCTCCCTCCCTCATGCTTAATCCTCTCCGAAGCATTTATTTGTAATAATCCTATCTTCCCTCAGCCTTCAATTTGCAGCCTTCAGCTGCTAAGCCAGCTAAGCTCTTTTCATCTTCTCCTGCAAATACATGCCCCGTTCTTTGTCAGCCTCTCTTTGCCCGTCTCCCCATTTCAGTTTCTTGTACTGAAGTGACAAAATCACGGAATAYATTCGCATAGCCTCAGACAGCATCTAATCACCCTGCATGTGCTGCAACCCCTCCCCGACACATCACTGGGGCTGCATGTCTTGCTCCACATCAGCTGCACAGCAGTGGGTTCAGGTTCATCYGGAGACTTCTTCCCTTCAAAACTGAGGTCCTTCTCCTCTGCTTCCAGAGGAGGCATTCTCCAATTATAGTAACAACTCCTGCATTAATCTGTAATGAATGACTTCACACTATTGAGATTAAACTGCTAGTGGGCCATGTTCTCATCTGAAATGCAGAGTGAATCTTGACTCATTTCATTAGCTAAAACGAAGTGACCTCAGATTTYCAGCCACATAACAGATCCATCTTTATGCAGCCTCCTGGAAGAGCTATCTACAGCTACTCTGGAGGCCATTAAAAAGTTGTGTTTATAACATATTGTTTTGTGCATAATGTTCTACAAAGAGAGGGCGCTTTTGCCATGACATATGGTGTACAATGTAAATGAACTCTGGTGTAACAAATTAAAAAGCTTTTACAGCAACCTCTAAATACTATTTATGGCTCCCAAGAGCTACCTAGRCTGGCCACCAGTCAAATAATTGCAGTCACTACACCAAGTGCCAGAGTGCATTTTGTTGACTAACTGCTTCTTCAGCGAGCTGTGCAATCTATTTCCATGAGATGTACCAGCCATAAAACACCATCCATTTTGACAGCAAAATTGCAAAGGCACAGTGTGTTACAAGGTGTCATTCAAAGAATGGAGGCAGTAAGAGGGGGCCATTTTTGAAATCTCCCCGATCCTTAACACTTGCAGCTTCTGTTACAGAGAAAGAAAYTCATCCTGAGGCAAGGCCTCTCCAAAGCTGAAGCCTCTCATGGGCACAAGAGCCCTCTCCTGTCTGCACGCTGAAAAAACCGGGGAGTAGGGCTCCCTGGTTGGTTTCGAATCAAAGCAATAGAGTATCAGGTAAAATCTCCTTGTTTGTCTCACCTGAGCACAGCAAAGGTAAGGTGAGCAATGGATATTCCACAGCTCTGAAAATGTTTATTTATCACATGAAAATTGCCTCTTCTTTTTCTGGTCTATGTGTATTTGAACACGGTTGTACTTGTGTTGCTGTGTATCTCCAGGTGGTTTCCAAAGGGGACAGCAGCAGGCGTAGCCCCATTGTTTGGGACTGTGGCTTGTTTCGAGGCACACATCCCAGAATGGTGGCTGCATTGCTTTATGCCTGAGCCATCCCCCTTGGGCTGTGTGCAAGCCAGGCTTAAACCTACACTACAGTTTTCCACAGTCGAAGGTTTACTGTCAAATGAGCCGTACCGGGTTGTGACAAAATTGCCGTGACATTATGACTTTAATAGGCAATACAATCATCAATCATGGATACTATATTTAAGTTGGAAAACACTCATGTGGCTTAGTAAAGAGAAACAACATTAAATACCTACATAGCCAGTGASAGTATATGTTTGTAGTCTTTTGCTGTACAGAAGTTTTGAAAGCAGTAATTTGCTGTAAAGATTATCAAGAGGATGCCTGCAGAATTTAAAGCACGAAAGAAGGTGAATGGCAGAGAGCCAGGGGCTCTGGCCTTTTCCTGCGCTCTGTATTTATTAATCATTTTATGAYGTTGTGGAAAAGAAAAAACTGTGCTCAGGACACAAGGTATTATGCAGTAATTTAGGAAATCCTCTTCCCTCAGGCATACACATCCCTTTCTTCCAGACATTGCAATCCCAGATATCCTTTGTAAAAAAGAAAAATAAATTTAAAAATTCTGAAATTAAATCATCAGAAAAGTAATAGTTTTTTTCAGCAGATTTCTGAAACCCCATTCCAGATCCCCAGCCCAAAGGGAATTAAAAAAAAAAAGGCAATAGTTTTACACTATTATTTGTGACTAGCATGTTTCAATCAAAGCCAATTGAAGCTCCAGGCCAATATTGCTCTGTACTCGGGGCCATGTCTATCACTGAGAACAAAATACGGTTTGCAAAGGGGAAAGGTTCCCACAAATCACAGTCCAGACACACTAGATTTTCTAACTGTCTAGACAAATAGGACCATCCCCACGCCAATATTAATAAACCTTCACACATTCCAGTAAACACTTTGGTAGCTCCATCTCTCTGTCAGTCATTTTCAGCCACTAATGAGAATGCTTTTAACTGTTCATATTTGACTGTTAACACCAATTCCCTTAACTCAATGTCCCTTTGCCAAGCAAACGGCTTCAGTCTGGCTGTTATGCATGGCAGAAATCTACATTTTCCATTATCAGTGACTGCATTTATATTTGAAGACTAAAGGATTAAAAAAGCTTAAGGACAAAATATTCTTGGTAGCTGATTTGAAAAAGGAAAAGTGTTAACCCTAGCAAGCAGATATTGAGTTGAAAATAAGGCAATTAGAGAGAAACTAATTTTTTTATAACACAAGTTTAACAGAATTAAGTCTATACCACTTCACACATTAACAACATTCTTGCATTTGCCAAGCAACAATAAAAAAACCCACCAGACTTTAATTCCTCTAATATGTTTCTAATGACAGTGAATGTGTCCCTAAATATCAGTGGTCTTGTACCAGAGAAATTACAATTGTTCAGTCAGACACTTTCATAAACAAGTATTTGTACAATGAATATATTATACACCTTCTCTCTTTAAAAAATGAGGAGGCTATGCTTCTTGATATAATTAGATAATAATGTAACATTTAAATAACTTCTCAATTGCTTATTTGGGTTCAAACATGCTGACTTTAAATCTGATTAAGCAATTATGAACAAATTTTCTGTTATTTTGACCAGTCTATTAGCCATCTAATTTGGTTCCCGAGGGTAGTAGATAAAAAATAACAACTAAAGCTATTTCAACTCCATAGCTGGGATACAGCAGCAGATTACCAATTATACTCAGAAGATGAATTACCAGTAGATTTCATCTTCCTTAAATAAATACCARTTTAAGTCAAGTAGGTCTGAAAATCACTGCATGCTGAGGAGTAGCTGTATTGCTACCTTTAATGGAAAATTGTCAGTGGGCTAAAAACTCTGCTAAGGAGCTGAGAACATTTTCTATTTTCACTGGATCAGAGCTCTGATGTTTCAAGTATAGTATAGGTATGCTGAAAGGAGCAGAGGAAATCTGGAGCAGGAGTCCAAAAGCTGCTGAACTTTCACTGCGAACAGGACTTTATTTAATGTTCGCATCTATTTCTGACAGACTTGGCTAACAGACTTTTCAAATTTCACAGAAATTAAGGACATAACCATAAAATGATAATGCATTTAAAATTACGTTTCCTCAATATCCAAAAAAGTCTATTCATACAGAGAAGTAATTGTTGCCCATTTAATTGCAGGACTATTTATATTGTTAATTGCATCTTGTTATAGGTTAAATACAGTTGCTTTGGATTTAACTTTATGATTTAAATGCAATTATGTAATAGACTTAGTTATAAGGAACATATAATTACTATATAGGCTGGGAAGCTGGATTAACATTGCAACGTAAATGAAAAAGCCTTTACTGCTCCTGATATTAACACTGAGCAAACACTTAAATTGCTGACAAATTTTTTACTTGTTCCTTTGGTCATTATCTGAAKGGTTTGTGGACTTTTTCTTCGGCATGGAAAATGAAGATTTCATGTCACAAAAGCTGTAAAAGGCCGGGTAACGGGAAGCCATTAGCAGCAGGCTCAGCACATAAATCCAGCCCGTGAAATAAAACCAGCCCGCTCTGGGATCATACCTGCTCTCCACCCTTGCAGATTGCTCTTCTAACCTTTGTCTCCACAAGACCCATGTATCCTTGGGTACTTTCCCTTCTCCCTAGGGATGCAAGTCTGGTAATATTTAATGGCTACTGGCCCAGAAGTGGACCAGAAATTGCTGTTGGTCCCTGCTGGCGTCCTGATTCAATATTGCCCCCAAGGTGGAGCATTCACTCCCCCAAAACACCTTTCTGCTCTAAACCAAAATGCTCATAAAGACACTTGTCACTGGGCTGTATGTCCACACTCCTGTTCCTCCTCTGGAATACCAGTTCCTACCCCAGTGAGCCTTGTTCTTCAGCCCTTTAAACCCGAATCACTGGTTATTTAAGAGAATAGCATAGGGCTGTGAATAGCAGTAGCTAAAATAACACAGATAATCAAATACCTGTCCCCCTGGAAGGGATTAATTAAATTAATATCTCCCACTTGTTTCAGTACTGCCCATTGACTTTGACAAAATAAAACTGGATGTAGCAAGCTCACTTCAGCTCCCATGTCACATAGCTAATTTAATCAAGGCAAGACTATCTTATTCATTTATCACAAAAATAAAGATGTGATCCCTTGAATATAACACAACTGAAATTGCTAGATTCAAATAGAAGTAAACATCAGACATCTCTAGCCCACCAGCAGAAAAAAAAAATCCAGCAGCAGAACAGGAGCCTGTCGAGTTTTATTTGCAGATAAATGGAACAGGTGTAATAAATGTGAATTGTGACATAAGGGGATTATGTGAGCACAAATAAAGTATCATTAGTTCTGCAAAATGTTTTACAACTGTCTTTTCTCCCTGGCCACCGTAAGGTAGTTTCTAATTGTTTGAGTTTTGGCAACCACACCCCTTGGTGTTTCTAATTTCAATAGTTTAGGACAGTAAAATATACAGATTTTATGAGAAAACACGTTTTGCCTTTTTTAGACTTAGTAGGGGGAAGGGGTAGGCTGATCTGTCATACCTAGAAATAAATAGGAACAGTCAAAATTTGAAACCACCTTAGTATATATTTTGGGAAAACAGTGGTTGCCGCAAATATTTGCAATTCAAATCTCAGCAATTTTCATCTCTTCTTATGAAAAGTCCTTCCAGCACTTTTCGAAGGATTAGTTATATATTAAAGGAGAGACTTTTTCTACTGGGGTAAACCATCTTTCAAATATTTCTGACTCAAGCATAAATCCATTTACCTTTCACAGGCTGTTTTGTAGTTCTTTTTGTGGTGCTCATTAATTAATAAACAAAATCTACTGCATTTAAGACAGCCTGTTTTTCACTCAGCCTCATTGCCTTTCATTACTGCTTTGAGACTTCATCAACTTACCAAGGGTAGGTCTGTGAAAAATAATACAAGACGATAATCAGAAAAACCAGAATGTTTAGGAGAAGTTATTGAAAACTCCAGGTAGCCTGAATACTGTCAGTTTGGAGATATCAGTTTGCTCTTGTCCCACTCTAAAACACTTGTCTTTCAAACACTCCTTCAAATGTTTCCAAGACAGTTATTTATGCTGGAAGATCTAAAACACTACAAGAGAGAAGTAATGTATGCAGCTCTCCTTTTACCCAACAAGGAATTGCTGGRGATGCAGAGGGAATAGCAGGACGGCAAAGTACTCTATCACTTGAACATGATGTTTGGCATCTCTCTTGCTCTCCAAGGCAGGGACACGGTTCTGCCAATGGATAATGAACCTTCCCAATATGCTGAAGTTATTTTGAATAGCAAAGTGGTTAAGCAAGGACTGAAGGAGGTATCTAAGCCTTACCTCACCTAAGCAGTCAGAAGCAAAGCTGCAATATGATTTTAGTTTYACAGGCAGAATGCTGGGCAGAGATGGAGGCTAATACCTTAGAAAGCAACATTTTCACACAATTGACTCCTTTTGTATAAATTGGTAAACTGGTTTTTGCTAATCTTGAAAACTAACCTCTTGAAAAAAGACTATGGAAACAAAATTAGAAGCAACTTGAACAAGAACTAGGCATAGGAATAAAGAAAGGATTGTTGACACATCATTTTCTGAGCAGAGCTGGACACAGGTATTTCCAGGGGAGGTAGGAAGTGTTCAGTGATCACTCCCACTCGTGGAGAGTTGCTTTCACCTTTGAGCAAAACAGGAGTTGAAGAGGCATGCTGAGAGCCGTGGTGCACTGCCTCTCTGTATTYGACTTAAAAAAAGAGGGATAAAGTGCCAGGGTAAATAAACACACCAGACACAGGACAGAGAGGAGGAGACAAGATTTGTCCTACCCCTGCTACACTCTATTTCTTTGTTATGGAGGTAACTAGTGGGGCAGAGGAGGAATTAACACCTCTTTTCCAGATCCACTTGAAGATATCTTCAGGCAGTTCTACAAACTGTCCTGGAGCACTTGCTCACGCCTCTTGTCTCTTTTCACTACAAAGAACATAATCGTCAAAATCTTGCAAGTACGGGAAAAAAGTCATTCCTGTGCTAGAGGACCAAAAGAGGAGTGACTTTCACAAGGACCTATCAAATGTGTCACACAGATCACCTCATTTTATGAGTTCTTCCCTCAAAATATGCAAAGAAAATATGAAAATATACATACCTATACAGCACGTCTTTGTCGTCTTTGAATAACATTTTCAAAAAAAAGTGTCACAGCTTACTGTCTAAACTATGTCCAGCAGTCGTGTTTCAGACCTAAAAAGACTTTCCAAAATCATATCTATCGATTTAAGGCATGCTCACTGGTATCACAATATTAATTGTTCCCAGCTGTAAGTGCCATGGATCTGTAAGCGAAGCAGAGGAAGGCTGATCCAGTTTCTCACAAACTCTCTATCTTACATTTGATCAGTCAAGTCACAATTAGGTACTGCTTTATAAACTAACCATGCATTTAGATCTTCGCTACCTCAGATGGAAAGTTTTACTGATAAAAGCAAAAAAAAAGCTGTTGAAAAAGACCACTATGGCTGCCAGGATTGATCTGTGCCTCTCCAGTGGGTTCTCTGTAAGTGGTTTTTCACTTCAAGCACACAAAGAGTATAGGTATAGGGAGTRCACAGGGCTCTCCAGCTACCCCAGGCAGTGGGGAAAAAGTGCATAGCAGAAACAATAGTTCCTCTTATGGAATGTGTTCGTTCACTATTTGCTGAATATGAAAAGGTTGCTTTTAATACCTGCTGCCCTTTTCTGAACAGAGCTGTGGACCTCCTCTGGGCTGATAATGACTTCAGTACTCTCACAGCTTATTCCTTCTCAGACATTCAAGATAGAAAGTCCCCTTTTCAGCACTTTCAGAAACAGTGATCTGAGACTACAGCAGTGAGGAATGACTCAATTACTCAGACCTGTTAGGGAACACATGCTAAGCAAATGTATCTATCTTATTAAAAAAAACGCCTTAAAGTTCAATGAAAATCAGAGCATTTATATGGCTTTCTTTGGGAATCTTCTATTTATTGAATACAAGCATATATCAATTAATGATGATGGGGATTATGTGTATGTACACAAAGTGGAAGGACAGAACAATAAATATTTGCTGCCAATTCATTTTAGTTTTTTCAGAGCAAATATCATAATATAAGTATGTATATACACACGCACACACTTTGCAATATTTTTTTCTTTTAAATGCCCGAATAACATCTTGCTGCTGCTTTTAATGGCCAAAGCAGAACTCTGATCACAACAGCACCTTTGGTAAGAATATGTGAGCTTCGGTAGCAGCATGGATCCAAGAAACACCAAAAAGACAAACCAAAATCTTTTCACCTGATAATAAGTGATATTTAATCATACAAATTTCAAGTTTCCTACTCACTGTGAAGTGACAGCAACAGTTCTGAGGAAGGAAAAACAGTCCTTGGCACAGCACACAAGTTTTCGCACAGCACACAAGTTTTCTAACAGCCACAATCAGACTCGGAGGTCTTTGGAGAATTGCTTGGAAGATCAAACAGTATTTCGCAAAAATTTCCCAGCACATTTATTCTCCTTCAAATCTTTTTTTTTTTTCTTGAGAAGACATCAAGAGGATTTATTCTCAAAAAAGTGATTTGGATGCTAAAGAGTTCCGCAAACTGTCACTTTTTTATTATTTGACTTGGTGATGAACTGAGCTGAAATCCACCATGACTAAGGAGAATACAACTCTCTGCATCACCCCAGCAGAAGAGCAAGGAATGAATTGTCAAACCGATTCCCTAAATGCATCCAGTCTTGTAATTCTGAATTTATTACCTGGTCCTGAAACAGACCTTCTTACTCTTGCACACCTCGACAGCTCCTGGGACTGCAGGAAGATGTTACAGCTCTTGCTCTTTCTCCTCCTTGTCTCAAGAGGAAGCCAATTCAAAGCGAATCATCTCCTTTATATCCAAAATCACAGTAAAAGTTGGAAGAATGGACCCCCTTTATTCCATCACTCAGCAACAAATATGATGACASAGCCCCTTCCTTTAGTTTGTCTATCCCATCTGTGCAAGCCAAATAAATGAAAAGGGTGAAGTCCACTATGGGCAGGTGAGAGTGGAACTGTTAGCGAAAAATGCATCTGCAGGGAGAGATGTACTGTCTTTGAAAGAGTCCTCTGTATGGAAGAAAAACAAAGACCTTTGGCCAAAATAAAAAAATGTATTCACCTGGTTCATACAGCATTTTTCCATAATCAGAATTGAATCCTATGCAGTAGTTTAAACTAAGGTGAATACCTTAAAAACAAGGGAAACAGTGACAGGAGAGAGTCATGCTCAGCAGGATGACAAGGCAGAAAAATAATCTAAAAACTTTTCATAATAGCAGAAGTGAGGTTAGTGCATTTCAACCCTCTGTTCAGAAAAAGAAAGAAGGAAAAAAATACATAAAAAACCAACAAAATCCACTATATTTTAGAAAAGAAAAGCAAGTAATTCCTGGCATGGCTCCTCACACTGCTTTTTGCATCAGAGCACTTTGAGGAAGACATTTTTATTTGCTCTGCCAAACATGGCAATGAAAACATATTGTCAGTGTTGTTCAAAAATTCTGTGAACTGTAAAATGTTTCTAAAGCATGTGTAATTCTCRGCCTTTGGAAAGCAAATACTATTTTGAAATAAAAGGACAGTATTTTCCTGGAAAATCACCCCTTTTTTCCCAACTTCCTCAGTATTTTTCTTTTTAAGCAGGAAATAAGGAAAACTGAGAGAAAAAATATTTTGAAAACGTGTTTCCACCCCAGCTAATACCACCCCGCTTTGAAAAACACATCAGAGTATTTTACAAGAGGATAGCACCATTAGTTTTGTTTAGTCAGTGTTCTCCCACTTCATATACCATTTTATGCTTACATTGGCCAGCTGTCACAGAAGCTGGAATTGGTTTTGACTTGTGCAGTGAGTTTTTGAAGTCAGGATTAAAATACGGTTTTGCAATGAGGGAGATAAGTTGCTGACATCTCAGTGAAATAAAAAAATACACGGTGGATTTCAATAAACACAGGAATGACCTTTGGTAAAGGTTTCCAGATGGGTAGAAATTTGAGATTACACACAAACACAACAAAAAAAAAAAAAAAAAAGATACAAGTAACAGCAGAAACTCAAACTGAGTCAGTGACCCAGCAGAAAGTTCTTTTCCCAGTTAAATATGACTGGAAATAATTGCTATAAGAAAATCCAGAATAGCTTAGTTTGACAACTAGATGTTAGAAAAAAAAATAAATTCCATTGCAAAGTCCCAGACAGTTCAAGGACACAATTCTCTCCTTCACAGCCACTCACTAATACAATAGATTCAGATACCTTCTCTTTACCCTGTAGAAAACACGAAATCTGTCCATAAAAACTGACACTGTGTCACTGCAGAATACATAAACTTGCAGATGGTGGCAACTCCCTCGATTTTTTACCTGTTTGGGATCTAAACAGAAAATTTCGTATTAGGTTTGTTTGTGGGCAGAGGGGAGCACAACTGAGATTTAAGAGAACATTACATAAGGAAAGAAAGCAGAAGCTATTTGTTATAGACAGTCCTAATAAAATGAGAACACTTAGTTGCTATGAACTTGCAAAAAACCCCTCAAAACACAACATCACTTTGCAAAATACTTTGTAACTTTCCTACATTCTTGAGTGTAAACTACAACCTGCTCCTATCTGAAAGCCTGGGGTGATGAGACAAATCCCCACTACCGCACAAGGGCAGGAATGCACCATTGCTCTATAATGTGTTAAAGTATTAGGAAATAGTGAGTGTACTGGGGAAATGGGTTAAGTGCTGCAGGTTGTTACATACAGCAAAACCTCAGAGACCTCCACAGCATGAAATGTGAAGCCATGGCAAGATCCAGGGAGCTCCTGACCACTTTGGGCCAGGCCCTTCACCAGCTAATCTAAGCACTGGCTTTCCTTCCCACACCTGCTCAACCAGCAGAGCTCCTGAAAGCCCCATGGTGTCTGACACAGGGAACGGAATCATGGCAACAACCTTGTCACTCCACATCACACACACCACCAAAGGCAGCTAAACTGACACTTCAAGCATGATCAGAAACATGTACTTATGAGAGGGATAAAAATACTGCTGCAAAATAATGGACTCCTGCTGTTACGTAAAGTGCTGAAGCCTTTATGTTCAAAGCAAAAAGCACTCATCCCATAAAAGAGCTTTTGTTCCCAGAACCTGGTGGGGGTTTATGCTYAACAAACAGTGTAGCAAGTTGCACATTTATATAAATTTTCCCAAACCAGAGAATCACAGAATATCCTGAGTGGGAAGGATCATTGAGTCCAACTCCTGGCCCTGTGCAGGACATCCCCAAGAGTCACATCACGTGCCTGAGAGTGTTGTCCCAATATTTCGTGAACTCTGTCAGGCTGGTGCTGTGACCACTTCCCTGGGGAGCCTGTTCCAGTGCCCAACCACCCTCTGGGGGAAGAATCTTTGTCCTGATATCTGACCTAAACCTCCCCTGGCACTTGGGGCCATTCCCCTGGGCTCCGTCACTGGTCACCAAACTGGCTGAGGGAGTTGTTCTTTCAGATTTTAGGTACCTTAGTTATTTTTAAAGAACTGACTCATGGCTAGACTCCAAAATCTGTCTGAAGAGTGACCTAATCATCACATAACCTTTCAGACTGAGGCAGAGTTTACTTTTAAATTTTTTAAAAATTTTTGTCTTTTTAAGGAGACTGTAACTCATTCCACATCCAACGGGGATATCCAAAACCTCTGTGTTTTCCATTAAGTCAGTCTGTATTTTCAGTACACTTCTAATCCAATTCTGAACTTCATTCATGTCCAACAAAACATTTCTTTTCTTGACCGTTACCAAACCAGAGAAGTGAAACTTATTTACACCAGTAGAATACATACTCATCTCTGTTTAGCTAAAATATGGAGCATTGTTATGCTTCCAGTAAATAGACATGGTCCATTTTGCTTCAATATTAAAGGAATTTTCTCTTCACTGGAAGGAAGGTGCTGATAATTGGCTCAGTGTATTTCCTTCAGGCATCTGTTTAGCTAATTACTGCTTAAGCTTACAGTCCTGCATTTTTTCCCTACTTTGAGGGATGCTGGAAAACAAAGCTGCTAAAGAGAACTTCTTGCTTGTTTTAACATGATGATAGTTGTGGCAAACTCTTTACTGTTTGATTATTTTCTGGTCAAACTAGCCACGCAATTAGGATTGCTAAATTTTAATTTCTCAGCAGCTTATAGCTGAATGAAAATTTTAATTGGCTGCTTGGTGTTTTAAAGCAATAGTTTAATCTTTTTGAATCATTCTGAATGGCATGTTTTAGTGATCCAAGTAATTTACTTACATAATTTATTTCTTTGTATTTGAAGGAAAAGTCCATATAAATGCCTTCATGTGAAATTTCCATGTAGCACAGTAATTGCAGGCAAACTTCTGCCTTCAGAAATTGATCTTCTAGATTTTGGATCACAACAGAATACTTTTTTTTTTGAAAGTCTGTATTTCTTTCCTCTTCAATAAAATTGACTTTCACTTAAAGCGCAGTGTTTAAAACATTACAAGCTAACTATCAAACACAAGAGGAATCTAAAGAAGAAACAACATAAAAGCTGAGGACAGAGTTTAGCGCTCCCTGAAGAGCTAAACTTCGTAGTTTTGTGTCCAGGTTACCAGGGACACCCTGTGTGAGCTGCAAGGGGTCACCCCCCAGGCTGTAGCCCACAGCACAGACCCCACAGTCCCAGCCAGAGCCCGGCCCAAGGACTGAGTCACATCAGCAAAGCAGTGCCAACCCCACAAGCTGGGCACCCAAGAGCACAATCAAATCCTGTCATCATGAGTAGCCCCAGAGGGAATCATCCTCTGCCTCCGTATTTCTCACCACGCCTCCCAGTCTCAGAGGCCAGGAAAAGCTCGTGATCTCAGATGTCAGGAATGCTCAGCTGATTATTTTATTGACAATGTGCTGCAATTACCTCTGCTCTCTCTCCTTGGGTCTTTGGTGTAAGAGCTCTCCGAGTGCACTGCTGAGCCCTTGGATAAAGCGGAATCACGATGGATGGCTTTCCTCCTGATGCAGGCAACTGAGAAGGAAACCACATATGACAAAGGCTGATTTGGCTAAGCATGAATCCTTTATTGCATAAATCAACTTCATGTTGTTTATCCAGTCAGTATAAAAATTCACTTACAGATTTTATTTATTTAGCTGCACATTTTATTCTGCTTAATGAATAGCAATCTGCCAGAAGTTACATGTTCTCAGCAAATGTGGGTAAAGGACTGATCTTAATATGACCAGAAAGAGCACCTTTCTCACTCCACTCCTTGAAAACATGGTCACAAGAGCATCCCCACTGCTGGCAGATTTCGTTATTGCCAGAGAGGATATATTAAATTCTGTTGCATTTCTGCATCCCACCTGAGGAACCAGTTTTCCAGATGTCGTAATCGCAGAATATTAAAAGCTGAGAGAATCAAAACAAAGATTTCCAAAGCTGAAAAATTTAGTCAGAGTCCCCATTAATTTAAATGGCTAATCTATTTCAAACACTAAAATCTAAGCCTTTTTAATTGAATTCCAGTCCTGAAGCTGATTTGTATGGTAAGCAACAGGTTTCCATTATTTTCTCAGTAATGTTTATTTCAGAGTTTTCTGCACTTACTTTTAAGACCCAGCCATCATCGAGGCAAGTGATAAACAGAACCGGTGAAAAGCAAAACAACCAACAATCCTTGGCAGGAAAAAATGAGTGAAGAAAAGTTCTCAAATTGTTTCAGAGCAGATTTTCAAAGTGCCCAGCAACAGTCAGCTTCCAGCATTTGCAAATGCCACATCTGGTCACCTATTTCCAGGCCTAATTGGGAGTCACTTGGGGTACTGAGATCTGGATATTTAAATGTTTTTGAAGTTTGTTCTGTATTTGTGCTTGAAAACAGCTGTGTCTGCTTGCAAAGTCAGCATTTGCATATTGTTGAGTGTGTGGAAAGCCACTCTTCCCAGTTCAACTTGAAGAGTCCTAGAGACAAATCCTATGTGAATTTTCTGGATGCACATTCTGCCAGTGTTTACGAGGCAGGAGGCTGTCACTTCGCTTTATACTGCATCTAATCAATGCTCAGGCAGGAATTAAAGTGGTTATAGTTTGCTATTAAAAAGACGTGGGTGGGTAGATAACTTTGATCTTGGAGCCTGCTTAGCYCTGGCAAGGAATGCCATTAAAAGCATCCTGATTTGGAATTTCAAACTGTATTCTTTTTAAAAGTGACTGCAGTCTCCCTCTTTTCCTCCCTGCCCAATCAGGACAGGCAAGAACCAGCACTGTCAAAYCCCAGAGATAAAGTCTGGTTTCTTAGCAAAGCTTGCAGCTATGGAAGCAAAACTCTGTACAATAGTTTCATTTAAAGTTTCAAACCACTTGTGAAATGCAAATGCTCAGCACCACAGTAGGCAAAGTTAAATACAGAATGACCCTTCTTCCCTAAAAATTCCAGAAAGTGACTGCTGCATCTTTTAATACAGGCAGATTTGAGGGAACTGCTGGAGTGAAGACAGCCCGTCAGAGCCTCACTGTCTTCATTGGTGCAATRGGTTTAGTCCAAAGGAGCAGGGTCACAGCACTCCTCAGTCCTGCTGGGGGATTTTGCAGCAGCCAGGCCAAGGTGAAGCACAAGTAGACCAAAGCAAGTGTTTTCTGTTTCAGCTTCACAGCACTTTTTTCAAACCCATTCAGCAAGAACGCCTCTGATCTCCYCAGTTCCGAGCAAAATCTGCCTTTTGCTCACGTGCGTTTTCCAGGTGAGCTCAATGGAATGTAGGAGACGTGGGGTAGAGRGAGAAGGAAGGACCAGAGAGGGAACAAATGGATAAAACTAAGAGGTAATTCCTTGTGAAATTCTCTATATTTGACTCTTCTCACCCCTCCTATTACCTTCAGCTTCTACAACCAAAATTCGGTTAAACCTTGTGGAACAGTCATTATTAACTTTATAGATTCAGATTTTCAAGTGCCAAGCACCGGATATGAAAATWATTGGTGCTTATAAACGGCTACCTAGTCAAAAACTTGTATTGCTGGAATAAACTGCACTTGCAAGTTGCATCAGTTCTTTYTGTGGAAATATTACACGTGGAATTATTGTACAAGACAATCTATTCTTTTTAATCCCCAACTGCTAACCTTGCAATTGCATTTTCATATTATATATAGATCCAAGGGACATCCTGTTTTACATGTAGTCTATAAATTGTTTGAGGTACGGGCAATTTCTTTTGGTCTCCTTGTATTGCGGTCAGCACAAAAAAGTTCGGGTTCAGAGCTACAGCTCCTAAAAACACCACGACAAAATAACAGCCCAGAGAACATCTTGCTTGAGAGTGAGTTAATAAGTCCAGTCAGAAATCAGACCAAGCAGGCAATGAGGAAAAGTTTGTAAGGGCAGCTAAAAGCAAGAGTGGGTTTCAGCCGTCAGCTCTCCAGTCTGAGAACACTCCAGCACAACAGAAGCCACCTGGCCACCCCACCAACTGGCTGGACACTGACACGGCCCAACAGCTTTTGACATGAAATTCTATGCACATCCCACRTGACCGTGTCCCCTGGCATCCCTGCATAAACAGCAGCTTGCAAGGCTACAGAGTAATAAGCAGTTGTGAATAYTTCCTTTGACTAATCCTGTGATACGATGGCAGCATTTGCTCATTTGAGCATAATGTGGCACCACARATCTGCACCCCTAAGCAGAGCAGGAAGCTGACGTGTCAGTGTTACCCAGCAAACATCTGAATAACTGAAGAGACATAGCTCATCACTGTGTAGATCATTTTTTGGAAACAAAGATCAGTCTTTTTTGCTTACTGGGTGCTATTTTCTAAATTACAATGATGAGCAAATCAAATATCAAAGTAATGAAATATCCACTGATAAGACTAAATAATGTTCAAATTCAGCAAGCCGCTACAGCCAACTGCATCACTACTGAGTCTGCAGTTCCTGAAAGAAGTATTAATAAATATTGTGGGCTTTTTCCAAAGAAGCTTTTTCCGCTGCAGTGCTATGACCATGTTTCCACAGCAATTTATGACCACAGTCCTTGGGTTAGCACTTCCACTCATTCTGTGATTGCACCTCAGCCTCCAGTGCAGAATTGCACCTGTCAGCCACCACGAGCTGGGAGGCTGTCAAGGTCTGGCCAGGGTTTTACCCTTTCACACACATGGAAGCAAGGGACAGGTTTTTCCTGAGACTGAGAAAGCCTGAGTGGGAGAACCAGTAGCAGCATAAAAGAAGCTGAGACAGCTCCAGAGGATCAGCCAAAGCAGCCAGCATACTGCATGCAGCAAGTAACATTTAAAAGGCTTTTGASAAAATAGCTGCAGTTTCAGCTACCACATCAACTGAATAGCCCCCTACACAGCCCTAAAACACATGAGATAAAATACTTTTCTTACAACGTGCCAGGAAGAGAACTGAAACAACTGTCAGACTGAGGGTGCACCTTCCTTAGCAATWTATTTTGTAGTGTCAGTACTTTTCTGACACAAACCTCCTTCCTGTCTACTTTGGAAGTGCTTTAGTTTGTGCTTCACCCGACTCCAGCTGGAGCTTCCCCAGAGGAACCCATGTGCAAGCAGCACACCAGGAAACCTACCAGTCGGGCAAAGACCATGATTGCAATATCCCAGCTTGGAAAATCAGACTTTGAAATAAGATTACCAGTTTAGCCCTGGGTGACACAAATGATCACTGGGGATGACAGGTCCTTGAACTGTGCAGCTTTGCTCTACACCAGCTCTCGTTGTGCTAAATGGATTGCTATTGCAGATACACCCTGGGGATGCCGCAGGAAAATACTTCACAACAATTATTTGATGCTGCAGAAATTACTCCTGAGGGCAAGTCTCAGACCTGTATCTCCAGCACATCCCTCAAGTATTGTCCTGCTATTCTGATCCCCTGCACTGATATTTCTCTTAAGCCTTCTACTGTTAAATTTATGTTTCTGGGAAAGAGCATTTAATTTTGTCTGTCAAGCTAGAGAGTAAAGATTAGCTTTCTAGGATGTTAAAAATGAAATTWAACAGTAGATGTGAAAATCTGCAATACATACCAGAGTCTTGTTCTTTTACAAGGTGACATCAGCAATCTCTGCATTCTGGCACTGCTGTCCAGAAAAACAGATCCTAGGGACAGAAGTCTAAACCTGTTTCTCAAGGAAGTAATGATTTTGTTTCAGATTAGGGTAGATAGACTCATAAAATGCATCTCTTCAGTTAGTCTCTTTGATAACCYTGTTTTTTATCCTCAGAATAAGACAGATTTTTTTTTTTATTATTTTTTTTATTTTTTTTTTTGGTGAGGTTTTATTTTCACTTTTTCTCCACACTCTCGGGTTTAAAAACAAACCAGATTTCCAAAGACAAATTGATTCTTTTCTATGGCCTAAAACCCTTAAAATTTCATTTCCTCASCCACAATAAACTCTGCACATCTTAACTCAATACCTGCAGTTAGATTTTCAAAGAAAGGGGAATATATAGCATGCTAAATTTTAAAGAAAGAGCTCCTAATTTTACAGTTTATATAGATATGTTTATTCTAAAAACAGACATTAATCTAAAGACGACAGCTAAATCACATGTCCTTATTTTAGCAGAAGTGGATGAGAAAAGGGGAACTAGATCCTTTACAAAAAGAGTGGAGGAAAAAGGATTTAGGAAAGCTCTGGTGGTCCTGATTTTTGCTTATTAGGAGAGGGAGTTTGGGAAACATCAATCCTTCCGTTTCATTGTGCTTCCAGAAAGAGCAGCTCAGTTCTTCCATTCACACTTCAGTCCATTCACACTTCAGTCCATTCACACTTCAGTTCATTCACCTTTTCTCCTATCTGAAATTTAATATATTTACACATTTTTCCCATCATAATAATCAGGTGGTACTACTAACTCAGAATTCAGTCACATATCCAAAAAGAAAACAGGCCAATATTTATATACCTGTGTTCCAGCAGCACCTGTGACTCTCAATTAAAATCTAGACCCCTCCCTTGCACTAKCTGGTGCAAACACCCCAAACCAGAGTGTGTTCTTGTCCCCAAGAGTTTGCAATCTAAATGTCAGAGAAGAGACAGCAGGTGGGAAATCCAGTGGAAAGTGTATGTGCACCACAGAAATCTTCCTCTAGCCACAGAAAACACATCTTCTAAACATTTTCTGARCACCATGTACCTTCTGGCAGCAAGACTAGATCACTCCTTCCCRAGACACAAGGGGGTGGCTCTTTCCTGCAAAACACCATTGTTCACCTTTCCTGAGGATAACCACCTGGAACTGTGATAATGRAAAGGTTGTATAGATGCAGGCAGTAATAAACTGCCACAGAAAGGCATCGCTTCAGGGCTAGAAATGCCCACCACCACCTAGAAATTGGCAGGTTCTTGCCATTAGGTGAGGCTCCCCTTCTAATCTCAGCCCCCACCATCCTGCTGTTCTCTCCAAGCCCAGTTCCTGTCACAAAGCTAAGCAGGTGATGGGCAAGGGATGTTTAGGTTCAGGAGGGCTTGTTAAGTCAGGGCAGAAATTACAGTAACTTGCATGAGATCATAAAGAAGCATTTTATGATGTGTTGAGTCTTGCATTGGAAAAGGTATTGACCATGGGCTGTGGAACAGGAGATCACGCTTTAAGTGCAGTGGATGCAATATCAAGTGCAATTTTCTTGGAGAAAATATGGAGGACTGTATATTAAAGCCAGTTTCTTGTAACCTTTTCTTGCTGCCTTTTAACTCTTCCACAGCATCYGTTGCTATGCCAGGAACACAGTGAACTTTGCTTCTCTGAGCTYTCAATTGGAAAGCTTGTCTTTTTTCTTTCAACTGTTCTTCCCAAATATTTTGTATGCTTACCTGATGAGAAGGTTGTCAAAGGTGAACTTACAGAGACCCTGATCAAATCGGCTTTCCAGATACACCTTACCTGAAAAATGTCTTATTACAAWAGCAATAAATTACTATTTCCACACAGGAAAGAAAGGCTCCTAGTTCAAGCTGAGTTGTGGAAAGCATACCCAYGGCTTAAGCAGCTGGGCACAAGTACTGTTCCAGAAAAAGAAAACASTCCAGTCAACACACTGCTGTGCATGAGCTTTTCTTTCTGATTAAAATGCAGCACCTCAAAAGTTATGCTTTGGGTGCAGCAGTCACCAGGCCCCTCTGAGCTGGTCCTCGGAGAGAAATGTATCATTTCCTACCTTGTATAGGCAGGAAAGTTAAGGCAAAAAGTGTMTAAATGAGAAAGTGAAGAACCAAACTCAATCTCTACCTATAGTTTAGAGTAAGACAAATAGAAATAGCATTCCTTAAGACTGCTTTCTTGACATTCATTATAATAAAATCCCTTTTGAGGGGAAAATTATTCGGGATTCTTTAAGCTATGACTGAGGATGTATAAGTGGCATCACTGTGCATATTTTTCATGGCCCTGATTCTAAAGATAATCTATCTGTTTTTAAAGATTTAGTGGTACTGAACAGTATTGCTAAGACTGCTTATACATCTCAGAAGTAAATTGAAACACGARCTTACAAACAACAATAAGTGATCAGGCAGTCCCCTGACACTGCACAAAATCACATATGTTACTTCTCATGAATATTTCTTACCTATCAAACCCACTTGCTTACTCTTACCTATCTTCTTTACTTTAGAACCTCAGCTTTCTAAGAGATATAAATCGTTCTCACAGCCTAAATTTACAGGAAGTTATCTTGGTACCAAATATGCTTGCTTACCCACTTGTGCCTTTCTTCCTTTTCCCCCACAGCTGTAAGCAAGCACAAAAAGCCTGAGCTTGCATAACCTGAAACTTATAGCCTCCCAACTCCCCTAATACACTGGAACACAAGGCAAGGAACCTATATAAGTCTCCTTTCTTACTTTTTTTATTTTCAGTGACAAAGTTACTGCTTTTTTATTTTCAGTGACAAAGTTATTTTTTAAAGGAATGGTATGTGCTAGTTTGGAGTTAAAATTACGGTAAGTCTTGTAGGTTCTTTTAAAATTCAACACTTCAGACAAGTAAGAAGTGAGTGAGCTAACGAATAGTGGAGAGGAAAAGGACTAGTAGATCTTTAGTTCAGCTATAACATGTTAAGAGACTAAAAGCTCAGAAAGTTTCAATCTTTATTTTAGGGTAACAAGTGGTTTTATAAATAGGCATTAACTTATTTGGAGAATCTTGTGGTTTAGGCTAGAATCTACCCATATACTGGTTACTGCTGGGAAAGGTTTTACCTAGCAGCAGTGAAATCTACAGTCTTATCCTTTGAGACTCCTGATGCTGCCTACTCCTCACAGAGGTCCTAATGTGTTGCTGCAGGAAAGAGGGTGGTCTGGATTTCCCAGAGCTTCCTATAAGGAGAGTGTCAATATTTGTAGTGAGGGTACAGCTGTGATTGTTTAAGAATTGGTATTTATAGCTTAAAAAAGAGTCTCTATGTTTTGGGAATTGCAATGTTCATCAGTGATTTCTACTAATACTTCYTATTAGGTTTGTTCTCTTGCATTTTTCTGTTTCCAAAAGGAGCCCCAGGGATCTTTGTCAGGAATATTGCTCCCTGTGGAGGGGTTAAGCCCTAGCAGGTAGATTTCTAGCATGTATATTTCTAGTACATGAGGCAAAATKCTTTGCATGAGAGCAAGAGCTCTTTTACTCTTGCTAGTATCTGGTTGCACCTGGCAGAATCTTGGGAATCTTCATGCTATTTCCTGTGTTATTTAGCTTCAAGGATGTGAGGGGATATGCTAGAAGAGAGAGACTGGGCAATAATAATTTTGTTAGTACATAGTCATTCTCATTTGCTCTGTGTTCAAACCCAAGAATTTCTGTAGCTCCTCTCATGTTTAGGTTAGGTAGATGTCCACATAATTCTACATTTTCATGACTTCTTCACAGAAACACTTTCATGCGGGAGAAAAACATAATGAGGCAAGTGACTGCRATCTTTGTCACATGTGTGCCACTTGGCAGGCATGGATCACTTATGACCAGATTATTTGGAGGAATAGGACCAACAAAAATCCATGGCTTAATGTAACTGAATTAAGTGACTTTGTACAGACAGAAGGACAAACTATACTTGTATTTTGCTTAGCAAGAAGTCTAAGCATCCTCAGCAAACACTCTTTGGGGACAGGAATTTTCTGTGGTGGATTGGCCTGAAGGAATAGAAAATACTGTACCTGCCTCCCACATTTGGGGTAAGGCCTAATAAATAGTTGTAAGATAATTTAAGATTCTGGCAGGAAAGGGGCTATTACAAATGTGAAGCGCTATTATCAATCTAACATGCTAAAAATATTAATTTCATTGCCTCTGATAAAGTGTCTTATTAATGAGCTATTTCACAAATGTCTAAATGAATTCCATAGAAAATGATTTATGGTCATGCTTCCAAAGAAACAAACTCTCCCTCAAGCAGCACACTTTAGCAAGTTCTTAAGTTCTACTGTTACCTTAAAAATTCTTTTTTCCTTCTGCCAAAGCAACTTAAGAAATATATGCTGTGTCTGTTTTATTTTGGTAAAAGTACTTTATTTCTGTGTGTATTGACTATCTGAGGTATGATACCTTCAACTGTCATGAAGTTTTAATGTAATTAAAATTAATATGGTTAAACATGCAGGGGGTTATTTTGAAAGTCTGACATGCTGAGTTGAATACACAAAATACAGAATATATTTGCTTTATTTTTTCAGCCTGTATATTTAAATCTGAAGCTAAACCTCTCTAACTAGAAATAAGTATGTAAAATCTGAGTCTCAGAGGCCACATTGCCATCTCTGGAAACATACTGCAAACATATCATAGATCGAGGCTTCAGAGGGTTTTACACRGGTCTTAGATGAAGGACAGCTTTACCTTATCAAAGTTATTCATTGTAATTTGAAAGAAAATCTTAAAAGTAGTTGATGCTGTAGATGGCTGCACATGCTTCAATCCACACCTAAAACAAATCAGCTCTGGGAGGGGCCTGGGAAAAGGGTGCCAGGTTAGTCCATAACAGATAAACACATGTAGTTAACTCAGATTCAACCAATTAGTGCTTAGATTATGTGTTATTTATTATTCATGGAATATTGTCACCTTATCAGTTACAGATCTGTTGAGAAAGGCAGTTTCTCCTTATAGGTGTAATTTAGAGGCTTTGTATTTTCCACTACTTTTTGTCTTCAGATATGGAAAATTATGAAACTATGGAAAGACTGAGTTGGTAAGGAAAGTACRGAGAGTAAAATCTAGTTCCTTTAATAATTTTACATTGAGCCATTTTGAATAAATTTTGGCTATGAAAGTATCAGAAAAATCATTGGATACTGCCTTTAAATGCTTTAATGGAACTTTTTTTTGGTTTAAAAATCCAATGTAATTGAAGATCATAAAAAAAATTTAAATTACCTCGAATTTTTTTTTTTTTACTTGGAACTGTTCAAGAACTTGTAACCCTTGAACTCCGATCACCCAGATTTGCCACAGAACTCTGATGTACATTTGAATGCTTCCTCAGCGCTGGCTGCTATGTAAGCTCATTCTGAAGTGTGGAATCTCTGCAGAGGTTACAACATAATGACTGTAAAATATAGCTGGTCCAAAGCTCTCCCAAGGAGATATGCTCTCTCTTCTAACATGAATGCAAAGCTCACTGATTTGCAACATTAACTGATTGACAATTTTTTAACTAGTGCTATATGAGACCAAATGTCAGTTTTGACAGCTGGTATTTTTCCCAAATCTTTTCTTCAATAGTATTGTCTATTTGGTTGACCATTTACCCTGAAAAAACACATTGGAAATATTTGCATTTCTCTGAGTCTCAGCTGGTAAAAATGGCAGCAGTTCCACTGATGTTAATAGAAATATGATGAGCAAAATCAGCTGGGGACCAAGTTTCTTAATGCTACATCCCAGTGCATGCCTGTAGTTTGCTAAACCATGTTTAATATCCTGCTAGAGCCTATTCCAATAACTGTGAATATCAGCTGGTTCCAAAATACTGCAAATGTAATATTGTTGTCATCAAATGTCTTTTATAAAATACAAAGCAAAGCCTACAGACAACCTCCATTATTTCCTTGTGTCTGGAAGCAAATATCTCACTTTTTTTTAACAGAATGTAACTTCCATTGATTTACAGTTTTGTAGATTGCTCCTTGTGTAGTTGTTGAATTCACTATCCAAGAGAAACTCTTAGTTTTGGCAAGTGCTGCTCATCTTCTGTGCTTCAGTCCCCCTGTTAAGTTATTTGACTCTCTACATACTACAGTAGCAATGGTCACTGTAGCTGAACAGGAGGCTGAGACTCACAGTCATTCCTCTCATGTGCTAAAACACTGCTTTCCAGAGTCTCTGGGAATCTGTATACTCCATGAATGAAATATTTATAAATATGTTTCTGTGTCTTTCTGATTGTTCATTAAGTGTTTTGGATGCTACAGATACTTTGGCTGATACAATGATTCTTCAAAAGAGACTTGCTCAAAGTTGTTGCCTTTCTAACATAACCAAAGGTAATATTAGAGTGAACTAGATACCACAACATTTGAACCGAAACATGACTTGGAAAATATGAAGAGCATGTTCTGAGGTGTGGTATAAGAATACAAGGAACAAAACTGTATATTTTCATGCTGGAATAACTTTGCCACAAATAGGTAGATTTTACTAATCCTTGGAATGGCTTGTTAGTGCATGGTCCACTGAAATTAAAGAATAGCTTGTAAACAGGCATAATTCTGCATGCTTTGTTCAAAAGTTAAACCACTGTCAGTTGAGAAAAGTCTTTTGTTAATTGTGTGGCAGATAAATACTTGTGTTTCACGCTGGGGAAGAATTAGGTATTAATGACTTCCTAGGGCTAGAGCTATTTTAAAGAAAATGGCAGGAGTAATGCAAGAGGAATAATATGTAAAAATTGAAAACTGCTGCTTTGTGTTATGGTATGATCATGAAACATGATGTGAGCAGTTTAACTCCTTTTTGTGTTTAATGCATTTGCTTGCGCTTCTCAGCTGTGACAATGTCAGCCAAAGACTTTGACCCTCAGAACTGGAAAAGAGTGGCACTAAAACTCATAGTTAACCACCCACAAACAGAAGAGAATTGATCCTTTAGTACAGCATATTTGTTTTCAGTGGGAGAGTGTCAGCCCTGTTCTTTTCCTGCTCGCTGTAAATAGCTTCATTTTAGATATTTTGCGACAGGAGGGCTTGTGAGTCTGAGCTGCCTTGCCTGGACTTCAACACAGTACCTCTGTTTGGCAAGAGGAAAAAGTCAGGAAATCTGTTTAAGCAGGTTTTTTTTTTGTCTTGGAAAGAAGTGTTTTTTCTCTTTTGCCCAGGAACATCTTTATAACTTCTAAAAAGAATGCAAATTAAAAAGCCCTTGAGTGGGGTCCCATCTAGCAAGTCAAACATGGCATGCTCCTGTAGCCATCACTTGGTGAGAGAACAAGGTGTCAGGGCTGTTCTTTTCTACGTGCTGGATTACTAGGGACCTTGCAGACAAATGGAGTGTAGTCCAGAGCGGAATACCAGAAAAATGATAAAGGGCTTGGAAAATGGAAATTGCAAGGGTGATAAAGAGGGTTGAACATCTAGCACTTAGGAGATATAACTCTCTACACATACATAAAGGGATATTACAGAGAAGAAAGACCAATTATTCTCTCGAGTCATCAAGGACAGARCAAGGCTAATAGATTTAGGATATTGCTGGTAAAATGTCAGTTTAACATTGGGAAATACTTTGAGTAGAAGAACAATCAGGACAATGTATGATGCTCTCAAGTGGAGTTGGGTTGGATTTCCATCACTGAATCTGTTCGAGTGTAAGGTTAGGCATCAGTCTGATGTAATGGATCTTGCTGTACCTTAAAGCCTACCTGAAGTAAAAGGTCTTGGTCCTGCAAACCTTCATGTAAGGGGGTAACCCTCATAAAGCCTGAGGTCTTTTCTTGATTAAGAGTTGCCTATATGGTGCCATACACCTTAATGAATCTTTGGTGGTTGGTGAGGTGTACCAGCCCCTTCCTAAAAAAAGCAAATTCACAGGTAGAAATTATTTACACAACTTGCAAAGAATGTAAATCTTGTAGTTTTTTCCCTATCAAAATCCAAAACCATTTGTCTCTTGCCCATGAAAAACCTGATTCAATAAAATAGCTTCCATTTTCTACGTGAATGCTATGAATTGGTTTGCATGTTTAAATCCCACAGAAACCTGACTTTCTCAAATTTATATTCAAAYGGAACATCTACTTTGATTGTCTGAGTTTGATTTTTTACTATGAGCTACTTTAATCTAGTTCTGTGGGTTTTAGCCAACCTCCAAAAATATGTATTACACAAGACTATTTCCACAACAATTATTATGAGAAGAATTTCAATAAGTGGGCAGAATAGACTATTGCCATTGTAGAATGCRTGTGATTGGTTTGTTTGCCGCCTCAGTATTTCAGGGGAATTTTTGTCAAGGACAGTCATTCTGCTTTTGTTAGTAATTGCTCAAGCTCAACAGAAACTCAAAAAAATGCTAATGAGTTTAATGAATCAAAACTTTCATTGCCTGCCTACTGCTACTTGTGTCACACTCCAGGGAAATTAAGGTGCTGACAGTGTTTGATGAACAGGATAAAATCACAACCCTTTCAAGAAACCAGACTTACAGCTGGAAATGGATAGAATGCTATAGCTTTCTTTGCTTAAGGGAAAGAGTAGTGGGTAGCCACCATGGTGAAAAGGCACCATATAAATCACCCAAAAGGATCACCCTCTGTGCATTATATTGTTCTATGAAATTCATAGGGTTGTTGATCATAACTCTAACACAATTTCAGCAAATCTGTAAATTTTCAATTCTCCTGATTGGCATTGTGGGATCTACCCTCTGAACTGGTTATGGTTTTTTGTAGCAGATAGGAAAGTTCTGGATATCTCTGAGCATCCTTGAGCTCGAGGATAACCACCTCCTTATTTTGAATTCAAATATTTCTTTCTGGAAATCATATAACTTCCTACAGTGAGACAATCAGTTGGCCTTCTGGCTTTATTTACATTGTTATTTGCATCTCATTCTATTTGGTACTTGTTTCCAGGGTGAATTGCTAACCTTAAATTAGCTACCTATAGTAGCGTTTACTCTAACAGCAATGAAAACAGGCTTGTGTGTTCTTTATGTTGTAGTAGAGGGCAACTTTAAAAACCAGTTTTACTAATCTTTTTTTTCTTTGAATTCTAAGTAGCTTATTTGGTCTTCTGATATAAACAGAGTAGCAGAGAGTATATGCTTCTGTGATAATGATGAAAGGACTAATGAGATACATGGGAAATCTTCTGGTAGGGTTACGAATAGATGAAAATGTGCAAGTGTTAAGATACAAAGTCAGATCTTTTTTCACATATAGTCAGGTTACCACTTCTAGGATTTTTTGCATGGCTTTCTAACTGTGATATTAGAATTGTTGATGTGAGTTTCTTAAGGAAGTGTGCTACCATGCTGAATTTCAATTCCTGAAGTCATTCTCTAGACCCTCAAATAACATTGTCTATATTTTGACAAGGTATGTAAACATGAGTTTATCTTTTCTCAGGAACTGCCCTCTTTGTCACTTAAAGAATTAAAGAATTTGCTTCTCTRTTTCACTATTTCATTTGCTAGTCACCGACCTTTGTAGCCCACTTGGAGCACAGATTGTCTCTTTTCAATATGAATGCAACAACACTCCAGAGGGTAAAACACATGCTTACCTTCCCACCATGTGACARTATGTTCAGCTCTGATTTTTTCAGTTATTTAACATTCAGATGCAGTATTTTTTCTTACATTCAGCTATGATTTCTCAGCTTTATGCAGAGTGCAGGAACAAAAATCTACCACCCAAGTATTGCAGAGAACTGGGACTATATTGCACTTAGGAGACAAATCAGGCACATTATTCTAGAATGGGCATAAAGCTGTCACAGCAATACCAACAATAAACGCAAAAAATTACTTCTCTTCTGTAAATCACCTCACTGGTGCTCCTTAGGAAGTCCTCTAGACAAACTTTTATTCTACATGTAGGAACACAGCACAGCCTGGGGACTTGTCAATGTCACCACCTCTAGGTACTTTTTTTGCATAAATATTTATACTTCCTAGGTCTAAACAGAAATGAAATTTTCTCATGGGTGGCTCTGAAGTGTCCTGCTTTCAGTCTGGGTAAAATCATTTGAAAGCTGAAAAATTAACAGTCCCTATAAACAACACATTCTTTTTTTAGTCATATATTCTTCAAAATATTTGTAGAATAAAGGCATAGCTCGTCCTCATCCTTCTGTCTTCGGAACTGACAGGTATGTAGAATAATAGTATAAGTAGGCATTGGAAGAAGGAACTGGGACCACTTCTAAGAGTTCTGCTAAGATGTAGCATTCAAGAAACATTTTTCCCTCTGAAGTAGCACATATTCACCCTTATTAAGATTTTGAGCAAATATAATAAAAACTTAGATGTCAGAAATAGTGTTAAGATAAAGCTGTCCCAAGAAGGAGAGGAAAAAAACCCCAAAAACAACAACAAAACAAACCCAAAAACAAACAAAGAAACAAACCCATGAAGATTTGTGGGTATAAATCACCTGGAAGCAAAGATTGGTTTCAATTCTATTCCTGATGAAAACCACAGAAAAAGCTTTTCCTAAAAGTTTTATATCCAGTCACCTTGGCTGAAGGTTTAAGCTTTGGGGCATCGATGAAAACCAGAACATTACCCCAAAGACTTCTTACTGGTAAGTAAAAGTCCAAAGGGGAAAAATAGTCATTTGCTGATTCCATAAAATGATCCTAATTAACTTTCACGGAGGACTAGACTTTGGTCTGTGGGTTAAGCASTTCTTTCTGATTCGTTTGCCCATTACATGTAGGATTTAGAGACAAGAACTGGCTGACTTTTCTTGCCTCTCAGTTCAGGTCTTGCATAGGACAATCACTGAGAGCAACTTCTGACCCTCTGTTGGAAATGCGTCCAAAAAATACATACAGAGGTTAAATTTTACATACCAAAAYGTCCCCACTGTGATTAGAGTACCCCTTGAAAACCTAGCCCATTAAAATGTTTGAAATGTGAATGTTTTGGAATCCTGGCTCCTTGGCCTGATCTTTAAAGGGGGCTGTGCATTATTTAACCACAAAAAAAAAAGTTTTGAGAGGAATCTTTATTTTAAAAATAACACCTGTGGTATGAGTGAGGTGTGTTCAACAAAAAAAAATGGAGCAAAAGGCTTCTCCCTTGACCAAGAACTCTCACATAGGAAGAAAGCTATCAACAACAATGAAATATCCCCTCAGCCACTGAAATTATTCTATGCGGAGGGCTGCAGGAAATGCTTGACCAATGCTTGATACAAACCTGACTAATTYCAGGAGTATTCCCTCTGTACAAAAAGACACCATAATCTTATTCTTTTTCTGGCAGTTATTAATGAGTATGTACATATACATGGATAAAGTATTGATGAGATATGCTAATCTCAAAAGAGATAAGAAAGAATTTGCAGGGTGGATTCATCTATAAGTCTATCAGCAGTACACATTTGTCATCRATACATATCTAATAAACTGTCTATGGAAGACATATTGATAACTCACTCCCAATAAGGTGGYTGCAATGCTGGCACAATGCTTTAACTCATTCCCATTGTACCTTTCAGAATTTACAGCTGAGTGGATCTAACATGGGAAGCTCTCGATATCCAGCCTAAAAGCGATAAAGAGAAACTGGCTTTTCTTTGGTATAAATACAACAGAGCAGACTTTGTAGCTATATTCTGCACAGACAGCATGTTCACAAATCAGTGTGTGCCAAGTGTATCCATTTCTTATTCTGCATTATCTCCTGCTGCACAGTGTAAATAAGCACTTAGCAAACATGCCTCTCATAGAAGACAAAACACAAACACAGTTAAAGATCTGATCAAAGTCTGAGCTACTCATGTGTGATCAGCTGTCAGCTCTTCAAACTGCAGGGTCCAGAAGAGACACTTCTTACCCCTTTAGAAATACCTCCCTGACTTCTACAGTGAACTACAGCATGTGTTACATCATCCACTGACTCCATAGGTGCCTTTTTTGGTTAMAATCTTGTCCCAGGATAAAATCCTATCTTGTCATGGGATCCACTTGCTGACAGTTGATTCTGTCTGATTGTGTACTTCTGCATAGTTTGTCTGAAGGCATCTAGTTTATGATTCACTTATGGATTTACTTTTGTTACAGGCTTTATTTTTTAATGCTGAATTCTAGATCAGAAAAGTCAGATTGTGTTTAAAGACATATGGAAATCTGAATATTTTTCACCATAGACTTTTCCTATTTTGTTTGTGCAATCTATATTTAGTGGTTCATTGAAGGCCTGTCTATTTCAGCATTGGCTACCCGTGACCAAAATCAAAGCGTCWGTTTTCCTGATCACATGGTTGGGAGTAAAGATTGTTCCAAGTGTAAAAGAATCAATCAGCCCTCATTCAGTCCAAGAAAAGTCCATTAACTCTGAATGGACCTAGATATGCTCCCATAAACTTTAGTGGGTAGGCTGTCATGCCTAGAAGATGGGCTTAGGACAACTTCTAAACTTCAGTGGAAGACAACAGGAAGATTCATGCCGGTACTACGGATCAGGTTCCTGGTCTTCAGATTTCACAAATATGAATTTGTTCTTGCAAAGAGTCCTCAAAATGATTCCTGGAGTGCCACCAGTTACTTTGAAAAGGTACAGGTAGTCTTTATTAGAAAATGTCTTTGGAAAAAACCCTTCATTTTCACAGCACACAGGAGTGTTTTTAATCTTACCAACTAACAGAAAGACAGCTACTTCCCTTTCTCATCCTACTTAGCTTGTAGGAGAGAGAAAAGGGGGAAGGGTGAGTGTTTRGATGATCTTGTACTCATTCCGCTTCTCAAAGGGTTTTAGTGTATCACTTCCATCTCTGATCAAGGGACATTATTAGGATTTCTTATCAGTGGATGCACATTTCTAAASCAATACTCACAAGCATGTGAACACAGAATAAAATTCACCTTCAAAGCCCTAAAGGAGATGCAAGAGAAGGTGCATTTACATTTTAAATTTTCATTCTAAATCCAACACAGGCTCCCTGAAGAAGTGAGGGCTATTTAAAAATTCATGTGAAGTTTTGGATCTGGAATCCTAGCATATTTCTTGTTGAGGGACTGCATACATCACAAAATGCCATCATCACTTACCACTTTTATTATGCAGATCATTCTCTTGAAATATGGCTGTAGATGATTTCTGCCTCACGGGATGTGCAGGACTTAGACCATGTTGAATGATAATGGTTAGTGCAGAACCTTGCACTGCTGCTCTTCTTACAGCATTGATTTAGGGGATGAAGGCAGGACCCTTTTTTTTTTTCTATTAGAGATGACAATCAACATTTCCAAAGAACTTAAATTAATACAGAAATAAAAAAAAAAAAGTTCAGATGAGTTTGCAGCACAGTTATACATCAAAGTTCTACCAATGCATTATGCATCTYTCCAGTCTTTTGAATCTTCCTTACATGCCTTCCCCCATACTCCCAAACAGAAATAGCTCCTTTCATCATGCTATTGGCATAAATAGCAGGACTAATATTGGTGAAACTGTTATATTAATTTCTGTATAAAGGTCATTTTGCTTTGTGGAAAAGGAAAAGGTCATCACACATAGACTGCTCTGAATCCTGGATTTTATACTGCAAGCCATCAATTTGTAGATCATATTCAAAATAAGCATGAACCTACAATAGCAGTATCAGTATATGTGTCAGCCAATTTATTTTTTTAAACAATTGATTTGATATTAAATTTGTGCTGAAATATCAAAGCTTTTTCAGGAATTAAGTTGCAGCCAGACTTAGCTATTAAATGTTAGACTAACTGTAAAGATTTGGAGCTTAAAAAAAAAAAAACCAAAAGATATTGGCTTAATCAGATGGTGGTTCTGCGAAGAAAGCTTTTCAACGAGAGCCCTTAAATCCTGGATGGGTATCTAGAACATGCAGTGAGAGTGAGCACTTTGAACTCTACTCTGAGTGCTGTTATTATTATTATTACTCAAAAGAACCATCAGTTGATCCATTCCTGTACCCTGTCTACATCTCCATTCCTAGAGTGGGAATAATTGGGTATATTTGCAGAGATATTTGTCTACCTGTGTGAAAAATCTTCCAGACACGGATTCCACRGCCCCTCTGTGTGGCCTGTCCCTGAAATAAAGCAGTTCTTTAGCCAAGTTTTTGTAATGTTTGGGCTGAACATCTCTGGCTGCATCAACTGATAGTAAAAATTCCTGTGACTTGTCGTTTTCTGTTTCATAAGTAGCAAAACTGAAGCATATTAGCATGTCTCAACTCAGGTGCAAGGTATGTTTAAATTTGTTTAAGAAGTTATATGATTGTTGATTATGGTGTAAGAAGAACATTTAGAGGAAACATCCAACACTAAACCCCTGAATTTGGATTCCTCAGATGTACTGTTGATTTCCTGTGTAGCCTTGGGCAAGGCCCTTCACCTTTAAAGTGTCTGGTTTCTTATCAAAAAGGCACAAAGCTTTTACTGTAGCAAGTGCTGTGTTTAGTGAGGGAAGATCACAAAATATTCAGACGCACAGTAGTACATCCTTCTTTAAATCTCAGCACATCGGTTTTTGTAGCTCACCACTGCTACAGACTCAGCAGCTGTCCTGGAATCCTTTTCCCCCTTTCTCTTCCTACACTTTTTTTTACTGATGTTTACATTTTAACACAACAAGGGTATTGAAAGTTACAGCTAGTTCAAGATGAAATCCCCGTCTGCTAGATCAGCAATTACCTTGTTTTCAGAAGTTCTACACTAGTTTGAAATGTTATTTGAGGTTCAGTGTCTTTCAGATTAAATTGACATTTAAGAAAAGGAGAAACACTCATTCTCTCCTAACCTTTGGAAATAACACTGGGTTCAGACAGTACTATCTGCCGCCCTGCTACTTGTTTCTTATGATTTTTTACAGTGCTCAGGCTATTATTTTCTTTAACCTCTGATATGTGTTGTTGAGCTGGTCTGGGTGCCAAACACCAGTAGCACTTTGGTGAAAGAGCACTAGTGACCCACAATACATTTGATCTCGTTTCTTGACATTTCTGTCTTCATTATTTGACTGCATGACAATGGTAAAAAAATCCACTAAACTCTCAGCTCCTGTGAACTTGAAGCCCTTCAAACAGAAATAGCCTGTACACCACTGGCAGAGAGCCTGCAAAGTACATTTATCCCAGGATCCTGCATAAATGCCAACCAGTTAATTGAATGTTCCCTGCCTGGCTTCCTCGCAGCTTGATTTTTTTTCCCCCTTAAGTTTTGGTGGGTGAAGTTTTACCCCTCTTTCAACTGTTCTTTCTTTTAGTCTGATTTGATTTATTCAATTTCTGACCAGAAAAGCCTTTTGCCAGTTCAGACTATTCACTATTCAGATTTTAGGTTGCTCCACAAGTCTTGTTCTTCAGCAAGGACCAGCTTGACCCTCAATCCAGACAAGATGAATGTTTGAGGGGAAATGTTTCACTTTGCACTGAGTGCGTACAACCCACTCTGTGTGAAGAGGGAGAATAGCCTTCAAAACATGTCACATACCCTAATTATAAGTCCCCTAAATACCACTGTTTTCCCCCTACCTGGAAATGTCTTCCCACCCTTATCATTAGATGTAAAGATCTGAACTAAATGTCCTTCATAATGTTTTCCTTCCTCTGTAGGGAATAATAAAATGAACCACTCTATCAGAAAATGCCTATGAAGACAAAAACCAGTGAAGCAGTGAACTAGGTTTCTGATGTTATTACAGCATGTTTTTACAGGACCAGAGCCACAGCAAGTTAGTTACCAAGTGCCATCCGCAGTCTCTTCTTCCCATTTTTCTTCCCATTAGATATCTCTAATACTGAGTGGTCAGTCTTCAGTGGTTTTTTTTGTTTGGTGGTGGTGGTGGTGTTTGCTTGTTTGTTTGTTTTGTTTTGTTGTATTGAACCACTGCTGTCCTAGGGGACAAGACAGTTCCAAAGTCCAAGGATTAAGTTCATTAGGAATGTGGGTAAACCTTTCATGCAATTCAAAGGCCTTTTATTCCAACCCTCTATGTACAAAATTTATTTTTTTTTTCCAAAAGTAACCTGTCTCAGTTCAAGTATTGACCCTGTAAATGGAGAGGGGCTAAAGTATCTTTAAAATCCATTAGGACTCTCTAATTGTCCTATGATCTCATTGTCTTCCCAATAATATCAGTGACAGGCTTCATTTAAAAGCACTGATATGAGCCTGTCAGTACCTTGGAACAAGGAGTCCCAAAGCAGTAAGAGCTGGGATGCATCAGGTGCCCTGTTTTCTGATGGGGTACAATGTCCGCAGAGCTCTTGGGCAAGTGCCTGAGCTCATGATACATTTTCCATCAAGCTGCTGCTGGAAATTGTGACCTTGGTGTGCTCTGGCAACTTCTTCAGAAAGGCTCTAGTCAGGTTTTTCTTCTCCTTGGCACACAATTTGTTTTATTGTTGCTGTGCAGCACATGACAACTTGATGTAGGACAGTTGTTTGTGCTTTGGGGTTTTTTTCCCAAATGAGTTTGCTTAATTTTTCATTTACCTTGGAATAAAACATATAAATAGGAAGGAGAATTCCCCATATAGATAAGTATCTGTGTTAGAGTGGTTGCCTTGTAGCTGTAGCTGACTGCTGGAAGCATTGAACCTGAGCCAGTGGTCCCCATGAACCAAAATATAGGAGATGGTCAGTATAGAAAGGGAGTGGTTTTCATTGCTTTGCTGTGTCTGACTGAAAATGTTTGACAGCTGGGAGCCAAACCTGGGTTTGTTCTTAGTGTTTTACAAGTTTACAATTATAAGTTAAGTTATACTTTCTAACTGTACTTTTCCTGTATGAGTTCATTTGAATAACACAGCTTCATAGTAGTAAAACCAACAACAACAAAAGCAGCACTGTAATTGGAGGTAAGTCTATTTTATTACTTTTTTTGGTCTTTAAGATCTTGAGTTACCCCAGGAAATTTTACCAGGCTAAATATTTACTTTCACAGACTTTTCTAATGAGCCATTTTCATTCTTTCTGACATTTTCTATGGAAATGATTAAATTCATTAATCAGAGTTTGAACACTTTTTTCCAACACACTTGCATTGCTAATAGAGGCATAGATATATTTAGTTAATGTCCTATTATTTTTTAAAAAATGATTGATCTATAAGCAGAGAATAGCTTAGTTCACCAAGAAGTTCTTCCCAAGAAAGGCTGGGGAGTTTCAGGGAAGAACAGATTCAAATTAAGAGACCCCAGTATGAAATATAATGGGACCAAAAGACTAGCAGGGTATGAGCAAGAGAAAAACTGGTCAAGGGGAGAAAAGAAACTTACATCATCTGATGTCAATTACTGCACTTCACACTGACTTTTACCCAATTATTTTTGTCTTCAGCTTAGCTTGCATGGATACTCATAGAAAATGACACGTGGCCCGGATCAGAGAGAGTTTTAAGGGTCACTATCCATCACAGTACGTTCATTTCTGCCTTTGAAATGGCCCACAAGGTGAAGTACATTAAGACATCACTGATGCTGTAGACTAACCTATAGCAGGACCTGCTAATTAATTTTGGATATTAGCTCAGGAGCATGAAGACCTCAGTCCAAGTTTTGCTTTTTAACAGGCAGGCAAATCATGAGGCCTTACAGCAATTGCGTATTCCTGGATCCCAGGACTCCTCCATACTATTTTACACATGTATTTTTTTTAGTACAGCCCAACCCCTGAGGGAAAATATTCTCCCCACACTCAAGTTCTCCACATGCTCARTATGTCCATCTCAGTTCAAGTTCTTATTCACAGCCTGTGGCATTGCTGGGGCAGAAAGCTGCGGTTTGTTTCCTTCTCCACCTCCCCGTCACCACAGCAAGACTCACACTGCTACAGGAGTTTATCAGTACTAACAACCTAACCAGGCTGGGGTCCCGCTGAGTCACAGTATTCCTTGGATCATTGGACTTCCAGGAGAACTCACACACCTCCGTGGTGCTGTGCAAGAAGAGATTCTAACTTGCACCATGGAAGTTGGATGTCCCAGGAAATTGTGGCCAAAGGTGTTTGACCTGGGTGCCTCATGAAATGTTCCCATGTACTGTAATGGAACAGATTCTTATTTGTTTTTTCCTGAAAGAAAACATTTCTTTATAAGAGCTTTTTTTAAATTCAGTTTCTCCTATCTGAAGAGTGAATCAGAACTAAGCTTCATTGTACTGAGGTTGGTTTGTTGTTTTTTGTTTTTTTGGTTTTTGTGCATGCGTCTTTTTTTAACACACAAGAAATRTTGGAGAGGGAATTTTTCTCAGAAAGTGTAGTTTCAGCCCAGAGCACTAAAGATCTGTGACTTCAGACATGAGGTTTGGAAGAGGCTTTGTTGTGATATAGATAACTATATCTATGTTTCTACTGCAAAGAGAGGCCAAGAAAAGAATAAAGACTTAGACAGCTGATGTTGAACAGGATAGCTRGTAACAAATTGCATCATTCTATTTCCCTAAGGCAACTGGTTTGACTTAMATGGAGCATCCTCTGCCCTAAAACTGAAGTACATTTCAGTAGGAGTTAGAAAATTGAAGTTTCTAAACACTGTAAGTTTGTTRATATATTATTTGCACCCTGAATATAATCCCAAGAGGAAAAGTAGTTTGTGATTATTTTAGCAGACTGTTATTCTGCTCCAGCTCCAAAAGAAGAGACATTTACACAGAAATGAAAGGTGCAAGATATTCTTAGTCTCATATTGTTCCCATAGTAATAATGACATCCCATTTCATTAGGATGTGTCTAGCATCACTTATGAGCTAATAATTTCCTARCAATAATTCAAACCACATCCTTCATTATCCAGAGGTGTTCTGACAACAATAAACTACTCATTTTTTAAAGCCAACCAAGTCAGGATTGCTATCAGCATTTTAAGGAACATATCCATCTACTGCTGCTAAGTGAAGCAGTCATGTGGAAGCAAACTATTCAAGTGAATTAAGATGTCCATGCCTTTGGAATTTGCTAGGAGGGTGGTGAGATACAGTAATTACTATGGCAATATTATATTGTGCAAGAGATAGGAAAACGAGGGAAATGTTAAAGGTGGTGTTTATTTTTTGATCCTGTCATAAAAGTAATTGACTTTAATTATCATAATAAATGTTGTAGCAGCTTCAGATAATTACATTCAGTGCCTTCCATATAGTCTAAATTTATGAGGGTGTTTGGGTCAGCACATCAGCACAGCTTACAGCTATACATGAAAAGTGGATTCTGCTGAGAGTGCTCTCTTAGAGGTGTTGCTTTCTGAAAATATTCTCCCTTTTTAAGTAAAACATACCTTGAACTCATTGCAATGGCACCACAGGAAATAAAGATGTTTCTGCTCTCTATATATCCTGTACAGGACTATGTGTGCTGCAGATGTAACTTAACTAGGCTCAGAGTACTCAATGGATGAGAACATAGTGTATTTCTCTGTTGTTCAAAAAGTTGCGGTGAATTGCAGCAAAGTTTTTCTTTGGCCTGTTTTATGTGCAGGTAGCCAGATGAAAAGGATCCAGAGAGGACAGGCATGATCAGGACATGCCATTCCTAAGACTTCAAAGCCAAGATTTCATCAATGTTGCTTTAATATCTATTTTACTAGCTGGCATGCACAAAAGCTGAAGAGTTTTCGCAGTTCTTCTAGAGCTGCACACAGTCTCTTCACTCAGGTGATATTGTTCAAACTATGCCAAAAGAGCTCTGTACCCTCAGCTTCACTGACTTCAGTTTCTCCTACTGAAGTGCAGACAGAAACACTTCTGTGCACCCCACCTGGAAAACTCTGCCTGCACTCAGCCCCTGGAACCTGAGGTGGCAGAACTGCCCCRCTCTGCTTCCCCACTGCCCTCCCAGGGCCTTGCACAGGGCCAGTGCACAGCTCAGTAGCTGTGCTCTTACAAGCCTGCTTTGATGTAATCACGGTTGATTCCTATTTGCCCAAAAGCTTGTCCTTCTGTCCAGCACTAGCGCCTGGATTCCCGGGAATTCATATAGCCTGTTTGTCAAATATCTCCTCTCCCTGCCTACTCACCTCAACTCGTAGAATCGTAGAATCATTGAATATCCTGAGTTGAAAGGGACCCACAAGGATCATTGRAGTCCAACTCCTGGCCCTGCACAGTACCATTCTCAAGAGTCACACCATGTGCCTTACTGTCCAAAACACTTAYTGAGCTCTGTCAGGCTGGTGCWGTGACCACTTCCCTGGGGAGCCTTTTCCAGTGCCTGACAACCCTCTGGGTGAGGAACCTTTTTTGTAATATCCAACCTAAACCTCCCTGACATAACTTCAGGCCATTCCCTCTGTCCTTTTGCTGGTCCCCACAGAGAAGAGATCGTTGCCTGCCCCTCCACTTCCCCTCCTAAGGAAGCTGTAGGGTGCTATGAGATCCCCCCTCAGTCTTCTCTTCTCCAGGCTGAACACACCAAGTGACCTCAGCCACTCCTCATACAGCTTCTCCTCAAGGCCCTTCACCATCTTTGTTGCCCTCCTTTGGGCACTTTCTAATAGTTTAATATCTTTTTTTTATATTGTGGTGCCCAAAACTGTCCCCAGGACTCAAGTTGAGGCTGCTGCAGTGCATCCCCTTCCTTGCCCGGCTGGCGATGATGTGCCTGATACATACAGAACTTCACAGAATCGTTAAACCCAGAACAATATTACAGTGGGGTGTAAATGCTTTGTTTGTTTAATAAAAGTGTTCTCCATTTATGTATAATGAACTCCAGTAACCACGTTACTTTTCCATCCAGTCTTCAATGTGTCAGTCAAAGAGGATATTTGCAAGTGGAGGCTTAAGTGCTCTGCATCACAAAGAAAGTAGAAGTCGGGTGCTCTCTGTTTGCTACACTGTCTTGTGACATATGTAAGGTGTCACATATTGCAATAATAGCAATTGATCTACTACCGAAAAAACCAAACCAGCTAAGAATGAATACAAGATTTATATATTACTTAAAACAGTACAGAAGTGTCTGTAGCTCTCAGGATGTTAGATTACCATCTGATCYGAAAGGTATGGCTGGATTTATTGAAGTGCTGAACAATATTATGAAATCATCGTGCTTTCTCGGTGCCTTAGATCAAAGAACCTGATACGACCTTCAGGATGTTACATCAGCATTAGCAGTGAGGAGAGTGTCTTTCCTGTGATGGAGATAAAAACCCTTTTGGCTGYCTGTTTCCTGGCACATCCTACATAACGGGGTAGGATGATCTGACTGGACTGTGTCAAGTGGCTCAAGCTCAGCAATTTAATATCTACTTGAAAAAAGTTAAAGAATAGTATAAACCGCTAAAAGTAAAACCAAGTATGAGTTTATGATTTACATCTTCTCCCGAGACCTGTGCAGTAACGCACAATTTAAAATAACATATTTAGTTAATCGCTGGATTTAGGATGCAGAAAATGTGCTTTTCTGAAATACCATCCATCATCTTTTCTTTCTTTTAAGAACTGAATAGGCAATAATGATCCATTTTGAGACAACCAAAACTATTCCTTAATTTGTGCAGAATTTAGAACAGTTTCAGTCCATGTTAGTATATTTCTCATTCATATTTTCATTTTTTCTTAAATAAAAATTTAAATTACTTTGAAATTTATCTATTTTTAGAAATCACCATGCATTTTTGAAAGCAGCATCATTCCCTATTAAAATTAGAACATGCCCAGTAGAGTTTATTAGACATAAATAATGAATGTAATTGTTAAAAACCCCAAGGTTTTTATCTCGGTTTTAAATTAGCAGAAAATTGATTCATCTATGTGGAGCAAGAGAGCAAAGAGACTACTCAGCGATCAGAAAACTCTGTACTAAATTTTAGTTATTTTTGTTTTTGAACAGTTCACATGACATCACCATTGTGGTAGGAAATGGAGATACATTTTCTAAACATGGAATATTCTTATACGTGCTCCAGCTCTTTAGCTCAAGTGCCACCCACCCAGGTGTGAGTTGAATTTTGGAGATGCTCAAGTTTCAAAACAAAGCTGTTCAATAATTTTGTTTTGGGAAAGATAGACATCTCTGAAAACAGATCTGGGAAAATGGGCTCCAAGGTAAAAAAAGATCTAGGGAGCTTCTGCTCAACATCCAATCTGAAACAAGCTGAGAGGAGAATAAGCATATCCTAATACTTATTCCTTCATCCACATAGTCTCTGAGGACCTTCCTTTTTAACTGACTTGTACTTCTTCACAAAGGACTTGGGCTCGGAGATCCTTGTGGGTCCTTTCCAACTCAACATATTCTGTGATTCTGTAAAACAGACTATAAAGCTGTAAAAACAAGGCAGTTTTTGCTAGAGTTGTGGTGTAGTTGTGGTAACATGACCAAATCAGAGCTGACTAGAAGTGGTAGGAACAAATTGGATGGAAGCCAAAGCTTCACGTACAATGTGCATTCATCAGGCAACTGAGGAAGGGAACTAAGACTGAAATACACTTTCCAAAGAGTGGAGGAGATTATTCCCCCATTCTGTAGGCTCCACTGGAGAGGTATTGTCCTATGTAAGCATTTCTAGGAAACTTGGGTGATCCCGTTGGAGAATTAGTATATGTTAGCCACAGTATGTCACTCTGAGATAGTAGGAAGCTTGATCATATGTCAAATCAGATTCCCGTTCCTCCCTCATTACCAGGTAGGAATAGCAGCCTTTAACCCCTCCATGCTCACAGGTATTTCCCTCATTTAGAGCTTACAGAGAGCTGAGATATATGTGTGCCTCTTTGGAAAAATTCACCTCCGTTATTAATAACAGCTCTTGGTTTGAAATTTGAGTTAAAGCACCATTCCTCAAGAGGCTCAGGCTTCATATTCTTTCCATGGTCTGAATTATATTACCACCTGATAATACACAAAAGTGGGGAGAACTTAACGAGAGAGCCAGAAAGGGGCAGAATAAAAGAGAAGAGAGGTGTTTCACAGCCTTTTTGAAAGTTTAACAAAAGTTTGTCTCTGGCTCTATTGTCCTCTGTGAGATTTTTGCATAACAAGCCTTAGGAGCCGCCTCATTATCTCGTATGGGAGTCAGTGCCAGCCATCTCCACCTGGGCATTTGAATGGATCTGAAGCAAGGTGATACCTTTATAATGATGCCATGTGATCAGTGGTCTCAGTAAATGTAAGAAAACTGGGAATTTTCTTGGTGCCTCACTGACTGTATTTTTAGGATTACAATCTCTCTTCCATTTAGATTGATAGGGTGATTAGCATAATCAAGTCAGTTGGCCCTGGAGCTTTCCTTTGCAAAGTCACAGTTACTGATGTTGTTTTCATCCTTTCCTATGTCTTCTTAGAGACATCTATTTCGTGTCAAAGAGAAAGGTGATTTTTTACCCCAGAGCAATTTGTCTTTACATCAAGCTCTGCACAGTTTTGTCTCAGGACTCTGTGTAACATCACAGTAGCCTGAGATGGAAAAGAACAAATATATAATCTGAACCCAGCGCACAGCTAGAGGCAATGCATAATTGGTTTAGACAACAGACCTGTCTATAGTCTTACCCAAGTTGGTTTCAACTGACCTTTTGTTTAAAGAATCATCCCACAGTCCTCTGACATGCTGGAAACTGAGCTTGCACTTTCTTTCACTTTTTATTCCTCTATTTCTGTCATTTCTTAATAAAGATAAAAGAAGAAATATAATGTTTGTTTCAATATGGCATGCTGGTTCTTATTGAAATAAGAACAGCAGTACAGTTTCCCCTGAAATGAAGATTTTATTTTTTTTCTGAGGTGCTCTCTTTGCTGTGTCATTGCTTTGGTCCCCAGTTCAAAATGTTGGTGCAGGTTCACCTTGGGGAAATGGTGTCTTAGGTGTTACAGAAAGAGCACAACCTTCTTAACATTGTACAAGTGTTCTGTAGTGGAGCAGGAAATTGGACCTCTGTTTCCAATGCCTGAAAGGGCACGTTTGACTGTTGGGCCACACTTTGCCTCCGAGATGACACCTATTGGAAAAATAATGTGTCTCAAGGTGCACATAAGTCAGGAACATTTTATCCTTTACAGCACAGGACAGATAAAGGAATCTCTTCAACCTTTCCCTTACCTTGCTGTGTCTTCCTGATAGGATAAAACAGTAACATCAGTGGGGCTGTTGGAAGAGTGAGGAGCAACATGTAGCTTACCAGATGTTACTTAACGCTGGATCTCTATAAGTCTATCCCATTTATAATACATATGGTTATGAGCATGTTTGGAATTCAATTAGTATTTGTTACTAATGTTTCCGTGTCATAATTGCTTAACCTTATTACTGAAGTACAATCACTTATTGAAACCTTGCTCAGTCATTTGTCAGCTCTTTATGAAAAATTTATAAACGGAACTTGACTGCAAGCTGACCTGTTCCTATGTCCAATAGTATTGCTCCTCTGATTTCTAAATGGTTTCCTCTGCCTTGCAGACTCACAGCCTATGATTTGCTCACTAAAAAGAGCCCCACTTCCGCGTTTTCTTTATGCAGGGCTGGCCCTGTATGACCACGTTTGAGCAGCAGGGACCTCTCAGGAGCAGAGCAGGGAAGAGAAGCCTGCAGATATTTTACAAGGCAAACACAAGGCACGGCTGGGGTCTTTGAACTTTTCTTACCAAAAGGTGTTCTGGGAATAGTAAGGGACCAAGTTCACTGCTTGTGTGGGCACAACTTGAAACTAATTCTTACTGGCTTTCTCTCTTCATTTGCATGCAACAGAAAGAAGATCACAATTTTGTGAAGCTTGGTGTATCTTTTCTGTCTCCTCAAAATTGTCCTCTTGCCATTTGAGCCAAAAAGATCTGGACATTGGTGTGCACTGTCTATTTGAGACATCAGAGGCTGCCTGTGTCCAACTTTTCCCTCCTGTGCACTCGTTTTCAGCACAGTTCCGAACAGATCAATACTTGGAGTCTCTTATCTAAGCAGAGTTTGCCCCTCAGCCTAGGCAGGACCATCAGCAGCCACGATGATGGCCATTGTCAAGGGTTTTGAAGATCATGAGCAATTATTGCTCTTCCTTTAGGATGTGAAAATTGGTCATGATGAAGAAACAGGTCCTGTGCACCCCAGTGTAACCATCACATAGGGCTCTCACCTGAGGATCTGAGCTCACACCACCCTTGCATTGGTGCTGGGTGTGAGGTGAAAATGTTAACATGACATACAAGAGTCAAAGAATTATAAAAATAGAAATGGTGTCAAGAGAGAAGAGATTAAAGTTGTCTATTAAAAGTGTTGCCAGAGTAATATAGGATGACTAAAATTTAAAAATTGATTAAAAACTGGAAAGTAAGGAAGGCTGGGCTGTCACAGAAGCAGAGTGAAAAGTCTGTGGGGACCTGGTTGTTTAGGAACTTTTATAAAGCATGAGTCCTGAAGGTGTGGGAAATCTAAATGAGCATTTTTGAAGGTGAATGTGTGTTAGGTACTTGTGGTGTGACTATCTCACAGTTTGGGGCCTACATTAGTGAATTCATATTACATGTACATATATCTCCATAGATGCAGTCTATAAGTAAATACAAATACAAATACAAATGCAAATATGAATGTAAATATATATATAAATATATGTATAAATATGTTGAGGTTTTTTCCTAGCGAAATTGCTAATAAAAAATAAAGCTTCTGCATTAAAGATCTAGAATCATCTCCTCAATTATTTTGGATGTCAAGTACATTTAATTAAACTCATGCTTAGAGCCAGAAATGCACATGAACCAGAACAGAGAGGGAGGTAATGGGAGAAGTTGCAAAATTACTTGGCTTTTCCAAGAAGCCATTACTTGGCTTAAGAGACCTGAGAGATGATAGGATTTAATCAAGTCCTAATTTCTCGAATTTGAGGGTTATAAAGGATGGTGAAGGCCTCTGTATAGATTGGAAAAGTGAAGTCGAATATTTTATCTATCTATCATTAAGAGAGAAGAGGCTGGAGTTGATTGCTAGGAATTACAGAAGTGCTGGCAGTCAATATTGCTTCCATTCCAAGCTTATATTGATGTCTTGACTTCTGGGATGTTAGGGTCATTGCAATTGGGTTTTTTGGCTAAGCAAAAGCAAAATCATATAATGATCATTGTGTGGATGAAAAATGGACTAAAAGATGGCCACGATGAGGAGAGTATGGCAGATGGAATTCGGTAAGGAGAGGGTGAAATGAAATAATAGAAAGATGAAATGCACCCCCAGCAAGCTAAATTTCCTCTGAAATGCCAGTATCTTTATGAGACTTCAGTGTACAAAAAAAGAAGCTGAGTTCAGCCAGAGAGCTGTCAGCAAAGGTTTTTATTAAAACACAAGATTTTTTAAAGCTAGAGTAAGAATTAGATTGACGTTCTGCTTGGCGCTACGTAAGAAATACCAACAGTTTTTGTGACAGCATAAAGGGACAGACAGGTACAGTAAGGATTTTTCCTATTGAGTTAATTTCTGAGAAAGAAAAGCAGGTTTTCTGGGATGTCTTAAACCTTCTCAATTTTGATGAGTGCTTGCTCTGATTATTAAATTTCTAAATCTAATACATAACATACAGCCTATAATTCTCTATTTCTCTCTCTCATTTTTAAATAGAAATAAGCATTAAAGGTAAATATGATGTTTCTTGCCAGAACTGCACACTGCACCTCCATGTACATCCCTGGGAAGCAGAGCTTGTGGCAAATCCTGCCCCTGACACCACCTTGGAGATGTCCCCTGACCACTCCATGAGTAGTCAGGACTCTCAGACATTGTCTGCCTGCTCCTCCTCATTTTTTTCCCCTGCCTAAAACAAGCTTGTACCGCTAGAATACATGCTGGTAATTTCCCCCAAAAGTGAGCTCTTCTACCTGGCTTAAAAAAACCACACCTACCTAGCTTGATAATACAAATTAGTTAAGAAGCAGTTTCCAAACTGAATGTTGCCCTAAATCCATGGGTGCTGCCACTTCACTGACAGGAATGAAGAAGGGTGAATTTATTCCATCTCAATGTCCAGATCACGAAAGATCTGAACCCGTTTCCAGGTGGTTTTTGTGTTATATTTCACTAGTACCTTGTCCATGATGACAGTTTGCGTGTATACAGCCCCTAGCACCAACAGTTCCTCTTGCTTATTTAATACAAATCCTTCGAAAGCTGATCTAATAGGAAATAAAGGGGGAAATAATATTTTCTGAATCCCCAAAGTGTGCTGTGATGGTGGCAAATGCCCAGATAGTGTGGGGCTTTTTTAGCTGATAGAAAGGATTTTCTCTCCTCTAAGCTGATAGAGCAGGATTTTATTCTTTTCTCCTCTTTGGATGAATGTTGGTGGATTTTTAGAATGATGAGGAATGAATTTAAACATAAAGGGATGGAGCCTGGTTGAGTATCTCAGCCAGACTTATCAGCCTGGGAGTCCTAGAGCATCTGGAAGTGCAAAAGTTGAAGCATCTGAAAACACGAATTGGAAGCTTTTTGAACACCAACTATGGCTGACCATTAAAAACTATGGGAAAAATTCTCTGGCTAGCCTGGACCACTACTTCATACAGCTGTATTGTGCAGAGGGCAAAGAGTCTGTATTCCCATAATGATCCTCTGTAGGATAAATCTAATATTTGTGTAATGAGTGCCCTGACCACTTTAAGCTAAACAGTTGAGATGGTGAGACCTCAGAAAGATGAGAGAGAGCTGGAGACTTAGTAGATTTGGCACCTTTCCTAGCAGAGTTTCAAATCATAGACCTGCTTCACATGAAGGGCATTGAGGTTCCCATAGAGGCCAAAATACTTTCTTAGGGTTTTTTTGCTAGGTTTAGCAGTTAGAATATAGAGAGAGATGCAGCATGGAGGGGAGAGATTTTTTCTTTCTCTCTCTCTTTTTTTCTCTCTGGAACACAGCCATCTGCCTTAATGCTGCTTTAACAGATGCTGTTGCAGAACAGCAATAGCAGCCTCGCTGAAGCCCAACAAATCTCTAACCCATCTGTTTGCACAGGGCAAACCCCCTGCCCTGACCAAGCAGGATGGGGAGAGCAGTACAGCCTGTCTGCAGAAGCATCACAAGTGTGAAGCACTAAATGAGATCTCTAGCCCAGAGCTGACCTGTAGCAGAGAAAACTGGAAATGATGARATGGATCAGCAGATGGCTGGTTGGCAACTTTGAAATAATTTATGTTTACTTTTTTCCCTTTCCTAGTTAATATTCCCTTTCACAAGTGGTCTTAGCTCATTTCTTTGTTAGGCTATGTGCCTGTGATTTAGCCACTCCCTACTCAAACTATTCGAACCAAAGGCGCCTCCAGGTCAGTATCCTGTTGCTTTCAAGGGTCAAAAGTGGAACCTGAAGGAAAGCTTTTTGCGACATAACCTTCATGTTATTAACAACAGCAAACAAACATTTGCACTTATTATAGTACACTTAATTTAAGTGTAAGCAATCTCCGTGAAAGTACTGCCTTTTCTTAGGCCCTAGGGGTGTGTTAAGGCATCTGCAGTCAGCTGACAGGTGGTAACTTGTTGTGCTGTCATAAAATGAACATCAGGACTGCAGTTAGGTGCCACTTTAAATACTGATGTTCAAGACTAGAGCTGGAATACAATATTATGGAATAAAAACCTTCCCCCAATCTATTCACTTTTTATTGCAGCAGCTGCAATAGCACAGCTGGGACCAGAATAGTAGCCAGATGAAGATGAAAAATGTTTTACTGGAAGAGTCGCTTTACCTGCAAAGTCAGGAAGTGGTGACTGCATTCATGGATCTTCTCCTACCACAAAGCAGTTTTCTTAATCTATCACCCTAAGGAGTTGTAAACTATCTGAAATTTCTGGGAGATTTTGAGTTCAGGGTGGTTCAGGTCCAAAGTTTCACTTTGGTGCAAAGCAGAGGAACATAATTCAGGTGTAATTTTCATTTAAGGACCTAATAATCAGAAAGTATTGAAATAATTAGATAGTCTGGCTTTGTTTTCTATCCACAGCTTTATTTATATTGCTACCTAATGCATTGTTAGCTGCCTTTCTTTTCATTTCTGTGCACGATGAAATCCTCACAGGTGAACAGAAGCACCCTTGCTGATGCCAAATATTCTTCTGCATGGTGGACTTTGGACAGATTTCAGTCTGAATGAAAACTTACAGGGAGCTGATTGTAAGTTTGTGCGCCAACAGATTTCTAGACCAGGGCGTTGAATGCAGACCTCCCACCGCCTTTATTTCTGCCTAGTGCCTTTCAGAACATGCCGCAGTCTCTTTAAACATGTTTGCCAACACACATTCACCTAGAAGGCTTGCTGAAGCAACTTGTAACAATTCATAGCAATTAAATGGCCGTGGGGTGAGTGAGAAAGATCAAGCTGCCTTTAAACTACATTGTTAGAGATAAGAAATAATATTACCGAGCAGGGATGTCCTTACTTTTTTTCAGGAATTCTCCACTACAGGGTTTGTTGCTGCAGACTTGTACAGTTATATTGTAATTTTTCTTTGAATGACAAAGGAAAAAACAGTGAGAGAGATCAGAAGCTGGTGATGTGCACTGTTTATTTGGAAGTATTTATTCCATTATTTTCCTCCACTATGTGTAGCAAGTTAATTTAACCATCAAGTTTTTAATAGGCTTTAGGAAACTGGACACTGAAACCTAAGTGAACATCGGGGGAGCTGGTTTTCTAAATACCTTGCAGTTTGTCTGGGCCAGAGCCAGCAGAAAGGCTGTTTTGGATTAAGCAAGAGCAGCACATTATCTGAGGCAAAAGAGAGCTCTACCTGTTCCATTCCAACGCTGAAATATGTAGTTTAAATATCCTCTCTGCTGAATAAGGGCCTACAGTTAGATTCCTCTTAAATATTTGTGTATTTTAAAACCATAAAGGACTACTATAACTACTATATGTGAAACAGGCATTTCAATTTTATGTGGAAAACATTTTGCTGATTCCAGTTCTTATGATTGCATAATTTTCTAGGCACTTAGTTTTGATTTAGAGACATTTAGCATTAGAAAAGCTGCTGTATTTCCTCTGTCAATCGATCTACCTATTAACCACCCTCACTGTAAAAATCTGTAGTTTAATCCTAGCCTAGGCTTCTGTTAGCTGGATCTACCAAATGGATCTCACTGTGCTTTTATGCAATAGATGGGTCTATTCTAGATTCTTTGGATACTGGAACCTCTCATCCGTGCACGTGTGAAAGACCATATCTCGCATCACAGCTGTGCTGCTCAGGAGGTTGAGTGCCCCAGAAACAGGGACACATTCACTGCATTGATGCTGCATTAAGTTTCCTAGGTGGCATTTTGCAAGTTCCAGGTCCAGCAGATGAGTAGGATTTCTTCATTTGTTCACACAGTTATAAGTGCAATGGATGTACTTGCTTTTACACCTAAGCTCTTTCCTGAAGTTCTGTTCTGATAAAAAAAAAAGAAACAACTTCCAAGAAAGCCATTGCTTTAATGTATTAATGCACTTTTCTGAGTCAACTGAAGTTGCCGAGATTCCCATGTCTCTTTCAGCAAAAGACAGCTAAATTTGGCAAATCAAAACACTGAGAGAGCTCACTTGTTTCAAGGAATCAAAGCTTCTGACAGATACATAATATGTAGTTCAGTTCTAGCAGATATTTGGAGCATTCGCCTCATTGCTCAGTCTTGACAGATATAGGAGCTGTTCTGCTCTAACTTTACAAAAAAAAAAAAGATTAAAAAGCCAGTACGGACTCTTCCCGGGATCTGAAATTATCTTTTATTCAAGAAAATGTTTTCCATGCTTGGCTCAAATATCTCCTAGCTTTCACAGGAGCTTCACAGCTCTAGACAGGAGACTACTATGCTGGTCTTTCCATAAATTTTCTGTCTTAATGCATGGAAATGTGAAAGTCTTGCTGGAATTGCCAGACAAGACTTCAGGCCTGGGAAGTTTCGAGGGACATTCTTAAACACAAACTCAAGTTGCTTTTAGTAAAAATATCCAGTCTTATACAAATTAGGTTTGAACATGTAAAACTGTGGCAATGCATTCAGTAAAGCAAATTTCAGAGCTGTTGCAGTTTTCGTTTTTTAATATACCTGCCTTCATTCTGAGCTTGAAATAAAGCTGGTCCTCCTCTGGCAGATGGATCCGTGCACCTACAAATCTCTGTAAAATTTCTGCTACTGACTCGAATGTCACAGCTTTACCCTACGTTTAAAAGAAGATGCCAAAATTCAGATTCAGCCTTCAAGCCGAATTCCTGCCTGAGCTGGTGAACTGAACGTGTAGGCCTGTAGATCTGCAATTCATGACCTCATTGTCTAAATSTACTTCCTAATTTAAAACACGAACTTCACCGTGTCACAATCTACATTGATAGAAAATGATGAGTGTTTTTTTAGTTAATTACCTGTCAACTCTGTTGAAAGGGAAACAGAGGATCCATGTTTAAAGTATGTTAAATGATTTGGTCACCTCTGTTAATTGGGTCTCTCAGCTGGAAAATCTTTCATCCTGTGGCGCAAACTCCCTTTTAAACAGAGCCATCTGCACCATTCATTTTGTTGACAAGAGGAAAGGGCTCATCTTTCACGATGACTTGCTGCTGTGGTAGCCATTTTCAGCAGGACACTCCCATTTTTCTTGAGATGTTTCTCTTCTATCTTTAGCAGTGCAGCCAAGGTCCAGGACCATTTACCTTGTTGAGCTGCTTGCCTCCTTGGTAGGAGAACATCAGTAATCTACCAGCCCTGGAATCTTTTGTCTCCCACCTTGCTGTGTCCTTGGTTACTAAATGGAGAGTTATGAAAAATGCCTACCTATTGACACCATGCAATTCACCATGCTCCTCATGCCAGGCCCTTTCCACAGAAAGGGAGGGGAAAGCTTTGCAATCCTAGRGGAGGAAACACTGTGACAGTGTGAAACACGAAGGTATCGGGACTGCTGTAGCTACTCCTATTAGAATACATTCCCTGCTGCAGAATGGCACAAGCCTAGGTAGGTAATAAAATCATTTCACTTTCTCATATCTTGATTATCAGGGGCTGAGCTTGTGACTTTAAGATGAGAGACACATGCTTTCATGAGTTGAAGTAGTGTACAAGTGTTTGCAAGCTGTTCCTGTTTATGGCTGTTCATAGTTCATTTTTAAGTCACCAGAAAGAGCAGRAGAGGGTGACGGGATCACACAGGAATTTGCATCCTCTGCCTATTCTTTCTTTTCACTCCCAGTCTCCACCCTGTGACTGAATTCATCCTCCCTTTGCTTTTGGACCCTCTTTGATACATTCTTTGAAACCATGCCCTAGGCTCACTGAGACCCTTTTCCTACCTGTAGCACAGTCTCTGATGTAGTTCACTTGCTTTTTCAATTCTGCAAGAAAGTCGGGTTGAAATTTGCTCAGGATGGTTCAGACTTAGTGGCTGCAATTCCAGTTCTTCCCTCACCCCTTTCATGGCCCTGGAACTGGAAGAACTTTACTTGATGCACATCAGGATTAGGCTATTCCTCCAGCGTAGGTTTAGAGTACTGAAGTCAACCTGGTCTCTGTGAGAACACATTAATATTTATCTGTYAAGGAAAGAATATTTAACGGTCAAAACAGATACTTAACCAGATTGGTAAATAGAATACTGGGGGATCTGCATTGAAAAATGAGTTGTCAAGGCTTTTAGAAAGACAAAGCTGACTGGGGGAAATAAAGAAAACAAGAGGGGACTGGTTTGAAGGGTCACYGCAGATCTCTGCAAAGGATGGGGGACCAGAGTTAGGGGCCTCTCTTCCAGCAGATGGACCTTCTTACTGTTACACTTCTGCCCTAAATTTCTTCCATCAGAGAAGTGAATAGAACAACTAAGGTTGGAAAAAACATCTAAAATCATCAAACTCAACTATTAATGCAGCACCACTAAACCATGTTGCCGAGTGCCACATCAATGTGCTTTTTGAACACTTCCAGAGATGGTGTTTCTACCAYTTCCCTGGGCAACCTGCTTGGATGCCGGACCACTCTTTCAGTGAAGAAATTTTCCCTAGTATCCAATCTAAGCATCCCCTGGTGCAACTTTAGGCTGTTTCCTCTGGTCCTCTCACTTGCTACCTGGGAGAAGAGATTGACCTGRCTACAACCTCCTTTCAGGGAATTGTAGAGAGTGATAAGGTCTCCCTTGAGCCTCCTTTTCTCCAGGCTAAACACACCCAGCTCCCCCAGCTGCTCCTCATCAGACTTGTGCTCCAGACCCTTCACACAGACACTTTCAGTGCATGCATGTACCTCCCTGACCAGAATAAGACAGTTCTTGAACTAGAAGAATGGCTGCAAAGATGCTCCAGCCTTGTTTCCGCAGCTGAAGGCAATCAGCATTCAGGGGAGCCACATCTTCCAGACCTGACCCTGTTTAATTTACACAGCTACGAAGATCTAATGAGACATTTCAGAAAGCCACTAATACCATGGGGTATTCCTGTTGTCACAAGGCATTTTGATTTGCTAACATGATATCAGAGTGCAGATTAGCGTCCTGAGCACCCCATTAGCATCTGAATGRGAGAAGAGAGACAGGTTCAGGTGGTCACCAGGGACTCCTGTCCTGGCCCTGACTCTGGTGTCCTAGTTAATCACTACAGACAGGCTGGAAACCCAAGAGCATGGTTGCAGTTCTCTAATAAACCACTCTGAGTTTGAAACAATGGTTAAAAKGAAATCCAAGTTTTTAAAAAATCCAATAGTGGCACTGGATAAATGTTGAGATTCAGTACTCAGACTGTGATGCTTTCTCTTCTTTATCACAGACTTTCTATTTTTCTTCCGCTTTTTGCATTCACAGCTAGTACCTAACACACATCCCATTCTGTTTCCCATTATGCCACCTKCCATGGGTAACACAATCATTGCCACCTTTGTTTTCTCTAGCCTAACTCAGATTTTTGACCTCTTGTGAGCAAACAACTTTGAAAGATATTATGAAAGCTAAGAAAGGAGATGGAGGAAATGGCTTCAGTAACACAGGCATGTGTTGGAGGAGCAGTGGCAGTTCAGGATTAGATTCAGCTAAAAAGTTCAATCTGATTTTAGCCTCTTTCCTCTACAAGCTGCCCCTTTGGAAGCAGTCTCATTTCATTAGAGACCCAGAAATCTGGCACAGGAAACTCAATTATTAGGCGACATAAAATATAATATTAAGAAATAGTCATGAATGTAAATGGAACCTATACCTTTAATGTGCAGTCGTGTGAAGGCAGCTACACTGTCATGTGGGGGATGTCATGACAGCCAAGCTGAGCACCCAGGTGCCAAAGATCTCATGGCAGAGGGCTCCAGAAACAGCTGTGTTTGGAGAATGTGCGCTCTAACGGTGTATTCAGCCTGCAATAACAAAATACCAAAATYTTTTTTACCAGAAACCTTCCAAAAGGGTTGGGAAGCTGGCGGCTGAAATTCCAGAGCAGAGAAAGCATTAGAACTCTGCACAGGCGTGATCTGAGCAATAAAAACAAGAAGGCCCATTGGAGGCTGTGGTTCTTGGGACAGGCCTGACGTGGAGGAAGAGCCTGATCCGGACAAAGCACCACTGTGCAGACTTCCCTCCTTGAAATGCCAAGTGTTGCCTTGCATGGTGCAACTCATGGTCTCACTTTCTTCCCTCGAAACTTGCTGGGAATCAGGCAACCTTCAGATCTGATGCCAAGAGATGTGTTAGGACTGCCTCATTACAGCTGCTGAGCATCCTGAGATGGAGCTCACACTCATTCTAATTACAGATGCCATTGTCACACGACAAACTTTCCAACTCATGTTATGTGTTGCAAGCACACAGAAGTGCATGATGCGTGACACAAATGACAGAAAACTGTTGAATTTTGGGTTGGTTTTTTTATCCTAGTACAGAGAARTGTTAGGAAAGAGGGAGTGACACCCATAAAATGAAAATTCTGGATATAATTTTATTTATTTCAGTTGAAACAATTTGCCTTCCTTCCACACTCTTCACCAAATTTGAACAGCCAAAGCAATACAACATAYAGTAGATGTATTGTAGAGAGCAAATCTTTACATAAATACATCATGTGAGTTTTTTTACCAAATCAAAAATATGTTTCTCCTTTTAGAATGATCTGTTCAGTTTCAGAACGTGCTCTGAAATAGGACAGTCATTCTTGTGTCTGATAGAAAGCAACAAAATAATAAATAAAAATGTTATTCTGAAAAAAAAAGCTTAGTAATTTTGTGTGAAAACACAGGAGAAAAATCTAGGAAATTTCACTGTCTTGGATTTCTGACTTGTAACTTTGTTCTGAAACAAAAGCCTCACATTCCTTTTTTTGGAAATGGTCATTACCACTCTAGAGAGCATGACCTCTACATTTTTCTGAACAAGGTAAGACCTATGGGGGACCACAAAATTTAGCTAAAGTCTGTTCTCCTACCATGGACACACATGCGGAACACGTATTAATATTTCTTTTATTCTAATGGGTGCTTCCTATGGTCTGCTGTGCCAAGACATTTCCCTGACCAATGTCTGATGAGATGATTTAAATGGGTGAGAAGTTATCATATCACCAAATTTCTTGCCATCTTAGTTATGCTTGCTGTCACACTGTTGGCTCATTCAAAGAGAGAACAATCTGGAAGTTGAGATTTAGGGAGATGCATTGTGCAGTTTCTGGTTTAATTAGGACATTAAGATTTTTTTTAGAGGTTTAAGTACAAGGAATTTGAATACATAATTCAGCATGCACGCTGGCCAGCCTTGCAGTTCTCTTGTTCTGAGGTGAAACAGATTGGGAAGGGGGAGACAGCTGTGAGAACATCCTGTAGAGTCAAACCGAGGCAGTCCCTAATTTACATTGTGGCCTCAGAGATGAATTAATTAGACTTTTCTAACTTGATATTGGCAATAACCTCCTAGACCTGTGCTGGGCATACACACTCTGTTTGGCGTGGAACTGGCGCTGTGGAGCAGGAGATATTGATTTGATGGCTCAGGGAGATTATCTGTAGTCTCCTGAAAGTGAAGGGAACTGGGGGAGTATTGGCTGTTATGTACTGCTCTGTTGGGAAGTGCTGAAGTGGCCTTTGTGCCTTTGGGACTGTAGTGCATCAGCTGATTTCAGAGCACTGGTAAATGTGCTGCGGCTTTCTCCATCCTTAAACTACAGCTCACAGTGGATCATGTGCAAAACTGGGTGGGAGGCAGAAGCTATATCCCTTTATGTGATTAAGGGGAAAAACCAGGAAAGATCAGTGTGTGCACATGCGTGTGTGTGTGGATGTATGGAAAGAAAGAGAGATTTTTAAGTGGGTGTAAAAACTGACTGTGTTTTCTTTTCTACCAAAACGTAAAAGCACACAATTATACTTCATCTGGTATGAAAGTTTGCCATTTTCCTGGTAATCAAAATTTCATTTCTGACAATGTGAAGAGGAGAAGGTAAAAGTTTTGCTTTCATTTCACAGTCTTTATGCATTGCTTAGAAGCAAGAGGGAGTTTGCTTAATAGAACCTTTTTTTCTCCCATGAATTGTTTGATCTGGAAGGGTAACATAAAAGAGAAAGGAAAAAGCACTCCATCAATAGTAAGGAATGCAAAAGTAATATCTTCTCTTTAGCAGTTAACACTTGTTCATTATGAACTTTAAAAATTCCCTCAATACTTTTTTTCTCTGCTGTTTTCTGGGCAAGTCCAAAAACTAAAAGTTATCTGCTGGAATATTGTATAGCTTCTATGTTTGGTAGAATACAAGGAAACTGGATCTAATCCTATTATGAAGGAAGACTACAATTGATACATTGGTGATATCTTAAGTCATGAATAGCTTCCACTAAGAGGCTTATGCTATCTTCTAACTTTTTTTTCTTTTCCCTCCTAATTTCCCACTGAAGTTCCAGCCAAATTAGAAAACCAATGTTTCAGGTTTGAACTAGAAAAAAAAAAAAACAACAACAATCAGCTAATGACAGTATTTGTTTATTTTCAATTACTTAAGACTCCTGGGTTTCAAATTAGCAGGAGCACTTAGGTTTTCAGTCCCCTTCCCGTTACTAGAATCAGACAAGTTTGCAGTGAAAATGCAGGCTGGGCAGCAATTGATTTCTGTTAATGGTCACTTTACTAATGAACAATCTCTGATTTTATTCTACCTATTCATGTATGTTGAATCACCACTTCTCCTAATACACTTGGAAAAAGGTGTTTCTTCGTCTTCCTCTTCTGAGAATTAATGAAGTTTCTGACAAAACTGCTGCTATGGCATATGTGTGATGCACTTGTGTGCCATCTCTGCAGACTTTGGGGGATTCTGTTACAAATGCATGGTTCTGTCCAAGTTTCTCCTTGTTTTTAAACACATGGCATAAAACCACTCAGCTTTCTTCCTAATGTTTATTCCCTGGCAGCTGCTGGGTTTTCATCAGCAGTTTTAATGCAGAAGATTAGCTAAAGCCAATGAGCTCAGTGATGGATAACAGAAGCAACTGGTTGTTCTGGCAGGTCCACCCAAGGAGCTTTATTAGCAACTGTTGGGATTGCCAGCTCCAGTTCTTCTGCAGCAAAAGACTTTGTAAACAGAGCTGGGTGAGTGGGTGGTGTTGTGGCAGGGAAAGTGTTAAAGGCGAAGGGACTCTGGCATCAGGAGCACTGAGTGCTGGCTGATGAAATTCCAAGACCTTTATGAATGTCAGCTACCAGTGTGGGAGGATCATGTGGCCAGTTGCAACCAGCTCATGGGATTGCCTGGGTATTTGGGGGATCACTGAGCTTTCCAAGCATGATGTTATTGCTTGTCAGAGACCAGCCAGCAAAGCAACATGAAATGAAAAGAATATTTCCTCCTGATAGTCTTTTTCAGAAGTCTTGAATATCTATCATGTACAATCAGTAGTTGCAAGAGTGGACCTCTCATAAAAATGTTTTGAGACTTCTGAAACTTGGAAACAAGTAGATGGGTGATTCTTTTGGTTAAACTGCTAACTATTTGAGTTCTAAGCACAGTTCTGCTTTTGAGTCTAAATCTACATGATATACAATTATTCCATCAAAATACAGCACTTAGTGTAGTTGGGAAGAAAAGAGTGTCCTGCTGTTATAAGGCAAGATGAGCATTCAGTAGATCTGGCTTCAGTTTTGCACATATTTCTTGCATCTGAAAACTATTTTTTCTTATCCTTTTTCCTTCTAATTCAGACAGTAAACTTTCTGGGAAAGAGATTGACTCTTTTTCAATATGTTTGTCAACAAAACTTTTCTGAGTTTTAGTTGGGATTTACAGATGGTGCTGTACTGCAAATGACTTTAAAATTTGTTGTGTGTTTCTTCTAACCCCATCCAGTTAAAAGACAGTGCTCTTGGATGAAGACTTGGCCATCTGCATCACAAGATTAGGCTGCTGCTGAACACCTACCCGAGAACATAAGAAGCTGCCCACTCGGAAGCTTTCCTTTATGCAGCCCATGACAGCCTTTCTCAGACACCACACAAGTCAATGTGCATTGCATTGATAGTGCCAGGATTTCCCCCTGCTGCTTAGACTACTAAGTCAGTTATGCATGGAAGCAGCAGTTATTTGTTAAGATAATATCTATTTTCTTTAAGAAGAAAATTATCCCATTGATGAAGTCTGAGTATGAAATACCACCTGTTAAACAGAACAGATTAGGCATGGAAGGCCATTCATTATCGTCAAGGCTGCCAATGTTTGTTTATGCATAAAGAAACTCCAGCCTTTGTGGGTTTTATGTTTCCATACCCATTAAATTTTATTTTTTTAATAATCAAGTTACAGCTGTTCCAAACAGCTCTCCCTCCTGGGTACTCTGAAGTTGTTTGTCTGTATTCCCACTCACTGTACATAAATACTTGCTCTGAATGATCTGTCATGAAAATGTGATTCTTATTTGGAGCTGCATGAATTGATGGGGTCCTCATTTGCAAATGTGGCAGGTTAATGAGGCAGGGTTTTAAGGGACAGGAGTGTTAGAATCTTGGATAGGATAAAGCGGTCAACAGACTGATTAGACCACTATGGTTAATTCCCAGTATTTGGGGAAAAAAAATCTTTACTAAGGAAAGGCATACACTCTGTGATATTGCACACTTGCTGTATTATACTCTTGCTTAGGCAAATGCAAGGTGATTGTTTTAAAAAAACAGAGCAATATTAAAGACTAATAATAGATGGTAATAAATTATGCAAAACACTTTTTTTTTTTTTGCTAACACTTGCGCTCGTGTTGAAAAAGGTCTTAGTCTCATTCTTTAATTATGAATAAAACACAAATCTATTAGTGTAAAGCTCAAAGCTTTAAATTTTTTGGCTGATTTTCCTTTGGGTAAATCTCATAATCTTGTTTTGGATACATTGGAATGGAATGTTTTATCAAAGGCCACATAAAGGTGTTTAGATGTTCATTTGATTGACTAACATTTCTCTGTTTTGAGAAACAGACTTTTCCTCAAGAAAGAACCTTCTCCAGTAAGTAATGACAGACACATCCTAACTGGCTTCCTATTGCCACTTTGTTGCTATGCTGTGCATCTATCCATCTTCAGTTTCGTGCACCATCCAAAAAGAATTTTGGCACAAACTTGATCCAAAGTCTGCAGGAGGTGCTGCTGGTACAGATAGGTCAATATTATGGATCATCTGTCACCGCCTGGATTCTAATTTTCAGCTATCCTGAATGTCTCTAAAGCCATTCAGATTTTGATTTTGCTCTGGAAAGTGAATATTTTAAAATGATCAAGCTATTTTCCTGCCCAGATGTTCAACAAGGCTTCCAGAAGCATAAAGCTGACCAGCAGATTTCAGGCTAAGAGACATGAGGGGATCTACTAGCTGAGCCAGGCTTAAGATTGTGTAAAAGCCTGTAAAATTTCCAGTAAAGAAAATACAGCAAATATTCTCTTCTTTGACTTGGACAGGCTTCTGCAATACACTGAGGCCCATTTGCAATAATAGGAATGGACAGAGCTTGCCAAAATCTTGTAGCCTAATTAGGCCGAGATTCAAATGAGAGAGGTCCAGCTGCTAAAAGGGAAACTGTAAAGCTGAAGAGCCAGAAACAATCACAGGTAAGTGAGAGATCCCTGTACACACCGCTGAAAGCAAATCTGTCTGGCTGGCAATCCTGAAAGACAATTGCTCAGTGACTGTTCATCCCACTGAAAGATTTTACCCCAGGCTGTAATGCCTCCCAAATCTGCAGCAACAGATACAGAGGCCTGGGGCAGGTGCATCTGATACGCTTGATGGGACAGAAAGTTCGAAGTTTACCCCAGACTTTTATTCTCTTTTGGTCAGCTTCATTATATTTTTTCATGTTTGCAAGTCTTCTTTCCACCCTCCAGTCTTCATTCTCACTCTGAAAATAGATTGGGTGTTTATGCTCTGACAAACTGCAGTTGATTCAGAGCTACAGGGAAAAGTCTTCCCATCACCCATGAAATCTGCCTACCTATTGTCTGTCTGGTGTTTCATCCAGCTTCTCCAAATTTAATGTCTGTGCCTATGCACAAGTTTGTGTAAATATGTATACAAACATATAAGGTTCACATAATAAATGTCATCAACTATACCTATTTTTTTAATTTTTACTACTTAAAATTCACAATATTTAATATACTCGAACATTTTTCACTTTCATATCCTGAGAAAGGAGTGCACAAACATCAAGTTTAACTTGCATTAAGACATTAATTACATTACACATCTGCACATCTTGGTTCTTATTCTTTTCCTAATCCTGGAATGCTCTCTTATGGAGATTATTTTTAGCAACATTTACTTTAATCATTCACCTTTGGAGGAGCTAATATTGCCAACATCAGCTTTCAACAATCATGTTGTTGGTCCCAAAAATACAAATATCTCAAAAAAATTAGGTTTAGATAGGCTTTCTTTTTCTTCTTCATCTGACTTTCACTGCTCTAGAGGTGTTGTAATGGGAGAGAAATAATGGCAGTGTTGCTGTTCTGGCTAGGAGAAAGTTCACTGGAGATTTTGAGCAGACCTTATTGTAAGTGATTTACGAAGGCACAAATCTCTTAGAAATAAGAGTAACCTCTGTCGGGATCATATAGGAAGAAAGCATTGAGCTTAGGAAGACTATGAGAAAGTTTACTAAGAGCATAATGCAAGTAAATCCTTGCCAAAATCTTGCACGTGACCATTAATTTGGCAGTTTTATTAAATGGCTGATGGAAATCTTTCACTGTATTAAACAGCAATAAATATTGAATGTGTTATCTGATTTTCAGTGTGACATCAACAAATCTTGTAGCCACGTCCTGCAGAAATGCMGCACAGGTTTGCTGTTTCTACATACCTGACAAGCTGCTATGAACTCGGGTTGATTAGCATCTTAGGAATTATGCACTCAGGCACTGTGTCCTCAGCAATTGTGTCCCAGGCTAAGTTGCATCAGCTGATTCTTACCATTTTCATTCTGCTCAACCAGAGAAACTCATAGGTTTGTTTATGAAAAAAAAAGAAAATAAAATATTGGTGTATAAAATATGCAAATGTAAAGAAAATCTGATCCAGTCTTACATCTGTGCGCTGCAGCTGAAGAGACTTTATTGATAGCTAGTAACAGAATCAACTCTCATGAACTGCTTCATGTTATTGCTAGAACTTGATTAAAACCAGAAGAGTTATCACTTGGCTTTCGCTATGGGCATCAAAAGATTTTAGTTTTTCCACGTAACTACAGGCACCCTGCACAATTCCTATTATCACATCATATCTTGACTTCTCAGTTCCAGACACAGATCAATAGCAGTCAGATTGGCTTTCAAGGAGCACCCTTGTATCCTTCCATTGCATTTCTGGCACTATCTTAAAAGTCTCTTTTCTGCCATACATGTTTCCTGGCTGTTGGTTAATGGCTTCCCTTTCCTCATGGTTTCTGGTCATAAAATATCGACCATGCTGTTTTCTTTTTTTCACTTATAAAGTTTCTCTGGCAACCATGTGTATGTAACATTTGTTCCAGAGATGTGGCACAGCACGGATTTTTGTAAAAGCTGAGAGTGGCAAAGCAGGGAGGTGGGTCACCATCCTATCTCACTTTCTGGTGTGAAGCTGATTGTGAAGGTAGAAAATCAATATACAATAAAGGTGGTGCATGTTGAAACTAAATTGAAATGATTGATTTTTTTTCCCAGGATCATTAGATTCTCCCCCAAAATCTTTGTTTCTGGTTGCGGAGAAATATTTACTCTTCACTTTGAGTTCATGGTGTGGTTCATTTATTTTGTGGGGAGTAAGACATTACTTTTGCAGGAAACAAATGCTGGAAATCCCTGTACTTCAGAAGCATTCCCAGAAGTCCCTGTAAACACAGAGCACTTAAAGGCATGGATATCTTCTTAATCCGTGAACATCTTTAGCAGTTGTAAATCCCCATTCCACCTTTTGGAAAGTAAATTATGCTGTGCACTAGTGCAATGTCATTTGCTATCAGAAGACTTTGGGTATCCTTCTGACTTGAGGCAGACTTGGCCTGGGGCTTATTGTGAGCTTAATTGCAGAACAAGAAAAGAATCGAATTCATATTATGGCACCTTGCCTTGCTCAGGTGCTTCTCACAGGCTACACAAATGTGTGCCAGGCACAAGTTTATAAATAAATCCTGTTCTGTGTTCACACCCCCAGTTAGGCTGCAGGAAAACCACAGACTCTGCTACAGGATACTTCAAAGTAGTGCCTTGCTGATCTCCAGGAGACTAACATCTGATGTGTCCCCACATTTCAGGAACCTTGTGACTGGCAACCGAAATCATGCCATGTATGTCAAGTAGTCAAGTCCTTTCTGTTGTTTTGCACTTAACCTATGTTAATGTACCAGCTGTGGTGAATAAATGGTTTAAACTTCCTACATGTTACTTAAAGCAAATGGGTCCTTCAGGGAACCGGATTACTGTTGGTAGAAATAGACTATTGATATAATCTCTGCGAAGATTTTCACCCCCCGAAGAAAAAATRTTTCTTCATGAGTAACAGAGCAAACCACGGCTGGCCATGAAAAATTCCTCAGCAGATATCTGCCATGCTTGGTTCAGTCCTGTGCTCAGTGACCTTTGCTATGAGGCTCTTAGAAATTCCCCACGTTCATGCTTCACTTTCTAATTAATTTCACCATCTGGAAGTGTTTCCTTCTATTCATTACATGTAGTCCTTTCTTAATGCTTTCCCATTGCTGATAATCACATTTCTGAGGCTAAACAGCTGCAAACTCAATTTTTTGAGAACCTGCAGTGTGGTCACCAAGCAAAGCAATGGCTGAACTCAGGAGCAGAAGTGCTCACATTCTTGTCTGTGCTCATTATGATTTCCCTTATGTTTTTCCCACTGGATTTCATAAACTCTTTTTCATTTATTGTTAATTTACTTTGTTTCTCATTCTGCCTCTTTTTTAYACAATTTCAGTGTGGAGAGATCTTTCTCTCCCACTGACCCCACAGTGACTGTTTTCTCAATTTAATATCCTACTGTCTGCCTTAACTCTGACCTCCACCTTCACTAAGCAAGTTATAACAATTTTACAGTTAAAAACTGATAATAAATCTCTCTGCCCACTATCTCATGTGTAGGTCACAGTACTATTATAACCTAAAATTCAAATAATCATAATTTCAGGAGTCGTTAACGCTTCTATTTAAATCTATACATGACCTTTGTATCTTACTAATCTAAGATTTATGCTTGGCAAAAGCTTCCAAGGCATTATCTATTGAATGTTTACCCTACAGCAATAGACATCAAAGTCTGAAATGTCAAATTGTGAAGCATTCATTTAACATTTTTTAGAGCTTCTTGGCCCCCCACCCCAAAGTAGCCTTTTTCTCTAGAATGAAAACTTTCAAAGAACTCTTTCTTTTTTCTTTCTTCCTGAATGGATTCTCTGTATATTTTCTATTCCTTTTCTTCTGCTTTCAATAGCAAGATGAAAGACAACAGAGGAAATGGAAGAATCATGGGATAAAAATGCATACCCTATCTCTCTTCCTTCTCCTTGCCACCATAAAAAAAAATTATACTTTCAGAGGGAAATAATCAAAAGAATATCCAAATGAATTAACAGCTACTGCATTTCCCAGTTTCCATACTGGAACATCTTTTGAGACGGAAAGTACTCTTTATGTAAAAAGTTGCTGATTTTCAATCTATCCTATTAGTAGTGCTTTGAGAAAACATAAAGACTTATGGAAGAAAATGTGGAGGCAACTGGAGTTACAAAGTTTTAACTTATCACAGTTTTCTGACCACAGCAAAGATTAATATTTAAATTTTAAGATATTTTTTACTCTTTTTTTTATGTTTCCCTAAGAACAAACATGTTGTCTTTGTCTTCAATCTGTTTGATCACAGAATGAAGGGAAATGAGATCAGAGGGAAAATATCACAAGAGCTCTATTTCAGGTCAGCTGCCGTTCAGCTCTGATGAATGTCAGCTTTTCCAACACAGGGCAGGTTCACCCCATGGTCTGCTCTAGCCCTGAAAGTTTCAGAGTTCAGGTACAGCTAACAAGACTGTCAGGACCAGTGTGAYGGCAAGTGCTTTTAAATCAAAAAGTCAAATATTTTCCACTTCTGAACCAGGAAAATAATATGTGTACAAAAATCTGTAGGATGAATATCCTGTTACAAACACCTACGAGTGCCCTGAGACTCAACTGGAGACAAATTTTTATGAGGAAAAACGTGTTTGCTGTTACCTGCTTGACCCAACTTCAAACACAGGAGTTATTGAGGTAAATCCTTACTTTGCTGTGTATTTGCAAACAGCATGTGCCTTTCGTCAGAGCACTGGTGTAGGAAACAAAAGCTGCTGCTCCTGGGCTGTGCTGCCTGCTGGCTGTGTCACTGCAGGTAAAGGTAATGATTGTCCATGTGCCCTCATGGCACCAAATCTCTGTATTCAAAATATGTGTTTACCTTACTACAGCTTTCTGAATTATCAGATACCCACTGGAGAATGTTGGTAGATGGGGAATCCATTTCCTTCCTGTCAAAGATGGAAATGACAGTGTACTAACTACCTCAGAGGCTTTGCACGGGCGTGTGACACTCGGGGTGTGCTCCTCRGGCAGTGCAGCTGAGTCCCCTTGTTCTGCAAACAGGGGTCAGTTCCTAACTGCTCCTAGGGTGTGTGCATTTCACTTTGAGAATATCGAACATCTTCAGAGCCCCGAGYTTATAGCTGAGCAATCATCTTCCCAAGTTGGAGTATCCTGCAACGGGGTCATTCCTGCTTCTGCCTTCTTTATGAGCAGTATCAGGTTTACAGAGGCACTTGGTTCCTCTTACTCAGAACAGGAGCTCAGAACTGGGATGTTAATAGCTGGCTGTTCCTAGGGATATCTTTGATCTGCAGCTAATTATCATTTGTAAAGCACTTTCCGGTCCCCAGAAGAAAAGGCCTTGATGCTCCCCAGCAGAGAGCAATTGGCCCATGCTGGGACGCAGCCGGCGGGATGCCCTGCCMCAACAAAACTTCCTCATGGTTATTTTAAGATAATTAGCTGATCTGGTACATAATGTGCTTCGTAATTCTTATCTAACATAACCAATTTGCAAATGCACGTGCTTGTGTGCATGCACAGCCCTAACAGAAAGACATCCAGAGGGCTGGAGCCACAGTGAATGTGCGGCCATGCCAGAAACGGTACCTGGGGAGTAGYAAAATCCTCCTTATAAACGTGTCACTATTCTTCCTAGGGGTRGGAATGGCATGAGCATGATCCAGCCAAAGGATGGGGAAGCTGCTACTCGATATTTTTTCTGTAATATAATCTTGCATATACAAATGCCTCTGAAGACAGTAGAAAAGTGCTCRTCTCTGGCTGGAGAAGGCAGTCACCACTTCATGCCTGCCCACGCAGTACTGTGGAGTGTGAGGTACAGTTCATCTGCAATTTAGAAGCAGCTGTTGCACCAGGGTTTGTTTAAAGCTGTTTTTCTCCAGGAAGTCATTATTTGAAATAAATCTTGTCCATTAAAGAGACACATCTGAGTAGTTACATAATGCAGCATAGGGTTTGTTAAACTGGAAAAGCATAGGATACTCAAAAGCCTAATCTGGATAGAAAAATAAATATATAATTTTAAATGGAGCACTTATGTATCTGAAAAATACATATTTTTTCTAATCCAAAGTTTAGTGTCTTAGAAATTTATTCTTCACTGTTGGGTACTCTTAAAAAAGCAAACAAACCATACAAAACCCTTGCCTCTTTCAGTATCCCTGACTGAGCTCCTCAAAATAGATACTTGTTTGTTTAATAAGAATATATTTTCTTTTAAAATACAGGGTCTTCTTTTTATATGTTTATCAATTTTCATTTTCAGAATCAGCTGCCCTGTGCATGAAGACATGAAYTTGAAGGTAATGTTATCTAAGCTCTGAGAGAATGAATGAACAAAACCCAGTCTGAAAATAAAGACCAGAAATCTATGGAAATTGATTAAAGGAGAAACATTTAACTACTTACATTACACGTAAAAGAAACTTGAAACCTTCCAGTTTGATGTTCCATTACATGTCCTTGCTCAGAGCAAACTCTCAGCAGTAACAGGAGGTTGAAACCAATTGTGGCTTATGACTTTAGCTTGGGGATTTGGTATAGTCAGCCATATCCATCAAAAATTTTTCAAAGGCAAAAAAACAAATGAAACTATAAAACTTTATTTATTAATATTGCTTCGTGTTTTAAGCTGTTCACATGTACTTCACACAAGGATTGAAATGCTTATTTTTAATTTAAAATGGAGTTTCATATTTCTGCACTTTCAGAAACCCAGATTTTGTGATGCAAATACTCAGAGTGGGTGGTGTTTGATCCAGCCAGGTAACACTAATTTGGATCAAAAACCCTATTTCCCATCCGTTGCACGGAAGGAACTCTGCACCTGCTATTCCTGTCACAGCAGGGTGAATCAGAGTGTCTCACACTCTTCTCCCCCACACTGTGGGGAGGGTTATATTTTTAGGTGGAACACGGCAAATTTAAGTAAGACGCCTGACATCAGAGCAGAAGTCTGTTGCGGTGGAGGAGTTCAATGCAGAACTGCCAAACTTCCTTCTAAGTTTCCTCTTGGTTGGATTCCCCATCCCGCTGAAACTACCTTCCATTAGCGGCACAACGTATCCTGTCTCCTGCAGCACRCTCGTGATTGTGTACTCCAGCAAAGTGTGAATATTATCTGGCAGATAGCTTATGATCAGTGCACATAAGCAGAGCCCAGAAGGCTTGCTTCTATTTTCAGCTGTGCTCCCACTGCCTCTGATCCATGACAAGGTCGCCTGAGTCAATGAAATCCCCGGCTGCTTGTCTCCAATAATTAAGCAGTAAAACTTTTAAATGCACACCCCAAATAGGGAGGTCACTGTGTTGATTTTCTGTGTAAGTACTTTTGTGGGGAGAAAATACCAGATCCTAAAGGGCTCTTTAATCCATCCAAAAAATTCTAATCAGAACTGAGAGCTGGCAGTTTAAAGCTGGGCATGTCTGAACAAGAAGCAAGACAAAGATTTTGAACAGTGAAACTGAGCAAAAATTTACAGACATTATGAAGGTAATAGATTCTCCAGTTCTGCCCCTTCTACTGTAGCCACTTGAAATTCCAGCTGTATTATCCAGGAAAGTGCAAAAGATATAATTCAATAGGTTTGTGAAAACTACTGGGATAGAATAACAAATTCTAATAACATACTGGGTTTTAAAAAAAAAAAAAATCTGCATTTTGATGGTGACAGAGCACTGGAACTGGCTGCCCAGAAAGGTTTTGGAGTCTCCTCCTCTGGAGATATTCAAAAGCCATCTGGTCACAATCTTGAGCAACCTGCTCTGGGGGACCCTGCTTGAGCAGGGAGGTTGGACTAGATGATCTCCAGTGGTCCCTTCCAACCTCATTCTGTGATAATGTGATGTCTTAAAAATCTAATGACTATTTTTTGTGGTTTCAGTATAATACATATGTTGCTTTTAGAGTAAAGAGCAGCTTCTTCCAAAAGAAATCCAGAGGGATGGAATTGGAGAAATGCTCGTCTGATATAAGCCAGGAACCAGAGRACAGGCCTCAGAGAATTAAGAAATGTGTCACCTTCTTGTAGAAAGGCGCAGTGTGTCCCAGGTGTGTGGTCAGTCACAACTATTCCAGTGGTTTGCAACTTTTAGATAAAAGTATTCCACACGAAGAAAGAAAACATCTTTTACTTAAAAATGCTCTAATGGCTCTGTGTGATTGCTACTGTTTAGAAGCAAATGAGGCATTGGGGTGTCTTCTCTGGGGACATTAGCACCTTCTTTAGCTTTGGTGTTTGCCAGCCACCACATCTGAGGAATCTGCTCAGCATATCAGTGCAAGGTCGTTACCACAGAGGAGTGAAAATTAGCTATTAGGGAAATTCCTTCCAAAGAAGATGACCCCAGCTAACAGTCGGTGGCTGAGAGACAAGAAAATGGGAAAATGGATTTTCTAAACGTGCTTTTGGTTCCTCCCAACACCTCTTCCCCAATAACAAATGAACCCAATGATTTAGTTCATTAATAGTACTTTTGGAAGTCTAGTTTGATTTCCCACCTTCTAAAGGAGATCTGAACTGTGATGTAACAAAGACCCTTGAAATCATCTTTGTTTTTGCTAATGAAAGCCAGGACAGAGAGCTACACACATATGGTCACACCATGAAGAAGTCTATCTGCCGTTTGGCCATCAGTCAGGGAACCACAGCATAATCTATTGTACTATTGTTGGGAAAGAGATATTTCTGAAATTTCTAAAGATGTCTATGTTCTGCCTGTTAGTCTTTTTAATCTTTGCTTTTTTCTTTTTTTTTTTTTTTTTAAATTTGGGACGTCTTCCAAATGGTTGACATTTTTGCACCGTGCTGGCTTTGGCACGGGGTTTGACTTTTACTTCAGATGTTTCTCTGCTTAATGCATGGACTTCTGAAGAAAAACATGATTGCCTTTGATGAATGGCTTTTTGGAATAACAGTTGTGACTGGTAGTAGATGAGTTGTTACTATTGATCCCAACAAGCTGTAATTTTTCTATGAAGTGCAAAATGAGTAGAATCAATGACTTCAGATTTCTTCTGAACTGTAAAGTGACAGTGTTTTTCTCTCATCAAATCACCAATTGTCAGGGATTTGTTTGTTTCCTGCTAGATGCTTGTTTCCTTGAATAATCCCCATATAATATCTTTTTAAGACATTCACTGATCTTATGTCTTCCCTAATAATTTCATGTAATAGTCTGTAGTGATTTTCACTTGTAGGTCTCCTCAAAGAAGAATCTTGAAGAATTTTAAATCAGGAAAGGCAATGATTCATAAAGATTTGGTTAGAATCTTGCCTTTATTTTTATAGAGGCAGCACAAAATGACTCAGAAAAGGTGGACTTCACTTCCACAGTGGTGGACTGGGGAGAATCACTTAAGAGAAAAATGGACATGAAGAAATAGTGTGTGCAAAAAGGTGAATTGAATTGGGAAAAATAACACTTTGGTTCTGTTCACCGGGAATTTTGGTAAACAATTATTTCTGTGATTACTTGATCTTTTAATTTAATCATTTGAGGCCATCATCTTTCACTGTTAATGGTTTTTGTCATTCTTAGCTATTTGCCACTCAGCAATATGACATCTTTTATAAATGTTCTGACATCCCATGAAATATTAGCTAACAAGAAAAGACGTTTTTTGGGTATAATATGGGAATTCAACAGCACCTGGAGAAGAACTAACATAATTTATCACCTTTTAAGACAGATGAAGATCTCAGTCAGCCACCTGTTACTTTGAAAATGATCATTAGGCATAAACAGGGGCAATTTGCAGCTTTTAAAGTTCATTTTCAAGCCTTTACTCAGGTTAATATTAATTCACTGTCAGTAAGTCGTGAATATCAAGAAATTCTGAAAGGATTTCTCTTTAAGTTTCTTCATCCAAATCTCAGAGCACAAGCCCCATGAGAACAGCTTAATTGAGTTAAGGATGGGCAAAGTTGCCTTAGCTGGGCTTTCATCCTGTCTGTAGAAATACTTGAGAAGTCTGACTTCAGCTTCATTAGGACTTTGCAGATGGACCCATCGCTTCAGGTAGACCAGGGGAAGTAATGTAGTCAAARTGCAGAGAAGAGTGGACAGCATCTTTCCAGGATCCTCCAAGTATTGGACCCTAGTTAGGAATCGTTTAGTTTTCATGAAACCTAGGAAAAGTCTAAGGGATTTTACTAACATATGGCAGAAGGGTAACAGGACTGTTCTGGTTCAAGTCTTGTCTCAGGACGTCTTCCTGAGACTGGACAAGTTCAAAAAGGTTAACACAAGTTTAGGAACTCAAGAAGTCACTAAATTAACATTAGGAGTATAGGAAGAAGAAAGGAATCATTAAAGGGCACTAGGAAAAGATTCTATCTTTGAGGGTGTTTTGTATACGCATGTTTCTATGTTTTTTAAGGATCTAAATAGCTTTTTTTTTTTTGTTGGGGAGCAAGAAGAGGTGTTTGGTCATGCGATACTGGAATTGCATATAAAATTCAAACCATTTACAGAATCTGTACTTATTACTAGTTTCTTTGTAACTGGCTGGAAATGTAAATAGCATTTTTGCCATAATTCCTTTATGATGAGTCCTTTTGTGGGAGAAGAGTGTAATAGCACCAAAAAAACAGGCACACACACACACACTCACACACACACACACATGCTTAAAGAAAAAAGAATCACCAGCTCCTTTTGAAATAAATGTCTGACAAAAAAATCTATCTAAACATTAAATTTTATGTTCCAAATGATTTCTTTAAAAATCTATAACAGGCAATAAAATTAAAATCCATCAATTAAGTAATTTTAAAATCAAAATGTTTCAATCCAGAAATATCTATGGAATTGTGTGAAATTATCATGACTTTCTATTAGAGCTTATATAGATCAGATTTTGTTAGGATTGCCAAGTCTTTTTATGACCATTTTGCTGCTTAATAATAGCTTTTTTTAAAGGGCAATTAGGGAACTGAAAAATGGGGATTTTTAAAGGGCAATAGTCCTTGCAGGAAATTCCTGGCCTGACATAAATAATAATCAGTCAGCACAGAAAACAAATGAGAGCACAACACCAGTGGGGCAAGAAGTAGTGTCATATAAAGCAGATGGATTGAATAGATGTATTCCATGATGAGGTATTCTACAGAAGTCGATAGAKTTACACAACTTAGCATTAAAGGTCTGGAGGATGTAGGATCTGTTTAAAGAAGCAGGATCCCTTTTAACAAAAGAATTAAAAAAAAAAAAAAGAGCCACAAAAAAAACCCTCCAACCTAAGAAATAATTGACTCCAAGGGAGAAAAATTTGTAAACTCGGGGTGGTTTTACAAAATGCAGCAAATTCACAAGGTTCTCTGAAATGACTACATGACCTGACTTTTATGACACGTGTAAATAAAATAATTTGCTCTCTTTGCAAAGGTGGAGCTCCCAGGGGATGAGAAGAAGAGGGTCATGCTATGTCATTTAGGAGGCATAATAGCCTTGTTAATATTCAAAGCCACAGGAACTGTGACATTCTGCTTTATTGGTATCCCTGGAGGGACTGCTCCAGAGACAGCTCTGGCCTCAAGCAAAGCAGGTAGTGGCCTGGTGTAGCAGAAAACTGAGATAGAAAAATGGCAGTTCCCCCTTCTGCATACATTAAAACCCTAAAGCCCAGGTTAGAGGTGCCAAGGGAAAAGTTGGGTTGTGCTGATAGCCTTCCCTTCTGAGAAAGATGCACGGAAAAAGACAGGTATTCCTCCTTTGAAATACAAGTGCCAATCCTCATGCGTGCAACAACAGCAAGTGCCTTCAGTTCCTCACTCCTACCTTGTGGCAGAAGCAGTCCAGCCCTGTCTTGCTCATTCCCACAAGCGAGGTTTTGGCTACTCCATCCGCACAGTACAGCTGAGTACTCAGCTCCTGAACCTGCATTGTCCCTGTTCAGGGTAGTGGCTTATACAACAATGACAGTCATGCAGCACCTCAGCTGGAGATGGCTGGGACTCTGCTCCCTCTGCTTTTCCCAACTGCTCTTTCCAAAATCAGTGGAGACAGGAGAAGCTTAGTTCTGTGCATCTCTGCTGGGGTGGATATGTCACTAGGGAAGGATACAGTCTTGAGTAACGACTGATTCAGATAATCCATCACTGCCTTGACYGGTTCTTCATCTTCCAGAAGTCTTTAAACTAGATTATTTGATTTAAACCCTGGTTCGGACATGGAAATCAAAACCACTTGGTGCACGTGCTTATGACTGAGTGTCATAACCCCATATCCAATTCCATATCATAGGCATCTTCCTCATGATAYAGTACTGACAAAAAAGGAAGCTGGAAAAGGAAGTGCTGGTAATTCTGATGAAGTGTCACTGAGGATGAGTGGGGCCAGAGAGCCATTTTGTTGCAATTTCAGTAGAGATTTCTGAAGTGACAGGCAAAACCAATTTATGTTAGGTAATACAACAGTTTACACCAGATGGCAAACAGGCTTTATCACTATCACAGGGAAAGCCCTGCTTTGGCAGTTGTTTTCTTTTAATATTTTCTTTTCCACGGACTGCATCAGTTTCAGGTGTCCATGTGCAATGGGAAAGCTGAAGATAGGACAATGAAGGAATGATGACCTGCATAACATGCTGGGTAATCCTCATACTMTTGGAGACACAGTTTATTACCCACTATGCTTGACATTCATTGCTGCTGCCTGCTTCTAAGACTCAGCACTCTGTTCTTTTTTTGCAGCATAAAAACTTGAGGTTCTTCCTTTCATTTCTCATCACTTTCTTCTCAGAACAAACCTCACCTTCCTGACCTTTTTTGACAGGAATTTCAGAGAGTCCTGTACTCAACAGGTTTACAAGCCATATTGCTTTTAATGATTTACTGGGGAGGAGAGGAGGAAATGAGGAGGGTGAGCAAACTGCAGGTGAAATTCTGTAGACAAGAGTAAAGCCATAAAACGTGGGCATGCAGATTTTATCTTCCTGTATATTCTAGAAAATATTAAGTCAGGAATGGATATTGCTTTTATAAAAGGGAAATGTCAGTTTTCCCTTAATATTTATGTGGGCGTATTACTATTTCCTTTTATATCACACTTTATATTTGGAAGGCTGATAAGGTGCTTTATGTACTTACTCAAAGGCAATCTGAATAATATTTCACTYATTATGAGATGCAGCTCTGGTGTGAGAGATGTGGCCGTTGTTTCATAGTTCACAGTGAAGATAAAGCTCAAGATAAGAGATGAAAGGGAATAGACCCTCAGCTGTGCCAGTTATTGATGGCTGTGTTGATTTATGCTTCCCTATATTCACCCACTGGATCTGGTGGAATTTATAAGGCAAGGTGATGTCAGTAGGTTGAAGTCAGAGGACAAACCATTTGATATGTTGGTTAGAAGGAGGAGGGAAATTGAACCATGCAATTACACCCTTGTGCATTTTAGGAAGCGTCAGCTGGGAATTTGTAATACTGAYGACCTGAAGAATCCAGTCTTCATTACAGCCCTACATGGTCAAGAGGATGCCTGCTAAGTTTTCATTCAGAAGAGGTTCAGCACCAGGGAAGGTTATGGGATTTAAAGGYAGCATTCAGATGGCCACTGTTGCTATCTCCATGAAGCAGCAACTCTCTCTCCCATCCAATGCAACTCTTTTCTGTTTCAGATAACTGCAGAGCTGGAGGGTTTTCCAAGGATCACCTTGCTGAAAGGAGGGTCAGCACCTAAATCTGTCCTGGATGGTGTCAAAATAATCTTTTCCTGAAGATTCCCAACCTTTGGGAGTTTCTCCACTTTCTCTGGCACCCAGTTCATTTGCTATGTGGTGCAGGGATCTGCGGCCGAATGGAACTGTAGGAGTCAGCATGCAAGAGGGTGTTTGGCACCAGGCTCCTAGAGCAGGAAAAAATAAACTTGTAAACAGCAAAGTTCATGCACCCAGCTTTCCTCTGACTTAAACAATCCTGGCTTTCTCTGGCACTGACTTCCCCAGGGCACTGCTTCACTAAATCCTCCCCATCAAAATTCTGGGCATTCTCAGGAGCATGAGCACTTTTTATAATTCATAATGTGGATTTATGTCTACTCTCCTGTTTAATTTAACCTTTTGAAATAAACATAAAGGAAAACAATGATGTGCCAGGAAGAGGACATTATTAAGAGATACTGTGCGTAATTGACTCAGTGGGATCTTTCAAGTACTTTGGAAAGAATAAAAAAGGAAGACATAGTGGGCACTTAAAACACTCAGGGTTACAATCTTCATGAGATAATAATCCAGCCAAACATTGAAGATTAGCACTGATAGGGGGCATATTAAAACTATATGTGTATATTTTTGGATATATTAAATTACTTCAAAASTTGTAACTATTATGTGGGCACTCTATATGAAGATGCAGGAATTTTTCCYGTGGCAGTGTAAATCTGAGGTAACTTGGAAGGGGAAGTGTGTGAATAGTGGCAGAATAAGAGTCAAGTTAAGTCCTGGACGTTTTTTATTAACTCAAGGGTCAAATGCCCAAGTGGCATAAATAAGAGTATTTTCCTGTAATTTGAAGGCTATGATGGTCTGACATACCAAAAACAAGTCGACCAAGGTAACTCCCGATTCACACAGATTCAGAAGAGCTCTGTCAATTTTGCCTTCTAAGGCAATATGCTCATATAAATTTTCCTCCTGTTTACATTGAAGAAACCCTGCAGATAAATGGTGCCTGTCAATGTAAATGAGGAATTATTTTGCTGAGGGGTTAAAAGTTGCCCTTTGGTGTAAATCAGAGCAGGGCTTAACCCCTTTAGACACCTTTAAAAATAAATGAACCAAACTTTCATCTACAACAGCACAGCAAATCCTTTCTTTCATTTTTCAGTCTCCTCTTACAAAAAGAAAAAGCGGAAGCATTAATGAGCTAGTCAAATATTCAAACCTTGCCAAGGGAGAAAGGATCCTTCAGTCATCATGAGCTCAACCTGATAAATCCTTTTTAATTAGTGTATATGCTAACATTGTATAAAGCAGCCATGAATCGAAGACCCCCACAAAGCAAAAGTAAATAAATACATCATGAGCAAGAGGAATTTGAGCCCAAAATGTGTCCATTCTGCCTTTCAGAGAGCAGAGAAAGCATGCTTATTAATTGGTTAAGTCCGTCATTAATAAGCTCTCAGCTATGCTCAGTCTGTTCCCCAGCATTTTAAACAATGTCTGGGCAGTAATTTGCTGATAGAAAGGGCATTTTCTGCTAGCTGATAATGGAGCAGCAAAATGACAAAGTTGAAAGGGAGAAGTGTAATAAATGTACTTTTCTTCTTATTCTGGGYGGCAATTCTGTTACTCAGTTAAGAGATTGACTCCATTGGGGGATTTCTCCGTGGAGACCTTGTTCCTCCCCTCCAACAATGTGCTGGTGCCTTTGGGACTGTCAGACACTGAGGCAGTGGGCTGCCATTGGAGTGTCTGGTTGCTGTCCCTGAATAATCCCAGATTTCTCATGTCAGCACTGAGTGTACTGGCACCCTTGAAACCTTTTGGCTAAGTGCTCTGTCTTTGACTCAGCTTCCCAGTCAGCCCAAGAGATCTCATTGGAAGCAGCAACATCAAATGGAGGCTGAAAATAAAAAGCATTCACAAAAAAGGTTAAATTTGYCATTTCTTTACCTTAACAATTAAGAACTGCATGCCTTTAGATGAATTTGACTGCTAATTTGGGGCCCTTTGCAATCAAACTTTCCCTGCTGTTAAGGTGAATCATTTGATGAAAGGGTGATCTCATAAAATAGAGGAATTCAAACAACTAAATTCTATGCAGAAGACAGTCATGAAAACAAGGTTCATATTAAAACTGTGAGCTGACAATGCTGAAAAGCCTGCTCTACATCATTGTGAGAGACAAACTGGAAAAAGGGGCAGATTTTTGGCTGTTGTAAATTGATGTAGCTCTTCTGCTTTTGCAGAAAATACACAAGTTAATCCGTGTCCTCAACTGGTGTGTGAAACTCTGTAAGGATCATAAGAAGTGATAAGGGCAGCCCACAGTGAGTAGAAAGGTCGTTTCCTTTAAAATAAAATCCTCTCTCAAGCAGTGACACATCAGCTCAGCTGATGCAGTCTATCTCTCACTAAAGTTTAAAATCATTATTAAATCTTTTCCCTAATAATTAATGTGCTTGGCAACTCCTGCTTCTCTCCTTAAGAAATCCAGCTGTAACAAAAAACCCTTATTATTTTACACATAGGTGGTAGCTTCTATCAGAGGTGGGCAAAGCAGTTTCTAACATTTAATTTTTCTGAACTTCACTAATGTTCTTTCTGAGCTGTTAGACTATTTTGCTGTTAGGCCTGGATGAATATGTGAAATGAGATTTGGATGTGTTTTCCATATTTTAAAATAGTTTCCTTAGGATATAATCAAATTCCCTTGGTGTCTTGCTCCCTGCCATCTGTTACATCATCATAATACTGCAACATGTTTAGCAACGCTGAGTTTTAGAAGCTTGACTGACAAGGTCTGTGATCTTAGAGGCTAAGACTGAGAAAAGGGTGTTAGGAGAGCTAGATATTATGCTTTCATATCTTTCTTTYACTATTCATCACTCTTTTTCACCAGGACTGTGATGAAGTCAGCGTTGACAGACACTAAACACGCTTGGATTTTTCTGTGTAAGATGAGGCATTGTCTGAACACAGCAGAAAGCTGATATTTCCCAAACCTGAGAAGAAACCACACAGAAAATCAGCGATATGGGCTTTTCTGGAGTTAAAATCATGCATGTGCATTTGTACTCAACTTTCAATCATTCAAGAGAAAGCAGGACTCAAACCTTTCCAGGCAGACAACTCATTGGAACACACTTCTTAGCAAAGATGGCACATGGACCACCTTCTGTTTGTGAGGAAAAGCTAAGCAGCTCGTCAAAATCTGCTTTCAAGTCATACTCTAAGTGRAAGTTTCTCCTTTGGAAACAGAGGAGTTGTGCATAGGATTTCCTCTATCTRAGGCACAGACCTATGCTGACCATCAGAGCCAGCTGTGATGAGGTGTTTGTGAGTGCCAACACCACGCCGGGACAGGCATCCAGAGCAAGGCATGTGGGAGCATACCCGGGTTACTTTCTTCCATAGTGAGCTGTGGACACAGAGGAGGAAAGGAAAATGCAGACTGAAGCTTGGAGACAGGCAAGAAAAGAAGATGGAGGCACGGGCGTGGAGACAAGATATAAGTGTGTTAGACTGTAAAGGAAAATTACTCAGGGATTTGAGACGTGGAATGGCAGTTTGTGAGGTGCCAGAAAGACTTCTCTGGTGCTGGGAATGTGAGGAGCAAACAAGGGGCCCAGCTGAGTAGTTTAGAGTGACACCATGGCAGCACACAAAGTGGTACRGGTTCTTCGGAGCCTCCAGCACTGCAGCTGGGCACCAGGAGGAGAATCCAGAGAATGGGAACCATGGGTCTGAAGGAATGGCTAGTAAGGGATCCTCCTGGAGTGCAGAGATGGAATAAGAGGACATTTTAGATTATGTCAATGAAAATGTTTGATAACAACAAAGTCTGAGAGGGAGGGGTATCTCAACCAGAGTACTAGGAAAAAGCATGCATTATAGCTCACATGAACAATGATGCTTTTAATCCATCTCTATCCCACTCAACCTAGGTTTAAAAAAATAAAACAGCAGAGGTGAAGAGTGCTTTTTCCTGGAATCTAAATTATCTGGGATAATCTGTATTAACGGGGCATGGAATGGCCCATAAAAGGAAAGTATAACAGATATGGCTCAGTTAGTGAATTATATAGTGCTCCCTTGCAATATAGAAAATTCATAAAGAGGGTGATTAGGGGCACTGGACAGAAATCATAGGAGATATTACCTTTACAGCTCTCATGCTACAGAAACCTGACATACTGCTTCTCACAGATGGAAATGTCGTCCTTTATTTGGTTACTCTGCTGAGCTTCAAACTCCGTAAGAAAAAGTCAAGTTGGTCCATGTTTTGAAAACTGGATAAGAAATGTGGGTCTGCTCTCATTTGTTCTAAGGCTCTTTTCCATGATGGCACTAAAGTGGGCTATAAAGAAAACATAACTGCAATTTATGTCCGCTGCATGTAAAGAGGGATGAGTTCAAATGGTAGTCCAGCCATGTATCACCACGTTGCAGAACAGTAAATGGCAGCCATTATGGGCCCGTGACTCTGTCCAGGGTCCTGAAACCTTGCTGTGGCTGAGAAATCAGAGAGGGAAGGTAAATTTTTTTTATCTCATACTTCCCATTGACTAAGAAATCTTTTTTTTCCCCTCACGGTTATGTTCTATTGTATTCCTGTAGTAGCACTTTAGATTAACAGCCCAGGCAATTAATATGGAATCCAAGTGGAGATGCTATAGAAGCACTTGTGACATTCACATTAATAATGCAGGGCTTCATCAAAATTAATGTTATTACAGTAAATATCAAGAAAATTAACTGTGATTGGCTCATTATTTTAAATTGTGCTCCCATCTGCATTTCACTCTTCTAGATGGCTGTATGGAATAGGTACGGTGATGATTCAGGACTTGGAATCAGAAGGCAAACAGAAAGCATGATTAGCTGTGATCAGTATTAGAGAAAGTCTTTAATCATATCTCAGGTGCACTTCACCATAAGGCAGATAAGACTTGGAACCCTCCTTTCCTCATGTCCCTATCCAATATATCTGGGATGTTTTGGAACTACCATAATAGATATTTTGTTTTATCCGTAAATGAGAAGAGGCTCCAATGTAGGAAAAGTCTTTCCTTGTGTACAGTGCCGTAGTCGTATTAGAAGACAATTTCTACATCTACCAACTTTGAGTCTAAATTCATGTGATGATGGTGTATAAGAAAGAAAATTAAGATAGAGAGTGATTATCACACGGACTGACTTGACAGAACACTTGGAAAAACAGACCTTATATTCAAGTCTTCTTCCATCACTGCCACAAATATATAGAGAATATCTTTCTGGATAGAAGTACTATTCCATTTCATTCTTGTGGAATGTCTAACATAGAAAGCAAACAGATTTTCTCTTGGCTGCTTGTTTTACAGAAACCTGAACAAAGAACCCCAGCTTTGTTCACTAGTGAAAAAAAAAAAAAAAAAAAATAGAGGCAAATAGGAAAAATCGAAGAGTTCAGGTTCCTCAAAATATTCATGAAAGTGAGAGAAAAAAAAGGATTTTCAACTCAGAAATCATATGAAACATGGAGGCATGCAGAAAGATATCCATGTTGCAGCAGCACCAAGATTGTAGAGAAACAGGAATGCCCAGATTTGCATCTAGMAAAATCGTCTGTTTGTCGTTTTCCACCTCTCATTTTCATGTTGAATAAAAGACCATATAAGATAAACAGTCATCTGAAGGAAACATTTGTAACTTTGCTTAACTGGAAAACTTATTTTTGGTATGTTACAGAAATTAAAATGGCAGGAGGGTTGGAACTAGATGATCTTCAAGGTCCCTTCCAACCCTAACCATTCTGTGTTTCTGTGTAGGAAATTAAACACTTGGTAATTAAATAAAAATTATACAAATAATAGAGGAAAGAACTACCTATGTACTTACTGAAGACACTGCAGAAATGTCCACTGCAGCACTGTCTCATCAGAGGCTGGAGGCTTTATTGTTATGAGTAAAATGCCAAAGACTAAGCTACACCCCAATTTATTGATACCATCATGAATTTCAGTGGAGATGTTCTGATTTATGCCATTTTGAGATCTCACTGAGAAGCTGGGGCATTGAAAACAGTTTTGCATGAACTGAAAATCCACAGCAGTTTGGTTCAGTGATGTCTGTGTTCTTTCCCAGGTGTGAATTTTTCCCTAAAACTCCTGTGGTGTCATTAGTCCTCTCCACATTGACACTTGCAGAAAAGTGCCTTCAATCTGCATATAAATGATGCAGTAAAAGAAATAATAGAAAGAAATCATAGTCGTTCCTGAATTAACTTTGAGTTTCATTTTAACATTCAGATTTAACAAAATGCCTCTTTTTGTAAGGAAGTTTGCTCTTTTTCTTGTTTTAAATTACATTTTTTCAAAGAGAGAAATGAGTTTTCTGCTTCTGTTRAAGTCGAAGCAGAGATGACAAAATGAACTGCCTAGCTTTTTAACAGGAAACCTTACATTTGAAAATACCATTCTGAATAGAAGCTGGGAATTTGTACACACTCATTTATCAYAGAGGTCATGAAAATAGTACCCTCCATTCCTGTCTGGAGGGAAGGAATGAGCTATCCCAGCAGTGATATTGYGGAAAATTGCAACTAAACATAGGAGATTTTGGAAGTTTATTACTGTGGCCCATTTCAAAGACAAATAAATATTTCTTCTCTAAAGCCTGCTCTGGAACAGGAGGATCTGTGTCACTGAGGTGGCAGAGGGATCCTTCATTGTGTCTGTTGCCACTAARCTTGTTTTGCATCTTTAGTGGAACCAACAAAAACTAACCAAGAGAATCACTAAGGTTAAATCTGATCTGCTGCAATCACTGCTCTGCTAGAAAATATTTAGGGGCCTGAAAATGGGAAGCTGAAAGTTTGGTAGATGGGGCTATTGACTAGGTAACACACAGGCTGGATAAAATAGCATGTGGTGGGGGTTGCAGTTGTCTGGGTGTGACAGCGACAACTCAGTTTGCCTATGCCATGGTTCACCCAGCTGTGATAATGATTATCTTTTTATCAGAGGCTGCAGAAGGGCTCTGGTTAGTTCACTAATGCACGTGAAGGCTTTTCAGCATCACCCGAAAGCATGACTGTCATTTACAAGGCACWCAATTCTTGGTGTCAAATTAATCTGCAGCAATAAAGGACTAGGCTGCACAGCCCTGACATTCTATATCTGAAGACCTGTGTGCAGAGACTGCACGTGTTTTGTGGGAAAAACTCCAAACACCTCAAACCTCTCTTTAGCTTCATTTATTAAGTAATTACTATATTTTAAAGGATTCAGGGGCAAGGTTRCAGGGAAAACGGCTACTTATAGTGTCTATTCTGATTAAAAGCTGCCTCTGCCTCTGATAAATCAGGAGGAAGAGGGGGGATAGTGGTGAGCTTCTGTACTATCACTTAGCATATAAAATGGGTTCTCGAGGGGAAAAAAAAGTATGAAACAACTTTTCAATAAACAAATAAACATCTTCTACACCTGTGTATGCACATGTGTACACACATCTTTGTAAAAGTGAAAAGGTGAAGAGGGATCTGCAAAAGATAGTTCAGGTGGCCAGAAGAATTACTAATATTGAAAGTCTCTTTAAATGCTGGTATCATGCTAATAGTGATTCTTGCAGCATTATAAATCATCTTGCTGCAGCAAGCCAAATAGAAGAATTACAAAGAAACAGAGACAGGAGAGAYGGGATTTTTTCCTAAAGAAAGAGTCAAAGAAGCATAAGGATAATATGCTAAACTATTAAGATTATTCTCAATCAGCTGAGCTATTCCGATTTCCAGCGGGTGAATTTGGTACTTAAAATYAGGAAAGTGTGCTGTGGGCAGTCTTTTCCTTTTACAAAGCCCAAGTTGTCAGTGAGCCTAAAGCTGGCTGCCGTGAGTCTGTCCTCAGCGTCTTCAGCCGTGGGCTTGGGCTGTCATTGGATTGAGCCCATAAGCAGCGCGTCAGATTTGGCAGAATTCCTTGTGAAGGCACAAGGCTGATCCACTTGAAAACATCAACAATTTTTACTGCTGGCCATGGGCTTAAAATGTTTTTTTTGGGGAGGGGGTCAAGGCAGTCACCCCCTGACTTGCTGCTCCAGTGAACAGCATGATCCGTGTGTGATGGAGGCCAGGACTGTGCAAGGAACACAACCCAGAAACAGAGACACAATCCATGCTCCATGGATAGCTGTGCCTCCGTAAAACTGCCAGAGGAGGTCAGAATGAGAACCTGTGTCCTTTTACTCCAAACTTGCCATCATGTTTCATTGGAAGGAGAATTTACACATTCTGAGGTAAGGTCCCTGTCACCCTTGCGAGCCCAAAGATCAGTAATGCAGCCATTTATGGTTTGCCTTAGCAGAATCATATATAACAGAAGAAAATAATTACATATACTTTCTCATTTTCAAAGCAAAATATTAGGATAAAATCTCATCTTTCTTTCTTCCACCCTCTTCAGGTCCAAAGATGATGGGGGTGAAGTATCAATTTATCAAAATCCCTCAACTGCTGTGCAATTAACTTGAACCGAACAAGAGAGATTTTTCCTGTGATTTTGTATTACAGCCAACCTAAGTATGAAAGGAAACAGTGTAAGGAGAATATGTGATGTGATGAAAGTTAATATTCTAGAGGATAATGAGATGTAAATTGCTAGTTGGAACAATACCTACAGGCTCAACTCTTCATACTTTTTTTTTTTTAGCCAAAGATAGGGGTATTTTTATGTATTAATAATTTTCAGTTCTTGAGCTCTTTATAAAAGAGATCAGTAACAAAATACCTTTGCTTTTCAAAGGAAGAAATCAAACCAAAAAGATATATGATATACAGAACTCCTTAGCAGTCCAGATACTCATCATAATACCACAGATTTCCTGAGTTTCCTTTTAAGTTCTGAAATATGAGGGTTTTTACATAATGGAGTTTGTCAGCCATTAAATACTGACCATGTGGTTGGAACAGTAGTTTGAATTCAGAGACTGTCTTTCAGACAAAGCCAAATAATCWGGAAATTATCCTACTCATAGGGTGTCCCACACATTGTATCACTTTTGCTCTACACGTTAGCCTAGTGTTTAGGAAATCAGAYTGTAAATACTCAGGTTTCCTTCTTTAAACGAGCAGGTGCTGCTTCCAGGCAGGAGATGTAATTTAGGCATTTTCTGCATTTCAAAGGGATTTAGACATCTGAGCTAGACATAGTACACTTGTTTCTGAGCTAGAAGTGTAGTCTAGGGACTAAAGCACTGGATTTTAACTCAGAAGACTTGCATCCTGTTCCTGGCTCAGCCATGTGGCAGCTGGTGGTGTTGGACTTAATAGTGTTTTCCTGGGACAACCTTAGCTCATCCTGTTGCTTGTCTCAAGTCAGCTACCTCCACAGTCCTATACTTCTCCTAGGTATATTCCTATCCACAGAGATCCATCTTCTCTCATTGCCTGGAAGCTCACATTTCTGTCCAACTCTGTGATGCAGTCAATTTGATTTCAAACAGTTTTGAGGACTGACTACTCATGCTGCACCAACAGCTGTATCTTCCTGAACATTCCYGATGCTCTGTGGGGAGAATTACCATGATCTGGCCGGGCAACCTGACACAGCCACAGGTGAATGTGTCGCTACTCCTCAGCCTCAGAGCGACTCAGTGCCACTCATTGGTCTTTTGTTGTTAATGGCCAAACAAAGATCTCTGGTTCTTCTGTGGGGGTCCTGTCGCTCAGAAGCCACAAGTCTAACACCTCTGTGAATTGCTTTAATGAGCTGTTGTACATTGTTATATTAGACATAGGCTCATTGGCTCCCTAATTTGCCTCCAAGAAAGCTGAGATAAAACATTGTCTGCACTTGCACATGTTCTGCATGTGATTTAGTGTTTGCAAAGTGCTTTATGATCTGTGGTGCTGCACCCCTGCTGCTCTTGGAAAGTGCTGCCACAAACAGAAAATGGCACTTTTCTGTTCCAGTCACTTGGGGACAAGATAACGGCAGCGACTGTGTCTCTGTGTCTGCAGAGCATCGTGCAACAACCCTCCCATCTGGGATGCTCTCCTGTTAATAAGAGCAGGTGGTTGCCTGAAGAGGGCTTTGCCTTCCAGTGTCTTTATCCTGGCTTCTCTTACCTGTCTGAAAATACCTCCCAGCTGCCAAACTAAATCCTGGGTCTTGGCGATGTGATGCTTCTCTAAGCAAAGTCATGATGACCCAAGCAAGACTTTCAACTCAATATTGTGCTGAAATGCCTTTTTCTGGTATTCATGCCATGGATGAAAGGAGTGAATTTTAATCTTTCAAAGGGAGAGGTGAACTTCTCATTTTAAAATAAATGCTATGCAGCATTGTCCTCTGGACAATTGCGGTTCTCTGCAATACACACAGATGGTTAACTACTTGAAAGGATATATTCATTTTCCTTGCTGCTCCAGACGCTGTGCTGGTAGGAAAACTAACACAGATACGTGTAAAGTAAAAAACCTAAAAGGTTATTATGTCCTGAAGTCTGATTAAAACACATAAAAACATTTGCACCCCTGTAGCAGTTACCCATTTCAGAGCAAAGTTCTGGTGACTATTATGAACTTTTTTTTTTTTAATTACTTTAGGTGATTCTGAAAGGTCCACACAGCTCTGTGTTCTCTAATTCCCTGTTAGCATGARTGCATGGGTCAGTGCTAAGTTTAGACTCAACCAGCACTGGCTTCCCTTCCCAGCTCTGCTGACACCCTGCTTGTAATTCCCTGACTTCCTGCCTGGGACATGTTACTGGTGATATTTACTCCTGTCTGTTTTGGCACGGAGAGTCAGCAGGAGAGCTGGTACAGGGATTTACTGTGAATTTAGGAGCATGAGGTCAAGCTGAGCTGTGGCCTTGAGATGCAGCTGATCCTTTTCTCGTCTCCCCTTCCCCTGTCCAGCCAGCCACCTGGGGTCCAGAGAGGAGAGCRGGTCAGAAGCTGCAGGCCCCCTCTGGGCAAAGCTTCTTATCCTTCAGCTTTGTCTTTTCCCCCGGAAGATATCTTTTGTACATGCCTTTTGATAATGCTTGTTTTCCCATCCATGTGAACAGGGCTTTGACCTCAGCTGTAGCCTGCTGACATGTCAGACACCGAGCCAGAGCCCGGCCCCTCGCTGCACACAGTGCTCTGCTGCTGCCACGGCGCCTCTCTGCCTGCATCGATTCATCATCTGCCCATCTCTAGTTCAGAACAGCCAGAGATGCCGAAATCCTCTGTTTCTGCCTGTGGCTGTGTCTCTGCAGGCTGTGATCATCTCAGATCACACACACGCAGAGGTCAGGAGGCAGAGCCGCGATCCCTCCCAAAGCCCAAGGGTGCTGCAGGTGTCGGCAGTGACGAGCCACTAGGCTGCAGGACAGCCCCTGTGCCACAGCAGGACACAGAGGAGAGCTGTGCTGGAAATATCTCTGTGACGAGAGCTAAAAGCCAGACAGAGTAGAAGCACCAGCTAAAAACATGCATTGCTCACAGAAATGTGAAATAAGATTGCTTCTAGATGCACAGGGATGGCTTTTGCTCTCTAGAGTATTTCAGAACCATGGAAGGCTCAAACTACAGACACTGCAGCCTGGCTTCCCTGCTTTACCATATCAGCTGAAATCTCCCAGGTCGTGTTTTTCATTAACCTCCCATCCCGCCTCAGTATATTTCACCTATCTGATGCACAACAAGGCGTTTTCAGATAAATTMCCATTTTCTGTCACCTGTGTACCTCTGCAAAGGGAAATCCACAGCCTGCATGCCAGCAGCTTCATCCTGCATCCCATCAAATGCCTTCTGTGCCTCTGTTACCCTGAGTGCTATCCCAGGGACAAAGCATTCCCAAAAGGGGAGATTGGATTTCTGTAAACGTAGAGAAACATAAAATTTTGGCCCACATCCTTCAAAAATAGCAAATCTTTGGTTTTCTTTGACTATTGTCAGACAGAGGCACTCAGAGATTAGCCTATGCTGCTCAGCTGAGCCTGCTCTCACCTGAAGGTTGCCAAGGCWGGCAATGTACTTACAGGTAGGTATATCAGGCACAAACACAGCTGAGGTGGTTCTAAATATCTTGGACCAAAGAGCATGCATTTAGSCCAGAACAGCAGTGCTGGAAATCAGCTCTGTCTGCACACATACACAGAGGTGTCTTTTAAAGACTATTATCTCATAATTTTCCAAAATTATTTTCCCAAGGATTCATTTTACTCTTGATATGCAGTATAAGGCAAGGACCTGTGAAGGCTCATCGTAATTCTTTCTATCAAATCTGTGAAACTGCCTGAGGAAGAAGTGTGAAGCGGGAGATAAGACACAAAACTTGCCCAAATTTGAGACCAGACATGCAAACATCATTCTGCCATTGTATTTTAGTGGTTTAATTCACCACAGAAAAAAAAATGCTGTGAARGGGAAGATATCAGAAATATCAGAAGCTGAGCATATTGGCAGTTAATATAGAAGTGAGCAAGGTATGCATACATGTTATATATATAYGGGTGTATGTGTRTGTGTGTGTGTGTGTTGATGTATACACACATGACGAGGTCACTTGGGAAGTTGTCCCTCCCTTTCAGTCCTTGTTCTCCCTTCACTGTTGATTTTACATCAATATGAAATGGAACAGAGCACTCAAACGTGTTCCAGCTTGGGATCCATTTAGGTAGCCTCATTGCTGGGGGAGTAGCAAGCATTGCATTTCAAATTGCCCCCAGTGGCAAACCATTGCATTGAATTAATCACACAGGACTTGACTAAACAAGTAAAATTAAGAGGAAAAGCAGTAAATCTTCTTTATATAAAGGGTTTACATGATGCTCAAACAATAATGTACGCAGGATTTTAATGAGAAAAATAATGTTCCTGTTTTACAGGAACACAAACATTCAAGCAAGTAAGAAAATTACTTTTCCACCTCTAGGATTAGTTTCTGATATACAGAGATCCCTGAAAATGTTGAAGTCCCCTTTGCTACCTGTGGAATTCAGGCCAAGGGTCTCAGGGCCAGATTTTCAGCTCACAGGTATCAGGACATCTCTGCTGACTCTGAGAGAGAGTTTGATTTTCACTAACTGAAAATGTTGTAGGAAAAAAACAGTTTATACAGTGAATGCCAACTGGCAGCAGGTAAGTSGGTGTACTTATGTGAGAGAGCGGATGACCAAGACTGATTTTGCTGTTCATCCACTGTAGTCTACTGCTCTGCATGTTGACTATTTAGGTTGGGAAAACAGTGGGTTTAGGGGATTGCAAAAAAAAAAAAGGAAACTCTAAAAAAGGGATTCCCAAAAAGAAGTGGTTTCCAAAGGAGGAAGTGAGGCCAGAAAGAAGAAGGTGAAGATCCTGCTGGGCAAAATATGTCAGATGGGGGGAAGATCCTGGAGATCAGGAAGAAAAATGCTGGGGGACAGTCAGTGGCCTGGGCTGGTAATGCCAGCTCTGAGTGGGAAGGGCAGCTGAGGCCTGGTGAATGCAGTGCTGAGGGAGAGTGAGCGTGAGTGTGTATGTGTGAGATAACTGGGCAAGGTAAAAGCTCTAATCTCACCTGTTCTTAAGTAAATGCCAGTATATAGATTTACTCTGGGTAGCAGTTTACTCTGTCTCACCAATGTCAAAGACCCCATTCCAATCAAGTCTTCCTAATGTTATTGTCCTTTGTATAGCACAGATAACTTGCTTTCCCTCCAGCRTGTCCCACTTCCTGTGGAAGGGATAAGCTTAACTGGTAATGCAGCTCACAGCACAATATTGAACTACACAGTCAATCAGAAACACACCAGTTAAGTCTTTTTCTTTCCTTGTATGTCCTCTTTGGGTGGTTTCACGCTGATGCAATTCATTGAAAATCAAAATAAGTACAACCCTACACAGGGAAAATTGCATTTGAAGGTTTCCCAGAGACTCGGTGGTGACCAGCACTGATAGATTACTTTATCAGCCTTGAAAGAAATAGTCATCACTGTTTTGGCAGCTTTGTCATTCAAGTGTCAGGAAGAGTTCAGTTTTCCATTCAGCAGGTGCTAATGCAGTTATATCAAATCCTAAGCATGGGAGAAAATGATCCACACATACATACACATGCATATTTCTCCCAGCCTTCCACCTACCTCTTCAAAGCTCAGCAGCACAAGGGATCTGACCTGAAATGTCACAGCCAAGTTGTTATTTCATGCCCTGTAAACATGTGCCAGATGATTGCATCTATCCCTCAGGCAGAAGGATGGATGGAAAATACCAGGTCCTTGCTTGCTAACAAACCTTGGGACTCAGAGTGCTTGTCTCTTCAAGCACCAAAACTGCTGCTTTGTAGCTATGAGGCTTTTCACAGCTTTCCTCCAGTCCTGCTTTAGATGTGTCTTTAGGCTCTGAACGTTGGCACAACTGTGAAGAGCTCAAGATTTCTTGTGGTGGGACAAGAACAAAATTGAGCAGGGCTCACCAGGGGAAATATCACCTAAATGAGGGACACTTACTCTTTTCAGGCCTAGCCCTTGATTTGTCAAGAAAATGGGAGCTTGTTGGAGAAGTGAAAGGTTTCCTTGCAGTTAAAGGGATGTCTTTTTGAACAAGATACCAACACACACTTGCTATAGGAGCCCCAGCCCTTTGGGAGTTTGAGTGGTGAAATGCAGAGACACATTTGAGAGCCCCATCTGACTTCCCTTACCTTGGCTCCAATGCTGTAGGAACATTGCTGTTTATGTACGATTATTTTAAAGTGAACTGAGAGAGATTTTAGCTTTCTTCAGTCTGTAGGGATGCAGCTGAACCATTCAAGTAGTGAGAAGCACAGGATCCATCAGAGCAGCTGGGATGGCCAGATGAGAGCAGGAAAAATTAGAGCCTTCCCAAGATAAGTTGTTCCTTGCTGTAAGCAAGAGAAAAAAAATCTTTTAGCTGAAGAGGAGGAAAAAAGAAAGATATTTGTCACAAGCTGAAAAGTAAGAAATTGAAAGAGCCTGATTTCTTACAGCAAACTGAAGTAATCTCTGCTTAACTACAGCAACTGTGGGGCTGGGTCTTGGTTATCTGACAGCCTAAACTTTCTGATAATTCAGTATTGATCACAGAAAGAACAGAGGACAAAGGAACCCTCCAGCTGAGAGACACAAAGCAATGCTCAAGTTTAAATGTTGCTATTTCTCACGTAGTCTTGATAGTCTGTACAAAACTCCCTCATTACCTTTTCTTGACTTATTTCTGAAGGCCCCGCTCCACACGCTGTGTTTTCCTGATGGTGTTCCTGTTGAAGATACCAACCTGTGGGAAATTGAGTCCATGAAACTTTGAAAGACTCTTCTCTCTTGGGTGAGAGAGACTCAAGCAAGGCCAGAAATCAATATAATAGAGTTGAAGAAATGAAAAGCTGGAGATTCATATACCTGATATCATGATTTTTCTGCTCAAGTGTATCTTTCCTTCAGATGACCCCAATCCACTTACCTTCATACCCTCTTGATAATGCTACCCAAAGGCAGGAAAAGCAGGAGGTCAGTTTTCCTACCCCTTTTGTATTGTACACAKAATTGATATTTTTGTAATCTGGACCTGCTTGCAAAATTGTCTATGGAGGTATTTTGAAATGCTTGACTTTATTTCATCCAAAATTGAACTGTAAATCTCTTTTATCAAAAATATGTGTACTAGAACACACTGTTTGTGCATGTGACTAAAATATTCCAGATTTTCTTTSAGCTGGTCAGCTATGACAATCAATTATTATTATTGTACATAGTCAAAACATAGAAATCTAAGGTCTGGGTTAAGGAATAAATCTGAACATACCCACATATTCTATATTAGTCAAATTTTACTATTACTCTTGCTACTAAAAAATAGTAATTAAGAGGTTTTAATAATTTTTTTAAAAATAATTTTTCAAAAATAATTTTTCCATGAAAGTGTTGACAGAGTGGGAAACAAATCAAGAAAATATCATTTATCTCTAAAATATACAAAGATGTATCACTAATTTTACTATCAAATTCCTGAAAAACATGCATTTAAGGAAAGATTACATCTTTTAGATGTATTAGTATGTCTCTGATCTTCTGCATTGCTCTTTCACCTTTCTGAAAGAGAGGTGGTTTCTGCATTTCTGGTTGTATTTTATGACCACAGTCAGGAATAATATGATCCAGCAAGTTGGTCCTGAGCTGACTTCCATACACACTAAGTTAGCTTTGCAGCATGGCATATTTAACAACATTAATAGCACAATGAGATGTGGCCAGATTCTCCAAAAATATAAATTCATATACCCCCACTGAAGAAACAAGAGCTATGTCATTTTATATCAGCAAAGAAGCTATGTGATACAGAGTCAAGTTGGTTAAATAACTATTTTCCTGAATTATTTGCTGTACCTTCAGAAAACAAATAAATAAATTCATTATGAATACGACTTTTCAGTATGACATTGTGCCTTAAATAAATTATTTATTAAAGGTCTAGGAAAATCTTGTCATATTCTGGTTGGATAGAGCAGAGAGTGATCCGACACAGTGAGCCAGGCAGTGACACCCCCCACAAAATCTGGTTTTGCCTCCTGAGGTGACAAACATCACTCGCACAGCTTAACTGTAGTGATGGGAGAAGCTTTTGTTTTAGCAGCCAAATTGTGACAGAGGGCAGTAGGCACAAACTTAATTCTGTCACAGCTTCTCCTTGCAGCTTAGAAGAGCTTAGCAGAGCACACAGGCTGTGATGTGTTGAAGCACTTCCCTAAGATTCAAAGATGTCTTAGTCATGTTTCTTTTCTAAAGTTTTACACTCTGAAAAATAAATGATCACCAGAAAAGCAACGTTTGATTCATATGCAAGTGATAAAGGAGCAGATTGCAGCCAGCATTATAAACATCCAGATATTTAGTGTCAGGGATTGTGGCTAGCAACAAACTCTCATGGACCAAGATGTAACTCGCTTGCTTCATTTATATTGGGTAAAACTGTGCATTACTTACAGACTGTGAAGGTCTGGAGAGTCTTGCCACAATGTCAGGGGCACTTGCTTAGACAAACTCTCTATATGCTATTGGCTTCCTAAAGGTTAAAAAATGTACCTGCTGTGCAAGACAGACAAATATTCAACCCTTTTGATTATCAAGAAGACTCTGTTTCATTTCATGGAGATCCAAAAAAGGTCAATCCAGAGCTTAACAATGCACAGGTAAGTTACTATGGTATCCATACCCAAAATCATGTAAGAGAATTCTCTAAACACCGTAATGTTACTGATGTCCTCAGTCTTAAATGGGCAGGCTCTGAAAAAAATCTGGGCTGCAACCTGACATGAAACCCRTGATGGAGCAACTCAGCTGCTATAGCTCTGCATTAGAGATCTTCTTTTACCACTTTTCACTTCAGCCATGAATCCCAGGCTAACTCTGCAGCTACTATAGGACTCTGCAATACGAAGTTTACATGAAAATATGTCTTTTTTTAACAACAACAACAAAAAAGAATAGTTTTCAAAAACKCTTCTATCTGATAAAAGTGAGTGCTATACATGAAAATCAGTCTTCTTTAGCAGAGAAAAGGAAGAATGTTCAAGAAAAAAATCTCTATCTGATAAAAATAAATGTTATAAAACTTTAGGCAGGATCTAAGCTCTGGGCGGATGAATGTTCAGACAGATAAGAAGTCTGTGAAAAAACAAGTTCAACCAGGGAATTCCCTTTAACTTGGTATTGATAGTATTGTCAGGAAAACAAGAAATAATGAAAAGTCAAAAGCACAGAGTTAAGAAGCATGTTCCCCCAAGCTAGAAGTCTGCTTCCTTTTAAACTTCTCTAAATAGTCTCTGAGATTCAAATATGTTTTGAATTCTAAAAAAACCCTACTAGCTAGATAGGGAAAGTCAAACCACCTCTTGCAGTAAATGAGCAGGATACAGTCAGATGTGGAATGTTGGGCAGGGTCAGAAGTGAGTTAGAAAAAAACATTAGGTTTAACCCACAGAAGTCAAATCTCATGGTCAGTTGGGTCCCCTGGCTTTGCCTCTACAAAGCATTTTCAAGTGGTGAGATCAGGCCAAGTAATGCCTTTCAGCATTATCTTTGTCTTCAAGATACACAAGCCTGAGAGAAAAGGGATGAAATTTTAACTGTGCTTAACTGTGCTGAAATAGGAAATGAGAAGAAAGGTAAATAATATTACCAAGAATAAAGAGTTTGAAAACCAGATAGTTATACAAGACAGAAATGTATAGGAAAAAAAAGCTGCTATTGTGACAGGAGCTGCACAGAGACTGGCTTTGTGCTAGGTGAGAAAAACCTTCAAAAAATTTGAAATTTTCCATGAAGGAAAACTCTACCCAGTGGCCAAGAAGAGCAAGAGTGGATTGTGTGGGGTCTTCAGAAACATCTGATTCCAAGAAAACACAAATCCCTGTGTCTTTATTTCTATTTGAAATATTATTGTTTACCTATAGGAAAGAAACCAGCAAAACAGGCAAAAGGTGAGTTCCAAATGAATAAACAAAGAGTCAGAAATTTTTAAAAAGACAATGCCACTTTCTTAGAATCTTGCTCTTTCTTCCCTAGAAAGGAAATTAAAATGAGTCTGAGTACCTCAGTTTCAATAGTATAAAAAATATTCACATGGATTCACTGTGGCCCCATCACATTTCCTGTGACTAACATTATGAGTAATGCACATTACACCCAGAAGTTGTCATATATATTGACAGCTTCCAGAATTGTTATCTATAAAGAAGATAAAGAATATTTAGCTATTTTTGGAAGGCACTGGATACAACTCTATTTCTGTAACCAAGTTTATATCCTTTGCATTGCATGTCATTGGTACATATGCTAAACAGGAGTCTAGTTATATGCATAATGAGACATATGCAAAAATACTGCAAAATATTAATAAAGCCTTTGAATTTTGCATTGTGAGTGGAGAATTCCAGCATCCTTTATATATAAGCCCAGTATATTGCAGGGACTTATTCCCAGGAAGAACTACTTTGAATCATAAGTTAAAATATAGCCAACACAGAATGAGAATGTAGCATGCAATCTCAATAAAAGAGATGATATTAAGGGTAAGACTGCATAATTGCACCAAAGAGTTTGTAATTCAGTGGCATGGTCTAATTTTTTCAATGGCACATGTATTTGAGTGGAAGACTCACTCACTGAAAGAGCCACTAGTTCATAGTGAAAAGGATTTTCCACATTTTAATGTGCTTCTTGCTATTCTTCAGGCCCAGCTCAAGCCTCTATCATTAGCTCTTACAAGGAGCTAAAGACAACTTTATAAAACAAACTGGTTCCTATTCATTTCAGTGAGACTCGGGGAAAACAGGCATTTCATTTCAGGGGAATTTAAGAGCCCGTTTTTTTTCTGGAAAACTACCTGCCTCTATATAGGTGTTAGGAGCCTAAATGAGTTTCATTGCATTCTCACACACTGTGGGCAATAGGAGTTGACTGTAGACCAGGAGCTAAATCAATAATAAAAAAGTGTATTTTGAGGAGATCATCAGAAAGAAATTAATAGGAAAATACATTCTACATTCTGGGAGAACAGACTAAAGCGAGGGCAAAAATAAGATGAATTTACATTCCCTTTAGGCCCACTCCATTTCAACAGACATTGAGCAGCAAAAAGGCCCTGAGGTATAAATTAGAGCAACAGCTGTTCTTAGCTTGCAACACCTCCTGTTCAGCTGCCTGCAGACTTGTGTGAAACTCGAGACACCTSAACAACTATTTCAGAAATGTTTGAATTTGTTTTTTCTGGGGAACACGCATCCAAATCCCAATCAATCTCTTTTGGGTGCAAACCTTGTGCTGCTGAGCATCACTAGTTATACACTTCTCTCCCCTCCTCAGCTGTCTGGGTGAAGCCACCTTGCACYGCTCAGCAAGGAAAGGGATTGCTTTTGTTAATTGTTCTCCTAATGACGGTATCCCCAGGAAAGAGGTAAACGTCTCTCTCCTAACAATAGCATTCAAAGGGAGATTTGGACAGAATGGAATGCTTTAACTTCATTGACAGAGAAGAATCGACTGGTTTTATATCAATAACCTGCCTTATGGAGGACCAGGATCACAAACACCAGATAACACCGAAATTAAGTAGCACAATTGCCACACTTTGTCTCTGCTTGGTTTGGTTCTGATCAGTCACACAAAGATTATCAAGGAAAGTTTCAGGCTTGCTTAAGCAGAAATCAGGGAACAGAGTTAAAATTTCAGCATATTTCCAACATCAAAGCAATTCTGAGCCTTGTTTACCTGAACACAACCTGCCAGATGTGGGGTGCTCTGACACCTAGAAATATTGTCCTGTGGAAAACAGCCACCCCCCTCAGGCTTGCCTTTCCTACTTTATTGCAGCTCTTTTGCATATTCACTTCCTAAGCATCTCTTACCCACGTTAGGATATAACTCTTACTGGCTACCCAGAAGATTTCCACTGTGCTTAGCTCAGCACTTATCCTGCTTGGTCTTGTGGTTACTACAGCCTGACTTCACAGTTCTCTGTACTTCATGATAAAACAACCCAAACTTTCTAACTGAGCAAAAATATCGTGTCTTTGTTTTCCTTTTCGAAACCAACAGATCCTCACTGCAGGCTGTCAAGCTAATAGGACAGCTTCTGTACATCTGCCCCAAAATGTAATTCATTTATATCAAGCAAACAATACCGATATAAATTTTGCCTGCTCATGTTTTTCGCTAAGCAAAAACAGCTTGGGAAGATCAACAAGACCTCAGTTCTTGCCACATGGTGTAATCCACATTTTGATGAAAGATTTGAAAGGTGTGTAAGAAGAAATGTCTGTGCATCTTCCCTGGAATGTTACGGATGGTTTGGAGCAATCCATCATATCGCCAAGGTTAACAATAGGCCTGTCAACAGCAGCCCCTTCAAGAATTGTTTCACGTCAGGTTGGACCATGTTTTTCTTGTTTTCCTGCTKCAATATCTCAGGAAATCTCAGTCCAGGTCTTAAGACAGAGAAGAGAGAGGAAGTTTTCCCCCTTTGAAACCTCTGAAAAGCTGAAATTATTGCTRGTCTGAGACCATGTGTCCTGACCAGACTGAGAACATGTGGCTAAACACAAMTTAGCTCACACGTGCAACAGCAAGGAGATTTCCTTTCTGGTTTTTAGTGGTTTATTTAGGGTGGGACAGTGTTGAGACAATAGGTGCTGAGGTGCATTAGCAATACTACAAGCAGAGGAGAGAGAAGGAGCAGATCTGGAATGACAGCAGATGATGCATTTCAGAATCAGCAGTAATTCAGTGGGAGACACATACATCCCAGAAGGGACATTACAGTACTGAGCTCTCCTGAAGTTTGAAACTGGAGCAGAAAGGATGCATTGCAGCTTTAATTATGCTATTAAGGTTTCTTTTCAGGGGAATTACCATCCATTCTCAGGTACTCACAGAAATGGTGAAATCAAGGCATATTTAGGGAGTGGAAGAGTTTTAATACTGGGTGGCAGAGCTCTTACAGGCTCTAATTTTATTCTGAATAATAGAAATTGTTCCCAAGAGACACTTGCTCAACATCTGAGAAGTATAATATTAATTGCTTCTCCCCAGTTCTAACTTTCAGGATACTCTTGAGTAAAGCAAGCGACCAGGAACACTATTTTATACTGGCAAAAAGTTAAATGCACCTGATTTAGTTTCTGGTTGCTCTCTAAATTACCACCATTAGCAGAAGCTATTACTATCTGTGCTGATTCTCCCAGCTTTATTCTTCCTAAAGCCCGGGGCTTTATCAATAGATTGTGTAAAACAACATGTACAGAATACAGACACTTCAATCTCATGCGYGTGCCCATTCGCGCACATGCACAAAGCATACCTGAGCAGCCCCAAAATTCACTGACAAAAGAAAAGGCTGGCAAAGATAATGTGATCAGTCTCAAGCATCTTGAAGTAAATGACAAAAATCAAGGGGAAAATCAAGCACGCCACTTAATGAGTAGACTCCACCATGTCTTGTGGCCTTTAAAACCTCTGAGTGTTCTTAGACACAAAATTAATGTCTGCTTTAGTCCTTCCTTTCTCCATCCACCTTGTCAGCTCTGTGTGGATGAAAATGCCCTTATTTTAAGAGCAGGGGACAGGCCAGGGAGGGCTTGTAGCTTTATTGGGCTCTGCTCTTTGAAAGCCCCTCTTCACCAAACTTTGTGCCCTCTGAAAGTAGAACAGAGACAAAGAACATCCTTTTCTTCTTCATCTGTCCTTGCTCCTCTGAGGCCCTTCAGCTGAGTGCTAGACCCTGGCTGGCTTCTAGGAGACTCCYCCCACTGTCACTCAGGATAGGCCTGCAGTTCCTTCCAGCACAGCTCTGGTGAATTGTCCCTGCTGCACCTTTACGAGGTAAATCAGGGCTAATCCATGAACAAAGAACCAAGGGGCAGTGGGAATATCCGGACTAGAGTGGTTAATTTAAACTACTTGTCCTGCACCCATTTTCCTGCTTCTCAGTTGTTTCCAGTCCTGACATTGTCCTTCTCTAGCCAGTTAACTCTGCCTGGTCCCCATTGCTCCTGGGGACAGGGGGAAGCTGCCAGGGAGCTGAGTGCACGAATGCTTTAACACATTATCTTCCCTTGGCTGAGCAGCAGACCTTGGCCTCGTCTCTATTTGCAGCATCTTTGAGATAGCACCTGTTCCCAAGTCCCTGGAAACTAAAAAAACAGGCCTCAGATGAGGTGCTCTGACTCAGATTCTTAAGGGGGTGAATATAGTTCTTTCTTATTGATTTTCATTTGTAACTGGGTGCCTCTGCACCTGTAAGGATCTGAGTTTCCACAGCGTAAGGAATCCTCACAGGAAACAAACCTCAYTTCTTCATCACATATAAGTCAGCACTAATCTATCTTCCCATCAACTGTTTGTATCAACATACGGAGTCAGAAATTAAATATTCTGGGCTTTTTATTTTCTGTCTAAAAAGAGACAGTTTTCAACCATCTATTTTTCTTTCTTTTATAGGAATTGTTTAGTATGCTAATGAATACATATGCATGTATAAACGCGTGTGCACATCTACATGCAAATGCAAATACCCAAGSCCTTAGTATTGATGCACACATCTTCTTCTGAATTGCAGTAATGTGAAACAGAATCCCTCCAAGGCTTTTCTCGCCACTCCTTTTTACACATTTGACAGTTTTCCAGGGAATTAGTCTTAGAGCTTTATTAGGTATGTGTTCTAAATAATTAAATTTGACAATTATGTGGGAGAAATCTCAGGCAAAAAAAACTGAAATCTCTGAATGCAAAAGGAATAATAGTGGGAAGGCTCTTTTTCTTTCTTTCTAAGCTACYCTATCCCTGTTTTTGACTGTATCTCCTTTTCCATTATAAATGCCATTGCTCATCAGGTTGATATGCAAAATCTCAACTCAGCAGGTGCATTTCATTTATTGAAACATTATTTGAGAACAACTTTATTAAAGATTCAAGATGCCAATACAAGATGACACAGCGAATAGCAGCTTGTAACTTGGAAAGCTTTACAGAATTAAACAACACTCAACAGCAGGGAGGATGTGGTGTGAATTACAGAAAGAGTGCTGCTAAGCTGGTTCATGGTGAATAAATTAAAAGTGTTCAGTTACATGGTCAGTAATGAAGATAGGCAGGAGCAGGGATGTACAGATAAGAGACAAGAAACTGTGTTTAGGAAGAGGTGGGGAGGGACAGAGAGAGAGGCAAGAAAACTTTGTTTAGGTTACAGAATGTGCAGAGAAGGCTGTGGGATTCATGGAAAAGTGATATCTGGAAAGGCAAGGGAGTCCTGCTGCCATAGGTTTTTCTGTCTGACTGAGAGTTATAATGAAAGGTGAAACATACTGTGTTTAGATTTGGGTGTTGGCATCTACTGCAACAACTCCCAGCTCTGCCTTTGAGGTCCAGAGTCCAGAGCACTGACAGTGAAGTATCCTGGTACCGACCTGGCCCAGACAAATCACAAGATCCTTGCTCAGCTAAAGCTCTTGAGAAAATTCATTGCATTATGCAATAAAATGTGTACACTCACAACCAAGTATCAGCAAAGAAAACATATGAACAATAGCTGGGGAGAAGCATAAGGAATAACACTAATTGTAGAGAAGATAATTTAGCAGGAGCCAGAACCGAATACTGGGCAAACATTTGCAAATAACACATTCGAAATACACYGAGAACAAATTTGTACAAAGCATTAGTAAACCAAGCTGAAACTTTATTCCCATATCAGTTTGGGGTTTTTTTTAAATGCCCTTTTTAAAAAATAGGGAACTCCACATTTAATTGCCAATTAAGGATTTCTCAAGTTTTTGTTTACTGTAGAAAAACATCCTTCAAAGGATGCTCAGCAAAACAAACCTGACTAATACCATTGCCTGACCTTTTGTAAATAATCCTTGTGAAGTATTTTTAAAGTCTGTTAACAGAAAATACAAAACTTTGAAAAATGTTATAAAAAAACCTGAAAAACTGAATAAAAATATTTCCACATTCTTCCAGAAACAGGGAAACATCCACAGCTGGCTCATGCTATTGGCATTTGTGATTTCCTCTTCTACCAGTGAAGGTCCCCCTGTGTCCCTTGATGTTTCTAGGAGAGATGCTGGCACTTCTCTAGAATCAAAAAAAGTATCAGCATATTTTCTGTGGTATATAAAGTTCTGGCATGCTCAAATGCCACCTCCCTCCGCCCCAGTAAGCCATCTCATAAATCCAAAGATTCCCCAATGCCTTTGATCTTCCAGTGTAAGCCTTTCCAGTGTAAGCCCTTCTAGGGTTTCTATCAACCATTCCATCACAAATTGCAGCTTTTACCTTATGATTTTGTTTCTTGTCCAGCCATTTCTCTTACAGAGCCACCATCTTTTGCAGAAAGGGAAAGACTACCCAACAGGGCAGAAAAAGCATAGGCTAAAGGAGAGGGAAGTGGGTGTCACCCAACGGATGAATCTTGACTCTGAAAGCTAAAACATATGGATGCTTTTCCTGGTGCCGTTTATGAACTTTGTTTTCTAGTTTTCATTTGTTCTTGTGCTCAGCCTGAAGATCCTTAGGCACTTTCCCTCAAGTCTTGCTTGCCTCACATACTGTATAGCAGAGTCTGACACCAATTGGATGCTTCCAATACGAAAAAGGGTTAATAAAAAGGCTGATGTGTGTAGGATGTGATGGCTGCTGCATCTATCACAAAATATTTCTTCACAAAGAAGTTAAGATTATTTTCCTAGGAACAGGTGTCCCAATGGAGGAGTACTTTTTCCATGACAGGTCCATATCCCATTTGCTGGTGTTCTAATAGGTTGCCATTCAACTTCATGATGCAAATGCCCACACTCGAAGGACTGAACTGAGAGTGTGAGGAAGCCACGTGGCAAAGGCTGCTAACAAGTGACCTGTGGCCACATTCATTCTGAGCATGGGTCTCTGTGGGAGGTGAAGCGTTCTGGTCAGCTCTTTACTGCATACTCACTCACAGGAAAGCAGAAGTGAGCCACCATAGACTCATAGCTGCGCTGGAAATATAAATGGACAAAAAGGTTCATCAATCTGCTTTCTAGGAAGTTCTTTTTAAGGACACCTGGATGAATTCAGGTAGTCTACAAATTTTGGCCCAAGTTCAAAATGAAACACCCGACTTGACAAAAGGTGCTAATAAACGTATGAGTATGCAAAACCCTCTTTCGTACTCATTTCACTTCATTGTTAGATGCAAAGGTAACAAAATGACATGGGAGGATGTGTTCTCCATGTATAAATGCTTATTAGCAAAGATGAGAAAGCAAGAGAAGGCTCAGGAGAGAATTTTGTAATGATTTCCAATCCTTTCTGGATACCTAAGGCAGACTCTTACAGAGGTAAGCTGTATTCGGGCAAATCCATCTTCATGTCAGGAAAGTCCCTAGTCATGAAATTTCAGAATCTGATGGTACTTAGGAAAAGTTAGGAGAACGTTCAACTCCTGTTGGAATCAGTGCAATCAGYGCAATGTGCCAAAATGTCTTAAAGGGCTGGATCTGTGCTGGAAAACAAGGTGAATGCATCTCTGATCTCTTTCACACAGTCCCATGGGTATGACTGACACGTTCATAGCTGCAGCTTATTTGCTCCTGTCTTCCTCAACATGCAGTAGATGGTTTGGGATATATTCACAGAATGAAATCCTTGGAGACATGACCTGGACACAAATTGAAGCGTCTTCAACATTGCACTCCTGAAGCTCTGAAAATCCCAAAATAGCAAATCCTGCTCGCTGACTGATAGTATTCTGCCTGCCTGCAGCTAGCTGAGTGGGTTGACTGTCCTGGGATATGAAATCACCTGAAGAAATGTCTATTTTGATAGCTGGATTGGGTTCAAGGGAGAGCTGGAGAAATTATCCTTAACAAGAGAGCAGCCAGCAGTCATCAYGTAGGTTCATTCCTGCCCCCAACCACAGCAAACTCCCAAACTGAACAAACACCAACAAAGCTCAGCATCGCTTCAGTTGCTTTCTAGAGTCAGATCCATCCCTGCCTTTCCAGCACAAACTGGTTATCTTCTGAAAGAAAGGGGAAAATTAATTACACAATTCCTCCTGTTCTTTTCCAGATTAGACTAGTGCAGTCTAGACTTGCAATTTAGAAAGCTGTTTATAGGCAGCTGCTTGGCAAAGAACAGACATCTTGCTTGTAGTCCAATGCATTTAAATATTTAAGGGCCAGCTGCACAGAGCAATGTCCCACAACATTGTCACTGGGACATGGTGACTCATCCACAGCCAGAGGAACAGGAATTGGACTTTTTTGCCACAAGATGGGGCTCTGCCTGCCCTTTTTCCCCATATACCCTACTTTAYGCTTTGCTTTGCTTTCTGTCCTGCATGAAAAATCATTTTTTCCTTGGTTATAATGTGTCTCCTTTTTTTCCTCCTTGTTTTGCTCTATTGAAGAACATTAATTTTTGATGGCAAGCAACTTTTCTGTCTTGCCACCAAACAGACACACTAAACTGAAAAAGCCTCTAGGATCCCCTTGGCTGGGACAGACGAGTTGTACTTACAGAATTAAAGCAAAACCTTTATTGCAGAGGGAAACGATGCTATAACCAAGCCATCTGTTTCATAGCCTTCTGAAACAGACAGCATTCCTACAGGTTTCCCGCTTATTATTATTTGAGCATTTTGTTCCTAACAAGCAGAGGATCAGTGACCAGATTTTGACATTTGGTGCTCACTGGAGAAATGGGAACAAGCTGAAGTTCACAAAACTGTGCTGAATTTTTATGCAGAAATGAATAGCATTTTAATGCAGAAATGCATTTTTATGGCAAAGAAATTATTAGTACTGTGATTGTGCCCGGGGGCTTTCATCAGATCTTCACAATGGCTGGTGGCTAACACACACAAAAGGAACTGGCTCATGCAGGGTCACACTGCTCTTTTTCCCCAGGGTGRGGAGGGCTTTGAGCAGGATTGCTGGCTTCACTGGTACCAAGTGTCCGAACTGCATTCCATCACTTGCTGGGGTGTGGAGATGGTCAGAGCAGAGCTGCCCACCAGYCTCTATCCATGTCTTGTTGCAAACCAAGGCACCACAACCACTACAGGAGGTGACCACCCAGACTCAGCACACAGGGAGGGACCTTCTCCCTCCCTTGCAGGTGATAGGGTCTCTGGATGTGCACTTGTGAGGATGATCACAGGTAGCTCTGGCACTGCAGGGTGATCATCTCTCAGTGCACAGAACCACCATGCAGGGACCTTCCTGTCCTAGCGTCCAGAAACGTATGCTGGAGAATTGAACTTCTCCAGTAAGCAGACTTAGTTCCTSCTAAGATAATATCTTTTCTTCTTAACTCAGCTATAGGAAGGTGACAGTCTTTCTTAGAGCAGCTSTGAGCCTTTTAGAATGGTTTTGCACACCACCTGTGAATCATTGGTCAATTCATGTTACCTTTACTATAAAAAATAGAGGCCTCTGAATAAGCCCAAATCTCATTTCTCTGCTTCCTTATCATTTTTAGCTCTGCTTCTTCCTCTGTTACATACTTGTGCTTTTTCTCAGTGGGTGCAGAATGCTACTCATGTTCCAAAACTGCCAAAACGCCAGACGAGGAGATATTCACATATTCCTAAATTTCATTAAAATATAAAGCAGCCTTCAGCACATTTAAAACTTGGAATGAAAACATATTTATTGGATCAAGTCCAGTCCTCTGTGACCTGAGGTTGCTTCTTCATACAAGCTCATTATAAACTTGTCAAGGCTATTTTAAATGAGTTAGAACTTTCTCCCCCACTAGTCCAACTGGAAACTTGCTGGGATTTGCTGATAAAGGAATCTTCTCATTTTAGAGTTAAAACTTCTTCATAGCCCTGAGAAGAGGGATTTCATGTGCCATTCTTTGCAGAACAGGCCAAAGAAGAATGTCAAAGGCTTTCCTCCATTTTTTTTAGAAAAGGACTATGAAGGAATGAAAAGTGATTAGTCAAGCAGTGGGCTCAGGGGATGAAACTGCATTTTTATTGCTAGGTCTGAATGCTGGTTAGAAATTATGAAAAATCCTCTCTGTACACACTGGACAAAACATATCAGCAATTCTCATCAATATTTTTTTAAATGAGTTTAAATTCTCAAGTATTTATGTGAATTAACATAATACAAGAGCAAATAGAAACCACTTTCCCTCTCACCTTAAAGCACAGCTTTTAGAAATCCCYTTTCTTTCTATGGTCACTGAGGATTTTAGGGGAAATTGTAGCAGAGGCCTGTGATGYTGGGTTGAGCTGCATACCAGGCTTTCTTCTGCTGTGCTCCTTGAGTGCACTGGATTTTTAAAGTGTGTTTTAGAGTCAGCTGTCACTGTTTAGTCCTTCTTAGATAGAAGCTGTCAACTTTTTCTCACTGAAGTTTTCTTTCTGGGAAACTTGCTGCAACCGTCTCATGGCAGTGCCTTGTACACTTTATTCACAAAGACTGAACACCAAGGTACCTAGGAAGTGGTACCCTGCTTCCTGGAATAGGGAAAATTTGAGTCAGGTAGCTCAGGAAAGTGGATAGCTAGGATGGGCTGAAATTTGGGACTGGATGTACAGAAAAACTCAGAAGAAAAGACATTGTCTCTGTCTACACTTCACGTGCAGAGCCACCTCCTATTCCTCTTGTAGATATGAATCCCAGATGTGGCTCTGCTATTTATTGACAATAACAGGGGACAGGCAGTGAGAGGCCAGTGCAGCCCACACCTGGGATGCCAGGAAATCTGCTGGGCTTGYCCTCTGCCAGCTGTGTCGCTTGCGCACGTTCAGACAGCTTCACACAGCCACTGGTCTCATCCCTCTGGTCAAGAAATACAGTGCTTCAGCCCACACTGAAATGTCTTCTCAGGATCCCAAACGATTTCAGGGAGTAAAATATTTTCAGGTCTCTTTTCCTCCAGCCTGCACATTATCCTCTCACCAGAATTTGTTTACTCCCTTAGTACTCACATTTCTGCACAGCCATTCCCAGAAYAGTTGTCATTAATTATTGGGTTTAGGGACTGTGGCTTAATGAAGATAGATGACCTGGCAGGCTCTGCAATATAAAGCCATTTGCACAGTAGCAAATGGTGGGTCAGGCTGGTGGGTCTGCATCCAGTTCGGAGCATCCAGGCAGATGTTCCCACCATACGTACTGTCATCGGAATTGTCACTAATCACCAGCCTCGTTAGTAGCTTCTCTAAACCCCAGCCAAGGACCAATGGGCCACAGAAGGCAAATTTCCCTTAGAGATTATTTTTGCCAACATGGTTTAAAAATGCATTTAGCAAGAGGAATGTAGGAAACAGCTGCTTGTACTGTTCAGTGTGTGAAAAGATGGCATTTCCTCAGAGCAGTCGGTATGGCACTGCTCACTAGCAGCCGTCAGTGCTGGAGGACATATCATATCAGTCGTTGTGCTTTCAGAAAGAAGCTGCTTATGCATCTCAATATGGCACAAAGGAGGTTGGGGAACAGAGCCTCCTTTTTTCCAGGTGACAGTGAAGGCCCAAGCACCATGATGCTGCCTTTCTAACAAAGTTCTCTTCACATGTAAATATTGAAAGGAAAAGCAAACCAAAACCAAACAAACCAAAACACCCTAGGATATTCGGATGAACAATGGAAGGATTTTTTTTTCAAATTAATRTTTTTCGGGTAGTTGCAAAGGCTAGGACAAAATGCAGCACAAACATTTTAATTCCCTCTCTTACCCTCTCACCTAAGTCTTGTACAGTTTCACTGAAATTTTGGAGACTAAACACAYCCAATATCCTCAGCCAACATGACAATTTCATCACAAAGAATTAGTGAAACAATTGCAAGGAAACTCATAAAGGCAAAATTTCAAGGAATCTTATCTCTAGACAGTTGTGCCAACTTAGTTTTTACATCCTCTCCTTCTCACATATTCTCACTATTCTGCTTTGTTGTTCCAATCTCTTTTTTCTCTATTATTCCCTTTTTGAATAATACTGAAATGAGGTCTTTTCTTCTCTCTCTTCCTATCTCTTCTAAATAGAAGCAAACCTTATAATCAAAGAAGTGCAAATCTAGTTTTCTACCCAACAATGTCTGAGTGGATTTGAAACTTAAAACATAACCATTTGTTGCWTTCTGGCTGAATGATCTGATAATAAAGGAGCTTCATGCCTTCCCTTGGAGGGCTGACCTTTTGTACGAAAAGTACAAATGCAAACCAGTAAACCTGCATGTGGTATATGGAGTATGGTGCTGTATGATTCTGTATGACCTCCTGCACTCTTCCTTATACATACTCTGTATGTAAAAATATTAGTAAGATAGAGGGTTAGAGATGTGCATTGTTATTCAAGGTAATTAAGGAAAGTACACAAGTCATTATCATTAGTGGTTCATAATACAGCAATCAAAACATGATTGCAGCTTAGCCCTGACTGTTAGCTGACTGAGCAGGGCCACTACAGCAGGACTGTGGAGAAATGCTCTATGACAAGAGGTTTGTAATGATTTACGGGGTGCTCCTTAATTGCACAATCAGTTGTTTGTTCCAGTTAATTGAGTTCCCCTTCTAGTAATTACTCTTTGCAGTTCTTTATGCCACTGTACCACAAGCTTAACTTTCCATACAGCTATCTCAGCTCAGTTACCTCCCAGGACTTTTCTGCTTCATCGAACTGAATTAGTGCTGCYTCTGGAGTGGTTCACCAGCAATGATGGATTTACTTCCTATATGATTTCCCTATGTATTGTACATGTCTCTTTAAAGGGTTTGGCAGGGTGCAGAGGGGGATATAGCTGTTTCCTTCCAGGTGCACTACATGTGGAGTCTTGATCTTTGCTCCAGGAGTCTCTGCTACACCCATGTCCAGGATACAGTTCAAACCATCACMTTCCATATCCTTGACTTCTTAATGTCTGTTTCTGTCACAGAGGAAAAAAACAGTGTATGTTTAATGGAATTTGAAACTACTAARAAAAATCTGTATTTCTATCTGTGACTACAAAACTAAGCAAGTATCACACCATGAGCATATAAAAATGAATAAGCAAGCAGAAAAGTCTATGATTCCAGGATGAATGGAAGGGATGACGGCTGTTTCACTGACTACAGAAATTTGCAGACAAACTTCTATTCCTTCCACCRCTCATGAAATGTTAACAGGTCTTCATTGTCTGCTGCTGTTTATTTTTAAGCTGGTTTATTGTTGGTTTATGTGAACCAATGTGTTATATACATAAAAGTCACTGTTTCAGCTTGGACGTTTGTGAAAACCTTTTCTGTTGTATGAGAAGTTGTGAACCCTTTCCCCATCTTTGTTGGCAAATATATTGAGGCACTTACTTAATTTTTAATGATCCTTTGTCTGAAAAAAATTGCATTTAGAACTTGTTTATTAAGTACTTTTCCTCCTCACATATTTGTATTAGTTGTAAATGATTACTATGCACATTTTTTTTTTATGTTTCTGCTTTTAGGATTGCCAGATGCTTACTAGTAATGATGATTCATATGTTTCATACACATTGATATTTCTGGTACTTCTGCTTCTAAGATAAGCAGATGGAGGGTAGCTGAATCTCACCAAGCTGTGTATTACAAACAGGTAGGATGCAAGTAAGGGAGTGTGAAACAATGTGCTGAGCTGCCCGTTGTTTTCAGCTTCTCTGTTGCCACCACAGACCAATATCAGTAACATATGTTTTATGTCAATGCTTTCTTGTCTTTTATAGCCTTCAACAATAAACCAGCAGGCAGTGGAATCTCAATACTCTGCTGRGATTTTACACTGTTTAGACACAGTTAATTCTCGGCATCTCTTCTTTGTGCTGTTTTGTTTTCTGTTGAAATACATCAAGGATTAAGAATTTTTTTTCTCCACAAATTCACCCATTCAAGATATGGATCATCTAGATTAAACTGATGTGCAGAACAGCTGCCATTTTGATTTGACATCCAAATGGAATATTGGGCAGTAATAATTGCTTATAGTTGAGCAAAATCAGATAGTGTGTGCATGAAAACCAAAAACCTTTKCTATGCCAACCTGAGAGGTTGCTTTCCAATAGCACAACTATGTCAGGTTTCATTTCAACCATGTGTTGGTTTTCAACTTTGATTCAGCCTTTTAATTTTGTTGTAGTTCAGCTTTAACTTCTCTCAGAAGCCACATGCCACCAAAACCTTACCATGCAAAGCCAATGCATTTTGTAAATTGCTGTAAACTTCTTAAACTACTCCACTCCTTCCCCTCCGCCTAAATTCACTATAAAATGAGACGAAAATAAAGTAGAAGCTTGTATTTTAAGAGATTTTAAGGATAAGCTTCTTCATTGGACATTCTTCATAGGACATTCAGTTTGGTAGTCTGAGGGAACTTGGAAAATATGTTTGATGTCCTCTACCAAACAGATGAATCCTAGCCCTGTCACTGCTAGAAAAGAAAATAGAAAATACCAAAGAAGACAAAGAACATTGTCAACAGTGCTGTGTAGTTCCTGGAGTGGTTAACTGTGGGGKTTTTGGGTTCTTTGGAAGGCGACTTTAGTGTCTGTTGAAAAAACCCCCCTTGAATTTAAAGARGAAAAATAAAAATTGACTGCACCAGATTCTTTTCCAGTAAGTTTAATTTCCTAATTATTTGTAAGGTCATTCCCGAGAGCTGCCAAGGTGTGACTCATTTTTATTAAACACTGTGCCWTCCAACACTGTTCATCAATATCTTTCAGCCATTCATTCCTCTCAGCTAGTGTCCCTTTTAAGAAGAACTCACAGCACTGGATTCAAATGCTTCAGCTCTAGTGAAAAGCTGACATCAAATATGCTGAAGAGTATGTAACTTTTATCACAGAGCTAGTTAGGGGACTAGTGTGGAGTCCCTCCCAATAGAAGTAAGTGGTCCTGTTGAGCCTTGGAGGATAGTTTAACCTACAGATCCATACTGAGTCAATATCCAAAGACTGCTACTAGGGGCATRTCTTTTGAGCTTATTACCTTTCAGAGAAGCCTTTAAAAAAGGAATTTTTGATTCATGTCACTAAAAAGCTCATGTCAATTTTCTTCAAGAACAATGAATTATGCTAAATGTCTGACCAAATTCTGTTCTGCAGTTCTAGTTGTGACCYAGAATGTTTTACATCCTAGTCTATTCCGCTGTAATATATGCATCAAAACTAAATAAATACTGCTAAGTCCTGCTCCAGTAATTACTCTAATTCCTGTCATGGCTGATATTTTCTTTTTCTAAGCTTGAGAACTGTATGGAGGGCTGTTAATCCTTTCAGTTCATTCTGGATAAAAAAAGAGTTTTCTAAATATAACGTGATTTATTGTTATTCTTTTCATAAAGGCAATGGAAAGAGAGAGAGGAACTAAGCAATGGGTAGTTCAAGAATAGTAAGACTGATTTGGCACTGTTCATTAAGGCTGTTGCATTATGAATGATCATGAAATGCACTATTTAGAATTCTAACTACCCCAGTAAAGGAGCCACATTTATTTTTAGAGAATTGTTAGGAACAATTGCTTGGTTTTCCTTATAAACAGCAGCAGCCGCAAGTAGAAATTAGCTGATGTGTAAACACAGTTGGGAGGTAAATGTGTCTGTGTTAGAGAGAACGAGCTGCACTGCACAGCAGATAAATATCAGCCAACAAACTGCTTCATCCTCTGCTCCAACAAATCCTACAGGAAACGCTCTGCTAGCTGGTGTGATCAGATAAACACTGAATCTCAGTTGTGGCTGTCTTGTGGTTGTACCTTCACCATCAAAGCCACAGTAAACACAGTAACTTTTCTGCCTGGCAGTGGAACTGGTTGAAATAGACTTCAGAGGAAAAAGCTGAAGACTAAAGGCTTCATTTCAGGAGAGAACATCATCCAGGAGGTCTTCAAAAACACCTACTGCTGCTGGCGTGATGGGGAAATTCAAGTGCTTACATTAGAAGATCTGCTCTCTGAGGAACAAAAAGTAGTGGGTAGATTACTTGCTTAAATTATGCAGACTAAAATTAATTTTGAATTATTATCACTTAATCATTTATAAAGTTAGCTTGGGCTCATTTCCAGTGTCTTTTCTTAATTCTCCCCTTTGTTTAAATTGGGAAATASTACGTACTTTGCTTCAGCACAGACCTGTTCTGGATCACCACACGTTTTCACAGCAGCCTCTCTCCAGCTTCAAGAAGGCTTTCTTTCAGGTTCCCTTGCTTTTAGACAGTATTTCTAGAGCCTTATTATTCTTTCCTATGCATTTTTTTAAATCCATGCTCYTTTTGATGAATTTACAAAAACCCCAAAGTACACAGGTACATGCCTTTCTAAAAAAGGGTCTCCCAAGATTATTTGCAAATTTGGAATCTATGGTGCACAAAGTCATTCACCATTGAGACCACTGTTTTTTCGTCAAGGTTTTCTGAAGTATACCCTACCTTGAAAGAGAAATCACTTTAACTAGGATGTAAATGCGTACCTAAATATGCAAAATTATTCTCAGTTTTGCATAGCTGTGAGGTGGTGCTGTGTGGAGGCCATTTAAAAAAACTTGCAATGAACATTGGGAGTTATTTTGAAATAGTAAAGGTTTTTTGCTTATTTAAACATCTCCCAAGTGAACAGGACAGGGAAAATTGAGTCAGGAAAACAAAATTTCGCCTCTAAAGGAAACCAAACTCAAAACTCATGCTATTTTAAAAATTCCACCTTAAACCTGAAAAATGCAAACCACAGATCTTCCCCCAAACTGGTCACACTGAAATGTGTTCTGTCAGGGCCCACTGAAAAGGCTCAAAATGAAAATCATAAAATATTCATTTAGATGTTGACTTCAAAAAAAAGACTTGACTAAAATTGGCTTAATGTTTAAATACAAAGGCACTTCAAATTGAAACACTTTTTTCTTCCTTTAATGAGTGTCAGAACAATTTCTTGGACAACACTGGCCCATTTTTAGCTTAAAAATTCATCCAAAATAACTCTCTTCTGTCAAAAGTACAGTTACAATAAAACCGCATTTTAAAATGAGAGAAAATTCTTGAGAGAGAAAATTCTTGAGAGAAAATTCTTAACCATGTCATGTCATGTCATGTCTCCTAACTCTTAATAGTGAAACAATTTGGACAAAGACGTTTTAGTGTCAAAAAATATGGAAAATTATTTGTGACTGTCAGAAATATCTAGTCTGAAATATGGGCTGAAGTATCACTTTGTCTTATGGGAATGTGGTAAGGATGTACATATTGTGGAGATGTTCAGATGGCGTTTTGATATGGACACTGATAAATAGGTCAGCCAAATGCAAGAGTAGAGTACAGTTCTGTGGTCTATGACCTGCCTGTGATCTACAGTTACATCTGGTACCTGAGGAAATGCCAGTTCATACACGTAAATACAATCTTTACAAGATACACAGGATCTGTGCTAGATCCTCATTTCTAGAGAGCTTTGGTAGGACTTGAGAGTTTAAAAGCAGTTAAAAATCACTGCATTTAGCTGCTGAGAAGTTTCCAGCTGGAGAGACTTGAAGGGTGAATTTTTTTCCCCACTAATGCTTTTTGAAGCTCCTTCCATTACTGACGTGTGAACTGCTCTTTTCTTTTATAAACACAAATATCCTGTTCACAGCGCTGCCAGTTAAGGCATTCCCTGTGTGTTTTGTTTTTCCTGTAGCTGAAGATAAATTTTAATTACTTTTGGAAAGTTTGCTGCCATTTCTCTGCCAGGAGGGTCTGAAGGGAACACGTCACCCCTCAGCCCCTTAGCTGGAAGAGATCCACTAGCATTACAAATTAGGAAGAGTAAAACTGTCCCCCCTTGCCATGGTTTGTTTTCAGCATGTTTGCTGGGCAGAATCTTTCCCTTCTACCCCCAGCTTTTTCAAGGGGATACACTGAAAAAAGGATACTTGCAACCACACAGATATCTGAAAGACAAATCTCTCAGTGATCAGGAGACCGTGTTTCAATTTTAGAGCCACACAGCTACAAAGAGCTGCACTGTAACACATCCCCTCCGCTCAGCCTGCAGTGCAACACAACCCCTGTGATTAATAAAAAGCACCATAAAACCACAGCTTGCTGTCTGCCCAAATCTATTAACCCTGTATGAAGGTCTCCTACAGAGTCAAGGGGCCTTCATGGAACTTTTAATTCTCCCGGAAGTTGTATTTTTGCCCTCATTAAGATTACCCATATCTGCTTTTAATCAGGCCCTCCAGGGCTTCATAGGGAAGATTGATTGCTGATTAGAGAGTGGTGCTTGCCCAGATTTCTCCGTTTCCTGTTCCTTAGAGGCTCAGTTGGAGGGAGAATGTCTTTTTGCACGGTCTGCTGTTGCAAAGGGAATTAGAAATTATGAGTTTGGGAATTTTCTAGTTATGAAATTTCCAACCAGTTTGCAGGGGCCAACAAATATGCATGATAAGAACAACAACAATAATAGCAATAATAATAAGAGAATTAGAATATACAAAACAAGTGATGTACAATACAATTACTCCTCACTCACTGACCCATGCCCAGCTGGTTCCTGAGCAGTGGTCCCTGGTCATCTTTTCTCCCAGTTTGTAACCTGAGCATGACAGGCAGGATTGCCTTCCAGGGTGTAAGGGAACCTGCCAACTCTCTCAAGCCAAGACACATGCAGATGGGTAGGGAGAAATTGCCAAGTGGAGAAATCACCACTCGAGACGTCCTTGATCTGAGTTAGCAATCATTCAAGCCCATGTTCAGTTGAACAGGATTCTGCTGCATTTAGACCGTGATTTGGGGGTGGACTTGGCCATGTTAGGTTAATGGTTGGACTTGAGGATATTAAAGATCATTCCAACCTAAATGATTCCATGATTCTGTCTGAGGGTTATGTGCCTTGGAGGTGGCTGCCATCCAGCTTGTGGCTCAGAGGGAAGCACTTTGCCTTTCCCAGGCCAGTAATTCTTCTTACACCTCGGGGGAATATGGGGTCCACAGCATGGCACACTGTGCTTTCTGCCAAAGCAAGAGAGTAGCCAAATTTTGGGAGGATGGTTTATGGGAGGTTTTGCCACAAGGCTGCTCTATAACTATCAAGAAAACCGTTGGCTAAGCATTGTCTGACATCATTCATCCAAGAAAGGTCAGTTGCAGCTGTGCTGAGAAAAGCATCTACTAATAGCAAAAAAGTAAAGAAAACCTGGGCAATGAGTTTGTAAAGAAGAAAGTAGAAAAATGTCTTTCTAGTTTAAGTTTCTTGCAGGTTGAGCAGCAAAAGATATATTTACAAACCACAGATTTTTCCCTCCTTCAAAGAATTAATTCCTACCTACCAGGAAATTGCCAGCAGGTTCAAGCAGTAGATGGCCAAGCCAGCCATGTACACAACTTATCACCAGCCTTTGCTATAATCCACAAATCTTAAAGCTGAGCAGCTGCCAAAGAAAACAGCCTGAAGGGAGGGGGAATGCACTGATGTTCACACCACCTGATTCATGGGCTCGAGGAGCAAAACTGCTTTGAAGCTTTTTGTTCCCTAATTTCAGGAACAGATTTATGAAGGGGGCTAAAACAGTCCTGAGCCCTACAGGTACTGGATGTAAAACACGTTTATTCTTGTGTCATGGCTGTGTAGCAACATGGTCTGATTAAACACAGATCAGACTTCCTTTTTTCACCATGACTTTTTCTTTCTTCCTTCTTCAGTCTTGAAGAAGAATTGCATCTTTATTCTAAGAGTTTCTTCACCTCTGCTCATGGTTTTTCTCATTTTTTTTTTTCTTTTTYCCCCCCCCAGACTATATTACACAGTTTTACAACTTCATTACAGTAATTCTCTTCCAATTGCCTTAACATCTCTTGCAATAATTGTACAAAATATATATGCCCCTCATATATAGATGAGGGGCATTTATATCTGTCAAGACAACACTTTGAATTGAAAATGGAATCGCGAGCAAAACAATATTTATGAAGTTTTTTCTTTTGCTAGTAAATCTCAATCTATTTTTTTTTTGTCAAGTAAAGGAATCATCTTCAGACAAATTCAGATCCCTTTCAGGTGGGATGCACTGAACTTCTTGAAAACTGTTGTTTGGTTGGTTCCTTAATCTTTGTGCCAAGTTTTCCTGCCAGGCTTCATCCTCTGAAGAAGGCTGTTCACACTGAATATACCATAGGCAAGGTTGTGCCCCTGTTTTATGGTACATGTAGATATTGGGAAAACAGTGCTTTCAATAATACAATTCAAAGAAGTCACTAGAATACAATATTTGCATTTGTCATAATCTGTTAAAATATTTTTAATATGTATATAATATGTATATAGTTTTATGAAAATTTCCTGTGCCTTTCGTTTCACATCTGTACTTCTCCTTAGTGTCGCATTTGCCATTTAATTTTTCGGTCTTCCCTGAACAACTCATGCCAATGGAAACACAGAAACCTTCCAATCATGTTAGGAAGGGAGAAGGACATGAAAAGCCTAATAGGTGGGCTGACAAACCTGCTGTTGTCATAGCATCAGTGATAATCTGAATGCACCATACACCCTGGGAATGTCTGTCAGGAGATGTTCCATGGGAGGTACTTCTGGGAAGAGCTGCACAAAGCAGGTGCTAAAAGGAACGCAGCTTCCCTTTTCTGTTGTAGCTCTTGGTCCAAAACATGAGCCTCTTGTTGTATAACATGGTTGCGGTGTGGGTGAAGTTTGTTTTCAGTCTTCCTTGCAGACACATCTCTGTGGAATAAATTGTTTTATCTCCAGATCCTTAGTTCTGTCTGAGAACTTGTTAGGCTTATCTTTGTATATACATGAATACAATATATTTCAATATAAAAATGCAGCCACACTCTTTTGCAGGCTATGGTTTTATTCATAAGTCTTCTTATTGACACCTTCTGGACCAATCAGCTCTTTATTTTTGACCTTTTACCATGAATTATTTTGATTCAGCCAGACTTCTATATTGGTGTTACAAGCAAATAAACAAACAAAMAAAAAAACCCCAGGTCATTCTTTCACAAACAGAACCGCTCATAATTCCAGGGGACAGGTGGTGCTGCTGCTATAAATGTCTGTAACACACAAAGGAATATTCCTTACCTTTGCCATTATTACTGAAACAATTGCCTCCTATGTTAGAATAGTTAACAAGCCTGCTGGAAGGTGTTCGTTTTGATTACAGCATGACATGACTGATCTATTGTGACAGCAGCTAAAACTAAATGTCCAATTAACCTTCAAAGTCAGTCTGTGGCTCGGCAGTATTTATTTTTTCGCTCTGTACAGCCTTTTCACGTCTCTCACACATTGTAATGTGCTACTGGGCCTCCAACTTCATAAAAGMTACTCCAGACTAATCTGACTGATCAGCAACATCACTTGCCATCTGTACTAGGGCTGAGGCCTCCTTATCCATTCTTGGCTGATCAGGGAGTATTGGTGTGTCCATGAACTTGAGAATTGTCCTAGTTTTCATGGGAGTTCTTGCTGGTTACAAGAAGCCATCAGGCTATAACCTGACTTGGTGAGGTCTGCTSTCTTTGGCACAGAGTGTGATCCAAAAGGTATCCTGTCTCCACATCATCTGGAAGTGGTCCCATAACCCAAGTGCCATGGGACAGGACTTCTCTTTGAACACATCCTAGATCCAGAATTGATGCCAATATGCTAAAATCAAAGATAGCTGTTTTGGCCCCAAAAAAAGCAATCTTGGTGATGAGTTTGTATGGCAACTATCTGCAATGCTTCCATCTCCAGGTGACAACAAATATTGTCTTTTTAGGGGAGGTCCTGACCCCCAAAGTCTGTCCTTTGAGACAATAAAACCCTTGCCAAAGATTCACATCTAGAAGGACACTCCTCTGTTCAAGGCTGAGATTCTTAGAGGGAAAGTAACATTTTGGAAGAGATTTCTTTTTTCCACCACAGGTTTTATTTAATAAAGTGGTACGGAGAATTGAGAAATGGATCATATAACACCCCTGGATAATTCTTYGTCTCCACCTGGAGTCATCAATAGATCAGGACGTTGTACACCCACTTTCCACTTTGATATACACTCAGAAGAAGACTTTCCAACAAGGCACAGCCAAATTCAGCACATTTCATTCAGCCATCAGATGATAGACATCAGCCTTTTAGAAATGACTGAAAGCAATTGAGCAGTCAAGGCTGTCAAGCTTCAATTTGACGGGAGGTTTTGAGATAAGATACATCCTGAAGGAAGCTCAAGTGCCCCAGTGCTTCTTGTACATAAAGAAGCATCTTGGCATGGCACCATGGTTAGAATTTCCACCTTGTTTAGAGGGACACAGACAAGTGCTTGGGAAAAAGCATATCGTTATGGTCTGTCTGTAGAGRTGATTTACCTATCAACACTGCAAAATATTGGCATTGCCTTTTCCAAACTTTGGGGAAGAAATCTGTAGAATCAAGTATATCTTGACAGAAGAGTATCTTCATTTCTTGCTGCTTTTACACTTTTTTCCTGGTTTTGGTCTATTTTGTCAAGAACAAGATCAGAAAAACAAAGCCGATCAACTGCTTGCTAAATCACCTCTATCCCTCAGTCTATTTTAATTCATACACTGGCACTGCACACCCAGATTTACACTTTGAAGAATCTGTTCTCATATTCTGGATGACAGAAAGATACTCCAGAGGTTGCAAAAAGGAAAGAGCTGAGGGAGCTCATTTCTCCTGGGGCTCAAGTACAAGATTCAATCATCAGTTTTAGACTCTTTTTTCATTAACATTCTAAATTGTGTAGCACTGCATATTACAGATAATTTTTCACCTGAACCTCCTAAAAATACTAYTTTTTTATTTTGATCCTGCATGAATATGTCTAAATTGCTGTCAATATCACCCTGCTTAAGAAATTTCAGCTATATTTGTTAATAATCTTGATGCGTCTCCCAAAGTACTGTGGGGTCAGGGTTTCCTTTCATTGTCATTGGTAGTCCTGACACTCAAAGTGATTTCTTGTGCTGTTTTTAASAGCCTGCCCTGAAGCTTGCTCATGCCTTCACTAAAGACACTTGTAACAAAGAATGAGATCAGGTAACCACAAGAGGAAAAAACAAATGTACCCTGCCATAAAAAGGGCTGAAATGGTGCTACCCACTTCTGAAACACTATTCTCTGGAGTTCTGGAATTCTGTAGAGTTCAGGTCTTYACAGTCATGTACAGCAGTGGGATGGGTCCTTTCACCATTTGCATAAACACTTATTGATGCATAAGAGATAAATACACTTATATTTGAAGGGAGATCATGTGACAGTTCAGAAACAGACTTTCTTAAACTTCAATGGCAAATTCTTCTGGTTTAGGAGTCATGATGGCATAATGGAAAAACAAATGTAATTTATTCCATCTTCTGTCATCAACTTTGTCCCCTCCTGTCACACTATGGACTTTCAATACTGTAAAAATGAAATCTTACCAGAGTCTAAGACAGCACCAGGGTCACATAAACACAGGATTGGTCTTATTTATGAAGTTTCAAACAAAAAAACCCAGCTTAATCTGTAAGTTTATCTTCTGGACATTAAAAGACCTATACATGGAGCAGAAAAATCATTATTTTCTGTAACTATTAGTGCTGCTAACATTATTTCAATCATCCAGATGCTACTCCATAATTGTTTATTGATTCCCATAATTTAATCCTCCCAAGGCACACCTGCTCTATCATTACCTGAACTTCTCGCATGTTTGGATTGAAAATTGTATAAATCCCTGCACAGACAGTGAAAAAGATAAGCAGGTCTACTTTTGAGAAAGACTGTTCCTTACTGTAAGAAGTATATGTTCTATCTCAAAAAAAAAAAAAAGCAACACCACCTCATTTTGATGCACAACCACTACATCTGATTAAAATGTAGAAAACACACTAAAAAATCAAGCTCTTTCCCCCCAGRTTTGTGAATAATTCAAAAACTCCTCCTTCCCACTCCTCCATTTACCTGTGGATGAATAATGATCTCACTTGGTATTTATTTGTTTCCCATAATTATCACTGGTGTGGTTTTGGCCCCAAAAGCTTTTCTTCTTCTCCATGACTGACTGACTTTTGTTTTTTTCCAAAGAAGCCAAAAAAGGACAATGAACAGTGGTTGCAAACTTGGTGCAAATTCATGAAGCCTGTGAATCACAAGCCAGCATTTCCATTATTACCCATCAGTTATTTGAATACAACCAGTCAGCATGGACTGCTCCCATAAGGTAGCAGCAAATGACACTTGAGCTGTTGGTCCACAAACGTGCTAGTGAACACATTTCTTCATTAATCAGATGGTTTTATCAAATCCTGATTCATGATCCAGTTACATACTATGTATTATAAATCTTACCCATGATGTCTCTTTATACAACATCTATAAAACCTCCATAACACTCTACGGCCAGAKAAAGTCCTCGAGTCTGCCAGGAGTCAGAGACTTGGGCATGAGTTTGGATGAAGGGCACATGGTGGTGGGTTGCCCCCAGCTGTGACTCAATATCCAAACTGGATCTGCACGTACACCTCAGTATCACCTTGTCTGAATTCCTTGTAYGTCTGTGCTTGGATGTAATGTGTGTGGAGGCGAGGCTACTTCATGCCAAGTGACTTTAGATGCAAATGCCACCTCTCCCCCACTCTACAGTGAATTCTGTCACCTCGTATGGTCAGTTCAGAAGAACCCCAGCTGGCACAGACCAGACATGCCAATCACTATRAGAAATGCTATGTAGCTGTATGGTACATCTACATCTTGTTTTATTTTTAAATTCATATATTTTCACTGCCTTTGGCAAATACAACCCCCTGTGGCTTCAATTTCCTGCAGTTTTTAAGATTCTAAATTCAACAGTGTGGGAGACCCTGCTGGTCCACTCACTTCTAGATCAGCTGCAAATATGAGAAATAGAGCGGGCTTCAAACTTCATTTCATTYTATGTGTTCGGTTGCAACCCTTTCCCAGGCCCTCTGAAATTACGCAGGACACAAAATGAGAGAATGCGGAGAGTCAGGGAGATGAGGCCTAATGGTGATGCTCAACCAACAATTAATCCTCTTATAATTTTTCAGTTACGTGGGAGAAATTGCTACTTTAAGACAAAAAATAATAAACTTGACAGCTCTTGCTCACTCTGCTAACAGGAGGTTGCTTGGCAACCCCGGAATGTGGGAGARGGGAAGCTGTGGGAGTCAGGCACAGGAAGAGGAGTGGGTCTGGCACTTCTCTGGATGCTGAGGAAGCCCATGGAGGGTCCATGCTACTGTACATGGTCAGCATAAGACCCACGCTATGGCTCCTTTAAAGATCCAGTAGGACAATTTGTCCTTCCAGCCAAGGTAATTATGTACCTCTAATAGGAAAGTGCCTTGGGCCGTAGGAGCGATGTGGTTTAATTCCCAGCTTAACGGTTTAAAAGAATTCCTGTTTAAGTGGGAAAAAGAGAGTTCAGTGAAGGCAGCTGCTTCCCCGAGACACATTTGTGTGTGGTATTATGACTGTTCAGGAAGAAACTGAAGGAGAGTTAACCCTTGCTTCCTGACAGTTCAAATTCAAGCACTACCCAGCTGCTCCATTGTTCACCTTGCTGTGTCTGTGGGCTGCAAAATCCTTCTTCAGGTCCTCCAAACCTGACATAGCAACACTTCATGCCACTACATAGGTCCAGTCATCTATCCCAGAGAAAACTGCTTCCCAGAGTACTCCAAAGCCTTCTTTTCAATCTTGTCACATAGCTGGTGGTCTTGGCATTAAAAAGGGAATAAAACAGTACATCTGGCATAACTGCAATGCAGTCACAGGTCCATACTCATATCTTCTGCTCTATCATTAGGCCCATGATAAAGTTTTCAGGGTGTTTGGGGTCCTTTTGAACAGAGCTCAGTGTGGATCCAGAGAGCAGACTCGAGGAAGCTTGTGCTGTGGTAAGGCAGCAGTTCCAGTATCAGTGGTTTTGCAGGAGGATGTGAGAAGCTGCCAGTGTGCATGTGGCTGGTAGTGCACAGCAACAAGGAGTGAAACAGCTGCCGTAATCCACCCTGGATGACTCCACAGTGTGAGGAGTTGGAAACGAACACATGATCAGAGATTGTGCGTCAAAGTGAAGGGAAAATTAGGCTTCTACCTGGGGACCAGTCGCTTTCTAAAACACACTGACATGACCATGCAGAGCACATCTGTCATATTTACAACTTGTCTCTCCCTCCTTCTAAAACCAAACTGTTTTTCAGGCCAATTCCTGTCTTCCCCACCAAATCTTGACTTTCTATGGGGTGCCATAAACCAATGAAATGATTCTCAGGTACTATAGCRGATGAAGGATGAGTCCTACTGTGCTGCTGCTCAAAGAACCATGCATCACCTGTCTTAGCTGAGATAAGGTAGATTATAACTTAGATACCCCTCTCTTCAGCACATATCTCTAGTGCTGCTGACAGCACTGCATCACACAGAGGAGATAATGTCTGCCCACCTGTGGCAACATGCTTTTGTCCTTGACCTTTTGGAATCGTTTATTGCACCCTCTGCCTGTTAAAATGTCAGGCAAAGAGGGTGAGCCTTGTGCTCCCAAGGCCTTCCATACACAGSAGGAGCTGATGGCATCTCAGCTTGGACAGAGTAAGGCACTAAACCACACATAGTGTCAAAGTGCCACTCAGTCCATGCATGAAGGGGATGTTCACCTCTCTTTAGCAAGGCAGATGCTGTTTGCTCAATGCTTCAGCGGCATTCAGGGGTGGACAGACAAACATAGTGCCCTAGAGGAGAAAGCCAAGGGAAGCAGGATGATGGCCAAAGGGCGGATAGCTGCCATCCTCTGTAGGAGAAGATTGGAACTGCCAAACTTCTAGGTATAAACATTACCAGGCTCCTTCTTGATGACTGTATGGTTATGGTCCTTCAAGTTCTGGTGGACCACCCAAAAGCTAATGCATGTGGATAATACTTGCCCTAGCTGCTATGATCAGTGTGATTGTAAACAGCCCAGATTCCCTTTCTTATGGCCTTCTTTATAGTTTTCCTCCATTGCTGAATCTTAGAAGTCTGCAAGGTCTCATAAGGTCCTTTGCCGTGTCTCTAGTTCAGCTCCACAGAAATAAATCACTGCAAATAGCTTTTCTTTTTTTTTTCCCCAATAAATTTTTTCACTAATCATTTAACGTCATGAAGGTGATTTCTGACGTAGACTGACCAGTCTATTCTAATAACAGCCAGGCAACATCTTGGAAAAACTGGTGATCATGGGGCTTGCAATGCCTCTCTTGGCTTTAGTGGATTTCCCAGAGATTTACAAAACCATTGCAGATGTTACTCTTTTTTTCATGTGCCTCCTAAAGGCTATTTCAAACATCTTGCTGAAAAAACTTTTTCTAAAACTGCCTAAGATCATTTTCAATGTCTCTGTTACCCCAGAGTACACACTGTAATCAGCTATTAAAAGCATTTCTTTCTGCCTTCTCCAAATCTACCTTCTTCCTACATGTTTTCACCATTCAGTAGTCCCAGCTGGTTCACATACATGGAAAACCCATTTGTAGTAATTAGACAAAATTACTTACACCTGCTCGGCAACGCACTGCATTTTTATCTGCAGTAAGTGACATTTTCCCCAAAGAGAACATTTTAAATGAAAAAGTGTTCTGAGATGTTTTCCCCTCCCTGCCCTCTTCTCATTCTGTCCCAGTTCCACTTATTTTTTGTGGCCTTTTAACAGTCAGCTGGTAGTTATTTTCTTGGAACTAAACCCAGGAGACTGCTGAGCCCACGGGTCCCCAGCCTTTGTGTGAGCACAGGTCTGTTAAACTGAGTTTAATGAGGAGTGTGGGAGGCGCCTGATGGGGCAGTGAGCAAGGCACAACTTCAGCCTTGCCACTGCACACTTGGCACAGCTCTGACATTCAGCACAACAGCCCAAACTGGGCAAGCAGCATTCCTCTCCTGCGTGGATAGGGTCTATATCCTCAGCACTAAAGGGTGTTTGAAGGGTGTTTAGAAAATATAAGACCTGAAGTCGCAAAAATTTAGAAATCGAATAATATAATAAACTGAGTTTCCCAGATATACCAGCTAGAATCAAATCATACACAGGCCATTAACTGCTTGCATAAATTTCATAACCACTAAATTTTTCAATGGAAATCATCAGTTTCCATTAAATCCCGTGGCAGCTTCTGGAAGAATGATGCTCACGTAGACACTTTTAAAATAGAAGCTGACCATATTGTAAACTTTAATGTATTTTTCCCCACAACAACTACTACTAAGTCAGGAAACACTTCTAGCCCCATTTAATAGATGAGGAACTTTACAGAGCAATTCCTTCATTTGTCTCAGGTCATAAAAGTAACTGGATGCCAAGACAGTAACTAAATTTGGCTTTCTCATATCCCGGTCTCCTAACAGAACCACTGGATTAGTCAGTGGCTGATTTGAACCTCTTTTCAGCCATTCCTTTTTAAATAGGTAAGACAGCATCTCTACAATATGTCTTCACCRGACTGTGCACAAAAAAACCTTCAGCATGTCATGTAATAAATGTCCTTACCARCAGTTTCCATCCCTTCCTTTCCCTTCCCTGTAATCTGTTACAGTTCTTCCTATTCCTAGCCAAGAGAACAGGCATGGAATATCTGCACATGTTCTGTCCTAGGCATAAAATGAACATATTTCTGCCCTGACTTTGCGTTTTGCACTGTATCTGCATCATAACCAACTGCTGCTGGCATCAGACACAGCATAACTTTGTGCCCAGGTTGTCAAGGGCAACACAAAAGAGACTAATAATTTAGGGTTTTTTCTCCTAGCTTCTCTCCTATTTCTATCTAAAAAACCAACCAACCAACTAACCAACAAGCTAAACCCCATTCTCTAATTAAAAATAACAGAAAGGCATCAGGTTTGTCCAGTTGTAATTTACTATTGAAAAACAAATACTGCATTTTGTCCCCATTTCCACTAATGTATATGTCTCTCTGTTTCCTCTTTCAAGGTTTGATCCATCTGTTTTTATACTGTTATAAATGAATCAGCACACAATTTGCTSACTAATCTACACCAGGAAATGACAATCTGGAGACCAGCAGAGGASCAAGTGCCAGGAGACGTCTTTTAAACAACATAAGAGTGTCCCAGGGTACAGTAGAAGGCCACCTTTTTGATAAGGCTGGTAATAATTTTCTTTCAAAGCCAGGTCAGCAAGTCCTACAGAAAGACCAGATTTTTCCAGAGATTTAAAGGACCTGATCTTCTGATATTAGTCATAATAATTTTGGGACCTTCCTGGTAGAGTGTGTGAAGTTGTTATTGACTTTGCTGGGAAATAATGAGCCTTTTCTAGGTCATCTGAGAAATTTGCTTATAATACCTTTTTCTACTTTTTTTTTGGTGTTACTTTAATAGATTTGGTGTTTCTCCACAGAGGTGATAGGTACTACAGAGACAAAGTACATGCCATAAGCATTCACTACAAAAAACCAATTACTACTCTGTAATATAATCAGCAATAAGGTCCTTAATTATTGTTATTGAACCTTGCAGCTGTAATAGGTTTTTTTTTCTTTTTTGCTTTCCCTTCAACACTTTCAAACTTTTCCTTTGGTATTTCTTTTCTATTTAGTATCTAAYAACAAATAATTACAAAACTCTTCTTCTARCTGTCAAAAAAAAAAAAAAATCCTGAGATGCTATACCAAGAAATATAAGGAGCCTAAAAATTAATTTTCAAAGATTAGGTTCTCTGGGCACAACCCTGACTTGGAAATAGAAGTCAAGTTACCGAGGGGTTGTTTGGGAGTGCTGAATTTGTTTTATTTGTGCTTGAATTTGTTTATGTTGCTTTGGGGCTCTTTCAGTCAATGCCTCTGGGAGCTGAACTGGCATACTCTATATTTAAAAGAAATGCAATAAAACCAATTTAACACCTTTCCCTTGTGTCTGCATTTGTAATTTCCCACTCATAGGAGAGAATAAATTGTTAATATGTATATATTTATCTGTTTATATTTGTATGCATATATACATACATGGTGGTGGGGGAGTTGGGAACTATTGGGTTGTTGTGCTCCAACAGTGGATGGTTTATTGTGGAAAAAAATTGCACACAATATTGAGGAACAATATTTTAGAGGGACAGTTCTGAAAAATGGCTCAAAGAGGGAACATCAGTAAATAATAGACAAAATTTTACTTTATTGACCGGTGCCCTCTCCTTTGATTGGATAGGGGKCTTGATCAGACAGTCCAGGTGTACAGGGCAATTCATATCACTTAGAATTTTCTTTAAATTAWGTACCACACATCCTCAGGACTGTTCTTAGGTCTCCATGGACCAGCAAGTAGTACTTTTTTACTATATTAAGTAACTTAGCTGGGTGCAAAAAAATTAAACACAATTTCTGGCTTTTCTATTAGCTCCTGGCATGAAGCCAGTGAATCACTGCACCACTGTGTTTCATGAAATAGGGATATGGGGATTTGATGTCACAAACTGGGACAAAAGATGCATTTTATGGCTTGRTACAATGGCCAGTGGAGTGGGAAATGCTCTTAGCTCTTCATACTGGTAATGATTGCACACGATGCAGTTAAGGTTTTGTGTTTTGCTATCCCCAGGAAAGTCTGCAGCACCATATTAATTGTTTCTGTTTCAAAGAATGGAAGCAGATAGCTGAGGCCAACCCATGTGAGGAAAGCAGCTGTTTATCTCCAGTGATCTGAACYCACAGTACTGACAGTCCTCAAACCCTGTCAGCTGAGATTACCGTGGCAGTTACTGTACAACCCTTTACTCAGCACGTGTCTCTTTTAAAGACTTTGTACTCCCAAAATTCACAGATATCTTTTAATTATATGGACTTCAGCTCACAAGATTGGTCCAGAAGACAGGTGATTGTTAAGTATATTTATACAGCAAAGCCAGAGGCTGAAGAAACCAAATCTGTCTGCACAAAAGCATATTAATAATCTAACCCTGTGTATTCCAGAGTGTGTATTTCTTCTTAAAGGAGGATCCTATGGGATTTATTAAATTACTGATAACATTTCATTATATTTTCTGAAGAAGAAGGAATATGTTCCACCATGGCTGAGGAAAATCTAAATGGGGAACTAAGAAGCTATGAAAGGACTGTAATGAAACAATCAGTGGTTTAGCCTTTCTAGTTATTTCATTTTGTGATTAAAACTTCCTTGATATACAAAGTTGACAGTATCTATGGATCTTTTAGAAAATTCAGTGTCCAAGTGGTTTAGGAGAACAGCACACCAAAACTTTAAAAGCCTGGAGTCATCCTGTCTATTGCATGTTGCTGAATGTACCTTTTTTGGTACCTAGTTGTGTAATCTGGCACTGCATTCCCAGCACTGTGTTTTAGTTCACCCAAGTAGTGATATTGGGATATCTGTCTCATGAGAATAATGCAAATAAAATAAAGTAATTTAAAAGTTACCCCCTCCACATGACATTGGGACACTGAGAATGATAACAGTGGTAGAAAAGAAGCTGTGAACCAATTTGCTTTTCTGCTTCATTTCTTATAATCTCACAARCCTACATGCAATCAAGTATGTAATAATGTATAACTTGCCACATGTGAACCTAAAAATATTCCATAAATTACACACAAAYAAATAAAATAGACCAGTGCCAGGAGGGTGTGGAGTGAGAAGYGATGAGAACACGCAGTAAGAAAAGGAAATCACGTTGGATCTCCTCAGAGTCAGTGTCACAGAAAATGAAAATGTGACCTTTGCTGGAAGATACAACAAAGGCTTAAGGAATCAGAGTGCCAAATCAAGTGCCTTTGAGCAAGAATGGGGGRAGTCAGGGTTACTGTGCTGAGCTTRTRCCAGTCTGTTTCCAGGGAAATTGTACCTCCTTTCCCATCACCTTCTAGTCACACACTAAAACTGAAGACACATCCCCATTGTTTGGAACATGACAGAGGAATGATTATCTGCACATTCTTATGAAAAAAATTAAGCCATTTGCAATGCAGGGTATATCACTTTCCATTGTTTTTGAAAAAAACCCCTTCCAAATGAAGATATTGTTTAATATGTTGAATGATGGATAGAGGGGTGGTGAAGCAGACAGCAGTGTGCTAATCTGCCTTATCACCTCTAACAAATTCAAGACAATATCCAGCTGACATTTTTGTGTGATGAATGCATAAAGCTTGATTTCAACCCTGCACTTAGTAAAACCTCCCAGATGTTCTAGTCTCTGTGCTTTTTTAAAAAGTTAATAAAATTGTGAAGAGAGTGTAGGAAATAATTTCAGAGATTAATGAGAAATCTTGTGGGCAGACAGTCAATGGGAACAGCCTATTTAGTTTCTGAAATGTACGATGGAGAGGCACCTTGTTTACAAWAAGTGAACAATTTTGTGAGAAGAAAATGCCAGATAATAAAAAGCTCTTTGTTCTGGCAGAGAACAACTAAGAGCTGCAAACACATTCAGTGAGAACCAAAGTCTAAATATTTTTCACTGATGGTGGTAAAATACTGGAATAACTATAAAAGCACCAGGAGGTTTTCCATTTCTAGATGACTTCAGTAGTGGGGTTGCTGCTGCCAAGGACTGGCTTTAACAGCCTGTCACAARTCCTGGTAGCATGCTTGAAATGTGTTAAAACTTCTGTGGTCATACTGTATGAGCTAATGGTCCCTCCYGGCTTCAGAGTCTATCAACCTATTAATTAGCAGCTAATTAGCAGCTGGTAGCAATAATAGGCTATTATCTTGTAGCAAATCAGCCAGTAGAGGAGCAAGTAATATACACACTGGCACATTATATGACTAACACTCATTTTTAACAGTCTTAGTTCTGCTATTTAGAATGAAGTGACATAAATCCTCTGAGATGTACAGATGAATAAACAGATTTAGCCATATAGTAGAGTTACCCTTACCTTAGGGACCTACCCTGCCCCTGCTTTGTCTTCAAGTTCTAACACAGACATAAAGWAAAAGAGCTGTGCATAGCCTTTCCATTAGAAAGTTTTTGGGTTCTTTTTTGAAACACAAAATCCACTTTAGTACTTTCAAATTAATAATCCTAAGAGGGTATGGACCATGCAAAAACTTACATTAAGCAAACGTTTTAATTTTGCCATGTTATTTTGTTATGTAACATRAAACTTGTCTAGGTTTATTGTAACTTAAGAAGTAGGTTAAAGTTTTGAGTTTCCAAGTTTTCCTCGGAAACATTAGCAAAAAATACTTTTTTCAGTTTTGTCAAAATTCTCTGAGGGAGAACACCATATTGTTCACCCACGTCTGATAACACTTTCTTCSTGTTTGCTTTCCTTGATTAAAGTTAGCTTCTTGATACATCCTGTCAATTGTCATCCTGGAAATCTAGGAACTGAGCCAGCAAAAGAAATCTTATCTTAGGTTACTCCCAAAATCTGGATCCTATACTCTTTCCCTTGTCAAAAGGAAAATAGAAACTTCTCAAAAGAGTCACCTTGAAAATCCATGCTGGGTTATGCTCTGGACAATAAAACAGATTAATATTATCCTTGTGAGAGTAGCCTTTATGAATGCCCACATTAACAGTCACTTTTCCCATCTATGGAGAGCAGCACGAATACTTTMCTCACTGGCAGCAGTAGCTCCTCACTCATTAACAGACTGTAAGGCAGATGTCCTCCAGAAGCATCAAGCTAAATCCACAGTACTGATGTAGATTCATTGGCCTCCAGATTTTTTTTTTAATTCTGCATTTATMGTCTAAATATTCCTACCACAAAAGCTGAGATTTCTATGCACCATAGCTCTGAATTTTGTGTGTGAACCAAGCCCGACACTATAATGCAGCTTCGTCATCTACTCTGTACAACAACCTTTTTCTGTATGAAAAAGGAAAAGAAACAATGAAGAGAAAAGACWCAAAAGTCATTTGTTCTAGGTCCTGGACCTATTGCTTTCCTATAGATATTACAGATAACACACCCTTGCAATCCTCCTGTTAGTATGAAGAGTCAAAAATAAAACAAAAAAATCCATTACAAAGACCACAGAGAGACTTATAAAAGGATTAAAACACAACAGGAAAAGTCCTGAGCACAGGGAGAGTTGCTTCAGGTCGTACAAGGTCTCCAAYCTACAGCAATAATGACAAGGTAGTAATAAGACCTCTTTGGTGGGAAGTGCTCTTGATCTCTTATGTGGGTTATCTGAAAGATGTGTTAGAAGTTTATTGCTTTGTCCTGTGTAGTTTTAAATACTGAAGACAATACAAAAAAATCAGCAGCGAGTTATTCTTTGTTGAGTGCATATTCCGCATCGTTAAAGTGCTTTTCCTCAGAATATTTTGTCTCTCCTATGACTTCAAACTTGCAAGTTCTAGGAGGCTCCATCATCTCCATGGTTAGACAAAACAGGTTTAGACATTCTGGTGATTTCTTGGCTGCTTGTAGACATTTTTCAACTCCTTCTGGGTACATTAGACAGCAAGGAGAATAGGAAGTTTGTTAGTTATGTGATCTGTCTGTCAGGTGTTTCACTGGATTCATCTGATAGACATATCCATAATAAAGACTTTGATTTCTTCTTTGTTTTCTGATAAGAAAAAAAAACCCAAAACACATGAACAACCACAATGCATAGTGTTTAATTAATCCATATCCCACTCAGATGTGGAAGGCTCTGATGAAAGGCTCTAGGCAGTCCTGTCTGTCTCCATATTAATGCTCCTACCAAGCCTGATGCTTTGCATCTTATAGTGAGAGAGTAAAGGTGAAGTGTGGGGGGAAAAAATGCAGGTAGAATGAGGTGTTTCATTTCTCTTAGATAAGGACTGAATAAAAGAAAAGGAAATATTTCCAAAACAAAAGAGATGGAAGAAATGGAGAGAGAGAYGAAAAAGGAAACATGAAGTGACAGTAAAGAAGCAAAGGTATTACTACTGCACGTCCATTTTTGGTTCGTGTAGTTGTCATCATCAGTGTGATTTAAGGAAGATGAAAGCCAAATTTCTAACTTTGGCTAAGAAAGATTGTCTCGCACTACTGTTAATACCAACAGAGTTCAGTTTCAGTTGTGCTGAAAAATAGTGTGAGGGGAATAGAAAGAGTGAAATTCTGAAAAAAACTGACACACATTGGAGCCTCACAAAATTAATTGCTGCACAGCATGAGAACCTTAAGCTAGAATATCTGGGAGATAGACTGGAGGGATACCAAATTTGTGAACACAATTACTCCAGGGTGAAAATGTCAGAGCCTATTGCACTAAAATAAAATTTCCATTGGTTATGACAAATAACCACCAATTGAATCAGAAATATTCTATTATCCTACTGTATAAACATTACATTCATTTCATCACTTGAATGTATAATCACTGCTCTTGTTTACATAGCTTGTGTTGTGCAGAATGTGATTTTTTTTTTTTTTCAAAATATAAAGCACTACAGACTTATTAAATCCTAGCTATAAACTCTTTCTTGAGGAATAAGAACAAGCTGCTTTGAAAGGCTGAAATGGCTGTTGGCTCACCCAAAGTGATTTGTAAGGAGCAAGGGAACATGCACAGAATGTGGTATTGCACAGAGAGCAGCACCTGCCTCTGCAGCTGAGCCAGGCTGGGTGGCTGGGAGCTGTAGATCACACCGTGGGGAGGGCTGGGAAGGACCAGACAGACTCTCCTGCTTCCTCCAAAAATTCCAGTGGTGAGCTTTGCCTGAGCAATGGCCTTGCTACGTGTTCATGATTCGCTATTTCCCTGGAAGTGTGAACAGCCATTTCTATTTGTGCAAGACTTCATTAATCCCAGCAAATACATCAATTCGATTATTTATTGTTGCAGCAGTGGCTGGTGGCTGGGAGCTGAGGAGGTTGCTATTTCAAAGCAGGCAACCTGAACTTATACAATGAGAGAGAAGGTCTGCACTATTTCTGCCTCTTTCCCACTAACCAAGACAGCCTACATTTTGGGTGGCATGACAGGGAACAGGCCATTTTCTAGCTTTCAATCATATTATAATTTCATCTGACTGTGATTCACTCCTCTTCTTGTAATGCAAAAGGTAGTAAAGGAAACAAGAAGAGCTGTTCCCAAGGTCAAACTATAAATCCATGACAGACTTTGGACCAGCAAGCAGCCTCCAGCCTGTTGATTTGTGCTCACACAGCAAGACTGTGCAGGACATTTATATTTTCCTTTCATCATGAGCTTCCTAGAATATTCAGTTTCCTGCCCTTGCAGTGTTGTATATCATAATGAAGAGACCTTCTGTGGTTACTGTCAATTTTGTCAAGCATCAACAGCTGTCTGAGCACACATGGATTACCATGATTGAGTGATCTCTGTCAGGAGTGTGGTAGATGCTACTTCTCTGGCATTGGGGTACAAGCATGCTCTTTTCCCCCCACTTTGTGTTCTTTCTGAAGACTTTGCAAGTAAAAACTCAAAATAGAGAGATGGACAAGGAGATAGTTTATCCAATTACATTACATTCTAAAGCTTCATTATTATGTACAATATAAATTGAGATTGTTAATATAATTTAATAGTCAAGTGGTTTGGCCTTAGGAATATCATAAATTTCCTTTGGTCATGGAAAGTGATGTACCTTTACGTGAACATTTGCACTAAAATAAATCATGTCGTGTTATGTAAAAGCTATGTAAAATACAGACTGCCACAGCAACAGGCTTTGATAAAGCCATATTTTCTTGTTTCTACTGCTGGAAGATGGTGGGTGACACACCCCCATTCTCAGTCCTGGCCTGTCATTTTTCTTCATTGCTTGCTCTAAGGCTTGGTGCTCTTATCTGCAAGAAGGGGTAATAATGCTAGTGGATCAGGAGGCTTAATGAATCTAGAAGTCCTTTGGAGCCTCTTGGATGAGAGAGACCACAGAAATTCAAAGTGTTGTTACAAAATCCCCTAGTGCCATCTCCACTGGGGAGATCTAAAAAGCCTTTCTTCCTGTCCCAGTCTGTTGTAGAGTAAGTGACTGAGGCAGAGCTTTCAAAGGGTGGAGTCAGCAGGTGAAAGAACTAGAGAAGGCCTTTGCAGTGAGATTGAAGAAAAGTGCCCTACTAGCTCAGCAGCCTTTGCAGCCTCTTCAAAGAAAGGCAGGAGTCATCCCAGGCACATGGATAGGTCCCCAYCCACCCAACAGGTGCAGTATCAAGAGAGAAGTACAAAATCATGAGCCAGGAAGAGCCTTTGGAAGAGGCAAATAAGAGCCATGAGTCGGGACCACAGATTGGTGGGGAAGGCAGAAATGTTACACAAGGGTTTGTAATGCTGTTAGCCACAAGCTCTCCCTCCCCTAAAAACCAACAGAAAAAAGTAAATAGAGAAAACAAAGAGGCAAACTCCTCCCCCAAAAATTCGTGTACACCCTAGCCTTGGAGCCTTTCAGTGTGACTGAGGTTACCTGGCTCACTGGTTTCTTCCAGTGGGCAGATGACTTTGCATGGGTTGTGCACTTTTTGCTGATCAGAGCACATAAACCACAACCTCCTGAAGAAACATTTTCCTGGGAAGGCATGAGCAACTCCCTTTCCCCTCCAGGAGCAGTGGGGGGAATGAGCTGTCTGCCCTGCACACAAGAAGCAACTCATTCCCCAGTGAGTGGTGAAGGCAGTCAGGTCACTGCACTGGGAAATCTCAGTTTTAAAGCTTCAAAGAGTGTTTTAGGCTTATGAGTTGGTTTATGCCATATTGTTCCCTGATCATTTACTAGRTTGTGGTATGCTCTTGCTAGAGTTATTCAACAGATTTATTAATAGATTCCTTGGGTCAGATATCACTTAAATATGTGTGAAACTTGACTAATTCACACGCAAGAAATGATAATAAAGCATCCACCTTATAGCAAATTAGCTGCAATTAGACTCAGGGCTTTTCTGTTTGTTTGTTCTCTGAAGGATAGTTAAAACTTTGTGAACAGAGATAAACATTTATAAAGTACCAATAATGTTTTCCTTTCTTTTTTGCTTGCCCCCTAGAAGGCTAATACTTTGAACCCCATAGGWATACAAAAATCTCCAACAGAGCACAGTATTACAGAGTCTAAAAGTAGAGAGATCTTTAGCTGAAGCTACAGGAGACATTTTAGACTGACAAAGGACTTGTACTCAAACATGCCTAGAGCCCTGGGAGTAGCACAGGATCTTTACTGATCACTAAGGTAAAGGGACTTTCATTTTGCTCCTCTCACCTCCAGCAGCAGAGYTGTTTCTAATGATAGGCTAGAGACCCAAGCTAGGGCTTTCAGAAGTCTCTTTGGGTCGGATTCACAAAGGAGTTTAGATTTCACAGTCCTGGGATGCCTTTTGTCACTTACTGTGAATTGCTCTGGGCTGTCCATGATATAAAATAATGGCCGGATTAGACCCTTCACACGTGGAGTTCGCCACATACTCAGCAGAAGGCCGTGGGTTTCTTTGATAAACTGGAAAACAGAAACCAGAGTTGTTCTGTGTGTGCAGATCTTCCTGATGGAAAATATTCCTCGGCCTCCTCTCTTCCACACCCAGATGATGAAAARATTGTCTGTGAGAAGGTAACTGACTCTGTAGGCAAGGGGTGACTGCTGACCATAGTTCATCTCTTCAGGAGAGAACAGCCTCAGCCAGGTCACAGGTGATACCTCACAAGGGAGGGGAGAGGGAGCTGCTGAAAGCCTGGGGGGTAGGGCTGCTGTTCAGAGAGATCACAGAAAGCTAGAAAAGTAGGCCAATGGGAATTTCAGGAAGTTAAAAAATTTCAAATGCAAAGTCATGCACCGGGAGGTAAAAATCTCCATGCAACAATGTAAGCAGGGTACTGACTGCACAAGGAACAGTTCTGCAGTAAAGGGCACAGCCAGGCTTGTGGGCGGCAAATTGAATATTTGTCAGCAAGGCATCCTTACGGCAGTGAAGTCTGAGTATTGGTMCGGGTTAAAAGTGGACATAAAAAGCAGATCCAGGGAATTAATTTTTTCTACTACTTGGCACTTGTTTAAGTTGGCCTCTGGMGTAGCATCTGGTTGTGGGCCACCCATGCAAATGAGACATTGACACGTTGATGAAAGTCGAGGAGAGAGATGAATCTGTCAACCTGCACAAGGGTGGGGGGRGTAAGGAAAGAGTTGTTATCAACAGGAGCTGGGCAGTCATTCCTTTCAGCAAAAGAAACAGCCAGACTTCAGAGGGCGGAGAAGGAAAAACAAACAGAATCTACAAGCTGCAGCAGCAGGAATTTCACTTATTGAGAAAATCCACCATGGCAGTAGACCTCAACCAGAGTGCCAAGAGGCTCTGGATTATCCTTCCTTGTGGACTTTTGGAATTTAGCTAAATAACACCCCAAGAGATCTTTTCTGACTTTGAGCCTTGTTTTGGGCAGGAGACCTCTAAAGGACTGTTCCAAGCTGAATTATTCAGTAAATTGACATATTTCTGTCCTTTTCATCCTGTTTTTTAACTCAACCAATTCAAAGCTTGCAAGGCAAAATACTACCATGGACAGAGACAACTGTAAGAACTAATTACTTAGCTAGAACACAAGCTCCATTTCAAAATCAAAAGATAATTAAGGCAGGTAACTCAGAAAAAATAGTTTGACAACACAGTCTTACTACAAGACAGAAAGTCTTACATTATTAAAGGCAGGCATCTATTGTAAARCAATTGGAAGGTGAAGAGTCTCTGTAGGCTGATCAGTCCTATCCTAAAGTAAATGTCTGAGTTGAGAGGAACCTAATTCCATCCACAGAAAAAGGAACCTTGATAGGTAGCTTCAGATGTAGGTAGCTCTGCAGAAGTGTTACAAACATAAATTTCACTGTAATAGCAGTAAAATGGTTCATGAAAAAGTGAGTAAACCTACCAACCTGTTGTTCCCAAACAAGCAGTGAGAAGCTCTGTCTCCTACATATATTACGAAAATTAAACATGGCTAAGCTGCATTCTTCTGCATTTACCTTTGATTACACCATTGATTTGATGCTGGTTGCCAAAGAAGCTTAATAATGAACTGAAGTATTTATCACCAGTATTGAGTGAAATGAGCTCACTAGCTTTGTTCCAAACCTGGTTCATAACACACAGGCTCTACTTATTGTAATTTACATTATTTGCATTATTGGCAGCTCTCCCAACAATACTGTATTATGCTGAGAATTGCAAGTAAGCAGGTATTTGTTTTAGTATCGCTTAGGCAATTATTCATTGCAAGGAAAGCTTTGCTTTCTCAGTTTAGATATGACTGTGGTTTAAAGACCCTTTCAAAAAAACACCAAGAATCTATTCCAAGTTGAACTGTGAAATTTACTACTAGGCAGAATTTCAGAGCCAGAAGCTAAGGGTTTGATTCATGAATGCAAGCCAGAAAAGGATGCCTTTATATTGAATCTGTCAAATGTATTCATGCTTGTTAACACCATATAAATCTTAGTTAATAGGTTTTCTAATCCCTGTTTCTTTTTTTAAAATTTTTTTTTTTAATCCTCTGTCACAGTCTGAAGCCACCACCTGTAAGGAGACAGCAAAGAAAAGTAGATATGGGAGTTGAGAAATCACCATAAACATTCGTTCACTTTACATGACCTCAGCATTCAAGGTGGGTTTGGACTGACAGTTTTTCATCTGGAGCCAAAAAGTGAGTTCCCAGGTCAAGACAGCATCTTCCAGCACTCACCATCTCCCACAGTGTTCCAGCTGTGGCTTACGGCTGTCAGGACCTCCAGAATGACTGGTCAGAGTTGTGTCCCACAGCAAGGGCTTGATTTGGAAAGCTGCCTGAAGCTGTGCACTAATAATTAACTAAATCAGTAATTCTAACCTGCCTGATTATTTGTTTCCCTTTTACTCCCCTCTCCATTCTCCCTTCCGTGTAAGCACAGTATTATTCAATCAGTAACTAGTTTGCCTTGGTTTTCTTTTTATAATAGATCAGTGTTACCGAGCACAGCAGAGGTAACAGATGAGTATACTAATTGGAGATGTCAGGGCATTGGGGATTTCATTAATGACTGAGAAATGGACTGAGAAACATCAAACACTTCCTCTCGCCTCATCGTGCGCCTTATCTGTGGAAAAATGAAAAGCTGGTTAAACCCTTTTGTATTTTAGTAAAGATTGTAAGTGAGTACCAAAGGAGGCATCTTGTCAGATCAAGGTACATGAAAACTAAGTTTATTTTTTCAAACAAAATATTAGAATAGAACCAAAAACAACCTGTGAGAGTGCTTTATTCTAAGACTGAATTTTTCTCAGCCAAATATAACCAAAATCTCTCCAGAGAAGAAATCAGCAGTTAAGTTATCTGCACAAGAATATATTTTATTGCTTTACAAACCTTTTAAAAGTCTCTTGACCATTCACACAATGCAGGAAAGGAAAGAAGAATACAGGATTTCATTTAACTCTGCTGAAGCAATGAACTGGGAGGCAGGACTTGTGGGTTGGTCTGTGATCTCCACTGCTGTCTGACTCTCAGCAGAACACCATTCTGTTCCTAAATCACCACTCTTYCCCTGGTAATGATAAAAACTTGATTCTCCACTCTCTTTTCTATAAAATGTTTTGATGTTTGAAGATAAAAAGCATTGAATAAGCTGGACTCCTCAACCCCTCGATGGATAAATCAGGTTCTCTATACTGTGTGCTAGATTGGAAAATAAAAACTGATTCATTGAAACTGATTTCTTTTCTTGAAATATATCAATTGGACAAAAATTCCCTCAAGTCAGACAAGTGAGAATGAAAGGAATTTCATCCCCCATTTTTCACTGCCAGAGCTGCTGCTCCCCTTCATCTCAATAATGGATTGCTGGGGGCTGCCTCGACAGTCAGCTGGCTGAGACCAGCCCAGGTGGGCGGCCAGAATGAGGTTCTGCTTTGAATAAGGACAGGTCCTGCATCTCCCTGCTGCCAGCTGTGCACATTAACTGGAGTGCCTTGGCGAGGTTCGCTCCCTCAGTGTGCTCAGCCTTGGGCAGCAGACGAGCGCTCAACAACCTTGATTTCATCTGCACGGTGAAAGGAATGGCTGAGTGTATTCCTGGGCTGAGTGCTCTCYGAAGGATCTGCTTCTCATTGTGCCAAATTGCTGTCCATCCTCATTAACAGAATACGTATTTCCACTCTGGTACGTCCGGGGAGTTCTAAGCAGAAACAACATCCTTTTCTATCCAACATACTGAATGAATGCCTGGAAATATAGAGATTTAATGTGAAATTTTGCTCTGGAATGGAGCTGCTATAAAGTTATGGGAGAGTTTAATATAGACAGCCTTGGAAATTTCATCATTGACATTTCTTTGTCAGCAATATGACCTAAGACTAGTAATTCACTATAAAATTAATTGGAAAATGAGAACTTTTTTTTTTCCATAAAGGCCTGTCTAAAGTCCAGAGGAAGTTTAGTAACCAGAATTCAGTCTTCTGATCTTTTGTTTTGATCATTTCTAGTTGAAATTACATCTTGGATGCTGTTTTAACACATGGTGATATTACAAAGAACTCGGTTGCAGTGACTCAACCACCAATTTGCTTCCAAATGTAGGATAAAATTAGATCCGTTCTCAGAAAGTGACCATTCAAAAAATCCTGGTCCACTTTTAAAGTATCACGCTTCTCTGCAGAAAACTATTAGATCTTTACCTCAGTTACAAAACCTTTTCTCTCTGGGGTAACATAAGAGATTTTGTCCCAAATTTTGCAGAGATAGCTCTCACAGAATTTCATTTTTCCGAAGGGAAAATTCAGAGATTAACTAATTATTTTCTGCCATGAAATAATAAACATTTTTAAAACGAAATGTTTTTCAACAGAAAGTAAATTTCCCTGGGGGAAAGTGTTAATTTCTAACTTGAGATTTTCAGTGAAAAGAAGGAAATAGTAATAATACATTTGCCTTCCAAAAATAACGAAATAACACCTATCCTTTTAAAAAGTTCCATTGTTTAATACAATTCTTTCAAAACTTTACCTGTTCACTGGCTGGTTTAATGAGAAAACCAAGATTTTTTTCCACAGAGGTTTTGTTACTGAACTAATTAAACCACATTGTTAAAATTAGTTAAAATCCCCTTGGATCCAAACTGCGGAATCTTGTCACCACTGAACAATATTGTTGCTCATAGTGTTGGGGTTTTTTGCTAGCCTATTTTCTTAGTTAYGGTTCCAACTTTTACAGTTAGTTAATAACGACTATGTTAAGATTTATTGGAAAGTTTAATATTTATTTTGATGAGTCTTCTATGAATATATTTTCTCCTAATCGTAACTGAAATGTGTAAAATATTCAGCTGAGACAAAGAGAGCACAAAAAAAGGTCACATATCATTGAACAATCTATCACCATGAAAATATCACAAACTAGCTYGTAATTATGGAAAATCAAATGTAAGTGAGCCCATAAAGCTAACTTCTTTCTTTGAACATGCATTCAGGGAAGAAGAAAAAAAAAAACCAAACAACCAAAACCCACATGAGTTGAAAAATATGTTAATACTGTAATTCGGCAAGGCTAAACTTTATAAGCTACATGATTAAAACTTTTAGGGAGYCTAAACAAACCTATGATTTTATCCATACTGAATAAAACTATGTAATAAAAACTACATAAAATAAGAAAACACTAGTTTTGATACACTGGCAAGCCCACGAGTGCATCTATGCAAGTTCCTTTATTAACAATTCAGGCTTCCTTTAGTAGTTCAATAATACATTATGGTTTCAGAAGAAAATCAGGCTGCAAAGAAAAAAATCGTCACTGTAAGCTACAAAATCAATAATTTCTAACACAAATGGGGGAATTACTTTGACTTGCAGCCCTCTACACCTACCATTCTCAGGTTAATGGTTATGGGGAGCATCTTCTCAGTATGCAAATTCAGTCAGGCTAAATAAGGGATTTTGGTCCAAAAATTAAGCTCTGCTCCACACTCTGCACAGTATCAGATATGAAAGCACTGACTTCTTTGTCTTTTATGATGCATAAATAMATCCCAGAAAAGGAGAGCAAAGTCTCTACTCCTCACTTCAGATATAACTTCATCCTAACTGTGAACTTATACTGTCCTCCTATCAAAAGGGGCTTTCTTCAATAAAGGTGTTCCCAGCCATCTGTTCACAAGGAACTTTGCCAGCTGGCAAATTTGGTTGGGTTTTGTTGCTTTAATTCATTTTCGAAAACTTCAGATTTCCAAATCTGGCAGCAGATGCAGAGTAACAAATTTGTGTCTGTCAGCCCACTATTCCCCGATGAGATGCCTGTGAGCATGCTGATTATACATATGCAGCTAATTAGGACCATGGTTTGGATAAGTTAATGGATTGATTTACCTCCCTATCCAGTTAAGTGGCAACCTCAGGAGCGCAGAGTGTGGCAGACACTGCCCCATGATTTCCCGCTGCCTGATTCTTGCCAGCCAAGCTGGAGAGGCCAGACTTCCCAGCTCCTCAGGCACAGATTGCCTCCTAGAAGCAGTGAAAGGGGAAAGATCCTTCAACAAAAAAAGGGATGGTAAACAGCATTCTTTTTTCAACAGGAAGGGGCGGCTGTTGGTAAGTGTAAAGCCCATTTTGCAGCTTTGTTTCCTTTCCACGAAGTGCTGAAGGTGCCTGGCGCTGTTTTAATGGCCCATGTAGTTGAACATAAGCAGCAAACTTTTGAGTGAGTGTGGAAGCCAAATCTTCATTTGCAGGGACCCTTGTCCCTGTGGTGCCCACTATCTGTCACACGCAGTGATCCTTATTTTAGCCTAATCATGAGTAAGTCCCTGCTCCAGACTGTTACCTTTGGTGGTCCACAATGGTGCTTCAAGGGCAAACTTCCTTTCAGTCTGAAGGAGATTCTAATGTAGGTCAGACCAGCCACATACAGAGTGAGTCTATTCTCTGCACTGACAGGGTTCTAGAGGGACTTTCATGAGTCTCTGCAGCTGCAGACCCCCAGGCTTCTCCCCTCTTATTTCTGTGCACAGAACTGAAGTTCCACAGAACAGGGACCACCATGGGAGATAAGTCTGGAAAATAATTTTACTGAACTCTAGAAGCTTGGCTGGCAGACCCTCAAGTGTACTTAGTAAATTTATCACAAGGCACAGGATGAATATACTTCCTACATGGCCAAGAGTGGAAAATCCAGCTATGTTAGCTTTCTCATACACTCAGCTGGTCTCTCAGCATACAGTTCCAGTAGGAAATTGAGGAATCAAATGTATAGTTGTGTGTATTGTACGATGTGTACACACACACAGTTGCATGTGCATGGAGAGGTCATATCCTGCTTGCTTGGTTTTCCATTTCTCAACAATAACTTTCCAAACCCCTGATCAGCTCCATTCAAGTTTGTCAGAAGAAAAGGGATCCCATTGCCTRTTCATAACAGCGAAACTTAGTAGAAAAGCATCTCTCAGGTCTGTTTATAAGTCAGTAAATCAAGTGGTACAAATTTGTGGGGACCCAGTTTCTGTTCTRCTCGTCATGAAAGTGTTTCTCATGATCTGGGGTTGCTCACTGTTAGACAGCAGGTTCAAGGATCAGAGACCAAATGGCTTTGTCTAATTTGGTATCCAGTATGGGTTTGTCAAGCAATGCCTCATGTAATCTCAGTTCAGTTCCTTGTACTTTGAGTGGTAAGGAGCAGCATTTGTGAATGATCCCTACAGACTGTGGTTTCACAAATCGTGTTGGGTCTCTAACGAGCAAACTCCTCCTGCAAGTGAATGAAATCATCATCGCATGATGCAGGCCACAGACTTGCATCTGCCTTTTCCCCCTAGGCATGGGCAGTTTCCAATCCATGTTTCACCTTAGCAATGTGATGGGCAAGGCCTCACAGAGCAGTGTTGTGGGTCCTTCAAACCTGAGTGTTTCTGAGCAAAGCATTTCTAAAGCTATGCATGAGAATCAAAACACAATCTCAGAGGTGCATTGCACATTAGATGTCCATTAAAAATCTACTGAGAGACTGAACTTACTGTTTCTATTTTTAATATAGAACAGTGCTTGTGTGTATATTTGGTGGACACATTGTGCTACACTGTCCTCCATGATCTATTTCTTGGGGGTAGAGCCATACATGTGCTAACAATCATGTCAACATTTAAGTATTGCACTGAAATGTCTTATATTAGCAATATATTTTAAAGAATTTAAACTACTAGAAGGACTGCAGGGTGATTAGTAGAYCAGTTTGCAAAATGATTTAGGAAAATACCTTCATCAGAGAATTTCTTAATTGAAGACCTAAAATACATCCTTAACTGCTTTATTCAACCACGTCTTCTACAGAGTATTTGCCTGTCTCAAAGTATTAGATGCAACACAGAGTTAATTGAATTTTTTGTAGGCTTCACATTAAATTTGTGCTAAAGGACATTGCTGAATCAGGGATTTAATGGGCAAACAGTTAAACAAAGGAATCATGTGCATGGCTTGAGCCAGGAAGCAGGAGGCAGGAATCCAGAGTTTTTTTCACAGCTCTGCCTTTGGGAAAGTGAGATTAATCTTTATACTGGTAATAGATTTTGAGCTTTCCTTATATACCTCAGGCATCCCAGATATAATTAGAAATAGTAATCAAATGCCAGTCTCATGCTTTTTGTACTTAGCAATTGTGGGATTTAGTTAATTAGTACGTTTCATGCGCTTTGGGGTCCTTGGACAATGAAGGTCATGTACCTACTTAGACAGATGTTTGGAAAAATGTAGGCTATTATTATTCAAATGTACTTGAACACTTATCAGTCAGCCATAGAGAACTGAGGAGGACTGAGGCTGAGATAACCACTCCAGCTGTTAGTGTGGTCACCAGTTCCTAGAGAAGACAGACCTTTTCACTATCAAAATAACTATAAATAAAAAAAAAAAAAAAAAGGAAAACGTTACACATTTAAAAGTTCCATTTAAAAGTTAGGAAAATCTGTGCTGAAAACAAAGGGGGAAAGACAGCCAGGTTGCTTGTGACAGGTCCTGGACATAGATTCTTCAGTGCTTTGGGAGCACAGCTAAAGCTCTTCTACCATTTGGGACATATGTAAGAATTTTATTCTCTGTTACCTCTCTATCTTCTAAAGTTTGAAGGCAAACATTCCCACCTTTAGCATGGTGGGATGTTGTGGAACAATCCCTGTCTCACATTTATGTGGCCACTTACCTTGAGAATTCCCTAGTGACTTTTCAGTCAGATGTAGTTCCTGTCAACCAACGCATTCAGTAGTGATGGTGAGGGGAGAGATGGCAGGCAGACACACTGGAGAGACCTTCTTTTTCTCAAAGAAAGCAGTGAAAGAAATCTATTAACCTTTCTCTACTTTATCCATCAGTGTTTCAAATCTCTTTGTCCTTTGAGTGACTATTTAGTTTTACAATAAAATGTCATATGCACTTGGTTTAGTTCCAAAATTCACATTTTATGTTAAAACCAACGGCAAAAATAACGAAAAAGTTAAGGAGAGACTTTTATGAGGACAGAAACATTCATAACATTTGCTTTCCCAGCCTGTAAGCAGCTCTGGCTGCAAAGTCAAACAGTGGTACAGCTCAGCAGGAAAGAAAAGTAAGCAGTCAGCACCATTTTCCCCTTCAGGACTAATATCTTTAATGATAATCAAATGTGTGCAGGAGTTCATATGGGTTCCATCTTAATTTTGGCACAAAAGACAAAGATCACAAGATGCAAAATAAATGAAGGAATCAAATATTGATGGGCAAGCAGCAGCAAATTCAATTCTTTGATTTTTTTTCCAATTTTTTGCTACTTTCAGCCTTGGTCCAGAAAAGCTTCTGCATATTAGTAGTCTACTCAAGCTCATCAATTTCTAGATTTTAGAGTAAGAGTGAGCCATTATTATCATCTAGTGTGACCTGTAGAACACAAGCCAGAGAATTCCATCTGATAATTTCTGCAGTTCAATAAGCTGCTTATTGACCTGATCTTCCAAAATGCTGAGCTTTCTGGCCTCAGTTGGGTCAAGCATTTCAAAGTGATCCACGTTAAGAGGGAGACAAGATGGCTTCTCACAGCTTAAAACTACACTAGGGTGTGTCCTCCTTGAATGGAGCCTAAAGCAGTTTTCTAATAAAGGACTTAATCCTTCCTGGGGGTAGGAAGGTGATTGAGGTGCTGGACTCAGAACCAAGGCAGGTAAGAGTGCCTCATCTCACCCACCAAACACTGACAGGATCCTGTGCAGGGCTCTTCAGAGCACAAACTCAAGCTCTGTTTTTCCTCAAATGTTCCTTTGTTGGGATCAAACCAGGTTTTGAAAACGTGTTGATCAATGTCACTGTAGACGGAAATATTCCTAAAACTTAGAAAAGACACCTTGGATGATTCCAAGGACTTTGAAGCTCACCMAAACCCCAATCTTCTTATTGCGGAAAGGGGTATTTTAACAAAATTCCATTTCATTAAAACTTTGAATTTAATTCTAATGCAGAAATAAAACAAAAGTGAAATCTCTCAAGTCAGTTTAGAAGCAAAACACCAGGCTCTTGAGGAAGCAGATTCCTTGTTTTCTTTCTTCTCTGCCCTTTTAAATGGCTTGTTATACTCACTTACTGCTCTCTGGGACTGTGCCTCTTGCTTTCTTTGAGCACTTTTACAAAAGCAAGAAAGGAAAAAAATACTTGTCGTTCTTTAATCCTTGAGTTCAACAGACAATCTGGGATTCCAGTCTGAAATGTCAAACTGCTTACGTCCACCTGCAGAACAAAGTTGAATTTTCAAATCTTTTATTTATTTATCTATTTGTCTGGGTTAAAAGTTATCCTAGCACCTGTCACATTCCTTGTTAAAGCCCTTTGGTGAAAGGACTTTGAAGCAGTATTCAGAAATCTCATTCTTAAATAGCATTCCTTTGAGGTAAAAAAAAAAACATACAGAGACAAACAAAGCCAGCTATTTTTCACTGTTCATTAGATTTTCATATCTGGAATAAGCAGGGGGCTTTAAAAGGAACTAAAGGAAAGCAGCAACTCCAATTGCCTGCAATATCCTAAATACCATCCCTATGTATGCATTCATTTCCCATCCTAACACCCCATCCTGATGTGTTCAGGGCATAAGAACCTGGGTAATATCTGCAAACCAGTTGTGATTCTTGTCCATCAGAAGTGTCAGAGTATGTGCGTGTAGTGGCCTGAATTCAACCTCTTCACTTGCCCAAAGGCTCGTAGCCTCTCCCAGAAAGTCATTTAGGGTCCCTATATAGTTGAGAGTCTCCAATTTGCTTATAGAATGGGCACATCACTCCTTGAATATCTGATCTCTCTCTGAACTCCAGAGGAAAGTCAAAGCCACACTCAAGGCTCCAGAGAGCTACGGGTTTATTCCTTATTCCTTTGAAAAACCTCAAAATTGTGTTCAGTTTCAGTTGAAAAAAAAATGGCCTAAAACCCCATGAAAATGTGCAATGAACTGTTTTCCTTTTTCTTCATTATTTTGAAAGACAGATGCTCACTCGATGTGAAACTTAGACTCAGTTTGCCTTTCTGAACATGAAACGTCTCCTATAATAAAATATGAAGAAATAGAAAATTACTTCAGCACACATATATTAAATAATTTGAAGAAATTTGATTTTAAAAAGGTAAAAACATTTTATGTAATCTTCATACTGTAGTCAGTATGTCACAAGCTCATTTTACTAGTCTTTAAATATGATTTAATTTTTTTTTAAAGGATACAGTAACACCCAAATTCAAAAATTAAAAGTTCAATATTTAAAAAAAAGTCTAGAAAAAAATAATTCGTGACAAATATCCCCACTTCACTTTTTTTGCTTTGAACAGAATAGCAGAAATTGCTGAAAGAGTTATGGTTTTCAGACCAAACTTCACACGYTGCGGGTAGCGCCGCTCAGATTTCAGAGATCGGCACAAAAACGGATCCTTGTCGTGTTAGCATCTGTGCGTTTGGCAATAATCTCTTTCTTTAGCCTCATGACGAGCCGGGGACAGCGCTGGTCCCGCAGCGGTGTGAGGGGGCAGGGGCAGGGGCGGCGAGGGGCGGTGGCGCCGATGACCGCGAGCGGTGCGTGTCCGGCTGTGCTCAGCACCCCCTGCAGCCGGCATGAAAGACCTGCTCGGCAGACGGAAACCCATCGGTTCCTTCTCACCAAGCTGCTTTCTCGTGCCATCGATCCTTCCAGGCATTCCTCTTTCAAAAATACCCACCCTCYTCGGCGAAATCACAGGGTGAGTCAGAGAGGAGTCGTGTCTCAGAGTCTTTGCTGAATCCTGTGGTAAATGTCAATTGTTCCTGGGAGGATGGCTTCCTGGGCAGGAGCCCGGCATCTCCTAATATCCTGCTTACCTTGTATGCCGAAAAGGGAGAGGAAAAACTAAAAAGTCTAACACTTGAGAGTCCAGACGAGTGGGAGTTTAACACCGTGAGTTTTATAGCATATTTATCTTCCTTGTCACTTTAATGATCAGTAGCCTTCTACAACTGTAGAAGGAAAAAAATCCTAAAAGAAAAGATACCTAAGTTCTCATCATTTTTTTTAGGGCTGATTCAGTTCTCCTCAGTCAGCACAGTCTCTGTACTCACTGGTGTGCAGCTGAGCCAAGGATGGCAAAGATGGAGGTGCCAAGAAGCTGAAGGGAACCAGTCAGAAATRTCTCAGGTGTGTTTTCTGCACTAGCTACAGTATAAAGTAACCTTCTCCCCATGTCTGCATTGCAGAGGGAAGACACATCAAAGATGGTTTAGAAACAAAACTGACAGCAAAACTAAGGAGCACCTGACTGCTCCCTGAGTACCAACTGCTGGGCTCTGTCCTTTTACAGCTTTGCCGCAACATTACCCTCGACTAGAGAGGTTAACATTTGCTGAAATTCTTCTGAATTAAACAGCAGATTTAAGGAGAATTGGTGATTTGCAGTATATTGCAACAGGTACACTGTAGCTGAACCCAGATCTTTCTCTGTCTCTTCACCTTCTCTCCTCACTGAAGCTGGTCCTTGCCCCTTTTCTATGTCCCAGCCTCCGGGCTCTGGTAAGGATCATGCTTGGAAAGATGGGGTTGCATCTCAGGATGATCGATCCGAAGAGGAGAAACAACGGATACTAAGTGAGACTCCCTCACTATTCACCGTTTTGTGCAGAGCAAAAATGTCCAGAAAAGGTTCAGGCAGGTACGTAGCAGCACGTGTGCAATCAGGCAGCACTAAGCCGTCATCTTCTTCTGATATGTTAAGGAATTATAGCAGCAGAACTGGCACATTCCCAACCGGGCGTTATCTGGGTGAGTTAATTCTGCTGCAGTTATTCTGTGCTACTTCTTACCACAGCAGTAATAGCGACAGTGCTGCTCAGATGCATTCCCAGAGTTCATTTCTTGATGAGACAGAGAAGGCAGCTCTTGTGTCAAGCCCTGTACAACCTGGCAGACCTCTGTGTACTTCACATCAGTGGATTGTATTTCTAGCTTTGCTTTCATAAAGAAGTAGTAAGTATTTCTTTTTATCAGCAAGCCTCACAGCATTTTACTGAAAAAAAGAATAAAATCTCAGTGTTATGAATGTAGAAAGTGAATTACAAGCATGTCCCACATCTCTGGACAGGGAATCAGGAGAGAAAAGGTAGCATGCCTCCTCTGACAAGTGTTTGTCCTGTGCAGATGCCTGACTGAACTTGGGATTTTTCATGGAATCAGTCCTCTGACTCCAGGAAATAAATCATGAATACAAAGTGCCCGTGGCTCTGTGGAACTTTGCTACCAAAGCCCACTTTCCCTTCAGGCTACGTTCCCAGAACCTCTTCAAACCCAGCACAGTGGAGGCTGCCATCAGAGGGGGTGGTTTTCTCTCATAGCTGCTTGTTCACTCCTTGTGTTGGCCACATGTGGCACACAACCATGCCAGACCGAGCCACTGCCACAGCACATACCCTAGCACACACCACATGGTTAAGCCCTTTGGTTCAAAACCGGTAACAATCCCCAAGCATCACAAAGACCTGATTCAAATAAAGCTTTTTTTAGTGGCAGTGCCTTACAGGCGTCCAAGGATGTCAGTGAAGCACTAAAATAATACTTTTGCATGTTCAGTAAGACCTGATAAAACTGGCTGACTGACTGTTCCCTTCTGGAAGAGTGAGTGTACTCACCTTCGGCTTGCCAAAAAAAAAAGGATTCATGCCACTGACTTACATGAGTAATAAATCCTGTGTTCAACAGGCTTGTCATCTGGTGGTGAGTCACCACTCACCTTATAATGAATGGCATTAATTTGATTTTGAAGGAACAGCTTTTGCATGTTATGTCTCACGAGGTTATAAACAACACATGAATCTGATACGTGCTGCACAGACAGCTCACGTGGGCAAATCAAGGAGATTTTATTCATGGAGGAAATCCTAGAGGCAGATGGGAATTTGTTCTAATGACAATTAATCTCAGGGTTTAGGAGGTAGAGAAAAACAAGGGGAAATAATTTATGAACCTGTCCCAGCTGGTGATAGTGTCTGTAATTTGGGAGGATTTGTACACACGCACTCAGTCCACCCCTCCCCAGGCACACAGACACCCCTCCTTTTACCCCCAAGACAGTCAGAAATGTACAAGAGCAATTCCTGTGAAGTCAGGGGACTGTTCACCTGACTTTCTATTAGTCAGGCCCACTTTTGGACATGTGTACGTTTGACACTTTCTCCTCTTCTATCTACCCTCATTGTCTCCTCGGTCTGGGAGCCATCTCTCCTGCCTACTTTTCCTGGTTTACAGGTGTTATTGCAGAAAAGTGGTTTATCCTGGTCCCCTTCTTTCATGGCAGTGGGAAAAGGGCAGGGAGAGCAGTGCAGGCATCTTCACACCCTGTTGTCTTTCCTGTTTGCTAAGACTGTGAATATGAGGGTTCAGTACACTTGTGTGTCCATGTATGTTGTGTGACATAAAAACATGTTGTGACACTGACCTCTATCCAATTCTACTCCTCTTGCAGATGAAAAATCAGTGTGGGAAACTGCATCCACAGAACTGAGTGTGGAAAAACACAGGTAGCTGAGGTCTCTCAAAAAACCCAAGCTATTTGTGTCTCCTTGTAAAGTAGGCGTTGGCTTACAGATGTACACAGAAGTTATGCACACACACAGCACACTTTTATTTTTATCTTACTTTAAATAAGGAGATCTCACACGATGTCTTTGAGTTAAAAACAAACATGGAAATGAACACAAAGAGAGTCATTTAAAATTAAAATTTTTTTTTACTGCCTCTCCATCACTTCTGTTCCAAGTAGCTGTTGAACATTACCCTGTCAACTCTTCAAGTATTTAACTACAAAATACTCTTCATAAATAATGTAGACAGATTAACTAAATGGTACATAATTACTGCAAATTTAGAGTCCCCTTGCAGAATATATTTTATCCATGATTACAGTGCTTACAGACTTTCCAAACAGTCTCTTGTATATTTGACAGTAAGCCATGGGAAAATTTCAGCTGTCTATAACTGCTTTTCAGAATCTATAAAAACTTAGATTAACATGTTATTAAGGACTTTGACTTAGGAAACACCTAATATATTTTCTATTTTTTTTTTCCTTTCATTTAGAGTTAAAAAAAAAAAGGCATAAGATTGCACTTGTAAAGTGGAAGTTTTCAAAGTTGATTGCAGGTTCATAGCTCTGTAACAAGGTACTTTCACTCTGGCAGAGACTCAAACGAGACAATTAACAGGAGCAATGAAGCAATTCAAAGAGAGAGTTGTGGGGCTTTTTAATTGGTGCTTCAGAAAGCCAAAGTTCCCTCTCTGCAGAAAAGAGAGGAGCCAGGGAGTAATTGCCTCTCCATTTCTGTAAAAAAGGGCTCAAAATCTCAGTCAAATAAGCTCTTGATCTTAGCACAGGAAGGTCATGGTTCTCTGGAAGAGTACAGATGTTCCCCCCCCTGCAGTGAGTGGTCCTTTAGTGATTTGAAAGACTTTATGCTGGTCATTACAAGGTGCTGAATGAATGCCAAAATAAAAGCTGAAATATAGACTGCCTGCAGTTCCTGTCGTGTAATAAGGGAAAATTTCCACCAACTGCAACTGCGGCTGGGCTTGTCTGTGTTGGTAATGAAATAGTCATCTTATATCTGAGCACTTCACTGTGTTGATGCTCACATTGCAGGTGTGACTTTGAGTAAGGACAATACATCCACTTCTGATAGTCTCAATATATGTTGAGTAACTGGTCGCAGAGCAACCTATGCTGTTAAAACTAAGAACATGGGATTAGGTGTCCAGAGCCCTGGGCAGGCAAAAAAAGCACCATTATTTGACCAGGGTGCAGTGCTGTCCTCAAAACTGTACCAATGTAAAAGTTTCAGCAGTTTAAGCACAGTTCAATTTTGTTTTCACTCCCAGGCCAGCTCCCTTCAGCTCCCACTCTGCGTGTCTTCTCTGTTCTCCACATGCATCTTGGGAAAGCGAAGGCAGCAGCAGGCAGATTGCCTTTAAAACCAACAAAGCCTGGAATGCCCAGTGCTGCTCAGTGCCTTCAGGGTGTAATTTAGATTGGTACCCTGCAGAACTGTCTCGTTCCCACCCCATTTCTGTTCTCGTTAGCAACCGGCTACTCTGCTTATGCCTCAAGTTGAACAACCTCCTTCGGAAAGAAATCCTGGCTTGAGTAAGGTGTAGGCCTGCAGGGAGTGACTTATAGAGCATTTCCGTTTGCTCTTGAAATCAGTGGGAATTTGGGGCTCAAACTTCCCTTCTCGACTGTGCATTAGCCTCGGTGTTGTGCTTCCCTGCCTTGGATGTATGGACAGAACACTCTCAGCTGCTGTTGACCTTGAGATTCTTACACAACAGTAAGGGAAAGACCAGGCTCTGAGTATATTACATAGATATGAGGAAGGAAACTGGACCATTTCTGCCAAATAAATCATTTCTAGGCAGCACACCTGTTAAAAAAACATCAGATTTTCAAACAGATTCATTTGCATTGTGGTGGAAAAATTGCTCACCCATTCCTCAGGCAGCGTCTCAGATGTGTTGCAGAGTAAGGACTTCAGAGCTGCAAATGGAATCTCATCTTCGGCCATTGCAACAGATAATGATAAATTTGGGTCTGTCTTATCCACAGGTACTTGACCTTGTCAGCAAACATGGAGACTTGGGATGGATACCTTGAAATGCTGTGCAAATTACTGGTAGACAGGCAAGTCTTATTTTATACAAAGAAGAAACTTACAGGTATATTGCAATTTGAAAGTCTATTCACTGTTCCCTATGAAGTAGAGATAAAATTAGGGTATTATTTAAGATGGTGTTTAGGTTACCTTCCTTCTACTTGTCGCATGTAATCATGGAATGTCATCTGTTCTCTCAGTGCTTTATTTTATCATGTGTAAATTAAAGGTACTATGACTATCTTCACATCACCCTGTCTGGGTCACAACTAGATCGGTATGAACAACAGATCTTTTATTCAGTGGTTGACTTTAAAAATCATGAAAAGAGTTTGCTGCAGATTAAATAAAAATTGAGATAGCTTCTTTGTAGTTTTTATTTTTCATAAAAGCCATCTGCAGATATGGTGTTCAATCTGAAGCAAAGTGATTCATTTTATTTTGGCTTTGAAAAATTTTTTATATTTTTTTCTTTTTAAATCCATTTTAATAAATTTCTTATTGCCAAGTTTTTCTTTGAAAGAAAGACAATCATAACTTTTTRTTTTAAAATTCTCAAATTGTAAGAGCTTTAGCATCCAGAGTATTGTATCTAATTTTGACAGAAGTGAACTGTTATAGTTTTAAATTTTAAAAATCAATTATCCACAAATTATTTTCTTTCTTCAGTGCCAGGGAGAAGCGCTGGTACTATCTGCAAAATTTGAAACAATTCATGAGTAACTGTGATCTACTTTTCATTTTCTATTTTTTGTCTGTTGTCTTTTTTCTTTAACACAGCTCAATGTATAGCCCCTGGTATAATGAGTACCAGCCTGAATGGAATCACATTTAGCTTAGCTAATTGCTTCTGTTTTCTAGGGAAGGAAAGAATAACATCATATAATTATTGTAGTGACATAGTGGGCACACCTGCTGCAAACACTGACAGTCCCACATACAGCAGTGAATTTTGTATTTCTGTCAATTAATCTTCATGTTTATTAGGGGTTAGGATGTAGGACACAGTTTATCACTTATCCCAGTCATGTTTTTCTTTTATCACTTTGCTTTACGTTGTACAAAGCCCCAGACTTGACCTGAATTAGGTCTCGTGTCAGTTTCTTTTGTTCTTATCTCAGTCATGGCAGCAGGCAGGAGATCTTTTATGATCAGTGTTTCACCTCATTTGTTTCAGTTGAGGCTCTGGTTCTGCCAGAGGAAAAAGAAACATGAGAACAATAATTTCTCTTCTTGACAATCAGACTGCTGCATAAGTCTACTCTGACTTATATCTTCTGTCTTACCCCTTCCTGCCCACTCAAACCTCTTACCTTTCTGGGTCTTACCAGCGATTTCTGATCTGACCATCAGCTTCTCGTGCCTGTCCACTTCCGTCTTTCACACTCCTACATAGGAGATTTTGGAGCCTGAACCCCCACACTTCACAGCAGAATTAAACCATAGCTACCAACAGAGATGATGGGAGATTTAAATCGATTGTTCTTCACTGAAGATCTGCTTCTGAATGCGAGCAAACAAATGATAATGTCAAGTTTTCCCTGTAACACGTTGTTTTGTTTTCTCATGTGCGGTAGGTATGAAGCAGGTAAAAGTCATCATCTATCATTCTGGCTTATCTTTACCTTTCATTTATTGTATATATTTTCAAACTTTAAATTGGCGTATCCTCATAAATGGCACCTACTAATAGTAAGTTTTTCTTGTTCTGCAATGTCACTTAATCACTTTTGTTTACATGAATGCTTAAAACAAGGATATCACTTATCTATAAATCCACCTATGCTGCATCCTCTTTCTGAGCATCTCTGAATAAGTGTTTCTCATCTCCACATACATTTGAAATACCAAGACATTATTGCCGTTTGTGGAAGCTGGGGAAACCAGGCACAGAAATTGTGATTTCCTCAAGATCATAAAAGTATTCTGGGAGAACAATCTGGATTCCCACTATTTGGGAGAAAGCATTTGCTACTGTTCCCTATTTCTAATATTTTCATGTACAGCTGCCACAAAAATGGCACAAATTGTTTTTTTCTTGTTGGAAAGAGAAGCCGTGGAACACAGAGATACAGTTTGAGCTTATCCTCGTATGAAATTGAATCATCTCCTTTGTGTCAGAGAGAAGCCAGCTGGGTTTGAAACTTGTACTGTATAGGCAATCATCATACAAAAGTATCATAATGAATGGATGGCTGGAGTCAAACTTTCTGGCAAGAGGCATGATGGGTACTTACTCCTGTCTCCACAAAAGAAACAATTTGAAATGTGAGTTATAAACAGGCTGTATGCTCTGCACCTCCTGCTGCTTAATTGATACCTTACACTGGCAAGGTATAGTTGGTACATCTCTCACTCCCAACAAATCAGGTACAACTACAAACTCCTCTAAAAGAAAATAGTTTTGCTCACGTTTACAGTACTTATTAAAGCTTGCCAGAAACTGGAATTTCTGGTAATTCTCTGTTTGCATTCTTCTCATGCTAAGTCAAAAATTTCCTTTGGTTTGTTTTCTTTTTTTTTTTTCTTTTTAGAAAAACAGGACAATCTGGTGTCTCCATGCCATTGGATTTGAAATGCTGAAGATTGCTTTGGTACTGCCTGCACTGCTGTGGTGCCTGTGGGGACTGGCATCCAGACGCCCCATCTCTTACAGGGCTGAACAAGCCCAAGTTTCCCAGGATCTCTGTGGCATTTGATGCTGAGAAGGGAACCATGAGCCCTGTAAGAAAAAATGTTCAACGGTGATGGGCAACACAAAAGAGACTGTGAGGAGAAGGCATGCACTTCCCATAGGGTAACGCACAGATCCAAGGAGTTGCCAAATTAGGCAAAGCTGAACTGAAAGAATAGGATACAAAATATTTTGGTTTTTGCCCAGCCAATCATGTCAACCCGAAAATCTCGTATCCTCCACAAAGTAATATTTTCATTTGGAAGATGTCAGCTGCAAATCTCTTGCCCAATTGAACTTTCACAATCTTTTAGGCGGATAACTACAGCTACACACACATCCCTTGAGACACCTTGACTTTTCCTCCTGACCCACAGCTCCAGTAGCTCATGTCTTCCAAGGGTTCAGCAGACCCTACCAGTACAAGGGAATCACAGATGTACATTATTCCATTTCATACAACATTCCTGTTCTTTCCTAAGGCTCGTCCAGCTAATTCCTTTTGCTACTTTGGTGGGAAAAAAAACAACTATTCTCTTTAACCACATTGAAAGTAATGCATGCTGGCAGTAGAACCTTCTTTCCTTCAAAATCTTTGAGCATCCTGGAATGCCAGTCAAATAGATTGTGCAGCTGCTCAGTGGTCATTTATTTCTTCTCCTATATCACTGTCAGCAAGTGGCTCCTAATTTCCCATCTGATACAGGCACACCAAGGGAAGAAGCTGCCTGTGGGAAAAATAAAAACAGCAGCAGCTCATAGTGATTATGTCACTTAGTGTTGTGTTGATTAAGCTGAAATGAAAAAAGGAAAAATGCTCTATTCCTTTCCCGTCTTTTCACCTGCACATTTTCTTTCAAAGCAGCAAGCAGCATAATCTCTTTATTAGGGACCACTTCAACAAAAAACTAGCTTTTGTTTCTCATATGGCCCACTGCTGTTATTGCTAAATCCTTTTGAAACTGTTTTACCAAGGCAATTGCTTTCAAAAAAAAAAAAAGAAAACTGTCCCACAAATACAACAAAGCCCATAGACACGAGCCATCTGCAGCCAAACTGCTTTGGGCTAGGAATTCTCAGAGCAGGCTGAGACATGCTGCCCATTATATAGCACCTGATGCTCTCTGTAAATGCAAAACCTGCTAACACACACATCCTCCTCAAATTCCAATCTGTATGTTGGCTTTGGAACTGGCTAATGCTTCCCTTCCCAGTGTGATCAGATATGGCTGTGGAAACTTGCCATGTATTTTACCAGCATCTATCTTAAGAAATCTCAGGTTTTCCACCTGTGACAGCTACTGGAATGTCTGTCTGCTGATTTTTCCAAGCTCCTAAAATACCCGTATTTTCCTGAAAAGCCAAAGCAAGACATTTGTGGGCTTGACATTACATCTCCATCTTGTTTTCTTCATCCCTGCACGTTAGTCTAGGTTAATAACCCGCTGCGGTGATTCAGGGTGCCTAACTCTTACTCCCTTCAGCAGTGCTGAGTCTGTAGGGAAAACAGCTGCCTCCCACCACAAAGTGAATGAGGAAAGGAAGTCTCTCACTTCTGGCATCTGTCCAAGGAAAGAATCTCAGCTCTTCTGGAAAACACAAAAAGGCTGGAAATCAAAAGCACAGGTAAATAAAGCTGGCAGAGTGAGAGAAATAATGAAGTTGCAAGTCAGATACTCCTTTCAAAAACAACCACTTCCTGAATGTCCCCTCACTCAGAGTATAAGCTATGATGCCTTCTACTTTCCTACATCAATCACCCTCCACTTTTGTGGTATTTATGCAAAACTCAGAGCAACTTGAAGTACCTTCCCAAAGCCGAAAGACACTATGCATACTGAAAACAGTAGGAGAACCCTCATTTCAGACATTACAGTTCTAGCAGGTAATGATTTAGCAATTAAAAATGAACTATCCCTACTCCATGCTTATCTCCCCACTGTCATGTTCAAGTTCTTGAAGGCCTAATGGGCATGATTTTATTACTGGAGATAAAATGTAATGGTACCAGAGAGTTTCACTCTGCCCAGCACTACAATTGTATTTGGCTGTATCTCTCATTAAGTGTGAATGAAAAGCGATGGCTGAGACCATTTTCTCTACTGAAGTGTCACTGCTGACATTTATGACTCCAATGAGTAGCACTAACTTTTGTTTCAATGTTGTTAGGTAAACTAAAACTTCCATGTTCACAAGACAGCTAAAATTTTTGGTTAGGAGGGATGACACTTCACTGTCATGTCCTCCGTGTTGAGGAAACACCAAGCAGGGTTGAACTGGCTTGAAGGTGGAAGTGTTGACGAATAATAACCACTGAAAAATGTCTGGGACTGAATGCATAGAGGGATATGTTCCCTTCCCTGCAAGAACTTTCATCTGCCTGTGCTCTGCTGTGGCTAATAATGGATAATTCTGGTTCTATTAAGACAAGGTGTTTAAAACCTTGGTGCTTGCCTTGGGATTTAGACCTTAGGAAGGGGGAAATACTTCCTTGTCAGAGGTCAGATTGCTGGTTGGATTGATTTTTCTGAGGCACTCAAGTATTTTCCATGAATAGCAGATCTCACTATCACATAATTTTTGAATTATTTATTGAAATTATTTAATAATATATAAACAATTATAATTAGTCGTAATACACCTGTGAGGCAGTGCTCCTTGTTTGCAAAGAGGAGAGGAAGAAAGGATCAGGTCTTTTAGTAATACTTGTGGATATTCCAGATGTTATCTTCTCCAGCAGTATACTCTGTCCTACCTGGAGGTTTCTGTATTATCAGCAGTTTCCTACAGCTTCCCTTTCACCTGGGCTGCAGCCCACAGACTCGTGTATACACTGAAGAGCTGAACAGCCAACAGGAGCAGGCATGCATTTCCTTCTGCTGAGAAGGTAACTCCTGGCAGGAACCTGGTAATCCCCTGCTTCAGTGGAATGGAGGAACGATCCATGGAGATTTAAACAATGACTGACCTCAGGAGCTCACCTGAAAGTATTTGAAATAGTTGGAGCAAAAGGACACATTCCAGTAGGGTCTCTTAAATTCCGGGTAAATCCACGGGGCATGTCCGTACTTAGTGGATTATGGAAACGGCAAAACTACACGTCACAGAAGTGATGACAGGAGCAACTCTGGCCCTGTCTGTTCCCCCGTAACTCTGTGCTGCTCCCCTGTAAGACGACCATTCTTTACCATCAAGAGTATATCTGAATTTAAATATCACATCTGTATCTGTCTTGACAAACCCCTTCTCCCATCCGTATTTACAAAAACACCAGTATGTGTGTGTGTGTGTGCATTCATACACATTTTAGCTTCACAATAAATCTGTATTTTTCTGGGGTTAGAGGGGTTTTTTTCAGTAAGTACACAAGCAGAATTTTCTTTGTGGCTCTGTTCAATGTTAAAGTGGCTTTGTTTTTTTTGTTGTTGTTTCGGCTTTTTTAAAGCTAGACTTGGCTCTGTGTTTGTGAGAGAGAATGCTTGTGTCTGGAGGGGTTTAAAAAGTTTAGGATTTATATACTTCAAGAAGTAGAAATAAAAAATACCAGAATTGGATTTAACTAGAACCGTTCTTGATTTGCATACTAAAAGGTATCTGACAAGTGTAGGGGTGCAGCCAAATCTCGCTAAAGGGTTCCTCCTTTCTTTGCCCACTCAAAATGACAAAACTGTCACAAAGACAGGTCTTCTGAGACATCACAGCTGAAGCTGTTACCAAAGGCACAAAAGTCTTTAGAAAGAGAAGTATTCTTTCTCCTGTCACTTTAACACTCAGTATACCAGCCCAGTCTCACAAGCCATATATAAGGTCAGTGCACAGGAGCTTCTTCCAGACAAGAGGCTTGAAAAGATATCTGCCATGAATGTCACCGATCTTTTTTTGATTGTGTTGTGCTGAAACTCTTTGCAGATTCTTTGTCTGCAGAATAGGTCCTGTTCTCATTGGCATGAATCCCCTGACTGCAGGCTCTCCCTCTCTTTTGAAAATGTGCAATATTTCAGTCCTCGAGTAGTTAACATAAGGACAAAGGAAGCAAGAGAATACACTTTCAACTTTGTTCACGTTGAAAAATTTGTGTATGACATTTGACCAGAAACAGGTTTTTGATGAAAGAAGCATGAATCAGGTGTAAATAAATCCAGTACGTCCCTGTAAGTCGGGTAAACTTAACCGTGCAGAGCAGCTGGGAGTTCCAGAAACAACAAAGAAGAGCCTCATTCTATCTTGAAAGCTCTGCAGTGTTAGTCAGAGTCTGGAATATGTATGTGTATTTTTGTAGAAGCATACATGTATATAGGATAGGATAGAAGAGAATAGAATACAATATTTTAGTTAGAAGGGACCTACAATCATCGTCTGCCTGACCACTTCAGGGCTGTCCCTGAAGCTTGTCCAAATGCCTCCTAAACACTGTCAGGCTTGAGGCATCAGCCACCAGAAGAGTTCAGCACCTCCTTCTCCACTTCCTGTCCTCAGGAAAGTGCAGAGAGCAACAAGGTCTCCCCTCAGGCTTCTCCAAACTGCACAAACCCAGCGTCCTCAGCACATATCATGCAAGAAATATAATGGGGGAGGAAAAAAAAGATTTGGCAATATGATCAACTTTTGAAAATTCTGCTTAATACCCAGGTAACTGTTGAGCATATTCACTCCATACTCCTTGCAGAGGTAATGAAGAGATGTAGGTACCTCCAGAGGCCAATTTAGTCCACTGCTCTTTTATAAAGTAATTAGGCTTCGTCAGGTAAGGAGAAATCTGGGCTTTCAACTTGCCAATGATGTTTAAATGAGCACCTGAACTCCCTCTGCAGCTTGAGATCTACAAAATATTTCTTCAGCTCCTACCCAAACTGTTTGCATTTTGTGTTGCACAACTTCCTGGGAGAATATTCCTGTCGCTGTTCCTGGCAAAAGAAATCAGGCAAAAATAGCCTTTAGACTGTTAACTTGCTTCAGGCTTTTAAAATGTTTTCTGGGGAAAAAACATTCCTGTTCCTACATTCAGTATTCTGGTGAGATTTGAAATATACTTAGATTTTATTTTTAAATTTATTTAATCCACCAGGACTCAACAAACACAGTGGGTCGCTCTGGCTAGAAAGATTTTGTTTTGCATTCCTGGCTTAAAACTAAAATAAATGTCACTTTAGATTAACCTCAGATTCTTGTTTAAATAGATTCCATTCCAATCCATGAACAAAGCAAAATATAAATGTTTGAAGAAAAACAACCAAATGAACCATCTCCCTATTTTTGTACAGTTTAAATGCCACATGTTCTTTTACCTCCTAATGGTTTTCCTTAGTATTTCTTATCACAACAGTTGAAATTCAAATGATAATTTAAGGTTTATAATTTAAACTTATTTATTCAGTTAAAAAAAATGCTTTGTTACGATTCATTACTACCATAATCTAGATTGTGCTAGTTTTTATATGATAAATATCAGCATGAGAAATCGTAAATGGACATGATTTTTCTTCCTATGGAGTTCAAATGTTAATTTATATCCAAGCAAGCTAATTTAGGAACAGATATTCCTTCGTTCAAGGGTTGTGTTGCAGGTATATTAATAAAAAGATATTAATTTCCTTGGTTAGCTGATTGAGAGCAAATGCACTTCTGTGACAAAAACAAATACCTGGGACACTTGGGAGGCTTGGGGGCTTTCTGAAGGTACATTTACAACCTGAATAAGTCACATCATAATTGCATCTCTCAGTTGCCAAATACATGGAGTGGTGAAATAATCACGCCTACTTCAAAAAGAAGAACACAAGTGTGCTGTACTTTATAAAGTCAGAGCAAGAAAATAAGTTAGAGCATTCAGACAAGAGTCTGAGTATCAAAACCAGGTTACAAAGTTTTCCCAGTTAGGGTCTGATCAGAAATGGAGGATGGGGGAAATTGTCCTATGAAGTGATGCATTGAATGTGAAGCCAAGTCTTTCCCCAGTGTAGACACTTCAAACAGCTCATCTGTCCAAGGTGGACAGCTTGGTGGCAGGCTCTAAAATATTCCTGTCTCTTTTTCATGGCTACAAACAAGTCTACACAGAAGAAACATCCCAACTTATGCCTGCAGGACCTAAGCTGAGCCAGGCAATGCTGTACCTGCCGTGCCAGTTCAAACTGGGAGAAGCCAGCACTTCCATGGGAAAAGGCATTTTCACCTTTCTCCCAGCTCTGGCTTCTCACTCCCGCTCCATGCATGATCCTGGCTCTACACCTCTATAAACATCTGAGCGACTGTGCCGTGAATCAGAGGCACCGATCAGATGAAAAATAACTTTAGGAAAGGCTTAATTTCCTTGTCCCCAGCTTGGTTTTCTGCCAGCTTCTTAAGCTGAATTTATTCACAAGGGGTTAGAGTTTGTGTAATCATACAGGAGGAAATTCGGTGAAAGAAAGAGAAAAAATGGGAGAAGCATCACGTTTTAAGAAAGTTAAGTTCCCTCTCAATATTCCTATCTTTCATATTTGTAATTCAGCCTTTTCTGTTTGATGTGATGAATCTGCACTTCAATATCCATACAAACCCACTTTCTTTTCCTTGAACATTTGTAAATGCTATAAAAGCCATTATCCATGCCTATTGACAGGCAGTGTGTATAGACAGAATACAGTTTATGTGTACACGGAGAGACATAAATGTTATGGGAGGAACAACACTGAAGATGTTGTTCTCTTCGGGTCCCAATGTGGATCAAGTAATATTTTTTTTCCACCAGATGCACCTTGCAAAGCAATGCAAGTTGCAATTCATCCTTACGAAATGGTACCAGGAGCTTTGACAGACACAGTGTGAATGACACAAATGCCCCACCTGACTTACATGTAGCCATCAAATTAAACAATGGTGATGGGTAGGAGGGCTACCATCCTCATGCTTCCATAATAATATTAATTAAATTCATTGGCTTACTTGGAGACTAAAGTGGGTCAGACTTGTAAGTTTTGTTCTGTCTGAAGATTTATTCAAGAGGGTATAAATACTAACAGGCAAACTTTCCTTCTGAGCATTTCATATATTGTCTGTGCATGCAGGAGTTGGAGAAGCAAGGGAAGAAAAAAAACCTCATTGCTTCCTAGGGAACAGTTTGACTTTGCTTTTACATCATGTCTTTCTTCCTTTTTTTTATCTTTAACATCTAAAGATATTTCACATATCTATTTTCTCATTTGCATACTAGCGAGGCATGGAAGTCAATGTAAAGTAAAATCTTAGCTTTGGTTTTGAGAGAGATGATCAGTGAGTGGTAAACTTAGGCATGTAAAAGCACCTATCAAGTTATGTGTTTGATTTTAACACATGCATGCCGTTAACCCATGGATTGGTATTCCTTTAACAATACAGGATATTTCATGCATCCCTCTCCCGTCACTTTTCCAATGAAAGAAAAGTAACTTCTACTTTAACACACACATTTCTACCTAATTAATAAATGAAACAATTTATGTATTTATCATCTGAAAATCTGAAACACAAGATTTGATTCACCAGGTCTCTGAGTGCAGACAAGGACCTGTCTATACAAGTCTATTACTATACAAGTCTAAGTAAAATCCCCTACTCTCTCTCCAAGCTCATAACTCAATATTCCTGTTCCATACTCTGAGAAGTGTCCATATGACCCAGCAACACATGTTTTTCACTGTTAGGTTGGAAGGAGTGCTGGAAGCATGACACCATGGAGCAGGTTGGAAGGAGTGCTGGAAGCATGACACCATGGAGCAGGGACACAGAATAATCCTGACAATGGAAGAGGGTCAGGTTCTTTGAAGGAATGAGATACCATGGTGGGAAGCAGCTAGTACTTTGTGTAGTCTTCCTATAAAAATATTGATTAATACTGGAATCTGGTTGTACAGTTTGCACATGCAACAAAAAATTTTACTCATCTGATCATGGAGCCTTAGTTCATGTTAACATCTTCTGTATGCAGGATCCTGTGCTATAATGTGAATGTGTTCCTTCACATCATAGCTGCATCCAGACCTATCCTTACCTTGAAACTTTCACAGTTAAAAGCAGTGATAATGAAAAGGGGAAAGGAAGTAACTTTGTCCCCGTTTTACAGACACACAACTAAAAGAGAGCAAACCCACCTAATCTACAGTCAGCACCTGAAGTCATTCTTGCAGTCACTATATAGTTACTTTGCAGTCTTGAAGCATTTTAAGAGACTTTACTAAGGTCATACAGAAAATCTCCTGAGGATCCCATCTCCTACATCTTCTCATAGTGCTCCAGTGAGAGGACACTTACCCTTTCCCTTGCTAATATTGTTCAGCAGGCTAAACCACCAGAGAAGTCACTATGTCCTCTAAGCATCACCAAGACCTGTAGGTGCTTGCTGGCACAGACTCATCTCCCAGCAGCACAGAAAGAATGCTCAGCAGTTTCATGCACTTCCTGGTTGTTGGTATGTCAGGGCAGTGGTACAAATTCACTGCTGCTTGTCAGCTGTCTGGCATCTGCTGACAATATCTACAGGAAAAGTGAGTGGTTATATTTAAATATCTGTCAGCAAATATGACAAAAGACACGAATACTTCTCTGGGATTTGCAATGACCTTTTCATCTGGCTTGAAGAGTTGTCTTCCTCTGATCAAGAAACTAATTAGATTGCTGAAACTTGCTGTACATCTCTATCAGTGCACCGAGGAAATCCATTTCTCCTTTTGACAATCACTCTGCAGGATATCTCCAGTCTTCCCAGGAGCCTGTGGCTACAAACAGTTATGCTTTCTCCACAGCTGAAGCCTGGGCTTTTTACTGTGAAGGTGACAGCAGACTGACCAACCTTGGTTGTAAGCAATCACATTGTTTGGCAAAGCTGAATCACCTTGGAAGCTCACAACATCGAGTTTCCACAGTCCTTTGGTAGAGTTCTGTAATGGGCCCCTTGGCTCACTGCTCTCAAAGTAGACTGAAGAAGTGAAAAGAACACACAGCCTTGCACCTATCAAGAAGATAGTGCTTTCCGATCTACACAGGGCATAGTGCATCTGAATTTTCATAGGATGGGGAGGGCATATCTAGAAACAAGATGGTGAAATGGATATTTCAGTGACACAGCAACCATCAGGGATGCTGAGAGTGAGACTGTTGTCTGCAGTGTCACGAAGATGACCAACAGAACTGTGGAATGGCCCATGGTCTCAGTGGATTGTTTGCTATTCAATGTCATGATTTCCTGAAGACACCTGGGAAATTAAGGAGTTGCCAGGAGACACGCATAGAAGCTTCAGGTGGATTAATCTCGTTCACACTGGAAAAGAGGTGTGGATTCAAACTCCATCTGTTCACCACAGCATTTACCTTGGAGGAGCTCTTTCTTCTGGAGTATGCTGCCTCTGGGAATAGGCAGACATCTCACAACAGACAATGCTAGATGAATGTGCCTCCAAATCAAGTGTATGTTCTTTCTGGGAGTTATTTGTTTGCTGGAGATTTCATAGTGAAGGGAACCGCTGAAGTCTTCGGTCTGCRCTCCTCCATAACACAGGCCCTTGAAGTTCATGCTGTTACTCTTCCCCAGCTAAACTCTGTCAGGACAAGGATGTTGCACAGCAAGCAGCTGCTGCCAGGGCAGATAAAGTGTGAGCCTACTCCCCTCTGCCAGACCAAATGACATTGCTCCACCTAAAGCAAGATGAGAAAAGAATCGAAAATATCAATTTTGTATGAAGATTTTCTTTTCTACTCTGTTTAGAAGACTTTCTGTGGAGAGAAGCGGCTGTTCTTATCAGCTCATGTAATACTCAGGAGGGGTATCTGTAGACAGTTTATCTGTGTGCCCAGCAGGGCTGCCCTCTGGAGAGAGGCATCATTTCCTGTGTTCTAAGTGTCAGTAATATGCATCCCAGTGCACATTCAGCTGGGTCATAAACCTTCCCTTTGCTTACAATAACTATGAAAGCACTAAGTGCATTAAATTAAAATACTGTTAAAGTGGTTTGTGGGAACTCCTTATAAATAATCATCAAGATCTAACTCCTGGGAAAACACCATATTTCATGCAGTTTTGTTCCTTGCAGTCTAGGGAGAAGGCAAGATTCATAAATATGCACCTTCTCTATTAACAGTTACAATTCTTGCCTTTCTTTGAGAAACTTTTCTTCCTTTTTGCAGACTTTCCACTTCGAAAAGACAAACATATGGCTGAGTAGGTCACACAGTCCTGAACCCTCTTCCAGGCAGGGACTAATTCAGAAACCCATGTCTACATGCAGCTTAGACTATTTCAACTTTGAATTCTTCAATGAAACCCTGTGCCTGAATGCCTCCTTGTTGGCAACATCACTCTGTTCCCAGGGATGCTACTGGTGAGCCTCCATTCACCCCATTCATCCATATGACCTCTTGTGACTGGGCTTTTGGGATCCCCACGATGTGGTGGCACAACAAGGGTGTCTCCCCCCTCTCTGTGCTCACAGTCTGTCTGCCAGCCCTCCTCCCCTTGCTGACACCCAAGTGTGTGACAGAGACTGATGCAGAGAGATGGACAGACAGACAGAAAGGCTGATGCATAGATACTCTCCTCTGCTCCAAAAACCTTCATCTCTCAGATGATAAACTAGTCCTTTGTCTAAGAGGAGGGGGGGGACAAAGGCTTTAGAAGGACATCTCTGTTTCGTGAATGCTTTCATCTAATCCTTCAGTGTTTTTTCATTTATCCCTGGATTTAAAAGACTAAAAATTATGATTCCATGGGAAATTAGACCTAAATTACATACCGGTGGAAATCAATATGCAACCAGCCTTAACTATAATGCTTCTTACATGCTCCAATATTATTTATATTGTATATAGATACTTGACTTAGTCTTATCCTCTTTTAATACAGAGTTCTCATTAAAATGTTTTGGATTTGGCTTAATTTAATTTTATATGCTTTTTTAATTCTTTTTTTTTCTTCTTTCTCTGTAAATTGTGTTTTGGTTTACAGAGAAAGAAAGTTAATTTTCTGAAGTTGAGATACTCCTTTTGCGACTAAATTTTAATATTATTCTAAATCTCTCCTTTTAATTTTGCACTTCCTTTTACTTGGCAGATGGAAGAGAGGGAAGTGAAAGAAGAGGAGAGGTAAAAATACTCCAAAATATCCCTGGGAAACAAACATTTATTCTCTGAAACTTAAGATCATTTTTTATAATAATTTTTAATGCACAAAAGCTTTTTACATTATCACCTATCAAACAAGATAGTCAATTTCAAAAGTTATTGCCTCTTTTCGAGGACAGCTCTGGTTCAGAAGTCCCTAGGCCATGAATACTACGTTTCGTGCCATTATATACCACAGAGCCCTCACATTTCCTGAGGTGGTTACATTTGTATTTACATCCTGTATTTACAAAACTATTGCCACACTGGCATTCCTAATCTGGATCTGCCCAATGTCCCAGTCCTCTCTCACCAGCCATGACCAGAACCAGCTGCTCCCAACAGCAGAAGCAAAAATTCAGCTTCTGAAATAACCTACCCAAGATGAATGCTCCTGCCCAGCCTCCATTAGTTAGTTAATCTACTATAACAATTTCAAAAAGCACATAATGAACAATGGGCCAAATGACTTTAGGAATGCTGCATCAGTGAAAGGTCTCATTTAGGTGGCTGCAGCTGAGCAATGCAGGTGATCGGCCAAAGCACCACTAATGCATGAATTCACAGTACAGGACAACACTGTAGTTAATTTACTTTCCTTTAAATATTTGCAGGATCACTTTGACAAGCAAGATGTGTCAGACCAGAAAATGACCATGATATCACTGCCCAGAGGAGCAGGCATGTCTATTTGGTTATGATCATATTCTAATAATTTCCCAGTAGTCATAAAGCTGAGCACAGGGATCTCTGATAGATGGGTTTAATGGGCTGACACTGATCAAAGCAAAAATGTGAGCTAGGTACAATGAGCAAGGGTCTGACCGAGATTCATTAGAGGATGCAACAGTCTCCTGAGCTGGACGCTCCATCAAACAAGTCACTTAAAACCACACTGGAGAGAAGCACTGAACCGTTCAAATGTTCTGCTGGGGAGTGGAGAGATACACGGGAATGGAAGCAAACAGCCAGGCTATTCAGTGCATTCAGCACTTCATCTGCAGCCAGCAGGAATTTAGAATAGGAATGTGCTAGATCTAGGTGTTTAAGCAAAGACATCCACATCTGGGTGACTATGCTGGAGCAAGGTGTGTCAATAGCAACTGCAGGTGGCTGGTGAGCTGAACGAGCAGCTCTGCAGGCTCCAAGACAGGTTCTTTATTGACCATCCTGGAAGGTCAGACATCAGCTCTCACCTAGATACGTAGGATAAAGTTCGTAACCTTGAACTGAATTCAGCTCTTTCCYGGGAGGAACTGTCATTCTGTGGACATCACTGAGCAATGTTGTCGGTGAAACAAACACTGTGTGTCCCCATGAATTTGCACTGTAAAAGACACTTACTTCACAAGGAGACTAGTGGTTCAGTTGAGTTCTRGATGAATGTGTGCAGAGCCATTTGAGATGTCCTGGGCTATCCACTGCAGGCACACAGGTTTGGCAGATGTGACACAGGACTCGGAAGAGCAGTGACATTCTAGAACAACAGCTGGTGACCAGACATGATACCACAGGATATCTTAAGTGGCACCATATTCCTATGTTTAGACAACCATAGTTTCAATTCTCAATATGGAAAACTGCTATCTTTTATTAGTGCTTAATTCCTCTGTTGATAAGGAATCATTCTTTTCTTTCAGGTAAGGGAAATAACTTATTCAGACTCCAGAGCTGTGTTTGATATGGTACAGCGGGAGAATACAGTAGTTACATTGCAGAAAATCATTATTAGTAGAGTAACTACAAGGCAAGTCATGATTAGAGAAGAGATTACAATGGCACATGTTAAAATGAGAAATATTTAGCTGAAGGGAAGTTATTTTTGGAATTCCCTAGAGCTGGCATCAGGATGATATTTCTTCAGAAATATAACACAGAGAGGCTGTGCTTATGAAATTTGCTGTGACACATAGTTAGAGGCACTGGAAAAAAATTAAAGAAAATCTGAATATTACATAGTATGAATGAGATGACTTTAAGGTCTGGATTTATTGAAATCAGATTATTAAAGTTCAAGGACTTGTTCCCAGAAACTATAGTCAATATTCCTTATAGAATATGTGGTATTTATTCTGGAATCCTTTTTTAAGAAATGACAAAGGAAAAGTAATATTTAGATAAATAAGACAACAGTAGGATGAGCAAGAGCCACTTGGGTGATGTGACCAAGAAAAACACAAATATTTATTTGGATATGTACAAATTCCTCCAGGAGAAGATATTTAATGTCTCTGCAAAAGACATTAGAAAAAATGCACAGACTTTTGCCAGCTGGATCCCGGGAACATCATTTGTACTGGACTACAAATGTAGAAGGGAGATGGGAATGAGTAGTGAAATTTAGAAGCAGTTGGAAGAAAGGAGGTTGTAAAGACAGYGGAGAGACTAAGTTAATTTTGTTTCACCTGGTGGGACAAAGTCCAAGAGGAGGTAGAATAATTTTGCTGAATTAAACATCTGGGAACAGTCACAGACTCATTTGTTGGAAAGCATTGCCAGGGGTCYTCTTGTCCAGCCCCAGCTTGAGTCAGTACTGTCACCACCAGCAGCTCRGGTGAGCCATGGCTCTGTACAAACAGACCTCATAAAACAGTTGGGATGGGGGTGCCTCTCCTTCCCTGGTGGTCACTGCCAATAAACTCAGGAAATTCTTTCCTCGTGTCCAGCCTGAACCTCTCCAGCCACAGTTTGTGAGTATTTGCCATTTTTATGTTCTCTGACAGTACTAAGAGCATTTACAGATCACCTCTGCCTCAGAAAAAAAGCAGTATTTGAACTAAGGAAGATATGGTCCTAAATAGATGGATATAAATCTGTCTTGATCAACTCAAAATTAGAGGAACTTTCTCTCTGTTAATGGTCTGGGGCTGTGGAGTAGATTTTAGTGRGAGAGACTGGGAATCAGAAAAAGGTAAGAGAGTCCATCTACCCTACGGTGAAATAGAGTTATAAATTTCTGAATGGGAATCAAATACCTGTTGGTTAGGATGTGGAAGACTCTTAGGCTCTGTGATGTCTTTCCAGCTCTTTCTTCTGCAGTCACAAGTTTCTCCCCTGATTTTCCCCATCTAATAAAGCACAGACTTTTCAAATCTTTGCACCTTTCTCATTAGATGCAACTGTTAGTGGTTATATTACCAACCATGGTTAATGTTTTTAACATAGTCCAAGTACTGTTTGCTAAAAGTCCTGCCGACCAACTAGACCATGAGTCTCTCAGGGTTAGAGAGGAGTAGAAAGGTAAATCACTATCAGAGGGCTGGACTGGATCACTGCTAGTCACAGCAAATATTCCCCTGCAATTCCTCGCAAACCCCTCGTGGAGATAAACATTCATTGTAAGAATAGATTCCTTTGCAAGGATATTTTCCACAAAGCTGATAATATCAGCTTAATATCAGCTATAAAATGCACACAGAATTTCTTTTACATCAGGGATATGATTGTTTCTAGGTATGATTTTTTTTTCACCAGCGACCTTGTACTGTATTATTCAAGAGAAGTTTTTCCAGCACTGAAACAGAGTTATAAACGTGTCTCAGCTTTATATATATATAGGTATTACAAAAACTAATAATTCTGATGATGCCTTCGAATGGAAAGAAAATCAACTTTGATTACTTGCCAAGTGCTACTGGAATATTATAAGATGTGGAAGTTCTTTATTCATAGCAAATTTCCTCATTTTATTTGTTCTCTGGAAAGAAATTCTTGTTCTTAGGCACTCTCTTTTTCCTGCTTCTCTTTTTTTCAGTCTCTTCTTCATCTGTGACACAAAAACAGTTTCTTTGCAGAGCCATTATTTTATTAATTCAGGATTATTCATTTGTGACACTACTTTCCTCACCTTCTGTCTGAATACCTTTATTCCAGACTCCTTCTCACATTTTGAAAGTTCAATATAGTACTGAAAAAGAACAGTTCCTGCATTTTTCCGCTTCAAGAAGTAAAATAAATTAATAAAGAGGTCAGACAACACTGTTTGCAGGTGTTTCTGTGTGAAACAATTGATATTATTGTATAAAAGGAAATGGAATGAGATGAGTTTTGCTGAATTCCTTGGGGAAATCATTCAATATGCACTCTTATCAAAGTCTTATAATGGCCCTTCTGCTGCCTGTTTRCTTTGATGAAGCCGATAATAGCAGAAATCTACATTTATTTGCATTTTTTTTCTGCCAGAATTCACTGAGGCATCTCCAAATGTAATTTTAAAGTATTAACACATGTAGATTTGTGAGCTGCATTAAGTAGAAATAGATCAGACACAAACTCATGAGACACAGTCCCCAGGGCTGACCCCTGTGCATCCCTTCTGAGGGTCAGCAGACACAAGTATTTCCCCGTGTTCCAGGTATCCCGTCAGGGCAGCAAGGGTGCGCCAAGCGGGAGGACAGAGTGTGCTGCTAAATTCATGCCTTTGCAGCTTTATTGAGGCAAGCTATACAGATGCAGTAAGAAGGCAGGAAAACCTGGAAGTGAAGTAGGAATCTACCATAGCTCCCTTCTCCAGGATCATGGTTCTGTCTAGCAGCATTCATCCACTAATGCCTAAATCTCGGAGTCTGGATCTGGCCCCAACACTTAAGTTTCCAAAGGTTTCCTACAGCAGGCAGAAGACTGTAGTAGAAAGCAAATTCTGGTTCAAGCCCTATCACCAGCTAACAACTGACATGACTACTGCCAAAATCTGAAGGAATCCAAACCAAACATTTATGCCCTAAATTTTGTCTACTTTGCATATCCTAGTTCTCTGTTTGAAAAAATATGATTTTCTGAACAATGAAGGGAGCTGATTTAACTGTTGCAATGGATGTGGAAAAGGTTATGGAAATTTTTTGGTTTGGAAAACAGTTTTCTAAAGAAAGCTTTCCAGAGAAAACAGGCTCTCATCAGAATGCCTCTGCTCATATTTAAAGATGGCTGCAGAGGCAGAGTCTGGGAGAAATCACTAAGAGAAAGCACCACACTGCACCCGCACAGTCACAGCCTTCTTAACTGAGATTTCAGCATAATACTCTCAATAATTCACATCATTAGTTCTTGCTTCCCATATTTTCATTTATTTCTATAAATCCCTCCTTGTCACACAGGTACCGCCTGCAACACAGCAACAGCTGCTCATGCTAACTCCACGTGCTTTATTCCACTCCTCCAATGAGGATTCTGTATTGACTCAGTTCTCTTCCTCTCCGGAGCCCTAGACAAACTTCGTGGCATCCAAAAACTTCCCCAATCAATACCTCCTAAGGTCCCTGAAGTGCTGTAATCTGAATCAAGGTCTGTGAAGCAAAACTGAAAATGAGCTCAGCAGGGTTCAGCCACAGCCTGTTATCTGTCACAGGAGGGTTTGTTTTTTTCTGCATGGTTGTGGGGTTTTTCGGTTGCTCTGTGCGAGTTTGTTTTTCACTAACTTTCACTTCTCAAACATCAGCTCCTGTTTCTGACTCTTCCAGCTGTAGCTGTGCACCATGTACATGCCACACAGACTTTGAGCTTAATAATCAAATACTTCTGATTACTTCAGATCTCCCCAAAACAAAAGATGCATCTAGGCTGAAAGGGTCTAATTTTATTTGTTTAACTTGATTCTTCTCCTTTGTCGCAATTTTTAATAATTGTTGGAACAGAGACAGAGTTGCTGGTAAAGTGGTGTGTCTTTACAAGGCAAAGGCAAATTTCAAGTGATTTTTTCTCTATTCCTCAAGGAATGATTCATTCATTTCAAGGCCTGATCTAGAAGCTTCCCTGTAGCATTGTATTATTTACATCCAATCCACCAGTCACAGCTAAAAATATCCATGAGACATTAGAAAATGCAAAAAAATTTCCARTCAGAAAAGTAACTCCATGGTTACATGTTTTTATTCAACAAGTATGTTTTAAGAATATATTAACAATGGAATTATTCTTTTATTTTTACACACATAGCTAAGAGAGGACCACTGGCTCATGAACGTTTATGCTCAGTTATTATTATTTGGCATTGCTTTGATATCTGGGAAATGCATTTTAGTTGTTGCTGAATTGTCTCTGGAACACACAAAGAACCACCAGGAGATTCTCCTGTATAATCTCTCGAGTTTGGCTTTATTCCCTGGATGTATGTAAGTCATCTTGCATTATCAGGTGGGAGATGKCAGTATTCTGTCTCCTCTCTGTCTGATGCAGATTGTCTTGGATAARTTAAACCTGGTGTTGTGTGCATGGAACTGTTCAGAGTAAACCAGGGAGCAATGGGTTCTGCCCTACGTGCCCTAATAACCAGAGCAGGACACAAGAATATCCTCACATCCCTTGCTCTCAAATGTGGGTTCTGTGGCTCTAGTAGGAAAGGAGTCACAATCATTCATACAGGGCTCAACAGGTAAGTCTTCATCTCCTTTGAGAGTTAGGAAAGAATAATATAATCAATATTTTCCATTCTTGAAAAATCTCAATTCAGYGAAAAACAATTTTTTTGAAGCAAAAAACCATTTGACACTGATTTTTCAAGGAAGGTTATGGAGTTAGAATTTTTTATTTTTACATTTCAGAAATGAGAATTTCTAGGGATTCTTCTGTCTAAATCTGTTTTAACTGTGACAATGACTTGCACTTTTTGTAGTGCAGTAAGTTGGAAACAATTTCAGACTCTGAAATATTTAGAAGAAAAGGTTTTATCAGGCTGAAATATTTTTAAAGAGTTTTATTAAAAAAAAAAAAAAAAAGAAGTTGCTTTTGTGAGTTAGTCCAGTATCAAGTCAAGATACAACCACGGACATGAGCAAATAGATGAATTGTCACCCACCACACGTGCATTAGAAAGCGTTTTCTCTCTTCTACTTTTGTCCTTCAGAATAAAATTAAATGTGATGGGAAAAAAACAAAGGATCTTGTAAAACTATTTCTAGGTATTGACTATAACTAAATCTAAAACTTGACCATCACTTTGTTTTTGTTGAGGTTTCTTTTGGGGTTTTTTGATGTTTGTTTTTGTTGGTATTTTTTTTAAATTGAACAGTTTCTATAGCCAGACTGTTTCYGGAAACTTTCTTTTCTGAGTCAGGGTTCAAAAATAAAAGCCTACTTGAAGCAAATTCATCAAGCACCGCAAGAAGGAACATTTATAACAAGTGATACTATGGCAGTGAGCAAGGCTTAAACAAAGCTGAGTGGTGCTATTTCAGTACTGCAGAGTCTATCCATCCTCTTCTGCTATGAATAGCTATAATGGCAAAAAAATCATGATTAGATTTGTTTGTGCTTCGTGTGTGGTGTCTGTGTTTTGTACATCTGTCAGTGTCACTGGAAATAGCTAATTCATGTGCTCTCTGCCTGAAACCTCCTGTAACAAATGTAAGTGTACCGAAACAAATGTTATGGCTGTAATATAAATCCTGGTTGATGGTGTTTAGCAAGAGAAACACAGGGAGGGTGTTGCCAGCTGCAAGCCCAGCTTCTGATAAAGACTTCAGTGGCTGAATTTATTCATGTTCAAAGTAAAGAGATTTAACAGCAACCAGAATTAGCCACATGGAACCTATCTGTAGGTTGAGTCTGGGTGAAATATTAAGGAAGATGCATGCAGAGTCTAGTTTGAGCGGTATAGGATAGCAGGAGCTGGCATGGTAGCTATGCTGTCACCCCAGGCAGCAGTTCAGGGAACATAAAGAGTGAATGTTATCATCCACTCATCTTCCAGTTGCCCCACCAGGTGCCTCATCTCCTTTTTCTCCCTCTCTTCTCCCCTTTCCCCATGCTGACATCTCACAAAAGCTTTAATAGGGATTTATAAACGCTTGTCTTGTTAGAGGCACCACTGTGAGCCTAATGAAACCATTCCTTTACAGCATCAACTAATAAATCTGCATGGATTTAACAAGGAAGGTCTGGGAAAGGGAATGTTGTTATTTTTTTGTATACGCACGGTGAGGAGAACACTTCCTCAGCATGGAAAGCTAGGGAGGCTGATGTGGAAGGAGCCACAGCAATCAAATGGGCTCTGGCTTTTATTCAAGCTTGTAACTCACAATCCAGAAGGTGCACTGTAGGTTGGACCCATCCTTAGTACTAAGAAAGATGATCTTTTGTAGCCTTTGTTATGGATTAGAAAAGCCGAGCTGAGGATTCTGTTCTCGTCCCAGACACTTAAAATCAAAGCTGCTGATTTCTCACTAAAATCAGCCTGCACCAAGAGGGCTGCCAGGAATGTTTTTCCTTGCTTGCCTGAGTGCTGAGGCACCAAGCATCTGTCTCAAGTCGAGAATTCATATCCCAAGCCCCAAGTTGACTTCACTGGCCATAAAGAGGGAACACGTGTAGGGATAGCAGGGTGGACTGCAAAGGACTTTCCACCGGAGGAGCACTGCCTGTCCCAGTGCCTGCTGTGAGAAAGGTGAAGAGCACTGATGAGCCAAGTGCTTATCTTTTGTCTCACATTTTGCGGCCAAGTCTGACCACTCCATCCCCTTAAAGGCTTTCATTTCCCATGGATATTTGATAGCTATCCCTTGGCTGCAAAGAATAATGAAACTGTGGATTGTAGGAATATCTAGGGAATTTTTTACACTGGTTTCTACATAGCATGGGTAAATTTAATTTCACTTAGCTAAAAGTTAGATGCTTAGACTGCACTGTTATCCACAGCAAAGCACAGGCATCTCCAGAGGGCCATTTTCCCCATTTGTTTTAAGTATCTCTTGCTAGTGGAGTCAAACATTCTACTGATTATATATGATGGCACATACAAGACTTCCTTAGACTAGATCTCTGACTTTTAGGCCAATGGCTCCAACTCAATGTCATTGATATTTTTGTAAACGCTCCAGTAGAGATTGCAAAGCAGTTTCACACAGTTATCATCTCCCACCACACTCAGGGCAGTCCTGCGTTTTCAAGAGGATTTCTTCCTCATTTCCCAGAATGGCTAAAGGTCCCCTTAAGGTAACCAATAAAAGAGTACAGATACAGGACAGAGAAAGTGTGCGGATTGATTTAATGGGAAATAGAAATGCATTTAATTCATTTCATMTAGTGTTTTCAAGCTCCCCACAGGATTTTTTTGTTCATATTGCCTTTGGTGAAGGCTTAAAAATCTATTTAGCCACTGTCAAAAATCATGGACTAAAAAAGATACATACTTGTGGTTATGATTAATTCCTCCCATATAATCAACCATCTTCTCTTGTTTGCTGAGAGGAATAGCCCGTTGTACATTGACTGGAAAAGTACATTGTAATTTTTTGTAGTTGCTGCTTTGATTTGTGTTGATTTCTCTTCTCCAAGCCTGGCAAATATATTGTATATGAGTATGCATAACTTGACAGCCTTTGTCTGACTTGGAAACAAATGTCTGATTGTTGTTCCAACAGTTTGTGGGACAGAAATTCAAGTCACATAAATCAGTTTGTCTTCACAGACTGAAAAAAAAAAAACCCTTTAAACAATTCTGGTATATAGAATTAAAATATATGAAGTTATACATCTTGGACCTTGATCCTTTCCCTCTTTTTTTTGTCTTTTTTAAGAAAAGCAACACAATTCACACAGTTCAGCAGAGACAAAGTTACTTTTCTAAATCCCTGTTTACAAGGACTCACAGCAGCAGCAACTGACTTGTTCCAACCGGATCACTGGCTGCAGCAGATAAGATATATTAAAATTTTAATTGTATTTCATCATGAATACAGCTGTTTTGCATCAGTCACTATAGAAGCCCCATTTAACTATTCTCTGCTGGTTTCCGGACAAGAGAAGCCTCAAATTTAATTAGAAGTGTGAGATGCAGCCAAGAATTTGATAACTAATAGCAATTCTGATGGAGCTAAAGCCCCAAAAAGGAGAACAGTGAGAGATAAGATTGCTTTTAAATAGGGGTAGTAAATGCAATTTTGCTTTTGCTGCTGGGAAATGCAAAGGTAAATGCCACCTCCAACATACAATCCCAAGTTACTCTGCATGGTGGCAATATAATTTCAGTCATCTTGAGGCACTTTCTCTTCAAATTCCTTCCACATAATGAAATAAGATAGGTTTATTTGCATAGCTGATAAATTATGAGGGATCTAATCTCACTTGGTATGGTGACTCAGTGATCATGGCATTCAAATCTTAAATTTCTGACATGCAAAGAAATGAGCACAAGATAAATCTCAGCTATTTAGCAGGTGTTAAATTTAGGTAGAGGATAGCAAAGTACAAGACGAAGAGTTTATGGGAAACCAAGACTCAAAACTTAAGGAAAAACTGACTTTTTCATGAAAAATGAACTAAAAAATATATACAAATATCCTGGCAAACATCATCAAGATCAGTGCTGATAGCTAGCTGGAACAGTGATCTTAATCTTAGAGATAATTTTGCTTTGCACACAGGTGTACCTGAACTCTTTCTATTCCATCTAGCTTGGGAGTTGGTGGACACTGAGTCACACCACCAGCACACCAGCTGACATGGTACAAACCCTTTGGAGATTTTTAATGTGGAGTCAAAAATTAGGTCAAGCCTGCAGCCTGTGTTGTCATGACCACTGGTACCTTGGAAGCTGGATTTCAATTGTCTTGGAAAAGTGAAGGTCTAAACTGCTGTAAAATTAACATTTTCATAGTAGGCACAGGCCTCAACCTCCCCAAAATAAAACCTCCTTCCTGGAAATTAGATTTTTTTGATGACATGCAAATCCAGGGGAATATCAAGAATCTGGTCATCCTCCTTTTAAAAAGGCTTCATGTTGTTGTTGAAGTTAGCAGTGCTATCCCTGCTGCTGGAAGTAGGACCGAAACACAAAGATTGCCTGAGATTCACTTTGTGATCTCTAAATAAACACTAACACCATTGACACTAGGGAACCCATCTGCTTCTTTATTTCTTTACCACTACAAAATCTACGATATGTGATTGCAACAGATGTTTCATGTCTGCAAACGATGATATGCAGCATTATTAAACCAAGAGGGTCATTAAACTGAGTTGTAGGCTTTTTTTCAGCCTGTGACTGCAAGATCATCAACACATAACCTTAGGGTTGTGGAAAACCCTCTCATTCCTCTCCTGGCTCGGTGTGTAACTTATGCAGCAAACACTCGGCAAATATCATGAACAGCTCCATTAAAGCCTGACAATGCAGCAGTGCCTGTAGGCACTGTACCACTGCCAGAGCTAACGTGTCTTAATGACTTCTTTGCCAGAAGCACTTCTGCCTTTAGCTGCAGCCTGAAGTAGTCAAACAACAGTTGCCTACCTAAACAAGAGCATGAATTCTTGATTGTTTTAGGTGATAATATGGGATTGGTCTATCCCATGACATCAGAGAAATAAACAGGAATCTCCATTTGAGCAAGGTGTCTTTGCTTTCTATTATTGTTGTTGTTCTTATTTCTAGATTCTTTTTCTCTTTATCTTTAATCAAAACCTCAGCACAAAGGGTTTTTCACATGTCGCTGCCTTCATTGCAATTCTATTCACACAGTATTCTTTCCTACTGGAACTGCTGCAAACACATTATAGTAACATAGATTTCCACAAATACTTGTATTTTTTGGCTCCCTTTGAATTGAAAGATGTCTATTTTCCATTTTCAAATATCATGTAAGAAGCTTTCGCTTTGTCTCTGAAGAATGACTGACAGAGTAACATGAGCCCCAGAGTGAAGAAGTTTTTATTGAAGGATAATATTTCTTTATTGAAAACTTAACCAAAAAAAAAAAAAAAGAATAGCTCCAGTCTTTCAGAGACCCATTTAAATTCTTCAATTAAAATGTATCCCCTTATTTAGCAGGATCCTTGGGATTCTTTCCCATAAATTTTCATTGTGAATTTTCATAAATGCAGCGATATTAAGGGCAGAGTTCTTGGGAAGTCTAAGGAGAATTGAAAAATAATATTTAAGGACACTATATTCGGTCCAAGCAAGTGGTGTTAAATTCACGTGGAAAACATGAACACTCTATGGGTTAATCACAGGTCACAGTCAAATATTGGAATAAAACATTTACTTGTAAGTTTATTAGTATTTATGTGTGCATGTATGTACCTGACCTGGCAGTCTTGTTCGAAAGAACAGAGAATAAATAATTGTTCTTTTGTCCTCACCTGCTCAAAACTATTCCTTTTCATCTTTTGCTGGAAAACAAACAATGTTTTTGGTTCTGTCTTGCAACAGTACCTGAGTTTACAAACCTCTTAAGAAAACCATTGATTTTTGCAAAACAGTCATGGTTTGAAAGTACATGAGGTTGCACAGACTTTCCCAGGGATAGATAGCAATATAGAAATGCCTAATCATTTTAACCTTGAATATGTGAACTGCACCTTGAACTTCAGTCTGGATTTAGTTTATTATTATTGTTTTTTTGGGTTTTGTTTTTTTTTTTTTTACTTTTTTATTTTTTGAGGGCCAGAAAACAACAGTTATAAACACTGGGAGCTTCTGGAGAAAGATGAGACAGGAAAGTTATTCCTGCACATATCAGATGTGCAGTGAGAACATGTACAAGCAGCTGCAAGACTCTTATGCACATTACCAAATATCCAAACAATTCACTCTAGGTGGCAGTCTCTTTTGTCAAAATGGCCAGAGCAAGCAAGGACTGAATCTAGCAGATCTTCCTTGCTCTATAGTAGCTCATCCTTCAGATGAGAGGGAAAGATAGATCACTGGGAAAATGTGGCAAAAGCACTACTCACATCTCAATTTTCTTGTTCTGAAGTGAGTCCCACCTGATTACGAAAAATGGTTTCTAAGAGCATGTCTCAAAGCTGTTTATCAAAAATGGCCTGTATCCTAAAGGGAAATGAAGACATTGGAGCAAAAAAAAGGATGCTGAGATGGAAAGAGCAAAGAGATCTCCAAAATCTCCACCTGGAATAATTTCTTCTAGATTACACTGTCCCCACAAAGGACACCAAGTAGATGCATCTTTCATTGTGATTGACAGAAATCAGATAAGCAGTGCTATTGTTTCACTGCAAAATATTTCTGAATAGTTATTTCTACTCGTCCATCTGCCCTTCTTTGTTATGCAGAGAAGCAAATGTCTCTTGCAGGTTTATTTCAGGATGACTCCTTGGTCTCTACCATCTCTCTTGATATCTCCTCCCACTTCTATCAGGTCTCTTTGGAAGGGTCCTGTCCCTATTGTGGATGTGACACTTTCAACTGGCCTAAACACCTGTATGATTTCCTCATCCTGATGCAAGTATTTCTCCGTATTAGTGTGTGTTGTAGTCATATGGTCACTTTTCAAGGAAAAATAAATAAAGCAGTAACAATGGTGGCCAATGCCTAATCAATATATGATGTTGGTGCTCTAATGGAAACATTTTACCTACCAGTATGTTATTCTGGACTAGTACACCTGCTGCTTGTGTCTCCACCTTCCTCCATAAAGAAAAATACTAATATTACTGACCACGAAAGCACAGCCGAGGCACTGCCTGTGGTACATTCAAAAAACACGTGGCTTTCAAGTTACATGGGTTCAAAAGACTGTTCTATGAGGATGGATTTATAAAGAAAAGTTTCTCCCAGTCTGGGAAATTTGGCCAGCATGTGGGCAGTAAGCCCCTGACTTCAAAGACTCAGTTTCATCTCTACCTGATCTCAGTAAAAGGAAAGTCAAATACATCTTACTGAGAATTTTTTAGATTCAAGGTAGATGCACTTTTCAAATATTCCAGCTAGTAAATATCACCATTATGTGAACCACTGAGTGTTACTATAGCTGACCAGCTTGGAAGCATTTCTATTTATCTGGCCTTTTAAAAAGATGCTGTAAGGCTGGCTGATGAAAAACTTTGAATCAAAGTGTATTTAGATGCAAAATCAGGGGCAGCATTTCTCCAAAGCCTCTTGGAAAAACTGAAATAAAATGTTTTCATTTTCTTTACAATTGTCATGTTGTGATTTGCTTTTGAATGAAGGGGTTTTTTCTTATTTTTTTTATTGTTATTTCTCTTTTTGAAGTTGCTGCCTTTCTGAAAAGAGATTGTGTTTAAGATCAATAGCATTGGACTAAATGAGCCCCTCTGCTTTGATACTGAAGTTAATCGTCTCTTGCTTGGCCTTTGAAACCTTTCAGTTGTCTTCTTTGTGGCATTATAATGACAGAGTCCTTAATATGAAACTTCTAATCTCTTAGAAAGTGGATTTCATAGGTTTTGTGTGACTAACTGGCAAGTTTGTTTGTATATTGCACAAAACGTAGCTATCACCTGTTCTTCCTCTACATACTCTGCCTGCAGAAAACAGTTCCATTTCAGTTTCCACACATCTGTACAAACACTGCAAATTCACCAGGACAAAGGTTCACAGGCAGTGTGTCTTTCTTGTAATTCCAAGAGCTTCCTTGTACTGTTCAGGTGCTGTAGCTCGCCAAGTAGTGCCACAACCCCATAACCAAGCCTGTCACTCCTCTAACCCAGAGTGCAGAAAAGGATAGCACCGCAATATCGCTGTAATTTTTAAACAGAAAGATCATTATATCCTGGACACTTCACACTGGGCACCATTTCTTCTGTAAGAACTCTCAGTCAGATTTGTCCAATATCATGCTGGGAGTCTACAGCAGAGTCTGCACAGCCCCTGAGACCTGACTTGTGTTCTCTCCATCTTAGCATCTCTTGTGTCTTTCCACAAGGGTTTCTCATCAAGAGCTCAAAAAATGCTGCTGTATTCACCAGGGTGACTGCTTTTCACTTCTTTCATTAGTTTCCTGTCCCTAGACAAAAGAATTGGCTGGTCTTAGGATTCCCTAGGGTCTTCTCCAAAGTGTTTGCTGATATCAGGATTTTTTCCTGGGCTGACAGCGTAAAGAACTTAATTTTGCCGTGCTACATAGAGCTTCCCTCTGCAGAGATGTCTCTGGAGTTGCACGTTGGAAGCAGCAGCCTCTGGAGGGGATTCTTAACGTCCCATGCCCGGCATGGGAGAACATTTGGGGCCAGTTTTCAGGTGGTGGAGTTGTACCAAATCTGATTTGTACCTTGTAAACATGATTTGCAATCCATGTCTTGTTTTTCAGTAGAAAAAGTAAATAAGACTGGGCTGACTTTTTTTAAGAGATACCAACAGAGTGAAAACATGGCCATTCGGGGACTGTGAAAGTTGCTTCTTTATCAGCTTTTCTTTTGCTCTCCAGTCTCTGTCCTGACAAAGGTTTTGCTCTTTGCCAGCCCCGGCAAAAAACAGTACAGAAAGGTGTCTGAAGAGAAATTGATTCTGCAGGCAAGAGATAAATTTTGGTGCCTGGGATTTATTCAAACATTAAAGTCATATATTCCTTGCAATCTAAATTTGGAAGAGAAATCACTGAGCCGATGAAAGGTCAGACCTGTGCTTTCCATGTCTAATTTTGGAGAGGAAAGTCCTACCTTTTGTGGGTGAGAGCACAGCGTGGTGTTTCATTAGAGACCTCTGAAATTTCACCTTGTCTCCTTGTCACCACCAGTCGGGTGTGAACACAGCAGTTGCAGGTGAGTTTAAACCCCCTTTCCAAAAGGATGTGGGCTTCCAATCAAGCTTAAAAATGACCTGAGAAATCTAATTATCCAGTCTAAATTGTGAATGCCCAAGGCCGACAAGTGGACTGTAGTGACTGTCCATTCTCTCTTTTATCTCAAATATAACTGGATCACTTTGGAACCCATGTAGGTTTGAACCTTGAGTCTTCCAAGACTGCAAGATCAAAACACGGTGATATTGCTTCATCTAAAGGCCTGGAAGCTTCACTTGACTCCTAACCTTCTTATGGAAGGTACTTATGGAGGTACAGGCTTTTCTAGCACGAGTTTGGCAAAGATTTTTCAGAAATGACATCACTACCTATTTGTTTATCAATTTRGCAAGCAGCCATGAAAATATTTTATTGTATATGGACATGTATATATTTGTGTAATTACCTGTTATGAGAGAATTACTTCATTTATAATAGAAATGCTTAGCTATGTAATGATGCAGTCAGGCATCCTGAAGTAGCATCACACCAGAAGTCAGAGTTTTATTCAACTGAAACAGAAAAGAGATGGTTTTGCATCTAGTTATCTGATGGGGTTCGTCCAATGCAACTGAAGGTTCATAAATGAGGAGAGGAGTTTTTGAAGCAAAAAGAGAAACAAAATTGTAATAGTTTCTAACCTGGCACACCATATAAATCAGCTGCTAGGAGCTAATCCCTGAGAAAATCTGAGCTATCTTTGACAAACACCATTTAATTCTGTAAAGGGTCATTCCTGTGACACACTACTGCAGGATTTGGTTTTGCCTCCAAAATTTTATGTCAGAATTCTTCTCTAATTGAGCTGTCACTCCAAAGTGGTGCTGTGCTATTGATCTGACATCAGAAAGTCACTGACAGCGGTGACCGTGTGTCGGGCGACTTTGCCTGATGTGAGAAGCAGTTGATGTGTCCGGAATGAGGGGCAGCTGAAATGCCACGAGCTCCTTTGTCTGCCATGACTGGCAGGTGCTGCTTTGTGACTTTGGTGTCCAGGGGAAGCAGAAGGCTGAAGAGATTTGGGTCTCTTTCTTGCTTCATTTTCGAACACTGCTGTGTTAAAATAGTCACACATCTTCCCTGAGCTTCCACTGTCAAGTCAGGTTGACACTGTCAAATTTTTGGACAATTTCTCTTTGTTTAATCGCATAACATTTTGTCCCAAGGAACACTGAACATCTTGTCAAGCAAAGTTGCCCCAATGAGGGCAGCAAAGAGCTCTGTTGTGTCCCTCTCACTCTCTTCTTCGTTTGGGGAAGTCAGGGCTGCTCCTTAACTACAGGTGTGATGCCACCTCAACGAATACTTCAGAGTTCATTTTCATTATTTTAGGTAGTTGAACTCTTTTCACTTCTTGAGGATCGATACAGAAGAATTAAATCAGTTAATTAAGCCATTTTTTTATCTTAGGAAGGTCTTTTTAATGCTGGGATTTATTTTAGACTTTCAGATGAATACTACCTTCCTCTTGAAATACGTATGGAATTCCTTGATCAAGGATTCACTTGGGAAGCCTTTTTTCTGACTGCTATTATCCATTGCTTACACACTGTTATTCTGTGTCTTTTGCAATGAACACATTATTGCTGTTGCTGTTTTCTTTGGTTTTTTAATGAGATTCTTTTTATGAAAAAAAAAATATAGCTTACTATTTCCAGCAACATGTATTTCCTACTTTCCATTGTATTTTCTGGGGTTTTCCCTTAGTTAAAAGGGAATAATTCTAGATGATCTGAATCCTTCTGATTTGTGCTATTTCTTGAGAACAGGCTTACTTCACCTTTTTTAACAACACAAAAAACTAATCAAACAGAACAAAGCTGTAACAGATGCTGGTAATGTCATAGTAAAAGACATAAGTCTCTTCCTTTCCAAGTTGTRTTTTGTCCTGTTGCTCTGTATTTCACGTGAGTCATAAAATCAGTGTTGAAAAGAATGTTAATAGGCACAGGCTCTTCCTTGCAGGATGGCAGAGTCATCTGGACAGTAAATGGAGTGAATTTGGTTAGTGTCTCTGAGAATTAGCCTAACCAACATCAGCCTTATTGCAGATATTGAATAAGTGTACACTGAATGTTGGAATAGGGTGCTATGACTGTACCATGTGTTGTCAGCCAACATATCCTAACCTTCAGGAATCTTTCCAGGCTCACTCCCTACACAGCCAGGCCTGGCAATGCTGAATTCATCATGCAATTGTGCTGCTATGCTCACTGAGGCATCAAGAACATAAGGTATCACTGAATAGAGGGAGCAGCAGGCACCTCTTGTGCTCTCCTTTACCAGGCTCCTGGTGAGAATCTTCAACATGTAAAACATCTCGCAAAAGTACAGAGGTATAAATGAAATTATGTCTACATTGCAATTAGCATCAATGTGTTCTCTCTTTGCTAACTAACTGTCCAAGAAATTGATTTCATTGCTTTCAAAACTTTCAACAAACTCAGATGACCTGTCAAAGAGATGTATGAGCCATTAAAATCCACAATTACATTACTTCAAGCCATAATTAAAACTTCAGTCTCAGGCTCTTCAGACTGAAGTAAGACTCCAGTCTTCACCCATTGATTTTTAAGGGAAGAATGTTTAACTGATGACGTAAAGCCCAATGAATCACCAGACTTCAAGCAGAAAAAAAAAAAAATTAGCTCCTCCCAAACAATCTCATATAATGAGTTTTACTGCTAAAACAAGGGAGGAGGGGGTAAAAGGGGAGGAAAGGCTAAATGATTCTAAATTTGTATTGTGTTTTTACAGCCATTTAAGATTGAAGTCAAGTATCATTTGACATTTAATTGATATTTCCAGTGTTTAAAACTGACAAGCACTACATTAAATCTTACCACGTAAATCTGATATGACAGTATAAACCATCTTGCACTTTGCTTAGGAAATGTTGCAACAACACAACGCAAGTAGAAATGCCATGTAAAAATTGTCCCTTCCATCCACTAATCCTTCCAAGCTTTCTAAAACTTTTTAAAGTTACCTGAACAAGCTTTGATACTTTATCTTTCCAATTTCACCTGTATGAGAGGGATTTTATTCAAAAAAACAGCAATGAAGGCAGCCAAAGCTTGTTGCTTGCTTGGTTTTTCTTTTCAGTAGTTGCTGTATTTGTCCTGGTGACACTGAAACTGCAACTCTCCCCCTCTGCTCCATGTGCTTGGTGGCTTTTCCCTGAGATACCTGAAAAGGTGTCACCTTTATTTGAGCACTAGTTGTATCTTCCCATATCTTTATTACATGCTGACTCTCCTCAACAAGAGCAGCAGCAAGGGAGTAGCATAGCAATGATGGTGTGTTTGCCATTCTTTGTATTATGCTTCCCTGCAATATGCACAATTCTTCATGTCTTTTTCTTTTTTCTGAAGGAGAATGTTTCTGCCGCCCCTTACTACAGAGAAACCAAGTTTCCAACAGCTTAAAAGTACAGATCTTTGTTAACAATATAATTAACCATGACAATTAATATGTCTCCTTCAGAAAAAAATACCAGTTGAAGGTATAAACTCGCTAGGAGTCTAAACACACAGGAGATCTAAAGGTGAAGTACAATACAGAAATGAACAGGTTAAAGGACTAAATCTGTTAAAAGAATAGATCTCGGTGATATCACACCAAGTGGTATTTCATTAAATGCCTTTGAAAAAAAAGACCTTTCAAAAGATATAGAGAAATAAATGTGACAAGGGCATTGATGTGCCTGGGGAAAGACTGATTTTTGTTATTGTTTATCTAAAAAGAAGCACTGTATGAATATCTGGAATAAACCTCTAGAGAGCAGGGTTCACAAACAGAGATCAGGAGAATGTATGAGGTTCAGCAAAGGCCACCTATGTCCTTAAGCCACTATTTATCTGCGTTATAAGGCTCTTAAGAAAATGACATTTCTGTACACCGATGCAATCTGTTTAACAGGCTTCTACTGCATTGCAAAATCTTCTGCTGTCCATTGGATTTGCTGTAGGGCTTCTGATTAATAGACCAATAGATCACTTTGCCCACCATTTTCTAGTCTAAGGTGTTCATTGTTGATGTGGCTGGAAAGACAGCAAACTTTTAATCCTGGTCTTAAAGCACTGGGATGAGATCATGAAGGTTTGAAAGATATTTGGGCATCTGAAAGTCAGTTTTCTTAGGGCTCCTTCCATTTGCTGTTTCCTGCTCATCCTACTTTCATCAGCCTGTGGGCTCTCTGCCTGCAGGCAACATAGAAGTGTCTGAGGAATATTTGCTGCCACCCGCTCTGAGACTCACTGTACTATTCACTGCTGTGCTGTGGATTCTATACCGGGGCAGGGTTCAAGAAGGGCAGGAAACTGGATCTAGTTTAATTCAAATGGGATAGCCAAGACCCAGCATACAAGATAGGGAAATGCACTCCACAGCTGGCAGGAAACGCGGAGTAGCAGGATGAGTGAAATGTGGAGTCCATCCCACTCAAGATGTTCGACTATGTAAACCCAGCAAAGGACAAGATACTTCTTTCTCATGCCTTAAGGTTCAATGACTAAGCCATGAAATTTCAACTTTCGGGGGGGAATGGGAATCCAGGGATTCTAGAACTTCAGCCACTGCACTTTTTCACACCCAAAAGAGCTGCATTTCACGGGGAATGAGGAGCTATAAGTAGTGTCATTTCAATAGTGGCTGTAAGAATTTGATTTTCAGTCAGCCCTACCTTAAAGCACTTAAGGATCTTTTGCTATGAAAATTACAATGAAAGATGAAATTTAAATTCTACAGAAAGTAGCTTCTCCTGTCCAACCATGCATGAAAATAACAGTGATTCTTTTGGTTTTGGTTTTGGGGTTTTTTTGTTAATCTCTAGTAAATGCCTGGAGAGAAAATTCAGGTCTATGACAGGACGTCTGAAAGTATAAAGAAGATGCAAATCAAAATGCAAATATCAGTCACAATTGTAAAATAGCCTGCTTAAATGAGCACCATGATATATACAGTATAGATAAATATCCATTCCTCATTTTATTCCACTTTTAACATCAATACTTTCTCTAGAAATGGTGATAGAGGTAGCTGAGTAGGAAAACTAAAGTTTATCCAGTTCTGAGCTCTCTCACCTCTGCTTATTCCTCCTTTTGGAAAGAATTACATAAAAATGGCATGTTACTCTTCAATTCACAATCAGGCATAGAAATATTCAAATCAGCTTTGTTGGGCCAGATTTGTCTGACCACGGAAGCTGAAAGAATATGGTACACAGACTGAGAAATTAATTTAGAGATTTTTTCATTGTTAATAATAAAGTTACACAGAAAGGGCAGATTCAGGGAGGGCATGAAGCAGCTCTCCCTTAGCCATTAAAAAGATGGGATTCAGAAACTGTAATACTTTTCATTACATGATTGTTGTCTATCTGACTTACATTCAACAAATCAAGGCAAATGCTACTGAGGCATACATAATGCTTTCAGCAACAGATGCTGACAAGTGCATTAATAAATCATGATCATTATTAGAATTCTTAAACTGTTATTTTGCTGCCAGACATGCTGTTTATTACCATTTCTTATTTATTTATGCAGATTGTACCAATCTTTGCATAAGATATTAATTATTCAAATGGCTGTAGCAGAGTAGTGTACAAARGCCACGATCAACACAATTGGGGTCTGGAACCAACAGTTGATACTTTGACATGGAAAATGAGAGTCAGGACTCTGGAGACTAAGAGTTAATTGTGAAATGTTGAGTGTTGTCATTGACAGTCAAGCTCAAACAGACCAGGATGGCATGTTTCTTCTCATTTCACCTTTTCCTGGATCCTAGCCAATGAAGAAACTGGACAAGCTGAGATCATCATCTCATAAATGGCAATATCCCCTGAAATTTAGGAACAGCTTTGGCTTTATGTGGCTTAACCTCGAAGTGCTGCAGGTAGGTAGTACTCCAAATTGCACATCTAATACCTATGGAAAAAGAAGAGACAAGATGCTAACCATCACTCTGTTTACCAACAGAAAAGATTGAAAGAAGAAATCTTCTGAGCTGGCTCACCTGTGAGATCAGATCTCTTCTGGCCACAATAGTAATGAATTTAATTCCAGCGTCCACCATGTAGATTCCTAAGAGTTGTCTCAGAGAATGTCCACAATCGCTGGAACCTCCTATTCTGTATCAATGACCTGAGCGATAAAATCAGCTGCCTCTTCCAACTCCCATGCCCCAGAGTAAGCAGACCAGCAACACAGTGCTTTCTCTTTCTTCTAGTACCAAAAACAAGACATAATTCAAGTGCCCCGGTTAGTGTCAGCTGCTCTGAAAGGATACCAAGGGAATACGTTTGATCCCGTGAGTACCTTCCATGTTCTGCTGAAGTCATGCTTAAAACAACTGAAGCTCAGACACTGATTTCAGCTGACTCAGTTGTATTTAAAGGCCTTTGCTGATCAGGGCTCTGGGGACTCCAGAAAAAAAACACAAACAACACAAGAGAGAAGAAAGTTCATTCCTTGTAATTGCTATATATGGACAGCAATGCTCTTTTACTTCTAATAACCATTTAAAAACTTACATAAATACTGATTTATTTGTCAAAGCTCTAAGCAGTCCATTGATCCAGTAAATATACAGCTAAGGATTGCTTAGCACAACAGACTTGGTGGCTGTTACGCTCTATCAGACTAATGCATGTTTAGCCCAAAGTTGAAGCATGCATTATTTACTGGGTTGGCATTAGCAGCTCGATGAAGCTGCTCTGGGAGCTGTTCCGAGCCAGAGCGCAATCCAGAGTGGCACATGAAGCCCTGACATTGTGCCTCGTGGCAGCTGGGCAGCCTCAGCTCAAGGCTGGGCTCAGGGATGAGTGGGGGGGTATGGGCAGGAAGCAGGGGAACATTTTCCTGCGAGAGCTCGCAAGCCAGTTTGCTGCACAGCATTCTCCCTTCCCTCTGGAAGATTACATGGAGTTCCCACATGGCTGGAAAGGTTAATAGCTTGTCATGGAGTAAAAAAGTCACTTCTAAAATCCAACCTGTGTTTGTTTTGCAATTGATGTAGGAGCCAGCTTTCCACAAAGGCCCTACTCAAAGGAAAAAGGTGGCTGTCAGGCAGTTAGATATGAATAGGACTGCTTTTGATAGTGTCTCCTGAATTAGGGTTTAGCAGGTGACCAAAGAAACCAACAGAGCATCTGTATAAGAGAAAGAAATTCCAAGACAAGAAATATTTGGTTCTGTAGCTAATGTGATGGGTTATCTGCTCCACAAATCCACTGTTTTTCCCTTCGTGATCCCCGCTTCATAATTTTCCATTTCAGCCATTCCTGAGTATGAGATTCCCCTTTCTTTCTTCCCTCTCTCTGTGTCTGCTGTGATACAAGACAGTCAGGACAAGGATATGTAGCGTGTTATCATCAACTGAGATTCACCTGCAGGCAGTGCACTTTTCCTAGTGAATCCAGCAGTGGCCCTTCTGCACCAGTCACGTACGCCAGGGACAAATGGAACTTCAGTGCAAAGGAAAGGTCCTGGTTCTGAGCCATTATTGTTAATCAGACTCATAGCCCATGGCTTTCCGTAGCATAACCTCCAGAGTAAGCCACTCTGCAGGGCTTTCTGGTTTTCTTGTTACTACACATAAAGATATCCTTTAATGATAGTGCAGTTACTTCCACGTGGTTCTGATTGCACTGAAAGCCTGATGATATCCATCTTTTCCCTTTTCTCCCGTGAGCAGTGCACTGCTAGCAGCATCCAGCTCCATGACACACAGACTTAGGGACTTCTCTCTCCCAGCTTCTGTGAAGCATTAACCAATTCAGGGAGAAGTACAGGAAAGTCTTCTGAGGATCATACATCTGTCTGCTATAATAAGTAGACCAGCACGTACACTGCCAAGCTCAGACAAGGATAAATCCCAAGTCAAACCCTTGCCAGACAGTTCGTGATATTAGCTCAGTTGTCAGAAGGTTTTAAAAAGTCACATTGTGATCTTTTGACTTGTTTTCTGTTGCTGTTCATGGGAAGACAAAGGAGTGGAAAGGAAGATTAGAATTTTTCAGTTGCTCCTGAAATGTTGGAATCTAGAGATAGTGTGTGTGAATGAATATCTAAGAGTATGGCAAAATCAGACATCTTCAGGCTCCTGAGATTGCAGGGATAAAAAATGCTTGCAAATAATGTCTTACATTGCAAATGTGGAGGTACTATTCAATATTGCCTCATCGTGCAAAAGACGAAGATAAAATAAACATTGTAAGCAAGAAGTACTATTTTTACCTCTTTAAGAAAAGATCAAAAAGATTTAACAGCTAAAAAAGAAAGTCTTGCCCTTTAAACCTTCTGCAGAAGGTGTTTAGGTGTTGCTGGTTACTTAAAAGGAGTCAGTACAAGTCTGTGTTTTACTTAAAGTCTACTATGTCATCTCGGACAAATCTCCAGATGTATTCTGAGCTGTACGGTGGCACCTTAAACACTAAAATAAACTMTGTCTTATTTCAACTCTACACACTGTGGAGAAAAAAGAAGTAGTAGTCAGATGGATCTAGTAGGGCTGTGTAAGCTTGCAATCATCATTTTCCTCATCAGCAGTATGTACAGGGAACCACATTCCATGTTATGCACTATATGATATGATTTTGAGTAAGGGAAAATGTGAGTTGTCCACAGACTGCATGAATTTCCCTACACTAGAGTAATTTCCAGCGCTGCAGGAGTTGGTCTGAGCATGACCCTTCTCCTCTCTCGTTGCATCTGTCCTCTGTCCTTGCAGCAATGCTCAGTTTCTTGGCAATTGAAATAATAGTAAATGTAAGAGCTGTGGATGGTCTCTGCATATATTTTAACCTGCTTTAACTACCTTCGGAGCAAGGTGCTTACCTGGCACTGTGCATGGTTCGTTGTGGCAAAGGAAGTCTCTGTCTCCTCAGGGGAGAAATTATCAGAGGGGCTGGTCCTGTGGCTGACACTACCGTGCCCAACTCACTGGTGTCAGCCGGGGCACAGTGTGACACACACAGTGTCAGATACAGTCCCCCCAGGAGACAGAAGGACGGTCCTGACTCTGGAGTGTAGCCCTGAGGCATAAACTGCCTCCATGGAGGGTCTTTACCATAGATTTTTACTGTCTGGCATGGAAAGCGCCAAATACCAAAAATTTAGTGGAGAGGTTTTTGACTGAAGAAGTAAGAGGACTTCTCATCTTTGCTTCTGTTCTTTCTCTTAAACCCCATGGTGCATCTTAAACTTTCATTTAATTTAGATAAGCAGATAATCAGTGCACAAATTTGTTCACAAACCGGGTGATGTGACTGGCTGAGCTTGGTCTGCCCTACAGAATGGCTGAGAGTGAAGGGGAGTCAGGAGGCTAGGCTTGGAGGACAGAGATTCTCTGGTTTATGTTTTATCAATTTCTACTCATACTGATGAATATTTAATTCCAGCTAAGTTCTTTCTTGCAAATTGCCTTCTTCTGTTATGATATTTACAGCTTTTTAAAAGACTTCTGAAAGGATACAAGCTATATTGATTAACTAGCTTCTCTCCTAATGTGTCTTTATCCAAACATTTTTCTCTTTTTTTTTTTTAACCACAAATGAATTATGAATAGATGAATTGTGATTTTCAGCTAGTTAAACGGGAATGCTCTGAGACCTGCACTCTGTTAGACTCCTGACCCATTTTGGATAGATAGGCTCTCTGTGAGTAGGTTATTACTCACAGGCTGAATTCCTGCAAACCCTGCCACAGACCCAGGCCATCCAGACAGATGTGTCCTGCAGATCCACAAATCACACAGAAAGGATGGACCCTGCAGAGGGGGGGAAAACAAATAATGTAAATAAGGAGACAGTTTCACATCATTGCTGTGATCGGCAAATATGTACTGTAGGTGGACTGTGAATGTCCATCACTAAATGCATGCCAAAGACAGAACTTTTTTTGTGCATCTGCTGAGTTCTTCCATGGAAATTACTTAGATTTCAGCAACGAGGTTGCACACATGAGGTGGAAGAAGTAGATTGAGTCTCCTTTCACCTCCAGTGCTTAGACTCCTTAATAAAAATGAGACYCTACCCCTGAAAATATTTATTCACTCATATTGTTTCTTCCCTATTCTGCCCACATACTATGAAAAAAGCAAAGTATTTCCAGTATCCACTGAAATTTCAAGTGTGATAAGAAATGAGATTTCTGTAAGGCGATACTTTCCCTCTGATTATGTAGTATATTAGCTTGTGTACCCAGCTGAGAAAAAGTATTAAGCCTGGTATACAAAGAAAACAAATAGGAGGGTGATGCTTAGCCTTAGGGCTGGAGGAGTTCTTAATTTCTTCCATTTCTTCAGCTCTTATTTATACCAAAGTCAGTTATGTTGCACAGTCATGGTTGGCTTGGGAGCCCTGAAAGTGGGGCGAAGGGCAGCAGGAAGAAATGAACTTTTCAATTGATGGACGAAGAAGTGTTTTCATGTACATAGCATATCAAAAAAAAAGCACTGTATTGAAAGAAATAGTGGTTCCTTCTCACCTTCTGGTGGCAGGTATCAAATTTGGAGGTAATGAGTATTTTTCTAGTGCCTGCTATTAAATGAAATGGGGTTGGAGGAGGAATTAATTTCCCTGTAAAACAGAAACTTCTATCAAATCAATTATAAGATTTTATTTCTCAAAATAAGAGGAAGAAAAAAAGCAGTTTTGTTTCAATGTTGAACTAGTTTCATATTTAGCTGCTGAAAAAAGGGAGAGAAACTGGGGCAGAGGGGCACAGAGAGAGAAATTTATTTCAGGTGAATTTTTTGATGGAGGCAATCCTACAGGAAAATTACAGTTTTCAAAAGATATGCAATGGAGAAAGGAATTCCCTTTCCCTCCTCCCAGCTATGTGGAAAGGCAGAATACAGTGAAGCCAAGATCCTTCCTGTTCTTAAGCATTGCAGCTGCTCTGCTACCCAAATAGGTGAGAGATTTTCATTATATGCTTTTGGCAACACCCCTATGGACTTCCCCTATTAGGGAATAGGGGATTTTAGCTAGAAGCCCAGTCATTTTCAATCAGAAGGAAAATGCTTCCTTTTTTTCAGGTTTAAATACTCACTACTTCATTGCCACTATCACTCTTTCCAAGACTATGCCAGACTTTCATTTGTGCTGCTTTCTCTACGTCATCTCTCTCCAAAAGAAATTTTTAAAAGTCAATGGTGGAGATCAACACTCTGGCACCCTTTTAGAAGGGGACACATCCCATCCAGAACTGGGCCCAGTCCTCACAGCAGGACAGCCCAAACACTGGATGGACACCCAAAGCCTGCAGAGGTGGAGCTGGGCACGAGAGCCTGCCGTGCCCTGAGGGAGGTTTGCCGCAGGGCTGCACAGGATGCTGCTGAAGCAGGGAGCAAACCAGTTTGGTGGAGACCAACTCCCTCAGGAAGCTCATCTCCTGCTGCAGCTGCTGCTGACCAGCTCTTTGGAGAAGGCTATGCTACTTTACTTTCCAGATGCAGCTGGGCCAGCTTTTTTTTACAGTCTGACACATTTTTTGACAGAAGATGAGACATTTTACAAGTTGGTTTACAAGACTTTTATTCTGAATTGAGCTTTGTCCTAACTGGTCATCGTTTCCCTAAAACATAGCCCAGCTTTTCTTTGTGCTTCAACTCTCATGTTTCCCTTTGCCCACCTGGCGCCAGTGCCCTGGGGACAGAGATGCTTCTTACTCCATGAGATGGCTGTGGGATGCACAGCAGATCCAGATGCCCTGGAGCAGATCCCGATGCTATTGTAGCACAAACAGCAGCAACAGCGCTCAGAGAAAGCCATACTGTGTTTATGCAAACTGTGTTTATGTTTATACAGTCCATCCTACTGAGATGCTCTTTTGCTCCAGACCGTCGTGTCATTTTGGAGGGATATATCAACATTCTCACTGACACAGCTCTCACTTGTCAGAGCAGTAAACAGCAGGTAGTTCTCATTGCTTTGCAAGGTGATGGGTTGTATAGTGGCAGAATCTCTGTATCCTACCTCTGAGCACTCCTAGGATAACCAGTTTACAGCTCTTTGAGAGAACCAACTCTCACTCTGTAGCAAGTGAAGTGTTTTAGAAAAAGCGCCATGTACCATCTTGTGCCAGAATAGATTTCTCTTTCAGTCAAGTAAAACTTAGTTGTAGACTTTGCCTCTTCCTTTATTTTGATTTCGTGTTGCTATGTCTAGACATATTTTTCGGCGGTTAAAAGGGATTCGCAATCATTCTGTGGAACACCTGAGGCAGGACCATGGATCACTATTGATCTACTGACTACTGGAAAAGAAATGTGGCTTGAAAACCTCCCGCCAGCATCCATCAGTTAATGCAATGGGGAAGACCCAGTCTTTCAATTCCCTGAAGTCAGCATGGTTGAGGCTTCTAGCATAATAAGGACATGAAACAGTATTGGTTATGAGCTTGGTTTCAGAAATAAGAATACTTCACTGAAGTAGCAACCACAGTTGTTTTAGACTATAATTTCCCCACATGCCAAAGAGAGGCAATGTTTCTGGATAGGTCACTGCACTACAATTAAGAAGTCTTCAGTAGTATTTTGTCTGTGGCACTGTTTTCCAGGACAAGATATTGTGTTTATCTCTGCCTCAGTCTCCTTGCCCATGAAATAACATAATCCCAAGCATACCGAAGAAAGTGCTGTGAAACAGCTGAATATATCGTTAATAGTAACAAAAGAAGCACTGCTGGTTTTAACGTGAGTATTGCTTTCTCAGACAGCACTGCATTTACATCTGCATGCTGTAAATTTCTATTAAAGAAATACAGAAAGCTCAGACATTTATGTGGCATGAAAAAAAAAAAAATAAAAAGGACCTTGAAAGAAACCAATAATTCTGAAGATCAGAGGAATCCAGTAAGACAGCCATTGACCAAGTCTCTCCAGTGGTGGCTGGGCCAACATGGAGGCTCTCAGATTTATCACATATAGACCAAAGAGACATAAAAGACCAAAGTCTCAATAAACAAGGAAGGCTAGCCTGCTCATATGGTTGCTTTGATAATTAAGGTTTACAGAGAGAGCACATCCATGCTGAAATAACACCCAAAAGGAGGCAGACAGAACACAGCCTGCCTCTGGAAGGGTTTGACTCACATGCTGCCGAGTTATTCATGGCATGCGAGCAGTGTGGAAGAGGTCTTTTTATTTTGTTTTGTTTTAATGTTGATGGGATAATCTTTTCTTTTGAAAACAGCCTCCTAATGCATCAGGACAGCTGCCTGGGATACACCTCATTTAGCGGCAATTGTGTCTGTAATGTTTATAACCCTCCCACTGCCATCCAACATACAGTCATCATTTATMCACTCATTTGACTAACACAATGTTAAAATGCCCTTCCAGTTCTTTGTTTTGCTTACTTTTCCGTTCCCTTGCTGTCCTCTTGTCAGAGATGTTAAAACCCCTTTTGAACAACTGGCATCTCTGCGTCAAGGGTTTGTGACTGAAGGATGCTTTCCCCACTCTTCACCCCGCAGCCCCTCCCTCCTGATTAATTACAAGCTTGGGAGCATGAGACATCATCTATYACTCCTTGTTCATTATATTTAATAGATGCACATTTTGGGCTCTTCAACAAACTGACCAGACATATGGAGCATGTTATCTGCTTGTGAAATCTGCTGGTTTTAAATCAACAATGCCATTTTCTCCCCAGATGAAATCTCAGGAAATGAGGGGAAAAAAACCTGAAAACATCTGAACTACGAGGCTCCCAGTATCATTCTTAAGAAGATTGAAGGCAACAGCTTTTTCCTTCATGTGAGTGTTTTAGGGATGCCAATAAGAACCAGTCAAAATGACTATGCTCCCAACCATGCTTGGCCTGATAGCAGACATACCCTAATGCTGCTTCTGAATCTCATACCCATGGGCATCATGTTCAGTACAGAAAATCCCAGACATTAAGGAGAATAAAATTTTTCTAGGGCACACTGCTGAAGTTCAGTAAACGCAGTCCAGGTTGAATGATCCAGAAMAAAATGTTTAGTTTCTTTTTTTCCTCTTCCTTAAGTTTCTTTGGAATAAAACAGATGTGCAGTCAGCTTGGTGATTTTGAGTGGTTCCTCGAGATTTAGCGTTTACTTGAGCAATAACATCACTCTGGGGCATTAAGAGCACAAAAGACTGAAGATATGAAATTTGTAGAGTGCATGGCAAGCATGAAAACGGGAATAAGAACTATGCTGGMAGTAGATTTATACTGTTTACCTCTCACTAATCATAGCAGTAGCCTGAATAGCTCCCTATTCTTTTGGTATTGTTTTCAGTCTGCCAGGCAACTGTGCCATCTGACAATTGGAAGCTTCACCTGTAAGCATACTGGGGATATTTGAAGCAGGTCCATAAAGAAGGTGTGGCAGTGTTGAAATCCGTGCACGTGAAGCTTTGGTCCTAGGAGTGATGCTGGGGGGAAGGAAGGAGGGGTGTCCTGAAAATGTTGTAAAGAGCTTTGATAAGAAGAGTGATCCTCCAAGAAACACGTGGTCTGAAATTGTAACATGCAAGGTGGTACAGACAAGTACTCCTTCCTGACACAGCCTAGATTAGCCAGGCACTGAAAACCAGTCCTTTATGATGTGTAGTAGCGCAAATCCATCTATTTCAAGGGTGTTCCTGCCTATACTGGAAAAAAAAAAAAAAAAAGAAAAATGTCAGAGACAAAAATCAAAGACTTGGGATGCTTTGTTATAGCTGAGTGTARTTGCTAATTACTCTGGTATCAGCTACTGCTGAGTAAGCCTTTATCTTCCATGCTGAGTAACACTCATTGTTTGGTCAAAAGCAAGACTTATGGAGAGCTTCAGCTCTAGTGTTTGTATCACTCTTCTTAGTTTGTAAGGTGCAAGCAGATGCTTTCTCCTGCTTTCTTCCAGCTCCGTTGACACTGTGCTGGCTGTTGGCCATGCATTAATAGTACATAAGGACAGCTGCAGGGATTCAGATCAAAGATGCACCTGACCCAGAGGCCACAGAGTAACGGAGACAGTGAGAGCCAGAAAAACAAGGTTGGTGTTCCCTAGATATAACCAACCACCCTGCAGCCCASGGACCCCCTGAATCAGAGACTGTATCTGCATCTCTCTGCTGAATAGTCCTCAAGRGACTTATCATCCTCTCCAAATGCATCTAATTGCTTTCTGAATCCAGTTATATTTTGCTCCTTGGCGTGTTCAAAAGCTTCATTTGTTACAGGCTAATGAGCTTAATAAGCTGAAGCTGTGTTTTYATTGAAAGGTTAATGATTACAAACATTTAAATAGTTAAATCAACTCCTTAGCTGAGTGTGGAGTTACAGAGGAAGGGAACAAACAATTCCAACTCTTCTGGGAAAAGTGCTGAGGAATATTTGAATTAGTGTGGATTTTGTATCCTTAGGGTTGCTGGGACTTGACTTACTACTGTCATGTTCCAGCTCATGCCATTTCTAATTTTCCCTTCTGTTATGTTGGGTTTAGGTCACATTAAATCCTAAATTGAGCCGATCTTTTTCCCACAAGTTGTTTGTGTCTCAAACTACTTGTGTCTCTGGTTAGTTTGGCAGTTTTTTAACACCTATTCCTTCRTATTATGTGACTACTTTATCTCCGTGAATCATCACTTGAATTTTTGCTATATGTAATGTTGGTCAATCAATCCATTGACAAAGCTTTGTTTACTTCTAAAAGTGTGTTGTTTTGACCTCTTATGGTGGAGKGTTTTTATCACTGCARGTCAAATAATTTCTTTGTAACTCTRTTACATGGCTTTGTGTGGTGATACTTGAGAAAAACTTTGAAAAGCTTGAATAAGGGGTTCCTTATGTATTTGATATCGATCAAAAAACTCTACATTTTTGAAATAGTTTAATATAAATGATGGTAATGTCACCATTGGAGGGACAATTAGAGGGTTTGCCTCTTCCAGGTGATAAAAAAACCAAAGGGATGGGGATGGGGGAAGAACATGAAAAGAGCATTTGTGTGTTTTTCTTCCTAGGAATGTAGGTTTTGTGCAGTGCCCAGGTGAGCAGAGGATTGAAATGAAGACAAATGACAATAAAATAATTCCAGAAGTAATGTCACCTTAATGCCTTCATAAGGAAGTGTTCCGCTGCACTTGCTGTTTAGTTTAGTGCCTTTCCTTTTTGGCTCTGAGATCCCACTTTTTATTGAAATGTTAGATATTCTGCCTCCCTGTCTTTACTTCCCAACTGGCCAACAAAAGCAGGTAAATGAAGGATTCTGCAGTCTGTAGGTTGTGGTTTAATTTTGTTAGGCACAGTGTTTTATCAACACAGACATCTTATATCCAGCTGAATACAGGGATAGCCTATAAAGGCCCACTTGGAAACCATCCTGAGCTCAACAGAGGCTCCTGTGGACTTAAATGGGCCCTAGACCAGGCCTGAAATGAAATTTGTCTCAAATTGCCAGTTGACAAAGATCCAGGATGGTGGTTTTATTTGGAAGAAGCTGTGAAACAGAGAAGTAAAACGGGCAGGAGCAAAGCAATGGCAAAATAAAGATAATAATTTAGGCCTRTAAATGGTAGAAAACTGCTAACCAGCAGAAAAGAGCTCTGGAAAAGCCTCTCAGAAGGACTAGCAAAGGGAAAATCCTAACTGGTTTCAGGATCAATATCAATAATATAATGAGACAGCTTCCACAGTTCTTCCACTTGCAACAGCAGGAACCTTTTTTCAGGCTTCAGAAACTCTTTTTTCTGGTCTTGCCACAATTCATTTACCTTAATCTTTTTCTGTGTGGTTTCAAAAGTCTGAGATTTTTCCTCATGTAAACTAGCCTAGAGGGAAGGATATTTTGCTTTTAAAAATCTTAGTCATCTTAACGCTGGAAGGGGAAGGGTTTTGGAACCTTTTCTTTGGTTCCTTTTATGTTCAGCGCTTGTCTCTGCTACTATCAGTCTCCAACCAGATTTTGTTGGTTTCAAGATGTGGAGGGAGCAAAGGACACTGGGTAGCATTCTTGCTTGTGGTCAAGATAACCACATTGTAATCTAATAACCAGTTCCCTGCTCTACTCCAGTTCTGTTGGTTTTGGGTTTTGGGGTTTTTTAACTATGTCTCAAGTCAGAGAAATCTTGCCATACCCAAGAACCTACCCTCTGAAAAAACAGTAGATCTGTTCCCACTCCAAGAACAGGCCATGGGCAGTTTCACGGACACTGTAAGTGTCTATAATCTATCTAACTTTAAATATTATGACTTACATGAAAGGCAGCTGCACTCCCCTGATTTATGACTTGTGTTGAGAAAACAGAAATATGGCTTTCACAACCATGGCTTGCTTATGACAAAATGCTTCACCCCAAGGGCCTCTGGTGCCTCTTTCATGGGTAACTGGACTGCAGGGCTGAAAGGCACAGACCATCTCATTTGTCTGAATGGAAGCTGCAGAACTCAATGAACAAGCACTCTGTGGAAGGGGAACCATTTCCTCAGGAAACCTGCAGGAGGATTTTGGCAAGGGAGGGAAGCTGGCCGCTAAAACCCAAGTTCTTTCACATAAGGCAGCAGGGTGAAGCACTAGTTTAAGATCTAGATGAGTGGTGTTAAAACCTTCGTATTCTGAAAAAAAGAGCACTTAAAGTATTGCACTGAAGGCCACTGTAAATAAGAGGAAAGAAATGGAGGAACAAGGGGATATTAGTCCTTAAAAGGATGGAAAGGCTAAAAGGGTAGCCTTTTTCCTCTAGCTAAGGAATAGAGTGGAGGTTGTCTAATCTTGCAAAGAAGAAAAGCCTGAAATATCCTTAGAGGCAATGCTGCCTTTTTAAAGCATGCAGCAAGCTGATAGCCAAAGGCAACAGAAGGAACAGTGAAAGGGAAAAACAGAAAGCTGAGACTCAGTGTGAACAGATACCTAAAAGTTAGGGAGCCTGAGGGTATGTGGTTTAACCAGACCACTGAGGATTTTTCCAGAGTAGRGGCTCAGACGCCACATTAAATCAGCACACATAACATCAAGCTGTGGCTATTGTTTTTGGGCACTTATTTTGCACACTGCAAATTAAGATGACTCGCCTTAACCCTTCTCTGCTGTTGGTKAAGCTGCATTAAAATGCAAATTCCTTTGCGTTTTCTGCAGACACACCACTACCCATCGCTGGAGCATGGCTACRTGAGCCATGAATCTCAGACATGCGATGGAGCCATCAGTCACAGAATCCCATAATCACTCCACTCCCTAGTTCTGGAGGAGTGCCTGGTGCCACATGGGGCTTAGCAAACGGTCGGTGCCTCTCACACTTGGAAGACACTCATTTTGCTGCAGGTCCAATTGGCTGTGCCCAACTGCGGGAAAACAACACAGGGTTTCCCCGGGTTGGCTTCTCCGTCTGTGAAAGTCAGCCCTTAATAGAACAGTCCCCACTATCACTGGGAGCAGAAAATTTGACGTGTATGTGGTTTGGCAAGATTTCATCTTGAATAAATGAGTGTGGGATTTGCTTTAGCACCTGCTGCTCTTTTTACTGTGCCAATTTATACCTCAGTAGGAATGTTTCCGTATAATGCAGTTGTTTAAGGAAGTATTCTAATTTTATAGTGCTTATCTATCTATTATTCATGTCATGTAAGTGTTGTGGAAGTTGGTCCACTCAAATTTATACCTTTCATTATTCTGATACACAAGTACTTTGTGGACACAGTTTTGTTTCTTTTACTAACACCCCTATCCACAATATTATCTAAAGGCTTAAAATCAAAGCAAACCATACAAAATCCCATGGAATAAATTATTTTTTTTTACTTCTCTGTATATCCCTGAGAGCTCATTCAGCTGGGGTTATTTTAAAAGACTATTTAAAGGCATATATATTTGGAACATTCTGCCTGAAAAAGTCTACCATAATTAAAAAGTAATTATGTAAATGCAGGTGTTGAGCTCCTCACTAACCCCATGTTATAGTCTGTAAACTGACTGAAACCATCAACTAAAGTACTTAGAACTGGAAAGTCTTGACTGAATTGTAGCCCAGTTTGTTTAATGGAGATAATGTACAAAATTATGCGTCCGGTGATTGCAATTTAAAAGTGGATCAAAAGCTCTAGAGAAACTGGATTCCTGCAGATGTTGGATCCAGATGATGGATGCAGGAGAGGAAGTTGCTGAACCCAGCAGGAACTGATTTGATGGCTGTGCATGGAGAAGATGAGGAAACGGAAATAACCCATTGCTTGTTTTTCTGGTTGCTGGGATTTAGTGTGCAATATCTTAGGGATCCTATCCACCATGTTCCTGCTTGTATTCTATTGCTGGGATGTATTTCCCATGCTTTGATGAATTTTTTTCAATATTCAAGAAACTACAGACTTGAACATGCAGTTTTGTCCAGGACTATCCTGTGTGGAAGGGATTTGCTTCTCGTGCAGTTTTCCAACATGAGTGAGTGCTGGATGCCTATTAGTTTTTCTTATTTTTTTCCTTGCAGCTGGAATTTTGCCATGTTCCCACAAAGAGTTTGTATTGACCTTCAGCACAGACTAGCAGCTGGAGCTCAACAGCAGCCCTGAGAGGTGGCTCACAGTGTAGTGGAGTTGGAACCAAAGACCTAAATTTGTCCTGCCTCTCTTAAGTGTCTAACTTGGATGTCTCATGTCAGGAGGCACCTCAAAGGATTGTGAGAGAGTGGCCAAGCCTTGCAACACCTTCTAGAAGTGCATCTCTTTCTCTCATATTTAAGAGAAAAAATGACTTGGGATAAAACTGGTTTCCAGTGCAGGAGATAAAGTATCTAAAGTCTTGTGGGAGTATCTGGAGCCATATGGAATGAACCTGAGCTGTGGTCAGCAGCTGGGATGCTTTGGAAGCTTTCACTTCTGAGACTATGCTGGGCAATGTGAGAGAAGAGCTGGACACTTGTGTCGGACAAGATTCTAGACAGGTTATCACAGTCATAACTGATACAAAACCAGGCCCAAAACACGGTCCTGCACCTCCAATAATCCCACTTTTAGGGGATAGCCATGACTGAAGGTGGAGAACTCCTTCTACTGTAAAAGATTTCTTCTGATGAAGAACTATTTGCAATCGTTGCCAGGCTCCTGCAGATAATGCTCAGAGTAGCAAGAGTTACAGTGATAGGACTAAATAAATACGAATGAAGAATCATAGTAAATCAGGCATTATTTTCAGTCAGAGCCACCAGGACAAGCCAGTCTTAATTTGCTAAGCTAGATTTCTTATCAGTTGCTCTTAGTTTCACCCTTGTCATGACCAAGCAAACCTTTAAAACTGCAGGAAAAGTAGGTCAGAATGAAATGGCAATTTAAAGCACCTCCAGGAATATTGCACTTTTCCTTATTCCCTGACATGACAAGACCCCTTTATCAGTGTGGACACTCAAGGTCCTTTCCGTTTATCTATCACATCTACCAAGGAATTAACATCACCTGATCATCTTTTTTACCCTAACTGCCTGAGACACAGCCATACAGCACCTCTCTGGTGAAATGCATTACATGCAAAATCCCTCTGAAATCAAAGAGACAAGAGTAAAATAAAAGTGGCCCATAAATACCCTTTCCATAAAGAGATGTAAATATCAAACCAGGAGATCATGCAGTCATTGTTAGTGCTTATTTTTAAAGAGCTATTTTTTTGTTGCTGCTTTGGTTATGTTTGCTTTTTCCTGGGAAGTAAGAGGTTTGGCACTGAAAAGCTGTAGGGACATTTGCTTCTGCAATAATAAGGAAAAAAGCAACAAATTACCCTTTTTTGGAGGGATGTATTTAAAGAGGTGTCATTTTTAGACAGTGAAAGCAAGAGCACTGCTGCTCATCAGAAACACTTGAGTGAAAAATGTTTTTTCAGTGATTTTTAGTTTTGAGTCATCCATAAATTCTCGAGCACAGGAAAGGCCTGGGTGTGTCTGAAAAACACCATTTGAAACCTGTTTCCTGATTTTTGGTGCAGTTCTGTGCTGTAGCTCTGTGCCCTATGGAATCAAAGCATTTCTTAGGGAAAGGGAGACTTACAGAACTCTCAAGTGACACTACATAGCTTTCTGTTTTGCTCTGCTCTAACTAATGAAGCTCCTACCTGGCAGGTGTCAAGTTCCTGAACTAGAACACTCCACCAAGTCTCCTCTCCCACTTTTTTTTCCTCTTGTTTTTCTGAGAGAAGGAGGGGATCACTGCTTGACATTCAATATATCACTGAAGTTGAACCAGATGTGGTTCAGCCCCAGAATGAGCTTAGACAGCTCTGTGCAGCTTCCTGCTGCTATCTCCTCTTTTTGCATTTCCTTTAAAAAGTGCTGGGCTATACAGATCACAAGGAGGACATGAGACATTCCAGATGGTGGTTCAAAAAAGCAAATACATATAAACATCTCTGCAGAATCCTATCAAAGGATATATGTTAATTTTTAATAAGGATTAAATTGCTTGTAATGGAAGAACAGGTACTTTTGCTGAGGTTTGAGGAAGACAAATGTTCCATTTTAACATGTAAGTAGGTTTGCAAGAAAAATGGAAACATTTGGGTGGTTTGTTTTGGTTTTTTTTTTTTATTATATGCAATTGGTGACCTAAATTCTTGACTGTGCTTGGCAGCTGTCCCCTCTTCAGGGACTCCCATGCATTGCTTTCTGTGTGGGTTATTCTGTCTAGAGTTCTCCATGCCATGCACTTGGATCTCATAACTTTGCCACAATAATTCCATCTCTCCCCTTAAGAGTGCTGATTCCTTTTCAGTTATCCTCCAGATTGTTTCTGCCCAAGATAAAATCTTTTATGTTGAGTCAGCCTCCCAAGTAACTCGAGATCATGGTGGAATATGGGACATAGTCTAGTTCTGCATTGGGTATCAGAGACTATGGTGAAAATATGTGAGGGGTAACTGAATGCCACAGTCTGCAGCAGACAAGCCTAAGTGGATTATGTGCAGGTGAATAAATGTGCAATTGCTAGTCCCTGAGATGCTTCGGGGAAGCTGGCATGTCACCATGATTCTTGCTAGACTTGCCAGGACTAAGGGCATTTTGTTAGAAATCCAACACAAAAGATGAGCAGAGAAGCTGAGCAAATTGTTCGCTTTTATAGAAAACAGAGAGCTAGAAACTGTATTATAAAAAATAGATTTCTGTGTGTCCAGAGAGTTGCCATGGTATTAACAAACATTACCCATTTTTTCCTTGTTTGTGTGGTTCCTTGTGATTTATCAACAATGCTCCTCAAAGCTATTCTTATGACAGAGACATGATTTTAAAGAGTTTTCTTATCTAGCCTCCAACACACCATGTTTTTCATTCTTCTTTCTGCATTCAGAATATGTAGTACATGTTGAGTTAGCCATATATGCAGCTCTTCCCTCATCACCTGCTTCAAATCCCACTTGTCTCTCCAAATGAAAGTGTAAAACCCAACTACACAAATCACTGAACTCCCGATGCGGTGCATTCAGGCACTCATTTATTCTAAAGTGATGCTATCCAAGCGGAGGAATTGAAACATGCAATGCTGTCCTCCACCAGATGTTGGGCTGGTTTAAATGCAAATAAACACCCAAAGGGAAAACAAGACAGTGGAATATAATGTAGTGCTGAGATATGAGCTAGAGCTGTGCATAACCCAACTTTCTTATAGTTTCAGAATTTTTTTTCAAGTTTCTTCGCAGCACCATTTCATTCTCACCCCCTCGTGGTGCTACGTCCTGCTGAGTGCAATATTCTTGCAATGTTCCTGTTTTCCCCTTCATTTGCTTATATATATCCTCAGAGTAACAAGGATCATATTTGTCTACAGATTTTTCCTTTCCCTTCTGGAAATATTTATGCTCCCTGTGTAGAGCAGAGCAGCAGCTCCTCATTGCTGCTGAGTCTCCAGAGGATAGGACAGAGGGGTGAAGGCAGTGGGTTTTCTGCTGTCTACCATCAGTGCTATCACTCAGGGTGGTAATTCAAAATTTTCACCTAATATCTCTTCTCAGATGCCTGCCAAAAGCCTTACATAAGATTGATCTGACTTAGAAGACTAAAAATTGGGCTGAAAATTAGATGAATATCTGGAGATCCTTTACATGGGCACATAGCCTTAGGGGACAGGGCAGAAGAAGCCAAAAGATGACATTCTTTCACATCAATTTTATTTTTTGCAACAGAAGACAAAGGACAGGATGAGAAGAAAAGGTTTCCCTTCAACCTCTTTGTTCCTACCTCAAATACATCACCCCTGCAATCATCCYGAAGTTTCATTAATGCCCTTTTGCCATTTCTGACATTTGTACATTTTCTGATCCTTTGCTCTCCCTCTCTCCCCCATTCCTAATTCTGTACTCATATTGGTTTTTATTCTTCAGCTTTCTCTTCCTCCTCACTAATCTGTTCCCAGAATTGCCTTTTAGACTCTGTTCCCCACAACATAGTGTGGTTTCTTCCCTTGAAGAGGGTGGTTGTGCTACACAGAATGATGGTTTGTGAAAAGCATCCTGTCTGGAACAGAAAACTCAGAGGACAAAGGAAAGCACAGGAACTGTCTCACCTGGGAAACAGTGCAGGGCAAAATCACAGACTCAAAACCCAGAGCTACTTTGTTGTGGGTGGGTTTTTTTCAGAGAGGATTATTCTGCACGTTTGTTTATCGAAAGAGGTATAAAGAAAACCCCTGATCAATTTTTTTCCTAGACGTGCCTTCATTTGTAGAAATTCATTGGTCTCCGGGTAGAAATGTGTGAATTTGCTGCTAATAACACAGAAAATAAGGGAAATTAAAGCAATCATTGGCTGTGTCTTGCAGAGCCACAGGGCCCTCTGCCTTGGGAGGTTTGCCAGGAAATAAATTCAGGGTCTTGATTAATTGGAGTCTTAGAGTTGAGATGGAGCTGGGAAGCCTAACAGGAGAATACATAGGGATACAATAGGAAAAGAAAATGCAACCACATGAATCATTCTCCCTTCTGGATATTAAAGTATCTCTGCTTGGGTTTCAAAGGGTTTGTCAGGTGGATGTGTCTGATCTCTGGCTTCCAGCTGTGATCTAACACACCTTGAAGGTGAAGCCATTATTTTCACCAGATATTTTCACAAAGGAATGTACTTTCTGAAAGAAAAGGAAATTGCAGGAATAGGCTGCTTCTGAAATGTTTTTGGTTGCTGTGAATTTTGCATAAAAGTGAAAAGGGGTTAATTTTTGAATGGAAAAAGAAGAGCACAATTTGTTACATCATGGTGTTCTGTGTTCCTGACCAAATGAAGGCTAGGCAGATTGCAGGTTAGCACTGGGAGATTTCAACACTTGCCTCCCTCCAGTCATAACTAAAATAAATCATCTCTCTGCATATGTTGAAAAAAAAGCAAGTTTCACTGTTGTTTCATTGAATCTTGCACTATTAGAGCTGCCACAATCCATATTCCTACTAGGAAGTTACAGCATGACTGTGCTGTGGCCTTTGCTGGATGATGCCCAGTGCCAGCCAACTCTTCCAAAGGGAATATTCTTTGTTTGCTAACAGAAAACATTGTCACAAAAATGTTGGATAAGTTTGGACTCCATGAGCAATCTCCTGGCTCCTTGTTTTTCTCACTGAGGTTTAAGCTCTCCCTAGTGAGTTTTTAAGTCCTCTGGGGAGATTAGTCACCTGATGGAATGGATTTCACTTTGGGTTTTGTTAAAGATCAGGAACTGAGCTGCAATTCCCTCCTTTCTATTCCAGTGTGTGGAAGTGCAAACTTCATACTGAGGCAATGAGATTTTATTTATGCCTACGGAAGGGATGGAGGGTGGAGTGGGAACGGCACCTTTGGATGTCTTCCTTTGGACATCCTCATTTTGGCTTTTGCTGAAGGAGTTGACTCTCTGCCTCTGATCATTCCCTGCCTCAGGGCTTCTCTGTGTCCCCTCTGGCTCCCTGTTCCCATGACCAGCCACGGAGACCATGCAACCCAGCTCTGTCTGCAAATCAAGAAAAAAAAGGAGTAGGGTTTTACACAGTTTTTACTGAAGTTTTCTTGCTACCTTTCATGGCAACCCAAATAAGGATGTTGTTAGAAAATATTCACTGCATAAATAGGGATCTTGAGGCCCTTTGAAACGAAGGTTGAGCCTCTAGAAGTTAAACGGATCATCAGAAATTTCAGTGAAATATTGAAAATTTGATAGAACTGGCCCTAATATTTTTCAATTTTTTTTTTAAGTGAGGAAATTGTTTCTTTACTGAATCCTGAAATCTTGTGCAAATATCTTCCTGTAGAGCAAACTTCGCTACTTTTTCCTCCACGGCATTGGTGGTTGTAGTTGTTCAGCACCTTAATAGGGGGCAAACTCATACACACAGGAAAAAAATAACAGGAGTAAGAGAAAGACAGAGAATAATTCATGGTCTCACTCAAGGAAACAGCCTCAGAAACAGCTTGCTGGGGATGACTGCCATGGACTCTGAGCCTCTGCTGTACATATTTCAGATCCATCAATATTTTCCTTTACAGAGGCACCAGCGTGGGAGTACTGAAAGAAAGAGGAAATAAACAGGCTGTGTTAGTTTGTCTGGTTTCCTGGAAAGTGCTAAATTGCTCAAATGCTGCTGGGGCCTCTGCTGAGCACACAGCTCTGGGGAAGCAGCTCAGCCTGTCTCTCTCTGAGGGACTGTCTCTCTGTGGGTACAAAGCACCTGCTTTGTAAATATAGAATAACAACACTGGCACCTATAAGCCAGCTGCTCTACAACTTTTACGTGGTTTTTTTTTTACCATATATGTTGTTTCTTTATTTGAAATTAACTGTGGTGTATTTCTTGGGTCTTCTAGTTTTGTGTCTTTAAGATACAATGACCGATTTTTTTTTCCCCCAGCTTTTTCCCAAATGTGTGATAATTATTAAGTCCATACTTTGTAAAAGAGTGAATCACATATAATTCACATCACTCCAGGAGGTGAGGTTTTATGAAAATCATTGAGTTACTCTGAGATTGAGAGCTTTGACAGGTCCAGTATCTATAAACCTGTCAGCAAATTTAAGGCCAGGTCTAAGGTCAAGCAGACTAAACAAGTGCCTTAAGCAGGAACCTGCAGAGAATTATAAAGCAGCTGTTGCCTACTCAGACAATGTCAGTGCTGTGGAAAGCTGGGCTGGCAGCTGATGGATGGGCATGTGGCAGCCCTGGGAAAGGCCAGCCATTGCCCGTGGGTGAAACAGCTCCCAGTTACATCAATTGGGAACAGGGCTCAGCCAACAGGTCCATGTCCAAACCTCCTCGGCAAGTGTGAGCAAGAGCATCTCCTCAGGAAGGTCTGTTCTTCTGCTTCTRCTGCTCTTCAAAAACAAACATCTCTCAGTTTACTTTCTCCCCTCCTAACTTAAAGTCCATTTCCATGTATGTAGACCCACAACAACAGGTAGATTGAAGGCATGTGGAACAAAACATGTTTTGTTTCTGTCTTGTTAATCCTGAAAGGAAAACATAAGAGATAATATGTCGGTAGAGGAGAGAAGTGGTAGTAGTGGGTGTATTGCTGTCAGTATTAAGTTGCATGAAGACTAAAATTGTTTCTGTGAGAAATTGCTCAGTGCCTTTCTCTCGGGTAGTACACAAGGAAAGTGACAGGCTGTGAAACACAAGGTGCTGTTTGCTTTCATTAAGGTTTATTTCCCATTACCCCTTACTTGAGAATAACTTGCTAATTCAAAATGGCAYGGGCAGAGCTGTAGAATGTTTCCTCATATGTCTAAAATAACACTTGGGGGGTTATTTTTGCTTGCTCTTCCTCAGAAATTTTGGACCTCCTAAACAGAGATTCCCAAGACATTTTTACTGCACTGGTCTATGGGCATCTATGAATCCTGCAGCTACTCCACTGGCTGTACCTTGCCTTCCTCCCAGTTAATCTGAGCTGCACAGACAAGCCACATCAGTCAAACCATGCTCTTAAGCTGAATTACTTCCAGCCACATGGCAGAAGTGAGGTAGTTCGACAGTAAACAAGCCTCCCTGCTAGGGCACAGAGGATAAAACCAAAACCTTCCTGTCTCTGCTTACAGGTCTGCATTTACTCTTTCAGTTTGACCACAGCCCTGCTGTCAGCTGAGCTGGCCATGGATCCTGGTTCACACCCCCTGGTGTGTGGCCCTGGATCCTCCCAGGCTGCCACAGAGGTGAAGGCAGCGTGCCCTGGGCACAGCTCCCACCAGAGGTGCCTGTGTGAATGAGGAGCCTTGAGATGGCTCTGCCTGGGAGAGGTGAAGGCAGGTCTAAAACATAGCCCATGAAAGACCTGATAGAGAGTCTTTCTTGCAGTCTTTCAAAATTGCATTCAAGTAACTACCACTAGCAGTTCCTGAGGTTATCCTTCGAACATCAGCGCTGCAATGGATTATTTTGTGATGCAAACACCACAAGTGGTGCTGGCTGCAACAATAGAAATATGTGGTGGTGTTTGTATCAGCAGGTGTCCTAGTGGTATTTTAAGTAGGCAACCTTTAATAAACAGTGGCCAGCCCCCTATTTTGTTTAAAACTAGTAAAAAAAATCTGGTTGCTAACTTGATTCTACTGAAAAGAAGACTCTGTAATCAGTGGAAATCAAAACAGTTTTGATGAAAAAATTTTGAGTTTATGTCAGAAAACTTAATGCTTAATATTCTGGATTTCCAGCCAATTTAAAATGGAAATGCCTGTTTAATCAAGAAAATGGTTGGAGAAAAGTTCTCAGTCATCTGTATTTAAGTCTCCTTGATGACAGGTTTTCTGTCCTGAAGAGCTTGTCAAAAATCAAGTTGTGCTGGAATGAGTTATTGAGGATCAGCCACTTGTTTCTGGATAGCACCATGTGTGAATATTCTTACTCAGTAAGAGCCTTATACGTGTCTGTACAGATCCTGTGTTAACAATTCATGCTGCAGGGACAGGAAAAGAGGGGCCTCTGATGTGATTTTCTCAGGAGTTTCCTCCATGACCAGTAGGAGAGCAGGCTGGAAAATGAATTCTTTAAATGATGAGGTATTAAAGCAAAAAGGAACAAGTGGATTCCAGAAAGTACAGGGGAAGATTTTTCTGCTCCTTGACATGAGACAGCAGAGCTGGCCTCTGCTCCTTTGCTACATATTGATGAGACAAAGCTTTAGAGAGCATTTGGGCCCCTTAGCAGCCTTTTTCTGGGGGAGTTCCCTTTCTGCAAAAAYCTGTCTTAGGTCTCTCTCTTCTGGGTTAGAAACAGATAAACCCCTCTCTGCCATCCTCTGCCTTTCCTACACTGTTCCCTGCTTCTCATGGCTTCACCCATTCCTGAAAGCATTTGTTCTAGTCCTGGAAGTATAAGGAAGAGCAGCCCAAGGTGGCTCCTGCTGTGGCAGCAAAGGTGAGGGTGCTCCTAGCCAGCACAGGAACATTCCTCTCTGTACGATCTACGCCTCCCAAACAGCAGCGAGAAGGATGGGGAGTGAAACCTGATGGCATCATCTGCCCCATGAGGTGCCAGCACTGCCCAGGAGCAGGTCAGTCTCCCGGATGGCCAGCTATTACCCACTGCTGCCTCCCGAGAGCATCCATGCAAATAGTGATTGTCTGCTCCAACACTTCACCTCAATGCTCAGCCGGGGCTGGGAGGACCCAACTGCTCCAAGAGTGATCTCCAGCTGTGTCCAGAACTGCCCCTCCAGTGACACCCAGACATGGAAGAAGGGGTTTGGGGCACATTCTCACAGTGCTTCAGCAAACAGAGGTTTTCTCTCTGCATCCAGTTCCCTGCTCCACCACTTAGATCCTACACAATATCACTTGGGTAGAGACCTCAGTTCTCTTACAAACATGGCCTGAAAAAGAAACATTTTGCATTATTTCTTTCCCTTCATTATGTGTCGACCAGAGCATCCTGCTATTTTGACTTGCAAACCTATCCCCTGCCCTTCACACTTGCCACTCTCCATGCCAAAACATGCCCGTGTTAATCATGAAAGTAAGAAAATATTCACATATACTTTCTCTTAGCTTAATTTCTAATAACATTTTATGCTCTGATTTTATTTTGTTAGTCTCTTTTTACATTTAATTTGGCATCTAACCAGTGGAAATTATGTTCTATTTATGCTTTTTAGCAAATGGTTTTGGCTTTGAATTCTTAATATTTCATTCATGGTTATTTGTTCTTGTATTTAGCCCATATCCAGCTTGCCCGCCTTGTAACTTCCAAATGAGGATATTATAAATGTGTGGAGCCTTATTAGATCTGGAGTTCTTTTTATTTTTTTTTTAAATTCAAATGAGAAGCACATTTTTAATATTAAATTTTTCGTTTATCTGAACCAGGATGCATCCTGGCTAATGCACTGAGGTGAATATTTCCTCTTCTGCTTGATGATCTCAGGGAGGGGGATGTGTGGAAGGTGGGGTGTGTGTGTCTGTGTCTTTTTCTTTACTTGTTTCTGTGTCTGTTGGTTGCTCTTCAAGATCTATCACTTTGAATATGGACCCAATATTGGCACAAGAATGCCTGCCTAATCTTCTCTAATTAAAGGATCTAATGTCCAGCAAAGAAGTTGCAGCTGTCCAAGGCCAAGTACATTGAAGACATTTTTTAAAAAAGCGCTAAAATAGGAGCATTGAGCAAAAATTACTCAGTGAAATGGCCTGTTTCAGAGCTAGGTAGGCAGGAAGTTCCCATCTGACAGCAGATTATATGCATGGAGGAAATCCAGCACCCTCCTAATTGAGAACCATGCTCCTCTGTAAAAGTGGCTTCATTAACCCCTGGAGCAAGGAAGCAACCCACAGGCAAGCTCAGGCCTAAAATGTCAGAAATAAAGTTGCCTTCTCTACCCATCTTCAAAAGCATCTCCTTCTAATATTCCCTCTTGATACGGAGAGCTGGTGCTACAACTCTACTTCAAGAATGATTTTGTAAAAAGTGGGGGAAAATTGAAAATATCAGAAGTAGGTACTTCTGAAATATCCTGTAAAAGTTTGTCCTGATTTCCTACACAGCCAGCATGGCTTTTGTCATGGCAGTGAGGTAAAAATTTCTTTGCTGTCCTGTGGCGTAATATTGGAGTTGGACAGTGCTTGTTAATCACAATCATTACATCATGTTGTGTTTTCACTTGGTGTAACTTATAATTTAATGTCTTAAAATCTCCCTCCAAGTTTGCATGTAAAATTACTCATTATTCCATCCTGAATTGTCATGTCCTACTAACAAATTGAGTTGATTACCTCATGTCCTATCACCTTCAAAAAACAGCTAAGCTCTGCCTGTGCCATTAGGAGCATTTGACAGTGTAGAGAACTATCATTATAGGCCTCTCTTGCTTTCTCAGTTTAAATAGACCTCATTTCAATTGCCTTTCTCTCTAGGTCGTGTTTCCTCAACCTCTTATTACCCGTAGTGCTTTCCTTTGGACTTTCTCCATTTTGTCTAAATGTCTGTTTATGTAGGATGTATAAAATTATACCTTACCAAAAGGCCTTATTAGGGCTTTCAAATAATTACATCCCAGGTCTTGTAAAATCAGCAACAGGGAAAAAGAGGTTTAGTAAAGGTTATTAAGTACAGAGAGGCTGTCTTTTCTGACCTTCAAATTGCTGGTGGCCACAAGCCTATTTTGGAAAGTGGTCTACCTTTCTGACAGTGATGTGCTACTGAATCCCGTTCACCTTGTGGCCAGCAAAAATCCTCAGAGCCTCATCTGCAGCCTGGCTGCACTGCTGGCTCCTCCTTCCTCCTCCCTCCTTCACTGAGCCTGCTTTTTGGCTTCTGTCTGGGATTTCTGGGGTGTATCTGTTCTGAATTTAATCTGATTAATTATAGTCCAGTCCCCTCCTATATAAGCATAATCTACCAAAGACAGAAAAATTAGCTGCTTCTTTCCATAAGGCAATTGTTGCCCCRTCACATGTTTGACAGCTCTTTTAAAACCTCGGTGGCGCACACAGAAAACRTCCTAAAAAACAGAGCCTTTCCAACAGGGCCAGTAAACATGCTATGTAATTAAGACGTGTAAAACAAAGATCTGCAGGTTTGGCCATCTGCTTTGACTTGTCTGGCCAGGACGAGTGCCCCACAACAAGCCTATATTTAATGCCTGTATGAGGTGTCCGGTCTGTCGGTGCTTGTGTCCGTCTGTTTGGAGGGCATGGTGCCCATTACCCATTGCTGAGGCACTTGGCACTGCTTTGGGCACAGAGAGCCTCGTGCAGGCAGTCCACACAGGCTTGCTGGGCTGCATCTGTTCATCTGGATCTCCCACTGATGCGTTTTTTTGGCAGTGCCAGCACATCTGCCACATGTCTAGTGTTTGCCTCATCTCTGCTGAAAGGCCCATGCCAAGGAAAACCAACAAGGAGCAGGGAGAAACTTGAAAAGCAAGGCAGGAACTTGTGGTAACTGGCTTTCTTGGGCCAGCCTAAAGGAGCTCAGCTGTGTGAGTTAAACCCGGAAACACCTTTTCCGAAAGCACTGGTGCTGTAGCAGGCTTGGTAGAGGGGCTGGGTGTTGGGAGAGAAAAGAGCAGAGCTGTCACCTCAGAAGAAACCTTGTCACTCTAGCAGTGACCCAGGTAGTCCCTGGGTCTGGCTCTAGACCTAGAAAGTGTGCCCCAAGGCCTTTTCTGCAGATCCAACCTCTGCTCTAACCAAGTTCACCATGGGCTTGATTTTGTGCTCCTGGATACCACCCGAGTTATTGCTGGTGTACTTGAAAACGTAAGCATTACCATAATGAATCAGAAAACAGAGACATCCAACCTGGTATCCTCTCTATCCCCCTGCCCAGGTGCAATAAGAGCAGTGAGCTCAGGATACTGCTGGCCAGAAAGTCTTACCTTTTAGTGATGACAGTGCAGGCACTCTGAGTCAGAAATATTATCTGCATATTTCATAGTTCTCAAAGGATTTCTACACGAGAGCTTGAACAGTTGCTTTTGAAGCTGGTCTGAATAACCAGTGCCTGAAATGTACACCACAAACTCAGACTGCCTCCAGAACCCAGAGGTTATTGCTCTGGCTTGTCCACCTTGTGTATCCTTGGCTACACAGTGATTCAGCTTCAGCAGGAAGGACAACAAAGCTGCTCCCTTCACTCTGCCCTCAATGTCTGTTAAACCAGCCCCCATGAGGAAAAATGGGTCCAAATCCAGGCAGGCTGAGGAGCTATAATGACTCAAGTACCACAATTCTTGGGCAGCTCCCAGGACATTTGTTGAAAAGCTCAGGACTTGTCTCACTGCTTTCCCCAGAAAGAGCTGAAAAAGGTGCTTTCCCTTCACAGTTGACATGAGAGTCTGAAGCCCAACATTATTTGCAACACCGTTAAATGAAGGGATCTCTCCTTATGCAATAATTAAAATAATAACTGCAGTGATTGATTATTTGTACGTCGATACTGTTTTGCAGACACAGCTAAGAAGCCCATGAGACAAGAACTTACAGGAACAGAATAAGAGGACAAAGAATAATTTTTAAAGTAATTGTGAATTTTTAAAGTTTTGTTTCAGAAGCAGATCAAGTTTCCATTTTCAGCTATAGAGCCTTATCCTAGAGCTTGCTTATGCCTTTTTAAGAGCCGTTCCTTGTTCTTGCACCCCACTTATATAAGAACTGATGTATTTGCAGAAGGTCATAATGGTTGTGCTAAACATAGGAATTCACCCTAGGTTTGGCTCATGTTTGAATATCAATATTACTGTCAYTGCTTGCATAAGAGGAAGTTGCATTCAGTAGAAAAATTAATTTAAGTATGGGGTTTGTCATTGCTGATAAAGAGATAACAAGATAAAAGACTGTTTAGACATGAGATGTTATTAGACATTCTGTGTACTGCCCACAGCCTATCTGTGCCAGAGAGGATGTAATACGTGCATAAAAAGGAGAGGATTTTATAAGTTTAGTTATGATAATTCTCCCAGTAACATACATTGACTTAGCTGAAGGTCCCTTTGACTCAAACATTTGGCCAAGATTTATCACAAAAGTTAGATTTGGCCTCAAAACTGGAGTACTACCTGAAAGCGTAACTTTGATAAAGATGGTAAGATTTGAAAAAGAGGTACTGTGGCCTCAGGAATGCGAAAGAAGGCTAAATTTGTTGAAGAGTTGTCACCTTTGACTGGTTTTTGATGGCCTCCTTTGAATAATTGCTGAGCTGGGAAGCTCAGGCTATGCTTGTACAGAAGTTTTTGCATCTATCAAAGTTGGCCATTTCTAACTTCAGATAGAAGTTACCCATCTTGGAGAGTTCTACTGAAAAAATTTGAATAATCTTCAATAATTTGAGAAATAGGGTAAAGGAGAAGATAAAACTGAGATTCAAGAGGAATCACACTCTGAAAAACAGTTTCAGTGTGGAGATTTCAAATGCCAGCATCATCRGAATGGCAAAAAGCCTCTCTTTTTCTGCAAGAAAAAGTACAGTTCAATGCTGCTGGCCCAATATTCTATCTTTGGCAAACTTCTAACACCCACCCTGGATAGTCATATCACAGCTTTATCACTTAGATGTTTATTTTGCACTCTAGTTTCCCCTCTCTATACTTTTCTCACTTTTCTCAAATATTCTTGATTTAGCAGAAACTGTTCATTGATCCAATAATGGCAAAGAACTTTTTAAAAGAACCAAACCCTACAAGCAATTAACATGGATAGCTCCAGAAACAGTTTGAACCAGAGAGTAGTATTTGGAGCTTGTGTGTTTGGGTTTTTTTTAATTAGGGTAAATTCTTTCCATTAAATTTTCCAAATAGGAATCCAGAAAACAAGAAGAGATAACAATAGTACCAAAAAAAAAAAAGRTAAATTACATTTTGTATTTCTTGGAATAGAAGCAATTTCAATTATTGTACAGATTAAATTCCATCCTGAGGTACAACAGAGATTCAGAGATTTAGCAAAGGGCAGTGCTGAGAGAGCCTATCACAGCACAATGTATGTCTTCAAATTTTTGTCCTGTTCTTCCAAGGTTATTCTCAACAATTTAGGGAGAGATACTTACTGAGGAAAAGTGAGGGCTAAACCAGATGTGAACACTGGTTTCCTCATTACCCTGATTAAGTTMTCTTCCATGAAAACTACCCATTTCAAAGGAGGAGATGTCTTTCKTGTATTTAGTTGTCGTTTACAAGTGTCTCCCATTTGATTTCTATGAATAATTCACCACCTTCAGATGGAGTCCAAGCCAACCCTTGCAAATATCACGCTATTGAAAGCCAGACCCTGGTGCAACAGTTACCAGTGTGTGTGTTCCAATTGGAACCACATCAAACGTCTGGTTGGAATAGGACGAATATGAAATCTTTCCTTGGAAGTATTCTGTATCATGGATTCTAAATTTATTCCTTTCCTCTCAAAAATYTGGCAAATGTATTCATGGGAAGCTGGAAATTAAAATGGAGAACCCTGCGCTTAAGCCTGTGGGTGCCGTAGATTTAGAGAGAGTTCCCACATACTGGATCTTCCACYCTCTGCTTCATTTTCTCTCCATTCCAAATTCTGAAAGAAGAGGAGACATAAAACGGATGTACGCAGGAATCCAAGAGAAAAATCACCTCACCTTTCATCCTGTTCCTGTCCTTGCACTGGGCTGAGGGATGGAATAAGGACAGAGCTGTCATGTTAAAGCACAGCCCTTCCTTTCCCTTCTTTAACCTGTCAGCAGCACTCTTGTATCTGGCCCTGGAACAAGCCCTGGCATACATGACAGGTATTTTGGAAGTCCCTGAGACACCAAATGCAGCAGAAAGGTAGGTGAAAGAGAAGGAGGTAGGAAGAATAGGTGAACTACAGAGTCATGGGAAAGCTCATGAACAGGACCATGAGGATAAGCACTTGGGCTAGTCTGGAACAAGACACAGAAAGAGTAGATGGAGCTGAAAGGYGGGGATTTGGATACCAGACCTTACTCTCTCTGGCCTTTGGTATCCACATATTTAGATGGAGCTAGAGTTGTCAGCTCTGTCAGCTGTTCTGCACAGGACTGGTTGGGATTCTGTCACCCCAATCAGCCACTAATGCTGCAGTGTAGATCTCCACTTTTGTAGTTTTAAGTGAGGTGAAGTGAGCCCAGTCCAGCCCTGGCTGGAAAGAGTACAGAGGTGTAGGGATGCTACAGGAAAACAGGGAGGAGAGAGTTCAGAGCTGGTGCTGTACGACGCTCATGAAACATCCGATGTTTGTGATTTCTATTTTATTGTCAGTATCATTCCTCTTGAATGGGCTAATAACAGGATAAATTAAAAGAGTGAGGTGCTCTGAGAGTAGAGTCATTATAGAAATCAAATTTTGCTTGTTTAAAATACTGTGCAACAATTGAGAAAGTTCCTCCCACCCTTGCTTACATTCGGCATAAATTTATTGGCAGTTCTCTCATCATTGTCGAAGCTATATTCAATTTTACCAGCAACAATGTATTGTGATTGGAGAGAATTGAATTTTCCATTCAGAAATTATTAGATGCACAATGTAGAAATGAATAATAAACACCCGTTCGTAAATGTTTTGTCTGTGGTTACACAGCATCATGTGCCTTCATCACTGCTGTACACAGAGATGTCATTACAGGGACTCAATAGGATTGAGCCAAGTGGCCACTTCTGCTTTGTTATGTCAGATACTGTATTAATGTATAACCCTGGAATAGAATTTCTACTCAGATCCCAAATATGGGCTCCTAAGGACAAAAAGCTCACTCTTTCAGTTAGCAAAATCAATTAAAATTAGGTTATGAAAAAGAGGTTGATTCAATTTTCTTATTCTACAGATCTATAAACAGATTACGGTCCCATTCTTAAGTGAAAGTCTTCAATTTATGTGGTTAGAGGTGGGGAGCAGGGGTGAACTGAACTACATCAAACTCAGTGAGACTCTGCATCTGCCTACAAACAATTTCTGAACTTTTTCTTGGAGAAGGGTCCAGTTTCTGGAAATAAAGGGTGTTTTTCAGGATCAAGATGAGCTGTCCAGGATATCAGAGCCTTCAGTGTCATAGTACTACCCACCCCAGTCTGTAAAAATGTACACCTAAAATGATGAGCTGTGTTGGAGCTGGGAAAAGGAATGGAGAGAAAAAAAACAAGACCCAGAGTACTGAGATCCCAGAATTTATTACCACACGCACACACAATCACCATCATAGCATTACTTTGCCTTTTGCTTCCTCCTGCTGTCAAACTTCAGAGAGATTGAAATCAGACAAGTCTGGAAAGGAAATGAAGCTGCTCACTTTATTACTCCTGATTAGCAACAAATTATTCTCCTAACATTTACTTTTCCTTCATTTATTTAAGAGTGATTACACGCAAATAGCAGTTAAAAACATCAGGGTTTTAATAATAGTTTTATTTGCCACTGTAATTGCTTCTGTAGCATCTCTGAAGTCTGAAACACACCCCTCCTGACACAAAATCAAAATAGCAGCGATGCATCTTTCTCTCTTTCAAGTACACTCTCCAAAACAGTATAAAGAAAGATGTAGGAGTTTCCTGTTTACTATCTCTCTTATTTATTTATGTTACTATGTATTTAGCGTGTTATTCACTCTGCTYGTGTGCTCCAAGCACAAAGGCTGTATCTGTAGTCCCATATGGAGGACTCTTAAGACCCATTTTAACTCTCTATTTCCTCAGAAGCTTCTCAAGTGCACAGGTTTATTTAGCTAACCTGTTGATCTATCCTGTCCTGTACTTTGCTCCCCACTATCAGACTTGAAGTGAAAAATCTGGAACTGGAAGGACTGTCCCGCAACTCTAGCAGAGTGCGGGTGGCACTGACGTGTAGGAGCTTTTGCTCAGCCATGGCTTTAGCCCTCCAAACTGCAGCTCCCACCAAGCAACCCCTGAGGCTCCATAGTGGAGTATCCACTTGGATGTTCCTTGCTAAATGTTCTGTGAACATCCTTTTTTGCCCCATTACCTCTAATGAAACATTCCACACCAAAACCCACACAGGCTCTAACTTTCAGCTCCGGGTGGGGGTTTCTGTCCTCCTATAAAATCCATGGCTGGGACAAAAACTCAGAGCCTGTTTCAAAAGCAGGGATGGAGCATCTGTCCTCAGAGAAAATTCTTTGAGCTTGGTATTTTTGTGTCCTTAGTTTTTTTTTTCTAATCTTTCTTTCATAATTGCCATTTATGTTCACTCCTTCTACATCTGAGTGCTAATCCAGAATAAAGGGCCATACTTTTCCAGAGGTACTGTATATTCAGGAAGAGTTCCCAGGACATCTGTCAGTACAGATTCACTCTATTTCTCTTTGATGAAATCTAGCACTGGTGGGAGCTCCAACAGCATCATCTCAGAGTGAATGTGACCTTCTGGTGAAGGAAGTCAAGCAATCTTCTCCCTCTGGGATCCGACCATAGTTATGCCTCATTACTGTGAATAAATTTTCTACATGGATTTCTGCATGCTGCATATTTGGGCAACTTCACAATATACGCAGATATAAATAAATAATAGCTTCCTTTAAGTAGACCTACAGTGTTTGGGAGCTGGAATAAGGAAAGTAGCCAACTTTCTGCATTCTTAGTAAGAGGTGTTTAAAAAAGGGAAAAAAAGGCCTTTCTCATCAAACCCACAGGTCTCTGAGGAGTTACAGGGAGTAGATTTGTTAAAATCAGAAATGCCTGTTTTGCACATTTGCTTTTGGAATACCACCACATTTTTAAACAAACTTTATTAGAATTCATATCCAGTTATGGAGCTGTACAGAACTCCTTTAACGAGCATAGTCTGGCTGGAGGCAATAAATCTGTCTTTGTCACTAATGATGTTTGTATTATTTTAACACTGTTGATACTGGGGATTTGTGGGGGGGCTGCAAGCAATCATCTTTCAACCACAGCTCACCTGCCTTGCATGCTGATTAGAAAAACATTTTTCCCTCTGGATATCAGGAGAACACTGGGGTACAGCAGGGGACATGTCCAAAGGATTTCAGTCACATAGTCTGGTTGGCAGAAAACCCCCTTGCAATTCCAATGACCTTTACCTATTCAATGAAGGGCTTGGGTGGACCTCCTTTGGCAACACTTTTCGGTAATCTGCACCTTTGTCATGTGGTGACTGTGGCACCCCGTCAGGAGGCTTTGTGATGTGGCCGTTTGGTGGATAGTCATAAAGCAACTCTCATTCTTTCAGATGTGAAGGAATCCTGGGCCTGGGCCAGGCTGAAGCTGTTCAGGTGCTGAGAAATGTGTTTCCAAAGTGCAATTAAATTGAATCCTTTAAACGCATTTGTACATTATATGCAGTATAGTATGTATTCTATACCAAATTTTGTATACTCTATGGTATACGTATAAGAGCATGTATATGTAGAGGTGCTTTGATAATGGCTGGAGACAATGTACTGTATCTTCTTTTTCTGTCTTGTGATGCTACTATGACTAAGTGCCAGGTGTATCCCCCAAACACAGGCTAGCTTTACTCTTTTGCTTTACGTGTGAAAGGGAGACAACCATGGCTGCATCTCCCCTTGGCAGGTCTGTCTCTTGCACAAGAGATTCTTTTGGTTTGCCTGCTTTGCCTTGAAACAATAGCATTGCATACAAGGCAGGGATATGATGGTGATGCAGAAAGAGGCTGCCACTCCTTGCCCGGGTTTCTGGGAGCAGAAAGTAGAAGGGGCTCCCTGGATGAGAAAGGAGAGTGATTTAAGCGTCAGTTCTAGAAGATGGAGGAGGAGGGAGCAGGGAGAGTTTTTACATCTGTTTCTTCTCTGTGATGCTCTTTCTGAACCTGGGAAAGAAATTCCCACTGGAGAGCCTCTCCCTTTGAATAGACCTGGCCATACAACTATGCACAAGTCATTGCCAAATGGAGAACTTTGTGGGAGTTCCCAAGTGCTATTGACCTGATCCCAAAACCCTAAAGGTTACACAGCTGAGAATAACCTTCTGTCTAAATCCTACAGCGTGGCTCAAGTTGAATAATTGCACAGACCTGTGCTAAGACATCTTTGCTCTGGAAAAGGGACGAACTCTTGGTGTGAAGAGCGGACTGACTCCTCTCCCGCTGCTTGTGATGCCTCAGTTCTTGTGGGTCCAGCAATAGTGAGGCAGTAGCTGTAACAAGCACAGGTAATTTTTAAAGCAATAAATATAATTTCTTTGCTGTTGGCACGTGGGATAAAGAGCACATCCTAACATTGATTTCATACTTTTCTTCTCTAGGAAACAAAAGATCCCTCTGTGTTTTAAGGTAGGAACTGAGATCCATTTAGCTGTGAAGCAGGCAGCTAGAACTGGTACTGAAACCTCAGAGAGGAGGGACTGGCTGCAGTCACAAACATGGGTTGTGCAGCTGCTCTTTCTGCCACTGCTGCTTTAAATGCTGGGATCTGCTGATCCTATTTCTACCTTTCTCGTGAATCCTTAGAAACTGCAGTCTTTTTTTTCCTTTTCAAGGTTTTTCCTTAACAAAACTGAAATGGAAAGTGTAGGCAGACAGACTTTCTGGAGAAGATGCTCTCCTGACCTGAACCTAAATCTCCTATTTTTAACATGAGTGCCTCTGCTAAGCTATTCTACAGCAAGAGGATCACCCTTGAGTCCCTCTGATTACTTTTGTTATATGCAGTGCTTCGAGTGACTACCAGGTTTAGAGCTCACATGTCAGATTTAGCCAAGGTTACAGGAAGATAATATCAATGAGCAAAGTGGCAAAAGCAAGGATTTACTGATTTAAAAATAGATATCTCTCAGCTGGGGACTTTCAGAGTAGCCATTGTTGATTAATCAGTAATATCCTATTGTGGGTACCAGAGTTGCATAAATTCATACAAGATCTTCCTCAGATCAGGAGGAAGTGATGTTTTGACTTCCAGAGGATGTGCACAGGATACTTAGGATACTGTCATGCTTACATATCCAGCCTCAGCTTCTTGCCATGACACAGAAGCAGGAGGATGGCACACATTTCCCTGATCCCTTTCAACATCCCAGTCCTCTCCTGTGTTGGCTTGGACAGGAGGCAAAGATCAGTTTGTGAGCTGTAGTGATAGACATGTCCACCCATGGCATAGAAGTATGGATAATAGCTGAAGTCTATTTACATAAAGAAATATTTTTGTAGCCTTTGAAATCTATTGGTTTCTTTAACTTAGACTGTGAGACCTACCACAAAATTAAAGGTATTCTCCTGTGCTCCAGCCCTAAAGAGACAAGCACTGTGACTTGAGTGAACAGGGTCTGTTCATGATCCTCTAGAGAAAATGGGTCAGGATCAGCACGATTCATTTTTATTCCAGTTATAAAAGATACTTTTTTTTATGAGCACATAAGACATTTTGTCAGGAAATGGTTCTCAGCAGAAACAAGTCTGCCAGGTTCAGAGAGTGGGTTGGAATGCCTGCTTGCACTTGATGCCCTAAAGAAATGAGAGGGCTGTATCCCACCTGCTGTTGTCAGAGCTTGGAGCTCAAGAACCATGACAAATGATGCACCAGGCAAAAATACCATAATGAAAGAGAGGGAGAAAATGATCTACAGTAACCAAGAAAAGAAAAAGGCTAATATTCCTCGGCAGTTGTTACCTAACTATTCTTTTTGGGTTTTCAGTGTTTAAATTGAACAGTAATGCCCAGGAATATATTGAGCATTTGAGTAAAAGCTCCACAGTTTTGAAAAAAAATGAGAAAGGCGAAACTAAAAGTACTGGCACTAACAGAATACTAATTTGGGTCTGTAGCAATTGATTAAATTGATCTTAATTAAATTTTTCCTGCTGGATTCATGAAACAATCTGTAATTCTGCCACCTATGCTGTATGTATACATATTCCGTTTGAATTTGTAAAGGTTCCCTAACTGTTATTTTTAATCAAAGGTCCCCCTGAGCTTAATTGTTCCATAGGTTTGGTGTGGTTAAAACACACAAATTTCAGAGGTTACTTGCAGACAAGATGATAATGTGATTAACGCTGCCATCTGTGAGTTCTTCTTCATTACCATCCCCTCTCCGTGGACCAAATATTCAGAAAAACATTTAATCCTGAGCCAAGCCTGTGAGCTCAGGATCTGAATCCCAGGCCTGTGTGGTCAGTGCAGCCAAGTGAACAAGAAACAATTTGCGACTGATGGCGACATAAACTGACACCCCACGCCATGGTTGGGTGTCCCCTTCCTGCCTACCTGAAGGGCAGCACCCACCACTGTGCAGAGAACAAGTCCTTGCCCAATGACTCACTTGCATGGAGTAAAGACAGATTAACTGAAATGTCATCAATAGGGCAGAGTTATTTTGATTTTTTTTTTTTTGTAAGTAGTAGTGAGGGCTCCAGGAAGATACTTAGGTAGAAAGAAAATCTCTTAAAAAAGTCTTAGAGAGCAAATCCTTCCTTTCTGAATTCTTTGAGCAGCACAAACTATATTTTACCTTCTGTATCAGACCAGAGAGAATCAAAGCCTCAGGGATGTGATTCCTCTCTCTCTCTCTCTCTCTCTCTCTCTCTCTCTCTGTTTCTTTCTTTCTGTTGTAATGACCAAATTTGACCCAAATGGAGCTGCAAGGCCCTGTGTGACTCATCTGAGCCAATGTACCTCCTAATAGAATAATCTATAGTCCAGATGGCAAATCCAGCTCCAAGAGACCCAAGAATTGAAATTCACTTATCCCTAATGGTATTTTGAATAATATTGAATTATTTTTCAGAGTGCTACTGGGCACTCTCCAGATATGTCAAATGGTGTCAAGTAGTCATTCACCTTGGAATCTGGACAAAAAGTTTTTATGCAAAGGTGGATGACTGCAATTGTAGATGATTGTTCTGCATTACTTACACACTTTGGTAGCTTCAATGTGAAACCTGTCTGTAGGGTACTTCATGGGTCTTTGAGGGACCTGTGATGAAAAACTTAATTTCTTCAGCTGGCTTAGTATGAGAACATAGGAGAATTTTGCATACTCAACAGTGAATTTCTCTTCTGCTTTTTTATTTTTTTTATTCTGTTCTTTTTAAATGTCACTCAGAATACTTTATTTGAAATGAAAATAAAAAGTATTGAAGTAGTTATTTTTCTCTTAACAGACACAAATGTAAAAACTATTTGCACATTTTCGGTTAACCATCTCTCTCACAAAAATATTTAAGCTGAAATCTTTAATGACTTTACCATTTTTTAATGAGGCAGCAAGGATTCAGCTGACAGCTTCCTAGTAGAACCAGTGGGAAGGCTGCAAGAACTGCCCAGTGCAAAGGCTAACCATCAAACAGCAGGAAAAGGTATTTCTGACAATTAAGCTTGCCTCTCCAATCAAAGCTTGCTAAAAAGAGCCAGAGATTAATTTTCAAGCAGTGCCTGCCAGGAATCATTTTCCTGGCCTGAACCTACTGGCTAGAATTGTCTTCTGCTGGCACACCCAGCCCTGAGCCTGGCCAGGCTTCTTGGGACACCCCATGGAGGATACGATGAAGTTCCACAGGACATGTTCCTGATGTCTGTCACTCTCTCAGCGGGATCAGATCAGCTGTGCCAGCAAGAGCCCAGAGAGCCGTCCGTCCACTAGAGCGTCTCCAAACTCTGCTGTCTGGAGGACATAATCGTGTTGATGCAGGTGTTCCTGTGAGACACAGGGGCTTTTAACATCAGGATTGTGAATGATTGAAAGAGATATAATCAGCATTGCTTTTAACATAAACATTCTGAAGGTTTCAGTGGAGGCATGATTGATGCACCAAAGGATGGTCTGCCAGATGCGAGCTCCTGTTAAGGTTTGCCTTCACAGGGCTCTGCCAGGGAAAGCTGCCTGCAGCCCATCCTGCTCCCACAGGCCATCTGAAGTTCAGATTTCACTTGCACTGTGACTGTCTGAGGGCAACTTTCCTTGCTTTTTCCAAACCACCTCTGTTCTCGCTCTAAGGAAATACTCCTGGTACTGGGAGTCATGGGGCTCCTCCAGGTTACAAGGACATTCCATTAAATACATAGGAAAAGACAGAAGTCTTGATGCCCAGCCCAGGGAGTTTATTTTTATTACACATTCTGGTATACATACAAAAATTCTGAATTATGATCTTTGATATTGTCTGCTGCATTCGTAGCGGGAAATTTCACAATGTATCGGCAAATGAAATTCAACTGGTTTGTGTTTACTTATCCTATCTAAGAGCTGAAAATGCTGCAGTAATGAACAATATATCAAAATGTCAAATTTACATTCAAGCTATTTGGAATTCTCTGTTTCCAAAACAATAATGCAATAGCTTACAAAAACCTGATGTCCTACAGACCATCATTGCAGTGCAGCCAAAACTCCTTGGTATTAAAGGCTTCCTTCTCCAAAACATAAAAGTATTACAGACAATTAATTATGCTGTGATTAGTTGAGACATCTTGACTGTAAATCATTGTTGCTTAAATACAGCTACAAAGAATTAACTGGCAGCCTGCCAGTGGAGGGAAATGAAATCCACCACTAGAAACAATATCAAAGCTAAGGCACCTGCGAAAGAGTCTGGGAGCAGTCTAGAGATGCACAACATGTATTTACATTGGGTACCTACAAGCTGAACCCCTCACAATTCCTCCAGTCCCTTGGGACAGATGGCAGTGAGGGAAAAGTCCATCTGACTTTTCCTCCTGGTGCCTGCCCTCATAAAACCACTGTAAAGCATTGTGGACTTCATGTTTAAGGATAGCCACAGCCACCAAGCGGGGTCTCTGTCCCATATGGAATGTGCATTTGGAGCTATCCTAAGATGTAAGGAAGGCTCAGGACACTGCTACAGATTTTTTCAAGCCTAGCTCAAAGCCTGTATCTGCGTCAAACACTGGATTTGAGAGAGTTCAGGGCAATTCAGAGTCGCAAGCAGAGATACGGCCACAGTTTCTGGATCCACCCAAAGAAGTAAGGAAGGTTCCTCAAGACAGGTACCAGATTACACCACCCAGCTGATATCAGTACATCAACACTGTGTGGCAAACTTTGGACAAACTGCCTTTGGAATTTACAATCCAGACTTCAGCCCTGGGTGAGATGTCTACAGATATAATCTTCCAGATATGAGAAAAATAGAGATTGTTGCAAATCTGATATCTAGAATGAAATACATTTAACTGTCTTTGTGACTTATCAGACATGGAAATGCATCCACACTGTAGTACAAACACAGCCAGCATCTGACAATAATCCTATTGAAGTAACAATCTCTGCTCATGCTGCTATCTTTCAGATCACGTTGAAATTTCATTTAGACAGATTAAAAATGAAATAGATGTCATTTACTCTTTTATTTTTTCTCACATATTTTCCATGTGTTTAGGAAAGACATTGCTTCTCTCTTTAAAGGTCATTGAAGGTGTCTGGGGTCTGTTTTCTATGAAATCTGATTTTCTGTACTCTCTGGCTGGATATTCGTTAGCATCCTTAATATGCCTATAATATCTATTGCAGAGAAACCCCTTCTGACATCTTAAGAAATCGAGATGGACTGTGCTGCTGGGATGCAATCCAGATTTCCTTCCCACAGCAGGGCTTGCTTTCAAGATAGCGAATTAAGACCATGGAGCTTCACTCCAGATCGAAACAGCTGCCCAGGAGCAAGCTGGGCACGATCCAGCCATGTCTATAAAAGAGCCCTTCTGTGTCTCTACCCCAAGGCATTGAGTTGTTGCCTCCAGCCTGAAGTCACGGCCAAACTGAGATGAGCAGAAGGCAGGGCTTTGTCTCACTCCCTTGATGGCACACAACACAGAATCTGGCAGAAGTTTTAAAGGAAAGGACCTTTGTAAGTACCTTGTAGGAATTGCATAGTTATGACCTCAGGGATCCGAGCAAGCATCAATAGGCATGGAATTTCTTTAGTATCTCCTCACTGTCTCTGCTGCCAGGTCTTCACAAAGCAGACATCTCTAAGCCACCCTCACATTGCTGACAGTCAGTGGGCAGACACAGACACTGCTAAGATGGGATTCATCCAAGCCGTACGAGTTGTGCTCTATTTTTCCTCCAGTAATTAGCATGGAAGCCTAAGGTGACTACCTCAGTTGTAGTCATCCAGAACTGCATGGGACGAATTCCAAACACAATGAATAAGCTCTTCAAGAGTAATAATCTTATTTATACTACAAAGTACTCTGTAGTACACTTCCTCAGGGTGCGGGAAGCTTTTAGCTGATGTAAGCATACTGCCACATCCTTGGCCGTGCAGTCTCTCCTGCTCCCTTCTGCTGGGGAGAAGGGTTGATGTGGCCATGTGGTAAATTGCACAAACTGCTGTGGCTGAAAACAAACGAATTTCAAGGCTTCATATGCTGATAAATCTACCATATCCTCAGTCACCTTGTTCAGTGATTCCTTTCACTGTTACAAGACGGGTCATGCTTTATGTGCTGAAATCCTCATCGCTAATTTGCAATCAGCCTTTGCTTCTAGATTTTGCAGTGTGTATTGTCAGCAGTTTCCCTGCATGTTTTCAAGAGTCAGTCAACAATGTCATGGTGAGGCACTGTCTTTAAACAAACTGAAAGACAATAGTCAGTACCAGTCCATCTGATGCTCTGTAGTGGGTCTACTCTGATTTCCAATTAAAGAAAAATTTCCTTAGGTTTGGAGATCTAAAAGCATCAGTCCATAAAATACTTCACATCATGTGACAAGTAGCTTCCACTCCATAGCTTGCTACCAGCCTCTGGCAGTCATCAGCGAAGGCATCACCCACACTTGCTATTAACATCAGGGGGCTCAGAGACAAACTGCAGCCTGCCATGGCAGTGCTCCTTGCAGGAGATGACGTGCAGGTATTTGTGTGTGTGTGTGTGTGTGTGTGTGTGTGTGTGTGTGTGTGTGTAGCAGACTGATCAGTTATCATCCAAGACCAGAAAGGAAAGTGTATTTTGGAGCCTTTACTTGGAGGCAGTTTCTTTTGAGGAGAATGCACAACATAGCAGAGGTCAGAGAACTGGGCATCAGACATCCAAGCGAGCTGACAGCAAATCCCTGCAAGACCTTTCTTAAAGTTGCCTGTTCTCCTTTCCAGCCACTTTCCTCCTCTGATAAAAGTTACATTTATATTCCTTAGCACACTGTCTGGAGGGTTACTCAGTGCCTATTTTGGGAAGTGCTTGGAGACCCACCAACACAGGGAGCTAAGAAGGGAAAAAGTACAATTCAAAACCGAAATGGTTAAAAACGATCTTCAAATGTCAGGCAGCCTCAGGGAAACAAGAGCTCACCTCAGCTCCATTTAAAGTGATGTTGGGTAGAAGGAATTTTATTCTTTGAAATGTATGTGCATTTATAATGCATAAAAATGTAGTTAAATGCAGGCCTCTGTGAGACTGAAGAGCGAATATTAAACATAAACGGGTTGCTTCACATCTGGAAGGAAAGCAAATCAGCATTGCTTCTCCACAGGGTGAAACTGAAATGTGAGCCTTGCAATCTTATTACTAGGCCAGGGAGAAATGAAATAGAGAGCTGAGAATCAGTATGAGGTAAAATATGCCATTAAACTATCAGATGAAATCGGGACAAAAGAGGAGAAATGCAGGTACAGGGACAAGAAAGAAGAAAAAATTCTGTCTTTTGGACAGATTGAGGGAGTTTTGTGTGATGGCCTTTTACATGTTTTTAGGAGCTGCTATATCTCGATGAGTAAAACAGTAATTTGGGAAGAGGTTTCTATGATCTTCAACAATTTTAACCTTTTTTTCCTCTGTTTTCTTTGAATTTTTTTATATGCTTTGTCACTTAAAATGAGTAATTTAAAGGAAAACTCTCTTTTGTGAAGTGATGTGGTAGAACCCTAACCCAACCCAGGATATCAAGCTAGTCAGGAAAATGTAGCTTCCTTATATAAAGAACATTAAGGTTTCATAACCAGGTAGGAAATGTCTGTGAATAGATGCATTTATTATAACCACAGCTTGCATGATGCTTTTCCAGCTTTTTTCCTTTCCCAAAGACCTGCCTGGGAACACTGTCTTATTCAGCAGATAGCATGAATACATTCACTGAATAGGTCACAGTGAGTAGGTACTGAGTAGGTCACAGGTAGAGACACAAAGTCAGCCTTTTGTTAGCTGATAATTAATTCTGCTTTCAATGAAAGGAATAATGTAACTGGTTGAATCTATTTAATCTTTTTAAAATTATTACTATTACTTTCTTCCTTCAGTTTGTGAAGCTTCCTCTTATATAATATGCAGTTTCCAAATGCTGACTACTCCACCAACATAATCATTTATTTAACGATTTTTTTTCTTTGTAATACACTCCTGACAATGCATATGCAATATCCGTGCCTAGAAATGTGAAGACAGAGAGTTTATTTAGAGAAGCAAAATTAACATCCACCTTTTCAAATCAGAAGACAGAAGCATCAAAATACATGCAGAACCTGCCTCTGAAACTGTCTCTGTGTGTGCTTAACTCTCCACTTGCTGATCCTAACTCATTGTCATGAAGTGCTTATCTTCAATTCCTCCTCATTTCTGTCTGGTTTCAGACAGTTACAACAAAGAACCAAAGCAAATTTTCTGTCATGCAGCCCCCCAGCTGAAGGGAAAAGTGGAAGATCGAAGTAAGCATCTTGACCACAGGTGATTGTCAGCAGTCACAGAAGCTCCACAAAAAACAGGTAAATCTGGGATCGCTGTGCTTTGCCTGCAGGAGGTGGTTTACACTTCAGAAAGTAGAGTGGGATTAGAAAGGACCTCAGTATGTGATGACAAGGAGCAGAAATATGAATCTTTCTATCTAGAGGCTGACATTAACTTCCATATGCTCCTCAGAAGTTTATAAGTGAATAATCTGCTGAATAGAATTGGGCTAATTAAAGTGAATTATTTGCAAGAAAGACAAAGTGGTGTTTATCAAGGAATTCACTCAGCCTTGTTTTATTTTACCTAGCACTGTTGCAGTTTACATGAAACTCTTTTAGGATTCTAGAGAGGCATTGTCCCATAAAATTTTTCCTGAAGAATAGAGAGAGTAGTTTGGGAAGCAGTTAAGCAGGATTAGGCTGCTGTAAAGCTGGGCTGTTTTTTTCCTTTGAAACATCTCAGGTCTTACTTGAAGCTTCCGTCCTGGAAAGATTGCACTTCTCAAAAATTTGTTTTGCTTGTGTTCTCTATCACACTGCAATAATCTTTCCCCTCAGTCAAGCAAACAGCAGCACATCTGTGCTTTATCGTGAAGCTTTTGTTAACAGAAATTAAATGAGCCAGAAGACATGAGTCACAGTTCTGGTGTGGGCTCTGGGAAATCTCTGCTGCTAACCCAGCACTTGGCTGTACCAGTAGACTAAACAAGGCTAAGGAACATTCCCAGGTCTGGTGTTGACATAGGTGATCTAGGACTCTCCAAAATTATTTTTTAGTTTCTGGGCAGGTGATCAGAGACAGTTGCAATAAGCAATTTTGGATACAGTCATCCTATTTCTGCAGGGTAAAAGAGATTAGTAATAGTGTTAGAAATGTTTTTTTGATGCTGTCTGGCTTCAGTTCCATATAAGAGGTATGTTAATTTAATATTATAGGGAACGCACCTGCGTCCACACTTGATTTTTGGTGCTATGAATAAGACTGCAGACCACCTGCTTTATTTCATTCGTGTTGCTCCCCAGCATGTTAGAACTTTCTGTCACTCAGTTCCTCCTCTTCTTCATGTATCTAATTTACAAGTGTGAACCCCACTTTCTGATTAGTCTTTCATTCGTGGTAGTCAAGAAAACACCCAAATGTGATAGTTCTCCATCTGCTATGGTAGCAAAGTTTAAATTCAGACCCAGTTCAACGTGAAATATTCAGCCATGCTGTATCCAAGCTGTTGACCGAATTCACTGAAATCAGTGCAGAGGCTCTGGGCTCTCCCTGATTGACGAGAGAAGATATTTATATTCTATATTCTATATTCAGACATATAATAGCATCTATAGTTATGAGTGCATTATGATTTTTGTCACTGAGCATTTCTGGTGAAAAGTTCCCTCTCCTATAAGCAAACTTTTGAATGTATCTACGTTTTCAGACACCTTTCTTTTTTTTGTAGTTGAACAATTTACGTTTCCTCCTCTTGCTAGGAGTGGGCTATTTCTTGGGCACTGGTCGTAATTTCTGGGTCAGCTAATAAACCCTATTTTTATTTCCTACTTAAATGCTGTGTATTAGAGAACTGTTGAGTTGGAAAATGTTAGCTTCATTTAGCTATTGTTAAGTTTTGCTGAGAAAGGAGATGGCTGGTTCATATACTGTGTCCATTTTCAGAGGTAAAATGTATTTAATTGGGCTATTTTTGCTGCAAGTTCACAAAGTTTCTGCAGCATGGACTCCAATTAAGCAACTGAATCTGATATGAAGCAGTTGAGACTGACCCAGCCGTCTTGTAGCACCACAGAGAGCTGTTGTGGATGGTGAGAGGGATCAAAGTTCTCCATGACGTGCACTCACACTACATAAAATAGAAGGTGCTGGCACCTCTCTAGAAGTTCCTTAAGAGAGTAGGTTGGAGACTAGAGCTGACCTATTCAAGCAAAGCACTGTGAATACCTTTCACTGCTAACAGCAGTGCTTGTGAGGTGTAATGTGTCAGGGATAAGTAAACTCTGATGCCTCAGAGGATCAGACCCAGGGCTGTGGTTCTCCTCACCTTACTCCAGCTGTTTGCAGTGTGAACAGCTCTACCCATGCTCGTTATTACCTCTGCTTCACAGTCGGTGGTGAGAAATAAACACACACCTGGAACACAACCTATTTATCTTCTTCTAAACGTCTAATTTATGTTGAGATAAATTGCACACAGTTCCTGCACTCTCACCCTGAGAGGGCCCAAGGTGAATAGTTCACATTCAGGAATCCACTTTGTAGATATTTACCTTCAAATGGGTAAAGCCTATGCTATTCCTCTCAGGTTGATCACCCAGAATTAGTGATTGGTCTTAGCTCCCCTATTTCTCACTCCATCTCTGGGCTTTCACAGTGGATAGAAAGTAATCTCCAGGTTTCTCGAGCCAAACAGAAAAAAAAAAAAAAATAAAAAGAAGTTTCTAGAAAGGTGGTTTATGAATAAATTTATAAGGCAACCTGAAGGAGAGAAATTACTATTCATTTCCCACCTAAAAGCCCTGTAATGTATCAACAGGCAGTCCTGTAGGCTACAGCTGTGTTGGGGGCTCAGTTATACTGATGAATGCAGTAAACCCCCAATTAATTGCTTATGCAGTGTGTGTGCCTTGGCATTCCTAAGATGCTTTGGGATGTTTCTACGGGTGTATTCTGCTGGCAAGGAGGATTTATTTCTGGTGTTGAAACTGGTGTGTTGTGAGGTCTGGCTCTCCCACCATCATGGTAACCAGTTAACTCTGCCATAGCGCATACACTCACAGTGAGCCTCTGAAGAGCTCCCTCACTCTTACACATTGGTAATCCAAACAAATTCAAGCATCTGGAAAGAGATATCATCAATAGATTAGGGGAGATGCACACTTGAGGAGTCAGTTTCCCTACACCAAGAGAATGGACTCAACTTCAGAACTGAGAAGTTTCCATGTGTCTCTAGACCTGATACACATCTCTTGATGTCTGAAAAATCCATTTTCCCAATCCACTCTTACCTCAGTAACTTTCCTTTCTTTCCCTGACAAGAGCCTATTAAAGCTTTGCTTACTTGATCTCAGACTTACATTATATGATGCTACTTGTGCAAGTTCATGTGCATTTTCCCAGCAATCGCTTACTGAGAGAAACAGGCAAACATGTAAGTAGCTCTTGCTCTCATGACTTCTTATGCTATGAGATCCTCCTTAACAGTAGGCCATTTTGAGCATACATTCGATACGTCTTTTGTTCTGACGTCTTCTTTTTGGAGAGCAAAAGTGCTTGTTTCTGTATTCCCAGCATCGGCTGCTTGAGCAAGGTTTGGAAGCTCAGTGATGCATTGTAGGCCCCTGCTGCAGAGGGCCAGGCTGGGCTCTGGGATGCAGGCTGGAAGTGGCTTATCATGGCTCCAGCTTTTGGCTATAAAGCACTCTTCCAGTAGCCAAAAAATTTTGCAAGAGGACTTCACATTTTCCTTCAATTAACTATGTGTTTCAATTATTTGAGCTTGCCAGCAGCTAACAGATTTATTGCTGGGAGATCTGAACACCTCACCTTCTGCACAGATGAGAGCTTTGCTTTAACTCTCTCCTGCCCCTGCAGTTTTCCCATGGACAGGGAGAATTCCCACTCCAGTTTCAATCTGCTTTCAACACCACTCACAAGGCCTGCAGGTTTGACTGGAGCTGCAGTTTCCTGAAGCTATCTTCAACAGTATAACCTCTTGTCCCATGCTTAGAGCTGTTAAAGAGATGTCTGTAATTTTCTGGATGCAGCAGCCTCTGTAGCATCCTTAGAATTGCCAGGTGAGATCACATCACCAGTTTATCTTACCCAGCACATTTTTGAGGTCTTTTTTTTTCCCTAGTGAAACCAGCAATACAGGAGCTGTAGAAAGGTATAAATCTCAGGTAATACATGGTTTCATTGCACATTGCTGAATTCCTGTTATATCTCCTGATACCAGCTTTACTTAGCAYATCCAGCTGTCTCTCTGAATATCATTCTTAGCACTGCAGTATTTACTTCAATACCTCTAAAAACCACTTGTGGACCTTATGAAATATTTCAGAGGGAGACAGTCTCTCTTGCAAGACCTCATACCTAAGGTTGAAAGCATTGCTAGGCTGTTTCTCCTTGAATATTCTGCAGCACCAGGATCTTGATGAGTGATGACTGGAGATTTCTAGAGGAGCTGGTGGAGGACATCTCTTTTACCAGCACTGTGCAGTAGATTCGAGCAGAGAGTTTGACCTGCAGTCCTCTAAAAGCCAGGCTTCCCCAAGGATGCCCCATATTTCCCTCTGCACTGTGTCACCCAGCTGTGGAGAGAGAACAAAAGGGACAGCTTGGATTTTGTAGAGGAATGTGCAAACAGCCAAAGACATACACAGGGGCAAGAAAATATTTATTCCACAAAAGTCTTCTCATATCTCAAAATATAAAGATCCCATTGTGAAAGGAAGCAAAAKATAAATGTTCATGAGAGATGCCAAGAAAAAGGTACAGAGTACTGCCATTAACTTCTGTCCATCTTCAAGATGAGGTGAATTCTCTGCCATCCCATATGTCCTCCAGTCTCACTTCCAGTTTTGATTAGTTCCTTGAAGGCAGATCACTTTGCTCTTTTATTTTCCACTGTAGAAATAGGACTTCGATCATAAAATGGAATTAAAACAATATTTTTAAAGATTTTTTTCTTGTGTGGAAAAATATTTAACAATTGTCTATGTAAGCTGGAAAGGTAGAAGAGCCCAGTTCATAGATTCCACTCTAAAAGTCACTTTCCTGGAGAATACTTGAATGTAGGGTGTCTTTTCTCCCTTTCTTCCATTCCCTCCTCCAGTAGAGTTGTGTTAAATATTGCAGCATAAAAACTGAAAGCCCACTCATGAGGGCTGAAGGAATTTAACGCCATTAAATCATTACAGTAACGGGTGCAGCGAGTCTGTTCTTGGGAAAACAAATATACTACAAGAGGCAGAAACACAGAAAGATGATTGGATGAAGCCAATTTAAAGTGAGAAATTCACCTTCATGACAGTAGAAACAGAAGATGCTGGAAATAACAAGCAGTTGGGGAATATGTGGCTCCAGGAAATAAGGAGATATTTTTCTCTCTAGATGCCTGACTGTGCTCTTACAAAATTGTGTAAGTGTGCTGGTGTCAACAGAGAGACCAGATTAATTGTGAGAAGAATTGGGAACTACTGTGTAAATAAGGATAGCTGCACTGGAGTCATGAACTTGAGCAAAAACCTGTTGTTCAAGAACCGATTTAGTTTCAGAAGTCATTACTTTGYGATTGGTAGAGTCCCCTGTAGAAGGATTAGATAAGTCATTCAAATTCCTAGTGGGCATCTATCTACATCTGAAATCCTGCCACATTCCCTGTTTGTCATCACACCAGCTAATCCATTAAAGGTATCAGGGAAATCGGACTGCAGGAATCAAATTTCTCTTCGATATAGCTCTGAGCTGAAAACAGCCTGTACCCATGCATGAACTCTAGTTGTCACACAATGCTGGCCAACCTGAATAAAAAAAGGTTGCAGTCTCCAAACTTATTCCTCTAGCACTATTCACTGTCAGACTATTTCTTTTAAATTTTAATTCATTTTTCTCACATCTAGCCAGGCTTCCTTTCTAGCTTAATCCAATAATGATTATAATTTCGTAATCTGTAATGCAGCCATACAATATTTATGCTGTGTGGCAATAGACAGGAATGATCAGAGCTGTCTCAAGAACTACACAAAGCATGTAACCACCACGCAAAAGCTTAAGGCGTGACAGCTCTTCTCACTGAAGTCTGCCACCTTTAGAAATAGCTCAGAAACACCCACAACCTATTCCCTCAACACTCCCACATTTGCCAGTGGCGCCTTACTGTCTGTCCTGAAGGTGAAGCTGAGCAAACCAGAATTAATCTTGGTGACACCAAAAGAAGTAGCCCTGCTCCACAGTSTCGCTGCTTGTCTGCACAGGCTTTGGTGCCCACCTGACCTTTGGTGAGTTGATTCTGCTCAACAGGAAATCAGAAAAGCACAACCAGCAACAAGTAAAGTGCTTTTTGCCTGCTTTGAGAGTTGAACCAGTTCAGCAGGGGTCACAGGAATTGGCACAGGGAAAGGGAAAGAAACAGGAGGAGGAGAAWGGAAGACCACTCTCTTCCATAGCAGCAAACTCTCACTTCAAAGCAGCTCATCATGCCTTTAGTATTGCAGCTCCTATGACTTGAAAGGGAGCCCCAAGTATTCCTCTTGACTTTGGAGAGAGATGGGCTCGTGCATCAGAGAGCAATAGAGTGTGATGTGAAGTCACAAAGAGATCTATCTCTACTCTTCTGTCCTAAAAAATGCACTTTTCCTTTTCCCCTCAATGTATTTTGTTTCTGAGAAGAGCAGATCCTCCAGGACCACGTGCACAACTCAGAAAATAATCTAGATACCTTCCTAACCAAACACCACTTCCCACTCCCTCCGTGGCTCACCTCAGATAAGCAACCAGTTAACTGGTGCTGAATGGTGTTAACTAATTTATCTTGGGTCGTAAGGACTCATCTAATTACACCCTTCATTACAGTTGGAAGGAAATTGTTTCTTCTTCTTTAATAATATATGGGTTAATGAATTCATACCCAAAATCAATACAATTTTTTTTTTCTCCCACTGTTAGTCTTGAAGAGAGTAATGGTTATTTTTCTAATCTATTAGGAACTGTATAGTAATTATATTTTTTTATATCCTCTTTCTCTGGAGCCTTGTTAGGTTATAAATTAATCATTAATTGATTTAAAAATGTAAGGGTTTGGAACTTCTAATTTTAAAGAAATTTGAATTCTAATGCTTCAGAGCCTGCCTCAAGCATAGAGGAACCTCTATACTGATTTTTAAAATAATCTCATTTCCCATTTTACTTTTTTTCAGGATGTGTGSAAGGTTTCTAATAGACTGTGAGTCACTGTAATAGTCAGTAAAAGCTTGTACTTGTTTTCAACTCTCATTGTTACAAGAAGTATCCCAATTTTTCCATCTCCCCCTTAGCTGTGAAACACTCTTGTGCACAGACCCAGTGGGAGTGTCCCAGATCTCTCTTACAAGGAAAGAGGGACAAAACTGTGCACAAATACAGGCACACACAGGCACAGACACTTCTGTTTCTCATAGAGTCTGGCAGCAAGACCTGCACAATGACAGCTCCAGCATGGTGATAATCCAGTTAGCAGGGATTTCATGAGACATTTAAATGTTGATAAGAGAAACACYCCTGCTTCCTTTTGCTACTTAAGTCAGCAGATACCAAACACCTTGCTAGGCAAGTGATTACCAATAAGTAACAGGTAATTCCACTCTTTAAAATCCCCACAGTGTACATTATGTAAAAAGAATGGATTTTTAGTTCTTTTTTTTGCTTTTCTTTTCCTTTTTTATTCCATTTCTCTACTTTCCCTTTTCCTCCCACTTTCCAAATGCTGAGGCAATTTTGTCACACACAAAAACCTCCTCTCCCTTCCTTTGTAGTAATTTCCTGAGTTCTAATACGTTTTCCCACACACATACATATTTATTAAAAAAAAAAAAAAAAAGTGGTCTTCTATTTTTTAGCAGGAGGAAGAGAACAGATGTATCTTGCTGTGGAGGGACACCTTTGAACTGTATCTATAAATATATGGCATTTTTGAGTCTTAGCTCATTTTACTGGCTGACGACCTGGCTGGTGAGAATACATGGGCAGGCATCTATGCCTGATTTAACCAATGCTTTAGGAATCTACATTTGCTATACAGACAATAAACACAGACGTCATTCCAGGCATCTTGAAACTCACAGAGCAGCACTCTTAATATTGGAAGTGGTCTACWGCTCAACTACTAAAATTCAGCAGAAAAAGTATATTCACCTCATGCAGGCTATTTTTAAAATGAGTGGGCTTAAAGCTTTATATTCCCATTGCTTCCTGAGCCTAAGGATTTTGTGATTTAAGGAGACTTTTCATCCACCTAAGMCAAGAGGCACATAAGTTTCTGCTGAGGAAAGAAAGAATCAAATAACTCTTGCTGCAGTTGCTAGGTATGGCATGATGGAGAGGGAAGCAGTGCATAACTGATAGGAAAAGGTGAGATGTTCCCTTTTACYATATGAGGAGCAACAGCTGAGCTGTGCTCTATGAGCAGGAATTAAAAACAGCCTCTTGCTTAGTCAATCGCTTATCCAAATGAAGAGAGCAAGGTGTAGGGAGAATTCATTACTTGCTGGTTTGGTTGATCAGTCTCATGAGCAGTCAAACCTAAGAGCCATGTAATAATCAGCAGCTTCCGTTGCTGGGTACAGGAGTAAAATTCTGAGTGTGTCACATAAAGTTTGGGTGTAACCAGGCTGACTGAAGAGAATCAGCAGATGCACAGTCCAATGTATTGGTAAGCAAGGATGGCAACACTTCAGTTTCAGGAATGGGGTATCCTGAAGCGATGCCGAGGACCGATTTATTCACCTGGAGAGGGTACATTGAATGCTCTCCAGCACYTGTGAGCTCTGGGGTTAAGGTACAACATCAGAATGGTCCTGAACCATGGCAGTGACTTGCTACTGGTATCACTATTCCTGTTTACAGAATAACAGAACATTTCAATAAAGTGTCAATGCACCGGTTCAGCCCAGTGTGAAAGCACTCACAGCAGATCTCACTGCAGCCCTTCACCAGGCCCTGTTGGAGGTCTCCCCATGGCGTGGGGGCTGTGCAGACTGGCTGGTGATAAACAGCAGAAAAAAAATGAAGGCAGAAAAGTTCTGTATATGTAAGATAATCCCTTCCATGCTCTTTTCTGCAAGAGCGGCTACCATGGTCCTGGGAGTCAAGCAAAGATGAGGGAGGTTAAAGCACAAAAAGTCAGCCAGTTTGCAAATTAAAATGCAGATCCTCTTCCCACTCACTTCCTTGTCCATCCACACCTCCCAGCTGTAAACAAATAGAACTGACTAAAACCATTTTTTTTACTTATTTAAGAAATATTGTAATGCATGCTCTGAGGAAAAGAAAAATCTGTGCTCATGCATACATCTCTGCTTGCTCCAGTCATCCTGAATATGCATCACTGCCTGCTACTTATGGCAATGTTCCAGCTCCTCTCCTCTCCTCTCCTCTCCTCTCCTCTCCTCTCCTCTCCTCTCCTCTCCTCTCCTCTCCTCTCCTCTCCTCTTTGCCTGCTTTTGTGTTTCAGCAGGGATAAGCAGAGGACTCTCCAAATTGACCCTCTCTTGATTTCCTTTTTCAGCCCACTTTCTACCAAAAATGCACATTCCACCCAGATTTGGAGAGCTGCAGGCAAGGGAAGGCACTGCTTTCTGTGCACAAGCAGAAAGAGCTATCCCATGGGAGATGCTCTTTCCCTGTTGCAGAGCCAGGCCTCCCAGCGAGCTGAGGGAAGGGCAAAAACGTGGTAAGAGCACAAAAGAGTCCAGGAATCAGACTTGGGAGCAAGGCCCTGGTCTAACTGCATCACAAGCCATTGCTGAGCTTTGTCCCTGACTGGGAGCAAGGCCCCTGATATGATATGAGCTCTTGGACTTGCAAGCTGCACCAGCCAGGTGTAACCAGCCTGCCTGCTGTCTGAAGTTGTCTGAAGCAAAAGCTCTGGGAGACTTGCACATTTAAAAAGGGGAAATAGAAGTACTGAGAGACCAGAAACACATCTGCTTACTTTGGAGACAAGATGAATTTACTATACGAGTATGACTCTACTTGTGTCCACATGCACTGACAGATTTACACTCCCAGGGCTGGTCCATCAGAAGGTGGTGGCTGAAGTTAAATGCCCATCATCTTCACCTCTGATATGGCACATCCTAGGATGCACCAGGACATAGTCAAGCAGAGAGGCAAGGGACCTTGCAAATACCTTGGAAAACTAGGATCTTGCTGAGTGAATAAGTCTGTGTGTGTTTGTGTGTGTTGAGCCACAGCCCCTGAAAGGATAGCATGGAGTTTCAACCTAAGGCTGTTGTCTTTCCAGCATGGCATAAAGACTGGGGTTCTTCCACACTGACTAACTGAGTCAGGTCCTTGGGAGATGCAGCCCAGAACTGCTGCCCCACAGCCCTGCAGCAGCACTGGCTTCCTCCTCTCCCCATCTGGGGCTCTCTGGAGCCTCTCTGCTGAGCTGTCCCCAGGCAGATCTAGGGCCAGCTCCAAAGGGGGCCCAGATTMCATTTGCTGGGTCCGCCTGGCCCGTGTGGCAGAGTTAACACATCCTCTGGTTGGGCAGTGCTGTGTTCAGGGCCACGCATAAACACTTTACTGCTGGCCATTAAATTTTATTGCTCTCTCTAATATGCTTTGAGATAACTAAACTGATGCCTGAAAGAGGCATTTAAACTGTTTTAACAGTATCTACTTCACATAATCTGCTTTATGGCGCCGTCTTATGGTTTTACCCATTTAAAATGTGTTTGTTGTGGTTTTTTAATCAAGGGATTTGCACTATGACCTTTGAGCAACAGCAGCCCSTGCTAGAAAACAGCTGGCAATGCTGTGTGCAATGCAGTCTATGGAGATTAAATTCATTTCATTCCCTCTTAAGGCAGATGACTGGGAGGCTGGTGGATCCACTGGGATTTTGGTGGATTGAATTCTTTTTTATTTTAAAAGCAGAGCTGAAACTAAGAAATAATAGACATGGTTTTGCTCAGTGGATTTATCCCTGCCCTGAATTACTTGGCTGGCCTGGATGAGAAAAGATACATCAGTAGCTTTTTCAGGCTCAGGACTAGGACCAACAACAAGTTTCCAGCCTTGGAAATACTGAGATAAATCTAGACTCCTGTGAGCAAACCGCTTGAAAGCTAAACCCAACATTTTGGCTCTTCCTGTCTTAGCAAGGAGATAACCTCAATTTTTGGTTCAGGTAYCTAAAATGAGACTTAGTCTTTAGTTAGAAAATAGGTGCTTGATATTTCTGTTTGTTTGTAACAGCAAACAGAACCTCTCACCTTTTGAGTGATGTAGGTCACTCCAATGTGTAGGTCAACCCCAGGGCTGCTCCAGAGCCAGGCTGAGCTGGGCAGACCTGTTCTGATGGACAGCTTGGTGGGACACTTCATCTGAGTGAGCACACAGCAACAGCATCGTCAAAAGCTGTCGCATTTCACGACAAGTACAATCCCATAATTGCAGTTATCTTCATCCCAGCTGTGGATAAGGGCACAGAGCCACCTTCCATCCTTCAGCTGGCTCAGCTGCCCGTTGAGCCCAGAAAACTGATGTGTGTTAGAGGCATACACTGTACAGAGAGTGGAGCAACAGGCCTGACAGACAATTTGGGTACCTAAAAACTTATCTCTGCACACACCTTCCAGCTAATTAAGCTACCCTTATTTATACATCGCTGGGCTGTCTCTGAAACAAATTAGGCAATGCTTTCTCTCCAGCATAATGCAGGGCACCATCAGAAGTGAAGGCACAGCAACGGGCTGCATTAAAAAATTCCTTGWAACTCCAGAGCTTCGGGACTGTTTYTCCAGCTTATGTTCACGCCTGAAGCTTCCTTGCATGCTCCACCTGACAGAAACATGGCACGGCCAATGTGAAAACATTTGCTCCTGTCTCTCATCAAAAAAGCCCTTTTGCCATGATGAGAAGCACCCTGATGTTTTGTTTTACAGGAAAGCTCAGAGGTGCCTGGAGAGATTTCTATTGAGTCTTCAAGGCAAACTAAACCAGACCCTCCAGTGCAGCCTCCTGCCTGAACTCTGACCTTGCCTTCAAAGCACAGGGCAGACCTGAGCTTTGTGCTGATGTGGGAAAGCTCTCCTGGGCTTTTCTGGGGGTGCACATTTTGCAGGTGGTTTCATAGAACCCATGAAAATGCAGGAAATAAAATAGTGGCCATCTATATCCCTTTCCCYCCCCTTGATTAGTTTGCCAAAGCCATGTATATTAATGGACTTTAACCAAAAAACCACATGGGTGAAAATCTGCTGGTGCACACCCACACCCACACCCACACACAGAGGGAGAAAAGGTTTCCTGCTTGCCAAGATGAGAAACATGTTTGGGATGATAAGGATGCCTGCAAGTCRGAGACTATGGTGGCTGCACTGTGGGGGTTGTAATTGTGAGTGGCCTTTCCATTTTGGGGGTCAGTGTGCTAAATTAAAAACCTACAAGAAAGTGTTTAATTTAGGTTAATGGGATATCGAATATTAAGTGGATTAAGGCAAATTATATATTTTTTTTGTTTTAAAGAGGAATTAGYCTCACTAATCTCCCAGGTCAGATTCTTACAAGGTGTAAATCAGTGTTATACACCAAAGCTCAAGGGAGCCTGTACAGTTTTTCACTAGATGAAGGAGTCTGTGCTACTGTACTTTTTCATGTACATATCTATGAACCATGTACTTGGATTAAATTTGTTCTGTCTTCCCCCCACRCACTTTTCAGAATTAAAAATGAAATTATATGATTCCTTACTTACACTCTTCATTTCCAGCCCATTAACTTCATCCTCCTTCTTTTCAGGTTCTACAAGTGGGATGGAAAACTTCTTTTATGCATAGGGAATTTGGGGAATGATATCATGATTTCTGGGGGAAGGGAAGCTGGGAGAGTATTATTTGCAATCACAACTTTCAGGGCTATGCTTTAATACAAAATGAGGAGGAAAATGTCTTTCAGCAGAGCTGTTTGAGAGTTCACATTTGAAATATTTGGTGGATGGTTAGTTTCCACAGCATGAAAAATATGCAATGGGAAAATGTTCCTACTGCTTAAAATCAAAATCATATTTTTTTCATCACAGAAATACTTTGTTCCGTCTCAGAAAGCAAAAAGCACTGCCCTTATGCTCAGACGAGRCACATTTTAAATTTTAAATTTTGGGGAAGGGAAAGTCTTCACTGCAATAAAACAGAGTAAATGTTTAAAATGATCTTTAAATCACTGCCCCTTCACACCACACCACCAGGCAGGCTTGTTAGCTCARTGCTGCAGGGTTTCAAAGCCTGCTATTTTGCATCCAAGACACAGCGATATGGTAACTATTGTCTTGCTTTGGGCTGAATAATTTTTATTAAAAGTATAAGATGTCTTTAGGGTCTTTTTGCTGAAGATATTTCCGCATCACAAAAATTACCATCACACACAGACATTGATTCTCCTCTTGGGTAKCCTCGACAGAGGGGAGAAGGACTGAATGGGCCAAGATGACTGAAAAAGCYTGGAAATTAAAGGTAGTAGGAACACTTCTTGTCTTGTAATGAGGGTCCTTCCAGGTCAATTCCARTGCTAAAAGATTGGGGCTGGTTTAGCCTGTTGTCTTTTAAATCCTTTTTGATTAGTTCCTCAAAGCCTCAAAGTTCATTTGGCTTATTGACAATTCTATAGACTGCTGGAGAAAAAAAAAAGTCTTCTTATAAGCCATTCTACCAGGTTCATGTTAATAATGGTTATTTGAACCACTTTCTGTCCGTCTGCTTTTGGCCACTATTGCAGCACAAGATTTCTTGCTCATGTGTCTGATCAACATTGTATTGTAACATAAAGAGCAGAAAAGGAACATTTTTCCAGTTTTATTTAATTGGGCACGTTGCATTTACAAGACAAATGGTCTCCAGCATTAAAGCTGATCTACCACATTGGTTCCTGATCGTGCTATGGGTGCAAAATAAAGAAAACAAGCTGGTATTTCTCTCAGTACCAAAACTAAGCAGTGAAAAGCAGTGGTGAAACATTTTTGCTTCTAAGCTGTTTTCTCATCATTAGTTTTCACCCCCTGTTTCAGCCTGTCTGGTCTCTCTAACCTAAGCATACACCTATTCCATAATTGTCCACCCTTCCCTCCTCCACACATCTATATAGCAGCTGAATTTTACACTTCATCAATACTAAAAACCACCTGAAAAGCTAATCTAAGGTTTAAGACTTTGTCTGTTAACTAAATTATAAGGGTTGTCTTTTGACATGAATCTTTTCTGCCTAACTCCCAATCAGTTCTGAAAATGTCTTCTATCCAGAGSTTGCCATGAGATAAATTGTAAAAGTGTGTCAGCAATCAGACTGAGAATCGTTCAGTCTTTAATACTAATTATCATTCTGCAGAGAGTAAAAAATTATATACAGCCTGGCTGCCTTAGAATATGCAAAGTCCCTGCTGCAAGGAATGATGTYAATTTATACTAAACCCACCTGAACGCATGGCTTACCTTGTCTTCCATTTTTATTCTTTAAAAAAAAGAATYTACAGTAAAAAAATTAAAGTCAGCTTTAAAACCTGGTATGCTTCTCCTGAAAATACACAGTACTTTCTTACTGAATTGGCATAAAATGAGAGCCACAGAGCAGATCTGGGCAATCCTATCCATAAGGTTTGATTTGGCTCGGATTGTCCTTCCTAACAGAGTAAKAGAATATTGCTAAGCAAGGGTTTTAGTAAAAAAAAATGAAACATTTTCCAACGTTTTCATTACTGATTTTCATCTATGTTCATTACATATTTTTATTACATATATAAATCTGAAACCACAAAGAAAGTTGGGGGTTTTTGAAAGCAAAATGTTCAAAATTTTGGAAGTAAGAAGAATTATTTTACCTGCACTGCTATCAACTCATTAGCCTTATTTCCACTGTGCTGAGTTAATCCAGTGAAGGATCTACTCTACTGCCTTAAAAACATCCAAAGGATTTTCTTCTTGAAGATTTTCCTGTTTTCCAGGAAGATTCTTCTGCGTGGCAGGTACGTGAAACCAGGAAGTTTCCTGATATGAACTACTCTGATAATGAAAATATTTGGGGGAAACTGAAAAATCATTTGTCTCATTCTTATTGTTCCCTGGGCACCTGCTGAAGGCTACTGTTGGAGGCAAAACTCTGACAGCTCTTGATCTGGACAGGTATAGCTATTTCTGTGTTTTCATCACATTATTAATATAGCTCACAGTTCTTGGCAGAAATATAGAAGTGACTTTATTCGAGTGATTTGAAGCCAGCCCCCACAGCCTCACAGCTGTGCTGGCAGTGTCCTGTGCACTCCCTGCCCTCTCAGGCAAGCTGAGGCTGGCAGGCACAATCAAGGGGCTATGATGTTCCTTGAGGCTTCTGGGGTAAAAGTGCCTTGTGTCCTTTCCTCTCTAACAACCTTATCAGAAAAGGTTTGAGGCCCTCCAAAACTTTTGGATCCAAATGCAACTAAGGAAATCTTCCCCTCATCAGTAAATTGATGATTCTCCTGATTGAAAATTCCTCTAAAGCTTTTAATTCCATCAGTCATCACTTCTCACCACCCTTTTTTGCTTAATTTTTGGACTTCTTATTGTTCTTTAGATTTACCATATTCTAAGGCCCAGAGCAGARTCTGGAATAACTCACCTGCCATGAGGAACCTGTGAAGAGTGAGCTTGCATCTCTGGGCTACAGTGAGTGGACACAGTCTAAAACTGTACTTCTTTAATGCAGAGCAATAGAAAATTCAGTTCTGAATCAGAGAATCACCCTTGGGAAAATGAGTTTTARCTTTTAAAATACCCTTTATGTTTTGTTACCTTCCAGGTTGAAATCTAAATCACAGAGGTAAAGAGACAGAGRATCTTAGTATCTTTAAAATTAATCTAGTAGAAAAAACTTTTTTCACCTGGTCTCACTTGACCTCTCATGTTATTATCTATTATATTCTCCCCAGCTTTTCTTGCCCCAAGCCTCTAGACCCAYAGAAAAGAACAGGAAATGGCAAGACTGCAGCTATTTATAATAATAATCCATTCCCAGGCTCCACTGCGGCAGTTTTAATCATCAGGTATTGTCAGGCATCAAGATCAAAAAGATTTGAGGTTTGATTTGTTTGGGTTATAAAGAAGCCCTGAATGCCAAAGTGTTGTTGCTTAAACTGCAGAGCACAGCCCCTGCGTGAAGTAGAATGAACTGGTATTGCCCTCTCTGATCCAATTTGTAGCCATCACAGCTCTTTAAAGTTATTTGATTTGACATCAATTAGGCCGTTTTCACAAGGGGAAAGTCTCTTTTTGCATTCAGTCCAATATCAATGTCATTTTCTTCCTAAAATGTGACAAGGAGCAGACTGCTTCCGCATGCTTTGCAACAGACACGAAGAATAGGATAAGGAGGAGGAGAAAGACTTCACAGAAAGGGAAAAAAAGGGGGGTGGGAGGACTGAGAAAACATTTCAACCCCATATTCCCATTTTTGGAGACATATATACACAGAGAAACAGACACAGAGGGAGAGACAGAGGAGACCTCCTGCTCAGCGTGTGTATTTTGTCAGTACACTTGCAAATATTGCAGTCACTGTAAGGATGCAGAGCGCTTCAGACCTGTGTATCCTTGGAGGACAGCAAATCTGGTAACAAGAGAAAAGCATTTGTAGAACCTGAATCTCAGCTTTGTTTCATCTTCCAATATTCTCCCTAGGACTTTGCACAGTGTTCAAGGAAATACAGAGTACCTGTACTAAACTGCTTGTAAACGTGTTACACGTACAATATTCTGAACCAACACACCAAGGAAAAATGTTCCCAAGAGAGAAGAGACAAGGTGATTGGAAATTTCTGAAAACTAAAGCTGTTCTAAGCAGTAGATGTCAAAGAAGCTGACCTGTTTTGCTGAGTGCCATGATGTATCACAACTGTTGGTACTCCCACTTGGATGCAGCAAGGAGATGAACACTTGGTATATTGATGGAGGGAAAGTAAAAATGTGTTCCTCAGTACATGGAAGAGCYGAAACATTTTGATGGACTAAATGAGGGCTTGCAAAATTAGGAGCTGAGACAACTGCAAGTCCTTATTAGGAGATGCAAAAAGGAGAACTTGAAGGGAATGGGAAAATATGGGCGAAACAAAAGTGTAAATGAACACTTTCTGAAAGCTGGCATCTTCAGATAAAGGTTATACAGGTTTTCAGAGTGGCTTTTTCTTCCCCCCAAAAATTTTCCCAGAGATACAGAGAAAAGCTGCCTCTGGGACATCTATCATCATGATTTTTATCTTCATGCCCACACAGCTGCAGTATTTCTGGACTGTACACGCAAGTCCAGAGGGTAACAGTGCTCCACGATTTAGATCTTTCCTCAGGGTGCTGAATGATCTAGTCATTGATTGCTTCCTTGCCTCTTTGCCAACAGCCTGTAATGCAAAATATTGGAAAAAGATGGAGGAATACTCTTATACACCCTGAACTCTAGGTAAACATTTTTTTGCAATCTCATAAGAAAATAGACAGATCTGCCACTGTATGACAGCTTTATTAGAAATGTCACACATAAGCTTAAACTAAGACAATACAGTGGGCCAAGAGGGCTCCATTGCTGCTTTTTTGGGTAAAAAAAACCAAGGATATCAGTCAGAGGTAAAGGAATTTTCTCAAGTCAGGATCATGTCAACCTTCAAATGCACTGTTACTTCTGAATCCTTAAAGCGTATCCTATTAAACCCACATAGCTATGGAAGTATTTGTGGAAGTTCACAGATTTCCAGATTACCTAAATATTTTTTTTCCCCTTCTGGGAATGAGCATTTTGATGCTGTCAACCACGATTCAAGATTCAGATCTCATCTATAAATTCATAGTAAAGCAGTGTAACAATTCTCTGCCAGGAGAAGGCAATGGCCGAGTCCTGAGTGGTGCAAAAGTTTTTGGACAAGAATACTACTCTAAATTTTTAATTGCAGCTCTGTCCCTAAGTGACACATGGAGTCATAAGAGTAGTCTCCATTTTGTCGACCACAAGTGGGCTGCGATACAAAATTATTGCCTACAATGAGATTTCCGTAATTGTGTTTCAACAGAAGGACAAAAGTATTTGCTCGCTTGTCCAGTGAGTACAAGCAGCTTCCCAGCCATGAAGATGAGGGCTGTAGCAACACGGCTGCTGGTCGGTGATAAAACCACAGTGACATAGAAAGTCTGCTTGAAAATAAGTCCAGATCTTTTTTGGGGGTTGGCCCACCCCACGTACAGACCAACCTCCTCCTCAGTCAATCAGCGTGTTAACATTGTGTGCAAGCTAACCCGTCAGGAGGCCACGTGCCAAATGATAGACAAGTAAAAAATGGCCAAGGTAAGGTCTTTTCCCAAAATCGCTTCCTCAGCGTGACAGGTGGGACCTTGAGAAGGCAACTGAAGGCTGCAGTGAGGGAGGGAGAAGTTCTGTTTGATTTTCCAATTGCTTATAACTCTTTATCACAGGAACTCCCCAGACTCATCTCATCCTACTTTCCTCGCTTGTTGCAGCAGGGAATAAAAGGCGTTGTAGAACTGTCCCGCTTGTGTTCTGTCCCTGAGCTCTTGCTGATCTCTGGAAACTGCTTTTGCCAGAGATAACACTTCTGCTACCACTTCTCAACCCAGGTCAAGGACGTTTTCCAGTCCAGTAGCTTAGTTCTGAAAGGTCTCAGTGCTCTTTCTAGATTATCCTTCGGAACCTGCAACTCATACCTTTTAGTTTCTGAAATTCAGATTGAAGTGGGGTGTGTTTGTGTTGGAGAAGAGGCAATAAAGTTGTTAATTTGCGCTTGTAATTATTCACAACTAGCACATTATTCCTTCTTTTTTTCCGCCCCTACTTATTTAGTTATCAGATTCAATTACAAAGCCAAATTACCAACCCTAATTTTTACTAACAGTTCTTCAGAGATGAATAACAATGAAACTGAAGCAGCAGAGGGTGAGGTAATGCTGGATAATCTAGCAGGGGCTAAATCAATACTTGATAAATTCTTTATCCAATAGTCCATACCAAGCCTCATCCTGCATTGACAAACCTATGGCATTAGCAGTAGATTAAAGCCAGTGGAGTCCAAAGGAATCTGCAAGCTCAGCTCTGACTGAAGGCCATGGTAAGAGAGCGTTTAAATTGGTGACAACTGCAGGCCTCCTCTTCCAGCACCACCTTCCCCCACTGCTTAAATCCCATTTACACAAAACACCAGTTCAGCTGCGTTGACATAACCGTCTGGTGGATCACGTTGTTCTCCAATCAGTCACTCAAGCGACTTATCTAGKTTAAAAATAAACCTTATAAAAAGGGGTAAGGGAAGGAATAGTTATGTTAAACCAGCTCAGTTCTGTGATCTAGATAGCCCCTTAAAGGACCGTGGTGAAGAGAGCCCTGTGGGATCAGAAATGCACGGCCAAGGGTGGGAAAGAGGTGACAAGACACAGGGTGCTTAGGGGAGGAGCCCAGCTGAAATCAGAACAGCTGCCAAAAGAAATGCTTTTGTAACCACAGCCTCTGCAAGGGGCAGACCCAAAGACAACTAGTGTTATGGCTCTCACCTCATAAAACACAGACCCAGCAGAAACAATTGATTTGTCTTTTGTGCATTTATACCRCTGACCAAACAAAGCGAAAAAATCAATTAGTTTAGGTTGATAAAAGAGTTTCTGTATCTCTAACTGGAATGCCTTCACTGAAGAATAACTACTAGTTTATAAAAAGAGGGGATTTATTTCTGGAATTATTTTAAAGATTATTAGCAAAAATTCTGAAGAAATGGAACCTCTGCAAAAGCTTTGACTGAGCAGAGCAGGGTTCTCTTATTTTGACTTTTTGCTTTCTTGATGGAAATGATTCACCTAAAACACCCTGAGTTTCTGAATTTATTCAGTCTCTAGCTGCTCATCTAGAAAGGTTCCCCCAGCTCAAGATATCACATAATGAAGGATTCTGAATAAGAGTCACCTGAACCAAAAAAATAAAATATAGGTCATAAACCGCAACAAATCACCCCATCACAACTGTGTATGAAGGAGGAAAAACTAGGAAAAGGCAGACGTCCTAGATAATGAAATGCTTATCCTTGATTAAYCCAGGGGTAAGTTTGTCATTCCTGGGACACAACTAGAACAGTTAGAGCCTGTATCTTGTGTTTGCAGGCTTTACATTTTTTGTTTTTAATGAAGACAGCTTGTCTTGTGATTCAAGTTAACCCATTTCCATACCCACACCCTGAGCCACTGCTTAAGCTTCCGTAGGAGTCCAGGGAGACTATCAGTAGTCAAATCCAGATCTCCTGAGTCTCGTTTCCATGTGCGAATACCACAAAACCATCCTTCTTTGCAAGTAACCTGGTTATTTGAATAGGCTTTTAAAAATGGAGACCAACAAGAAAGTTCAGGCAGAAATCATAATCTTTGTTGGTATGACAGCAATAGCATCAGCATGATACAGCTTTACAAGGCAAAAATGCTGTCCCATCATCAGGATGAATTTCTGAGACTTGAGCTTCATTTTTCCCATTCAGGACCCATTTAGCAGTATCCCACTATAAAAAGAAACCATTCTAACCTTTATTTTTTTGTWTGTTTTGTTCACTTTGGACTAATATATTCATGCCTCAATAAATTCTAGTCTATTCCATTTTTAATTTGTAGTTTTTCTTGGTGCTTGATAACGTACATGGTGTTCCATATCCATCAAAGGGCAGAGCTGCTAAACAAACAAGCTCAGGCTTGACTTCTGCATTAAACTCTCCCTGTGTTCTTATCATCCTTTATCAAATGGTATTACCAGAGAATGGGAATCCCTTGTGCTATCCTTTTTTTTTTTTCTGACTGTGATATTGGAAGGCTTTTCCTAGGATGTCTGTGTGATAATTTTACCATGCATCACCTCATTCAAGAGTCGTGCTCCCAATCCAGCTCCTACAAGGCTTTTTACTCTGATTCAAACCAGCATTGACAAAGGAAAGAAAGGCAAGGTGGCACCAGTTTCCACTGAGAAACTAACTGAGGCAGAGGAGAGCTCTGTGTGGCTTTTTTTTGTGGACACAACGGTAAGAAGGGACTGGACACCAGGAGACATCGTTGTCCCCCCTGTTTCCCACTCCCCCAAACTTGAGGTCTTTAAGCCTTTCTCTAGCCAGTGAAATGAGGACAGGCTTTCCCAGAATGCAGCCGAAATGAGAAAAGCTGTGACCTTGGCAGTCAGTTAAGGGTGCAAAYGTTTTTGAGATGCGTATGATGTGACTCCTGTTCAGTGGGGTTTTTTTGGCTCACGAAAAAACACATCCACTTCAGCCTTCTCCCTGCCTTACCCGATCTTATTTGAACAGCAACTCCAGGCTAATGAGAAAGAGGCTTATTAGATGTTGTTTCTTACATGTAACCCGTGTCCAGGAAATAATATTGAAGATTGTGAGATACTGAGGTGTTCTGTCAATATTTGCATTTTATAATTGTTTCTCCAAAGAAATGGGACTTCCCTGATGGGGCTGTGGTCACCTACCCTGTGACTTGGGAGAAAAGACAGAATATTAATAAGGTTCATCTTGGTTCCCTCAGCAGATCATTTACTCTCTCCCTGTTCATTACTCATTTATAAATAAAATCTTTGAGTGATTGTAGGGAGCTGGCAGCCAGGGAGAAAGGCGGGGGAAGTTTGCACACCAGCACATCAGAGTGGGAGCAAAAATGCTCTCTGAAAACATGTGCCTGTTTGCAAACACAATAGACCTGTCCCTCAAAGCCAGAGGACTCCAGCTTTATTTCACTATAATCAAAAGTAGACTCCAGCCCATAATCCTTTGAAATTCAGACTGAGCTGCGCAGTCTGCAGCAGCTGAGGGACTGAAGGAAGAGAGCTAAAATATGCCCTTTTCTACCCTAGATCCACTCCYGATGATAATAGGGATCATGGAGATCCACTATCTGATCTTCTTAATGGGACTAGTACAGCTCTGTCTTACTTTACAGGACAAAGATAAAAAGCATAGAGAAACACTGGAGGACACAGAGAAATGCCTGGGAATTGTATTTCAGTAGAAAGCAATTCAGGTAGCATCTTAAAAAGCTAACACTCGACTGTAGGCCAGATTGTTAATCCATCACAGACAAAAAAAACCCATCAGATTCGCTTAAAATGGCTTCCTGACAACTTTCCTTAGTAAGGACTGGAAGCACACGTATGTCYCACTGCTCAGCGGAGCAGTCCTTACTCGCTGTAGTGTAGAAGTTGCAGACAGTGGCTGCTTGAATCCTCATGCGTCAGAGATGATTTTTTCTCTCTCAAGAGCTTTGCTGGTCTCTGTTAAGCCAGGGTTCTGTTTAGCCCACGTGGCAGAAACGTGTTACACGGATCAAAACTGGACCAAGTGTGATGCTAAAAGTCTCTGTAAGTGCATTTTAATGAGATGATATGTTCTCCTGCTATATCAGTGTATAGCCTTGCTTTTGGCAGCAGCACAAAGTATCTCAAGGTGGAAGAACCACCATAACTCAAGTGAAGAATATTGCCCTTAGAAAGTGATTTCAGAGACACAGCTCTCACAGCTGAGAAAAAAAAGGCAAAGATATTTTATCCGTACATTTTAGCTGAGGAAACTGAAGCGCAGACAGATGAAGTGGGTGGCTTCAGATACTTCAAAAGACCTGAAGTCTTTTCAGGTGCCAGCGCTACAAGGGATTCATTAACATTCACCTCACGAAATCCCCAGAGTTATCAGACCAGGGTCGCAGATAATCGACCCTATGTCAAGCCTCATGSCAGTGTTTCTATTTATCATCTGTCTGTCCATCTATCCATTTTTCTAAAATCTTCTAAAACTTGATTCTAAAATTACTTTAAGATGTACATACTTAAAAACACTCTTTTATGAAGCAGGTCATCCTAAAGCCATTGCAGCCAAGATAAGCAGCTTTGAATGCCAGTCACATCAAAGCAGTGTTGATTTGATCCCACAGGGACTTGTTCTGTGTATGTAAGCATGATCTCTAACAGAGGAAAGAGGCCTGGGGAGCCCTGAGTTCAAGGATTCACACTGCTTGGTGGGAATAATTCCCACAACTGATACTGACCCATATGGTGGACTACTAAATGCTGTGAAGAGCAGTTTTGGGGATGATGCAGGTTAAATACACCACCTGGATGCATGAATGAAAGGACATAAGGGATTTGCTTGTAGAGACAGTGCTATACATATATAGAAAAGGGCCAGGAGTAATTCAGTAGCTTATGGCACTGTTTGCCTTTGGGATGTGGGTTTAAATCCATTCCTCCAAGCTACTCTTAAAATTCAGACACGGCTGGAAGTCACAAACACTTAAATCTCTTTGCATGAGTTTTGAGCTCTGGGGAGCTGTGCACTATAGGCATTAGAGAAGCCAGGCCTGGCCACCTCCTGAAGCCACTCCATGAAAGCCACGCACGCCAGCTGTGCCCACCCTCTCCGACAACACGGGTTTAAATGATTCTGCATTAAAAGCCCATCTAAACACGGCTTTGCTCGCTGACTCATTGTGCTGTGAACCCTTTGCTCCTATACAGCATTAAGCACATGAACCTGTTGGCTAAAGGCAAAGCCCACCAGTTTTTCTGCATAATGAGAAGGTGATGCTGAAAGCAGTTGTGCACTCRTCAATGGGTGTCTGTTTCTGTGCACATTCTTGGGTCACAGAATCACTCTGAACACTGTGTCCCACTCTGCAAGCAAAGCATGGCYATCTCCATCCCTAAACATCTCCTTCCAAGGGGCTTTGAAGTTGTCTGCCTGTCTAATTTATGTAGGCACAGTGCTCTGGTGGTGAGTGAGATGGGTATGAATAGATGTCACATTTTGCAACTTCTCAGTTGTTAAATCCATCCCTCCTCCATTTTAAAGTGTCCTAGATGGGGGATGGAAGATAACAGCTATTTTGAGTAACTTACACCAACACTAAGGAAAAGTCAAGGTCAAAGATCTTAAAAAAACTGTACTATTTTTTGAAGCAAAACTGATCACTTATTTCTACTATGATTATTATTATTTCTGCCTTAGCTTTTGATGACAGGTCCTTCTGCCTTCTTGGATAACTCATTTCTTTCTTTCTTTSTTTTGTTCTGAAAGAGAATGATGGGTGACACTGCAGAAATCTTAGTAAGGCACCACATCAAAGCTGCACCACAAGGTTTCATCCCATCAGTTCAGCATCTCCAACACTAGACTTTAAAAGATCCCCTAGGAAGAATATAAGAGRAGTCAAGCAAGCAGCAGTACTTCCTTGATACACCCTCACAGGCTGCACTAAGCCACTGCTTCTTAAGGCAAAAATGGCCTTTTTGTAGTTCACATTTCTGATGGATTTTCTCCCATGATGCTGTTTGATTCTATGGGAACCCCTAGCATTCACACTGCATTCCTGTTTCCACTTTTGCTCTGACAGAAARGTTGCATACTTGTGCCTTTTCAGCTGCACAGTCTTCAGGTCCAATGCAGCTTTTTCTCTATATGTGTAGAAAGAAGCCAGGAAATTTCACCGGGAAATAACAAAAAAGTTTACTTTCATCTATCCAGGACAGTCTTCTAACACTACCCAGGCTGCCTCAGGGCATGTGAAACATATTCTCATCATCATAGTAGGAAAACAACAATGTGGCAGGCTGCAGCACGGCCCTCTCATATCAGGCATTTTGAGCTGAAACCTGGGGCATAAGAGGAGGCTCAGGGAAGTCCTCAGCTGTGAGTATTGGCACTTCAGTGGAGATGGTCCCCTCTGTAAAGCACACAGCCAGGAGGCAATCTGCACCAACTGCTGGAGATGGCCACGCTTCCTCCCTCCTCAGTGCTTTGCCTTCAGGAGCTGGAGGACCTTTGCATCAAGGYCTTGTGTCATCAGAGCATGGTCACAATAACTGCAATATCCTGTGGTATGCAGACCCTGCTCAGGTCTTCAAACACACCGTTGGTGGTAGACAGGAGGAGTATGGGAATGGGTTTCATTCTGGGATCAGCATTCCAGGAGAAGCCTCACACCCTAGCACTCCCTACAGAAAGTCAGGTTGATTATTGACAGTGTCAGATACAAAACATGCCGCAATAAAAGAGCTATCAAGATCCTTTCATCAAACACAGTCAGATGTACATCTCAAAAACATATTTTGTAGCAGTTTTTTTGGCAGGTTTTCCAGTCTATAGCTTCCTCCTTTCTAACTTTCTAATTTGAGAGCTAAAGCAATTGGAACATTATCATATTATCCTAATAACAGATATCTTTGTATGTGTCATGCCCACATGATTCTTCTTTCTGGAACCTTGTCCCACAAGACAGAATGAGTTGAATCCAGGAGAGCACTCACTGCTGGATTGTGCTCCTTCAAATAGTTTTTCCAAACTGATTTAGCTATTGTTAAACATGAACCTGAGATTCTGTTCCTCTTCCTGTTGTTCAGCAGCAAAACACTTTATGACAACAAAATACTCATCTAATGTCCCCAAGCTTTGAATTCTTAGCTCTGAGATGAGGATCATGAGAGTCTTTTTGTGGCTTTGTCTGGCTTGTCAATTKAAATAGTATGGTGTTTGAGATAGGGATTTTCTTCTACCATGTGTACACATAGGGACTGTACAGTGACACCAGTTGTCCTAAAACATAAATATTGTAGCAAGGATTAACAGCTAATACCATTACATACAATTACATATTCCTTCCTAAAGGAAAAACACTCCAGAGAATTTCAAGAGTTATGGTACAGCTGAATASGAGGCATTGCTGCTTTCTCAAGAAGACGCTGAAAAGAAAAGGAGTTTATGTCAAACTTCAGTTTTTCACTGAGATCACAATTTTCTGGTACAATCTGTTCTTGGAAAGTGGTAATGGTTTACACAGAGAGTCCTGATAAAAGTGAGTCTGCCCRTCATCTCTTTCTGATCACTTCTAGCCAAAGGTTTAGGTGCACAGAAAAGGTCTGAGTCAAGACTTACAGGAAGGCAAGGTTCCTGTATCTCATTCTCCCCCATGAGCTTCAGAAGGMACAAACCCAGTAAAAAAAACACAAACAAAAAACACACCAAAAAAAGGAAAGGACTATGCAGTAGGCATGTGGTGAAAAAAGAATAAGAATGGAAAGGGAAAAAATTGCCTTAAATATGGCTGCTCGGTGTTCTTGTRTTATACTTGAAAAATGAGAAATTTTAGAGTAAAGGAGGTGAAGTTTGTGTTTACAGTAGTATACAGAAATTTGAGCTAATTAGTTATGTCTGAGCATCCCATTAATTTTAGACAGTCCCTTCTAGCAATGTAGTTCAAAGGCCACAGATGGGACACGGAGAAGCAGGAGATTTTGCAGCTGTATGAACAGAAAAAACTACTACCTAATTTTCTGTGGGCTGAACTGAGACTTGTGCATTCTTCTCCATTCTCTCACAGGAGCTAAAGTAGCAAAATCTGGCAGCAAAACAGAGAAACAGCTAGAGAATATAGTGAGTCGAGAAATGGTGCAAAGCATAGCTAAGACTAATAGAGTCTGGTGAAGCAAGGAGCAGCTAGCAGAAAATAAACCAGGCAACAGATTAGACCAGCTTAAATCAGGTCTTGTCATCCAAACCATAAGCTATGACGAAGGGTTACTTTAGAAGAAGTGGCTGAGCAGTTGTCTACCCAAAGGACAGTGAATTGTTGGTATAGCTGAAATCTAGGAGGTAGTTATTGTTAATCTGTTTATTTTCCTTGTTAGGTTTTTATTTTCTTCTTTCTCTTAGAATTACTGTTTGTTTAGTCATTCAGCCTGTGTGTTTGTGAGCAAGAAAATTAGCTAAGTTTCAAATAGCATAACATAACTTTCCCAGGCTTCTCAGGGTAGTCCAAAACYCCTTCCTAAAGCAGGGTCAGCTGGAGCAGGTTACCCAGGACTGTGCCCAGTCAAGTTCTGAACRTCACTAAGGATGCAGGAGTTACATGCATAAATATCTTGCAGTAGAAGAATTTAAGACTGCCCATCACTTGATTTTTCTCATCAAAAATTACCTTCATGGTCTTCAAATGTCCTCCATCACACAGTGTAATGATAGAGAAGACAATTTTCTTCCAARTTCTTAACTCACACCTGATGTTTTGAAAATTTGTACCTTCAATCTGATCTCTCCTTACTGAGATCAGTGGTCTTTCAAGGCAAGAAGGAGGTAGATTGCTGCCAAGGCAGGATATCCTCTGCCCACCCATAAGTGCTTGATTTACCCTGCGGCACAGTTCACATAAGTGGAACTCTTGCTATTTAGAGTATCTCATTATCCATCTTCTCTTTTTCCTTTCCACTTAATTGATTTCATAAGAATTCCTTGGTTACTTTCTTTCTTTCTTTCTTTTGGTTGGACTAATTATCAACAGTACATAATCATAATTACAGAAAATTACTTCATCGTGTATCAGTGTATCAGTCGGATCCTTTCCTGAAAGTGCTATGTAGAGTAACGGGATGAAAACAATAATACCTGTACTTACAGGCTACACTGACCCCCATTAGAATATGTCTGAGGGGGTTTAAAGTGCTTCATTTAGGAACCAAGAGCTGGTTAGGCATTGAGTTCTTCAGAGTAGAGCTGAGAGCCTGGACTCCACTTTCGTGTCACTCCTTGTGCTCAGTGATTCCCTCCCTGGCTGATTCTCCAGGAGTCCTATTCTCCTATTCAGGTTGGCTTGAATATCAAAACTATGACATTTCATTGGTATTTACTGATTGATAGCTAATTAACCAACAYAAAACTTAGGCTTGGACCAACACATCTTCTACACAGGCACTCTTGACCAGAAGGCATCAATAGTGAATCTACATGTTCCTTGCTACTGTGATCCTCTAATACTCCATCATACTCCTACTATTTGTGCCTTTTCTTCTTCCAAATTTTAATTTATCTGACCTTATTATTCTTAAGTTTATGTACATTGATTTTAGAAGTTGGAATTCTGATCCATCGCTAATAAGTTCAAGCACTGGCTTTCATTTGTAATACAGTCTTTTCTTTTAGAGCAGTCTACAAATTATATTCTGCAGCTTTTCTTCAGAACTGGAGATGTCTTATGGTGTGAGTTGTTTGCTTGCTGAAAAGCACTGTTCTTGACATTGCTTCTAGTCCTAGAGGTGTCTTGCTTCCAATAGCCTGGATCTCTGCTGGGTTATCATCTGCACAAGTGAAATGTTTCCAGCTTGAACCTACACATCTGAGATGACCTGCACTGGGGATCTAAGAAAGGCAGAGCCACTGTCTGTAAAATAGAAGGCAAAAACCTCTTCCCTAATAATACCTTGAAAAGTGCTTCTTAATTGCCTCAGTTAACYCGTCTTGACTGTTGAGGGTGTGTTGGCTTCCCTGGTGTAAAAAGTTACCTCAAAAGGAAAGTACTTAGATCTCTATGAATCACTGTTAACCACTGACTTGAAAGGCTCAGCCATCATTTCTCTCTGCTGCTGAAATGAGATTTCTCACACTGTCTTTAACCGTTTATTCCACCGTCTCTCCGAACAAAACATTTATCCTACTATCTCTCCTCCTGGAGATTAAGCACTTGCAGTTTTTCGGAATCACCAAGAAGGAGAGCTTYTGTTATAGTATTTTTTTGGTTTTGTAAATGAAGATTTACTGCCTATCTATTATAATCAGTTGGTTCTTAAATCACTGTCACCAAGGACTGGAACTGTCACATAACTGTCTGGGTKTAAGAGATGTATACGTTCCACTTATCATTCATTGTTGGTTTAGACTTCATTTTTGTTGCCTGATTGGGTGACAAACTCATTTCCAAATAAGAGAATAAGGAGTATCAAGTAAGGCCATTCAGGCAGAAGCTCTTTTCTCTTGCACATACCATGCTCTTGGCTAAGTAAGTGTGCTGCTACAGAAAACTATCTCCATGTTTTCAGGAAAATAATGAGGGGTAACCAGAGTAAAACAGGAGTTAGACATTCTGACTTAGCTGGAAAAACTTACAACAGAAAGGATTTTACTCATGTTCCTGAGATAATATCGGAAACACAGTTTGGCTCCAGCTTTTTCTAGAACAAAACGTTTTTCTTATCTCTTTTTTTTTTCTCTCACTTCACTCCCATTCTTGGAATCATGCTATGACAACAGAAGACAGAGACTGCGATACAGACCCTATGTTGAATCAAAGGACTTATTGCAAGGTCATCCCCTTATCACATGGCCCAGGGATACCCTCCTTCTTTTCATTTTCATTTGTAAAACCAGCAACCCTGAAAGTGTGGCTATGTTCTTCAGAGCACAGAGTGACGGTTCCTCAACGGTTTTATCTACAAATAGCATAGCAGAGGTAATACCAACTTCACCCAGCAACTGCACATTCCCCAAATGAGGAAAGATATCTGACTAAGGAGACAAGTCTGCAGTTGGTTTCCCTGAGATGGACCCACACAGTTTGCTCTCCTTCTGTTGGTTKTCCAACTTTCTGTCACCTAGAAGTGGAATTTGCAAGCGTACCTCCTCTTGATGGAGAACAACCGGTGTCTTCTCTGCCTTCTCTGTCTCTGTGACAGCTAAGCCACTATTCCTTCCAGCATTTACTTGGATGGAAAAGTCTTGTCAGGTTTGGAGGATTAGTAAGTGCACTGCAAGTCTCCAAGGAGTTCCTCTCTTTCTGTGTCATCCCTGGAATCAGAACATGACAGAAGCCTTGCTCAAGAACGCAGTTCATGGGATGGCAAGATTAATCCTGAATTTCTATGCCAATGTCAGCCCTTAAGGCAACCTCAACCAGAAGAAATAAACTAACTGAGGTTATTACAATCTCACATCCAAACTGTTGCTAACGTGTCATGTACAAGATGTACATGGTCCTTCCATAAATGTGGACCAGATTGCTACTTTCTCTTCACAAAAGAGTATTATTGTAAACTAGTGGAAAAACAATATGCCTGAGGCTAAAATATCYATGATGTAGTGGAATAAAGAACTTCAAAAGAAAAGAAAAATAAAAGCTTTAACATGCTTTTACTGATTGCCTGTAAAGGTCTTGAGGTGACTGGGCAGTCAGAAGGAGAAATCCATTCTTTCCCTTGCCTTTCCGCAATATTAGGTGAAAGTTGAACTTTAGGAATGAACAGCACTTTAACTCCCAAGGCTTTTCTTCTTGAGAAGGAAATGGAGCCTAAGGAGCTAAATGTCAGAAACAGTGATCTCATGGGGCAACCAAACAACCCAAGCCAGGACATGCTCTTTATAGACAGGAAAGTATCTCAGAAAAATCAAAGCCCCTTGCTCAACCTAACACAAATAGTCGTTCTTTCTGTACAAATAGCCATAAAGAATTCCTTTTAAGACTGAGGAGGAAGGTGAAAGGAAATGTCTTTTCATAAAGTTTGAGTGAAAATTGTTCTGCCAGGTGAATTTTCAAAGTAATTAACATTATTGTGGGAGAAAATGTACAATACTCATCTGCATACATTACCTATTTGCAGAAGCAAAATAAGAATCCAATATCCTGACCACAATGTACCTACCATAAGAATTTAAAATATTGCTTTATTTGTTTTGTTTGTTTTCATTTTTTCACCTGTCAATACTACAAATTATGTTGAGGGCTGCTAGCTGATCRCCTTTGTGTTTCAACACAAAACTTCAAGAACCCCTCTGGCCACAGTGTCACCTCTCAAAACAGGAAAGATATGTTACTTCTACAGCTTTCTGAGTTGAAGACATGGCAAATGTAATTACATCTGTTCCTAGAAGGTCACGAGAAACATGTGTTTAATGACCAAGATGGCTTTTGTATCTTCTTTGAACAGAACACTCTGAATGTGTGGAATGGAGGTCTTCTTCAGGTTGGATAGCGTTCCCTGCACTGTGCCTGTACTGGACTGCAAAAGAAGGAAAGTCTTCAGGGCCAGAGATTGTTTTCTGGATGCTACAGGTATTATAGCTGTTAGACAGCCATGAAAAGGAAAAAAAAAAGAAAAATAACTATTTTCTTACAATTTCATTGGGAAAACCCTCTCAAGTGCAAGACAGAGTTTGTGGAGACTGGAAAAATCAGAAACCATGACCCATTTTTGAAGACAGAGTGGCATGGTCTGGTAGTGGCAGTGGTTGCACTAGAGCAAGCAGTAAGAAACATTTACCTTTTAAGTGCCGGGAATCTCTAAGACTTCAGAGAGCTGGGGGTGGATGAGGTGTCTCTTCCCCTCCTCCATCACATTAACCTTCTACTCCCCAGCTGATGGGAGCCAAGAATGGAAAGGCCTTAATGAGCTTCTCCCCTTGTTGGAGACCTCTGAGCAGGATTTACACTTCCTCTGAAGTAATTGAAAAATTTACTACTATAATGGCTCAATCCTTTGTTCCTTTCAAAGCACAAGGATTAGCATCACTCAGGAGAGGATTTGATCCAGGAGTGAACTCTAAATTGCCCAGAGCACAGCTTTATGGGCCACGAAGAGGAGGAGGAGGAGGAGGAGGCAGAGGACCCTGAGCCAGCTCCTCTGAGCTGGGGAGCTTTTCCAGTTCAGCAGACACCAAAACAGAGAAAGCTGCCTTGGGCTCCTGGGTGCTGCTTGGCCTGAGGCTGTAAATGCTGAAGGCTGAATGTTCTCAGTCACACTCTGATGCAGACACTCTGTTTCCTTGCCACAGTCAACCAACACATGGACACCCAGCACAGCCCCAAGCAGAGCAAACTCGGATTAGGTTTATGCTCAAACAGAAAGTAGAATCAACACAACACACCTAAAGCTTCCTGATCCCTGAAGGGAAAGATCCTGCAGACCATCCCGGTCACATTACTGAGGCTGTACCCAGCTCTCCCCACCACCTTCAAATTCAGACAGGGCTGAACAGATGTTTGTGTCTGCTGCAAAAGCTGCACCAATAGCAATCATTTCTGTAGAATAAACAAATCCTTCCTTCACTTCAGCAGCAGGACCACTAACCTTTCTGTACTGTCTGTTTGCTCCTTCCACGAAGCAGGCACTGCCTTCTTCTGCATCCCTGACCTTTCCTCAATGTCTCTCTATTTGTTGCTTCTGTCCTTTTTAAAAAGCCTCTTATTGATGTTTTTAAACTGATGGGGGAACATAAACAAGTAATAAAGAAAGGTTAACAGTACTGAATCAATACTACAGAGAGAGGCACTGGGGAGATGGAATTGAGGAGGTTGACTGTGAAGGAAAGTGAAAGGCCAAATTTAATCACAGTGCTATTAGTAATTAAATTACATTTTGGGTTTTTTTTTTTTAAAAAAAAGTAAGAACTAATGAATGCACAAGTTGGTATCAGGGTTTGAGAGAAAACAAAAAAAAATTAATAGAAATTCTGACCAAGGGCTTTTTCGTATCTTGCTGTGAACAGAACAATCTATTCCAGATTATTGTGGTCATTTTCTGACTGCAAAAGAAAGGAAAATGCACTTGATATTAAACTGGAGAGTTCTGAACACATGGACTTGGATCTGCTGCCAAGCACAGGAATGTGGAAGTGTGTATGATGTGTATGCTCCTGGAAATTTTCTGGTATCACAGAATCACAGAATGTTTGGAGTTGGGAGGGATCTCTGGAGATCATCTAGTCCAACTTCCCTGCCCAAGCAGATTCATCCAGAGAAGATTGCACAGGATTGCATCCAGGACAGCACTGAATGACTCCGGAGAAAAAGATTCCACAACTTCTCTGAGCAGCCTGTTCCAATGTTCTGTCACTCTCAAAGTAAAGAAGTTTTTCCTCATATTCAGGTGGAACTTCCTCTGTTCCATTTTGTGCCTGTTGCCCCTTATCATATCCCTGGGCACCGCTGAAAAGTCTGTACTCCTGGTATTCCTTGTCTGTTTCCACATCTTCAAAATACTGTGAACAGAAAGGGTAGATCCCACTTGTGGACCAGAGAGCTCCCTTTCAAGTGTTACAGCCCATCCCTGGGATGTGTTACTGACACCAGCGCCAAGCCTTGGGTCCCAATTCTCCATGTGCTGCGGTTACACACCTTTCTTTAACCGATTTCCTTTATTGACAGAATGTTTTCATTTTATTATTAGCTTTGCCATCAAAACATGCTTCCAGTCACCTATCCACATTATTGTTTAAAGGCTTTAAACATGTGAATAGGAGTACTGGATTTCGCAGAGGTGTCCCTCCTCTATCCCGGCGGTGTTACCATCACGTCCAGCAGCCGTATGTGTGTGTGAACGCACACACCGTACTYTGAACAGGAAGCAAAGCCGCATAATGGGATCAACAAAAAGACCCAGCTAGAATAAATGAGGGAAGGATATTGAGGATGGGAGRGTGAGGAGCGACTGTGTTTGTCAAAACTGGCATCGTGGCCATCCAGAAGCAGCTTTGAATGAGAGATCACCAAGTTTCGTTTTCGCGCTGCTTGTGATCTCCAGATTTCATACGAAAAGAGCCAAATGTGAAAAGAGTGAGAGATCCATAATCTAATTCCTAATAGGATCTATAACATGAAAATGCTACTTGCTTGCCCTCCAYCAGCTGCCATTCAGTCACCTTTCCCCCTTGTCTTCCTCAGCTCGCCCTCCTTCCATGGGAATTGGTGAGATTGTTTCTCTGCTCAGTAGCAGCATCATCTTCCATGGGCAAGGCAAGACCGTTTAATTCATTTTCTTCCCTTGACTCTGGGCAAACATGGCATCTGGCTGCAGCAACAAGCTTCTCACACAGGCTTTTTTAATATTCCTGCTATCTTCCCAGCCTGGCCATGTAATTAACTGTGGACAGAAGGGAGGCAGGCTTAGAGCAACCCAGAGAGCTGTCTGATTTGCTTTTGGTTTTCCTTTCTCTCCACCAAAAATCATTTGTGGCAAGGCACCAACTGCTGTTTTGTGCATTGTCCTGATGGTCTACAGGAGAGGGTGGATTGGCAATGATGTGCTCACAGATACAGCTGGGAATGACTAATGTGCTCTATAATCCAACAAAATGCACCTGGTCTATAAATAATGTCCCATGTTTGGCACTAATGCTTTAAGGAAGCCTGTCAAGGATCCCTAGAGCTGCTTCTGTTACTAAAACAAGCAGCAATGGCCACAGGTTTCAGCTTGGGCAGTGCAGATGGGGCAGTAGGCCACTTTTTTTACAAGGAGGCTGCTGCAGGATAGGATCAGGTCACTGAAGGTGTGGGATCTCTGTCCTTGGCAACTTTCTAGATCCACCTACATGAACCCACAGCTGGCCTGCTCTAGMAGTGGTGAAAATCCTTTTTTGAGTGGGAGGCTGGACCAAAGACCTCCACAGGGCCCTTTTAACCAGCATTTATGTGATTATTTTGATGGAAAAATCTGTCCCAGGAAGTACTGGAAATCTCTYGGACCTGAATTTTTCTGATAATGGCTGCAAAGAGATTCTAACAAAATGTGCCAAGCTGAGAAGCTCTTACAAGTGGTGACTTTGTGGTGTCCACCACTTAGCACAGAAAGAAAAGATGTGTTCCTGGAGTAGATACTACAACCCTGAAAGTCAAGAGGGGTACATGGAGAGCCAGGCTTGACACATGTGGGCTTTTATCATCCTCATTCTGGGATTTCCACAAGCAACAGGACAAAGCCTTTTTGAAAATACCAGCTATTAACTCTGTTTAATAGTAACTTGGGGCTATTACAGAACACACCGGCCCAGGGAACTGGTACAGACTTCCAGCTAGTCAGAAACTCCCAGCTCACCCTCTGGTCCTTTTCAATTTAGCAGTAAAAAACCTGACTGTCATTATTAATACAAATATAAATAAAGAATATATCTTGATTTCCTTGCTTAGCATTAAAAACCAGATACTTTCAAGCCTCCAGTTTTTATCATACGCAGTAAAGATATGTCTCTCCTTCTGGCCCTGGGAGAATGCTGTAAAACAGACTTCCAGGATGTGTAGCTACAGCCCTGTCTACACCAGCTGATGGAGTTAGGGCCTGAGAGAGCTAAAGGATAACGTGTTTGCACCACCAGGACATCCAAGGATCAATGTGCCCCTGCTGCTCTAAGGGAGCTGATAACTAATACTGTCACAAGCTGCATGGGGTATCAGTCTTCCAAAAACAACCTCACAGCCAACTTCCAATCTAGGCTATTATCCAGAGTTTGATAGGATACACGCTGGCAGGCTCRGGCTGAGGATGGTTCCAGAACTGTTTGTCTCAGGAAGAATCAAGAACAGCGAAAAGCTGCTATTTTTTTAACAATTATTCACTTTCACACAATGTATTTCTGAGTTCTCTACTGAAGAGAGAGCTTGGTCTGCTTTCTACCGGGGAAAAATCAATGCATCAGGCATGCACAGATCACAAAGACAATGACACTGCTCTGTTGGATGCTTCCTTATGGCAGAGATGCCCAGGTCCTCCATTGACTGGGGAAAAGAAGAGGAGGATGGACTGATGTTTGATCCGCTACAAAAAAGACCAAAAAATGCTTCCTTTCCAAATTTGGAAGCATCCTTCCCAAACCCTTGCCTCTGATACAAGGCAGATTTATGCAATTCCTTTAAATATTTACCTCCATAACCATGCCTCATAGATGCATTATTACTTTTTAACCAAGATTAAAATTTAAAACCAGAATAAAAGCCTTGCTTCGTACAAGTACTTATCCTTCTGACAAACAGGAAATGCACCACATCATGTGTCYGCAAATGTAAAGGTACTCTTGAAATTTCATTATTTTTCTGAAAAAAAGGCAACAGAAAACTTAAAAATGCACTTTCTGTGGAATTAGCTTTAATTTCGTCCATGCTAGGGTTTTTTTGAGGGGGGAGGGGGAGTTCTTATTCTTAATATTGGGTCTGGACAATGAATTAAAATCAAATTAGAGCTCAGAATGATTGCTGGTGCAAAGATACTCCCTCTGATTCCCTCCCCATACACACACACATGCTTGCTGGGGTTGCTCAGTTCCTGTGGTAGTAAGGAGTATTTAATGTTCTTAATGCTCTTTAATGCTGGCCTGTTAACTGACCACCATGCAAAGGTGAGTGGGAATAGCTACTTTTTTTGTCTCCACCTTGACCTTACCTACCAGTTCATACTGTGGGAGCTTTGTGGATCTTGCTTGTGGTGGGATCCAATATTTTTGGCTAACCTTAGGACTGGAACTAAGACCAGCAGCTCAGTTGGCATCAGCAAAATAGCATCAAACATAGCACTGAATCATTAGTTCTTTGTCTCAGGCAATCCCAACGTGCTTCATACACCACAGGCAGTGGACAATTTTTTTACCATACAAATGTCACTGTCATTTAGGTTAGAAGACAGCTGTGTATCTGAAAAGAGCAAATGAGAACAATTAGGAGAAAGCTTAGCCTGCTTCTCTTCTCCGATGGTTCTCAGGCTGAGCAAACCACTACAGGGAGAAGTGTCCTTTACTGGACGATGCTGTGGGCTCAGGCAGAAGTSCAGTGTAGACTGGAAAAGATCCTTTGAGGGTTACAAGTTACACAAACCCCATCAGACTCAGAATGTCCCAAGCTAATAATATTTGTAAGCAGGGACAGCACTAGGCAAGAAGTATCTCACAGACTTGCCTTGCTCCTTCTTGTCCATAAGCCTTTGCACAGAGCCACTGCTAGAAAGGAGGGGCCTGGGCCTGGCAGTCCCTTATTTTGACCAGGGATGACCTTGCCTGCCTTTCAAGGACATACTTCCCAAGATGAGAAGCAGTGGACTGTACCATATGCCTTCTTCCCAAACAATCCATACCACAGGCACACTTCCCAGCTTCTCCACATCCTCCAGTCTTGAAAGATTTGTCACCCAGGTGAGACCTGCTACCCCCACCCCACTGGTAGAAGAGGAAGGGAAGACAAAAGAACTCAAAAATTGCGGAAGACACCACCTCATCAAAGACTTGTTCCCCTCTTTTCAATAGCAACTTTTAAACAAACTTGATCCATCATTTCTAAACTAAATTTCTTGGGGAGAGAGGTATATATTTTTCTTCAGATTGATAATGTTTGCAGATTTCAGCATAAATTGTTCTGCAGGGTTTCAATGCATTTGAAATTGTGCTTTTTTCCTGCCATTTCTGAACAAAGTATTCCTTGGAGAAATGTCACCCAACTTTAATAGAGATCATAACTCACAGGAGAGACCTATTCAGAAATTTCCATTGGGATTAATGCAGCCTGGAACAATTGCCTGCTGTTGACGTAACACCGCCAAACGTCTTTTCAGTGCTTTATAAATGGCAGGCATGTGGTTACTCATCAAAGCAAGAAAAGTGATTCAGCAGTGGACTYTGCTCATGGAGAATCAAAAGAAAAAGAAATTGGGTGAGCATTATTTGGCAATATGGCTTAAGCAGCTCTGTCTTGGCAATATCACTGACTGGAGCAAGGGCAGCAGCTGACAATTCGGACACTCACTTTCTTCACATCAGTGGCCTAGGGCCAGCCCGATTGCCTTCTGCAGTTCACATCATCAAAGTGTTTTCTCCTCAAATTAAAATTTGAAGCCTAGATTTTCCCTGGCATTAAAAAACAAAGTCCAAGGAGGTGCACTTGGGACCCCAGAGACAGCGTAGTTCTACTCTAGTTTAAGATTTCCTAATGCATTGAGGTCATTAATGTTTCATGGTGGTTCCATTTCCGCATGCTCACAGAGCCTTTACATCACCCTGGCTTTAATGAACTTCTCCTGYTTCCCAGGAGGCCTTTGGAAGCAGGGATGGTTTTCCCTAATGAAACAACCCTGGCTCTTCATTTTGAAGTTGTTTACATAGTTAATACTCGCTAAAGGCAAACAGGAAAATAGAAGCCTGTATGTAGAGAGTTGCTCCACAGATAAAGTACACAAGTCACTTGGGGAAATAAATCGTTGAGTTGTGAAGGGTTTGAGTATGATTTTTTGGGGGTTTATTTTTTTTCCCAGCTAAAATTTAATCTCTACAAAGATAAACAAAGCTTTGCCCAGAGAGATGGGGAAAGTGAGAGAAGAGACCAAGAGGAATTCCATCCATCCTACAGGCAATTTGTTCCTTTTCATCAGAGACACTTCTGCTAAAAACAGACTGTATCTCTTTGCTCCAAGTTCTTGACTGAACATAATTTAGAATGATAGTCCTGGTTTGGATAGTCTGGGGGAGGRCTAATTCTAGTGTTTGTGGTCAGCAGATCCCTCCCAATCTCTCCCGATTCTAAGTCAAAACTTCAGCATCTTAGCCRCTCTCTTGTCATCAAGTCCTGTTACTTCAAATACAGGTGTTAGTAAATCAAACCTAAAGATACATTTCTGACCATGACAGAGAGTGGTGGTCCTGCCTGTTATCCCCTTTGGCCACCTTTTACCTGCATTTAACTCCCTGAGCCCATTTCCATGATAAAGTTCAGAAGAAGGCATTCAAATAATGAATGAAGGTGTGTAACATTGTGTAACTGTGGTTTCCGATAGTTACCACAGTGGTTGTTAAAACCTAGAGAATAAATGAGCAGTCTATTATTTCTGAGACTGAAACTCGATAAAAGCAGACCAAAACAACACCACACACAGGCAAACCCCCCAAAGAGGCATTCAAAGTATCATTTGTACTGCTCACCTGACACAGTCCTGATACTATAATTGCACAATGAAATATGCTTAGAGCAAAATGATCCAAATTGCCAGTGTCACAAGGCTGGTAGTAAAATGTCTGGGAAACAGCAGGCTCCTGATGAACAGCTGAATGTTTGCATTTTTAAAAGAGAAGCAGTGGAGGGGAAGAGGAGTGGGACCAAGCTGCCTATGCAGACAACAGCATCTTGTCGCAGCAAAATAGGAAATGGTCAGGCAGAAAGAAGACAGTGGGACACACTGCCTCAAAATTAGAGAGGAGGTGGGTTGCTTTTCAAAATAGCTAAGCTCTCATTTACCAGGTGAATATATTTTAATCAGTCCTATGTAGACTGTGCCTGGTGCTACATGGGGTCATTTGAAAATCCCAGCTGATGTGGCACAGATTTTCTGAATATCTCAGGCAACTGGAGGCCAAAAGACCAAGTGGTTTTTTTATAGGAGGCTCAGAGGTCCCCTGCAGGGAATTACAGGTGGATTTTAAAAGAAACAAATTCTCATCTTTATTCAAAATGTGTTTTGTTGTTTTTTTTTTTGCAATGCAGAGTGGGAAAAAGTAAAGCAAGAATAGACAGACAAGATGCTGCTTACTGCAGCCTGCAGAGCCAGCAAAGGGTAGGGGTTCCTCACAAGCACTCCATGTGCCCTAGCATATCAGTCGCTGGAAATGAGGCTCCGGTTTCTGATTGGGAGCTTTCTTCTCTGCTTGTCAGGCAACCAGCATGCAGGCAGTTTCAAATGGTGTGTACACCTTGCTTGGCTTAACTGGGAATGAAYTGGAACAACTGCAGAGCTCTTGGATTCAGCCAGTGCTGCCCAGACAGTTGGCTGGGCAGGCGGATGAGGCATAGGCTGATGAGTCATGCCATTGTAAATCATTTTACTTGTTAGTTTTGACCCAAACTAGCCGGGAAGGGTAATTCTATCTGACATAGAGAGGTCAGGATGGCATTTTCTAAACTTTGGCATAATTGTCTGCCTGTTTGACACTGAATCATTCCAAAAGAACAGTGAATGGCTTCTATTTTGTGGTTCTCCACCYAAGGTGCTGCTTGATGCCATAAGTCTGCCCCACTCTCTTAGCCAAAATATCTAATGCTTCAATCCCAGCAATACGATGCTGGTTTGTCTTCTCTAGAGGCTCCAATGCATTTAGGTAAATCAATGCCCATCACTTCAGTTTTACAACCAGTGCCATTCCTGTACCAGGCTGATCCCCAGCAGAACTGAGCAACTCAAAGCACAGATGGATATTGGCCACTGCTGTATCCATTTTCCTTGCCGTGGGATTTGCAAAACTGCTCTCATCTGTAGTGTATATGAGCCTGTCTTAAACAAATCATGGATACCAGCTCCCCGTTTAAGATGTTCCTGAGTACACAGAGAAGGTGGGCCTCAACATCTTTCATGCCAACACTGTGGATCTCTGCCATCTGTCCATGTCAGAGCCAGGGCTGGCATAAATCAGCACAGATCTGCTGGGAGCCATCATGATTCACTGATATCAGAGCAACTGTGCTTATATGCAGTTATCTTGTCCTAAAACTTTGCTCGTCCGCTTTCTTTATATGGTCTGTGCAATTCCCATTGGATCATCATAAACCCTTTTCAGCTGGGAAGAAGTTCAACCAAAGCTGGCTTAGCCAAAAAGCCATCAGAGTGCATGAACAAAGCTTTATGGAGCCTATGAATTCACCAGCAACACCAGATGTTTGACAAGCCAGTTATTATAAAAGATAACTGCAGCACTTCTCTTTCTGTAGCACCTCCATTGCAGAGGAAGAGGGAAAAAAGGGGAAAGGAAAAATATGAATGCAAATAGTATATATGTTTTTGATACCTACTTATCTCTCATTTTAAAATTTTCCACATTTCTAAACAGGACACATGTAAATGAACTCAGAATTTTTTTGCGGGGTTCTTTTTGTAAGGTATTTTTCCTCTCAAAAAAGAAATAGCCCAGATTGTGGTTACTGAATGACAAGGAGTATTATGCACAGGTACTATCTAATTAGCCCTAATTGAACAATAGGAAGGATTGCTACATTTTCATCAGAAACCAAGACTTTACAGCAGAAAACTTTTAATTATGGGGAAAGCTCTTAAGTCAGGGCTCGCAGGTTACACCTGCACATGTTGAGTAACTAAAGAGCACAGTCTGTTCTGTCAAGTAATGATCCATATTTTTTTTCTCTGCTTGGGGAAGGGAAAAAAAGATCAACTTTTAAAGTATGCAGTGAGCATTTACTGAAGGGAAAAGGAGGACTAAGTCTTCCATTCACTCACCAGATGTTCSCATTAAACAATCGTTTTCAAGAAAGCTCAGCTCATGTGGAAAGCGAGAACTCCAGAGTTCAGAAAGGAGAAACAGACAAAAAAGTTACCTTGTAAAATAAGGGCAGCTGCTGAAGAGATTTTTCCCAGTTTCGGCCTAGAACACATCAGTCAGGCACTGCAAGGGGTCAGAGCCAGGGCTGGCATAACTCAGGGCAGTTCCCTGGAAGTCGGCGTGAGTGACTGGCATCAAAGCTCTGCACTGATTTACACAACCCTCCCAGTCCAGCAGCTTCAGGAGCTGATGGGCTGTGACCCTCTTCTTTAATACCTCAGGAACCTGCTACTACAAGCACATTTTCTGGTAGCAGAAATGGCACAAGTGAGATTTTTCAGTATTTTCTTATTTGTACTTCAAAAATCTCCTTAGGTTTTTGCACAGGTCTTGGGAATTAAGAGATTTAAGAGCTCAAAACAAAGCAGACACCTCTCCAAATTCCTCATAGTCTTTGTCCTTTTGTTAAAAACACTCCCTAGCATAGGCATAGTGTATATGGATACTGATCCTGAGGGCATAGCTAGGACAGCTGGATTAACTTAAGCCTCATTTAATTTTGGGCACGGGCCGAAAACCCCTTCATTTCATTTGGAGCAGCAGCCTGGCTCAAAAGAGTTTGCTCCTGTGCTATTTTCCCTCACTAATTGGTCATCTGCCTGGTTCAGCCCTGCTGCTCAACCAGCACGGGAGCAAACCACACTGCCTCAGCTACTTTTTGCCCAGCATCACCTCATCATTTAGGGAGAAGGAAGGGTATTCAAATCACAGAAACGTGATTTCACATTGGGCCTCTCACAATCTGCTTCTTCAAATAAGTAAATCAAGGGCTACATGGGCTGATTTTAAACCCCACCCTTCTTTTCTGAACTTTACAGCAGCAAGTGGGGAGAAGGTTTGCAAGTTGGGGGTGAAGCAACCAGAAAAGCAGCCTTTGCTGAATTGTCAAAGACAAGGAAGAGATGTATAAAGGCCCTTTATGCTTTCTAAAAATACATTTGTGTCCATCACCATACTAAACTGGTTCCATTTAATCTGAAATGACAACAACCACGTTACTATTTTTTATTCCTGGGCCAGTTTACTATTATTTTATCCAGCTTTCCTGAACTTCAGTGGGGATTTTAATTACAGTTCTCCTATCCCAAGCTCCCCTCAGTTCAACTATCTTCTGACATGCCCTTGGCAAGTCAGAGCTCAGCCCTTCTTAAACTGCAGTGGTCCATTTTCCAATCAAAAGCCTGTTGCTGTAAAATGACATATGGCTCAGTGCAGGTCATCAAACACTCCTTGTTATGGAGCAAAACAAGTATTGGTGGGCACCCAACCACCTGCGCAGGCAGAAAAATGCGCTTGTGGGTCATGACAGGAGCGGGTGGCTGAGGAGGGCTGGAGGGCTCTGTGTGGCTGTGTACAGAACCACTTCTGCAGTGAAATGCCCTAGTCTGAAGTGCTAGCAAAACAAAGAGCTGTGCAACAGCATTTGACATCCTTAGATAGTATTATTGTATTGCTGTTGCTGCTGCTGTGACACTACACACTATTTGGTAGCCCTGCATCCAGAAATGCTTAACAAAATTGGTGAAAAAGGTTATCTCTATTTAAGAGTTAGGATCTGTGCCGTGAAACTGAATTCACGCTTCATAGGCTATGAGGAGAAAGGGGATTTTCATTCACAGAGTTCCATCCTGCTGAAGGCCACAGCAGCTTTTTGCAGACCTTGGTCCTGGGAYGTTTGCAGTGACACTAACAACTGCCTCAGCCCTTGCACCCACTGAAATCATCAAGACCCACTAGGAAAGCCAGGACTGCTGCAAGCCTTTCTCACTGTCCCATCTCAGTGCATTTGGGGTTGATGCCACGGAGTTTGTGCCCTGGTGCAGGATCACCAGGAACAGCCCTTCCTCCCTTGCAGTGGTAGGGAAAGGGGTGACAGCTGAGACTGCTCAGGGCGAGGTTGTGCCATATCCTGCATGCTGTCACCTCAGTCTGCCTGCCACAGGGGTGTCCTGCTCTCATTGCTGACCCCACGTGCCTGTGCAGGACCTAAAAACGGCTCAATTTTCCTCCACACAGATGGCTGGGGAGCAGAGCCTCCCTACATCTTTGCCTCATTGCCAAGACATCACAGTTCATCCTGCAAAGGACATGACTTGCCTGTGCACATTAAACACAACAAATTCACTTTAAAACATCTTTCTTTGCACTCCAGGTATTACTGTGGCAGCAGAGGTCTCCCCTGTAACTGCAAAATGCAATGACTCGGGGCGGGCAGTCGATCACCCCATGCTGAGCCCGCAGCATTGTGCTCCACCCCACTCGTTTTGAAGCTGGGCACCTGCAGAACAGACAGCTCTGGGAAGCCGTGAGCTGGTGTATGAACCAAGAGTGACTCTCCCTCTGAACAAGCACTAAGAACCACAGCAAGAAAATGTCACTTGTTCTCCTGGTACTTATGGGGCAACACAATACTCAGGGAAGATTTTATGGATCACATCTCGGCTCCTTCTTATCTCTTGTTCAAGCTGTCGACAATGGCAATGGAGAACGTATTGCTTTAAAAAAAAAAAAAAATCTGCTAGAGATTTTGCTGTCAAGTAGGTCTCTTAAACCCCATGGGTAATGTTCTCAAATGACAAAGCTGCTCTCCTTTTTGGCAACGGTCTTTTATCAAGAGATACAGCAGCACATTTTCAATCATCTCCGTATCACAATGAAGAGACAAACCCTGTTAGCGTTGTTCTCCGAAAATCATAAAATGCAGTGGCTCGGTACACCTAGGGACTAGGCTGGGCTTTGAGCTTCCATGAATCTCAGCAGCAGCAGGAGAAGTGTAATTCAATCTTTTTAACTTGGTGATATATATTCATGTCAGTGGCTTTAAGATAAGGAAAAGACTTTAGTTGAAGAATGAAACTTTTGATGAATAACTGAGAGTACGATGAATAATGTACAAATATTTCTTTCCTCTCAGTCAAAATGATTCCAGATCCTTTTTTCATTTTAATCCCTGTTGTATTCTTCATTTAAAAAAAAAATTTAAACCAATGAAAGGGGRAGAAAAAACCCTATGTTTTTAAAGGGCGTTGGAGTTCTAAAAGAAGAGCTTCTAAAAGAAGCCCTCCTGATTGCACTGAAAGATATTTTTATGGTTTCTTTTTAATTGCTAGAAAACAGAAGATTGTTTGGGTACTGGCAGTAATAACAGTAGTAAAGATGGGTTACCATACAAAACCTCAGCCATACCTGTTCATGGTCTGCAGAAAATGTGGGATTTATCAGAGAAAAACATTTCCCTTTACCTGGGAGGTATTTTTCATCAAACAAAAAATGTAACTGTTACAAGCATTTTCTTCCCTTGCAATCTCATTCTTAGTTCTGTCCTTGCTCAAAAGTGATGAGACCAACATATGTAATGGTAGCATAGTTTCTAAAGAGAGCCAACAAAAGCAAAGAATATAAACATTGTTTGTTTCTTTTCCTACAGGATGGGGAGAKGGAAACAAGATAAATTGAGCACTAGCTGAGAGTCCTCCCCATTCCTTCACAGGTTGTATTGAAGCCTGGCCTGAGAAGATGCTTTCAGCAGAAGGGTGTCACTGAGATGCAGGCAGCTGATGGGTTTTAACCCTCAGAAGGGGGAAGTCACATTACCTGAACCTTTTTGAACTTAAATTTTGTGACAGTCAGGTAAAAATGCAAAAGACAGCCATTCTCTACACCCGGATTTCTCCTCTTCCTGAGCTTTGAACTAACAAGCATGAATTTCACCTCCCCACTAAACTGGCTGCATAGGTGAAAAATTCTGAGTGGGGATATAAGTAAGGAAGGAAGTCAGAGAAATAGGTGGTGGTGCAGGAGATGAAAGGAAGGAGTTAACCAGAAAACCAAACCATAACACAGCCATAGGAAAGTATCTGATTATAAAAAATAGAGAAATGTAATAGGTGATGTTAGTTCCTACCATGGCAATAACAGGAAGAGCAGACCCATGTGGTGCAGTCAGAAAAACAAAGTCTGGAGCACTGACTGGTGCATGCTGTGTAGCAAGTGTTACCAGGTTCATGCAGAAAAAAACAACATTTAATTGTAGACCCCAGGGGAATGACTATTTGTCCGTGCATGACATAAATCCCACTGCACAGAGCTCACAGCAAAGTCAAAACTGACCTTCAGGAGTTCCYGGAGCAAATCCATTCCTGCCATGCGCAGGTTTCTGTCCCCTCTGATTTATGGAAGGCAGGCACATTGTGAGACAAGTTATATGAAATTGCTGGAAGGAAAAATTAAGAAAAAGAATGGTTTGCTGGAGCCAATGAGGGTACAAAAAAGCCCTTACTGAATTGAGTTTTTCCTCTATAAATGATCTCTTGTTTGAAGTTGGTCTCTGGAGGGGCAAAAGTCTGTCAACAAAGTATTTTTCTGAAAYGAAGATGAGGGAAACACATTTTAAAATACCACACATGGGAATAAAACCCTTCACTTCCAAGTACGCCAAGGATGAAGTGGGTCACTGTATGCTTTGATTCACCGACTCGTGTCTCCTGGAATCACACAATACACGAGTGCAGGAAATGCAGAGGTACCAATTCTGGCAATGGCTGGTCCTTGCTATACGAGAGCAAGATTTGCCCACTGAATGGCCTGAAACCAAACAGGGGAGGATTGTTTTCAAGGTCAGATTCACACCCATTGAGTACTAACCTCRTCTGCAATAGCACTAAGTACTAGAGATGAACTATGGTGAAGCAACCAAATTGTCACTTAGCTTTCCGTCTTCACTGGCTGGGGTGGCCTGGTTGTTCTGCAGATATGTTGGCAGGTCCCTAGGCCATCTATTCACCCACCCACTTCAAATAAACATTAAAAGGCTTTCAGCATAACAGAAGGATTGATACTGCTATTACCTAAGCTAAGGAAGTAACAGAGGTATGGAAACCAGGAAGCCGGTCTCCTAAGGCATCGTKATCAATGGGAAGCAGAGAAGGTTTTCTGCTAAACAGTATCTAAAATGATGTTCCTTTTCTCTGGAGAAAATTCAGGAAATATCCTTAGGGCTGGACTCTGCTTGAGACAACATTTCCACTGTTTAAGGAGGGCAGGAAAAAACAACCAGRGTTTCTGAAAGTCACATTTTAAGTCAGTGGCAGAGCTAGGGACCACATGCAGGTCTCTCCAATGCCAAACCAGCTCCCTAGACACAGCTCTCCTCACTTCCCAAGGATGCTGTGCTGAGAATCCAGGGCATTTTCCTCTAAAGCTGTGCTCATGTGTGATTTATAGCCCAGAGACAGGCATTCAGTTTGCTCCCCAAATGTGTCAGTGGTGCTTGGATCAAAACTTTTTAGGCTGTATTAACGTCTAGGGTATTATTTATTTTCATGATTCATTTTCTTCTTCCTTGTCACAGCTTTCACAGATTTATGAGGTGAAAGAGCATGCAGCTAATTAAATAATCTGACTGGTTGAACATCTGTTGAAACATAATAWTAACTTCTGAAGCCAATGTTCCTGATGAGCTATTAATTATGATTTAAAAACTGGAGGCAGGGTTTTACCATCAAAGAAAATCAACAAAACAAAACCCTAGCACACTTCTGGGCTCGGAATGAACTCTCAGCCTTCCTTTGAAGCCTTTTTCACCTACTTACACCCTCCCACACCTTCCAGTCCACTGACCCTAGTGTCCCTTTTAGGCTTTCTCACAGTCAGAGTTCCTAATGTAAGCCCGCTGCTCTGTAGGGGAGGTCCAGTCCAGTTTGCAGAATGTTGCTATGCAGCAGCTGCAACAGAAATTAAGATGCAAACATGGTGGATCTTAACTGCATGCAGATATTCACCTTAACCTGAAACAGAAACTAATGCATGACCTTAGGTTAATGGTCTGAGTTCAAATAGACATTTAAGTAAGGAATTAAACCTTTTCTYCTGTTCCCTCTTGCTCTCCACCCCCACGGAGCAGCTCTGGACTGATTTAGGAGTCCTTAAGCCCAGAAACTTCCACCAGACTGATGTGCAGGAACTTGGTTCTCAGCCCGGCAGAGTCAGCCCTAATTTGTTTAGACTTTGCATTGTCTTCACACCTTGTTCTCAAAATAGCTTTGTCAAAAATTCATTAATGGAGCAGATAAATAAATAAATTAGATCAATTCCCTCCCACTACTCAAGATCAGTTAATGTTTCAAGGCTGATGAAAGTATTTTGAATTAATAAGTAATTTGCAGCTGTTCTTAAATCCCCCTCCTCTGCTGGCAAATTGTAGGGGTTGTGGGACTCTTGTGAGTGTTCCTGCAGAGTGGTGCAGTGTGCCCCAAGGCCTGCAGGAGTTAATGACAGACCCACAGGGACAGTGCCCACGGATGCCAACAGCATCTCCAGGCTCTCCTGCACCAAAGCCACAGGAGTGCATGTGCTTGCCCTTTCTGTGACTTTCCTTTTAAAAATGGACAAATTGTTCATACTGTAAATATTTTCCACATTTTAAATTATTCATAGTCCCAAAGTGCAGTGGGTGAAAGTGGGGTTGAAGCTTATGCTGAGACTTTGCTGTATAACCTACRAAAGGAAGAGGAAAGTCCCTCAGCATCTTACAGTTCAGTTCAGATCTCTAACAGCCTGTAGACTGGAACTGACAGGAACATTTTAAGGCTAAAAAAAAAGATTAAAACCATAGTCTCACAGGTATGCCTTACAATATCTCACATTATTCCAAGTGTAGGTGATATTATTAGGCAGTAAGGTCCAGAGCCACAAATGGATTTAGACTAAAACTTGCCTGCAATAAGCTTTAGACACTTCAGCATATGCGTCCAGAGCCACAAATGGATTTAGACTAAAACTTGCCTGCAATAAGCTTTAGACACTTCAGCATATGCATGCTGTGGAGCAGGGCTCCTGAGGTTAGAGAAACCTTTCTCTGTGGCATGTTATGGCTCCCAGCCTTCCTCCATCCTTGTGGACTCTCAGGAGACCCAGAATTACTCAGAAATGAGGGGTGTGTACAGTTTGAGACACTGTAAGTGCACCCAAACATTTCCAGATCTGGCAGCAGAAGATGCTGCCCAGCTTGACTTTSCCTTATCTTGGTTGTCAGATTATCTCACATTCATTTTCACCACCTCTTTACTCATTAAAACTTCTCTACTCCCCCTATTTTCTCTGAGGGTCTCTTCAGGGAATTTTCATTTCAAAAAGACAAGGACAGGTAGGTRCACCTCTCGTCTTAGCCCAGACGATTGCCTTAGTCAGTTCTTGCCCATTCATACAGCTCCCTGTAAGACTTATCCTTGTCTCCCATTCCAGACAATGACTTTAAGTCATTCCCTCACCCAGCCTACAGTCCAATTAATATCAAGGAAAGAGGAGCGAGTCCCATGAATGAAATATTGCACAGCGCTTCATAATCCCATCTTCCTTCCCTTTCCCCGCTGACCTCTTCAGGTCCATTTTCCCTACATCCCGCATCAGGAGCCACTTCTTCTCCACAGCAACCTCCCAACCCATTGAATACAATTACATGCAACCCGGGGTTGAGCTTTCAAACTGGCCAACAAATCCTGTCTGAACCCTCACTCACCACTGCTCTACAAGGACCCTCAACGCTCAACACTGGGACTTCAGTAGGGAATCACTTGCTTAAAACTTGCATTTCAACACTGAGCATCAGGATGTGGAAGCAGAGATGACTCCATTTTATATGGACTGAATGTGCTACATCTCCTATTCATTCAGCTGATCCAGCCTGAGACTTCAGCAGCTTCCCATGCTAAAACCATTAAATGATTAAGCAACCACATGCCTCTTACTGTGCCTCCTGGTCAGCCACGGGATCTCAGCCAGCCTGCTTCACCTCTCTTCTTCCTCATTCTGCTTCATATCTGGCTTCCAGTTTTTCTCTCCTTTTTGCCTTCCAGATTCATGTAGCCAACACAAGATTTTAAAAACATCATCATAATATTTCTGTTTAATTTAATAAACATGCTTCTCCTTCATTCCAACGTATGTCCCTGTATGTGTTTTTTTATTAGTAGTAGTATTACAATCTCCCCTAAATTTTGCTCTGAAAACTGCTTGACATTCACAATGAGGCATTAAAAAGGATTTATTCCGTCCTTGAAGTATGCATGTAACTCCTCTTAATGTGAGAGCTCAGACTGGTGTAAATCAAAACTAAATTCACTGATATCAGGAGGCCTGAACAGGTAGAACCAGCATAAAGCAATGGCAAAGCAAATTCTTTTGTATTCATCAAGGGTAAAATCCCAACACCAACAGCACAATTGCCTTCTGTCCTGCCTCTACCTGCACAACTACATTTAAAATATAGTCAATAGTCCCACTAATAACAATTTTTCTGAAATTCAGGAAAAAATATTTTTTGTTTTGCAAGGCCAAGTCCTTCTTTTCTGCTCACACAGAGACACACATGAAACAGTTCACAGTGAGCAATTGTTCCTTCCTCCATGACCCAAAATAAACTCATCTCTATGGTCTCATACAGAAACATCAGCAGATTTGTTTAATTAACTTTTCAGGGTCAAGGGAAAAATGTATAGATAAATATATTTAAAGTCTTTGAAAGCTTCACGGCAGCAATCCAACACTGCTTTCTTTGCCTTTATTTGCTGTCTTAGGGGAAAAAAAGCAGCCCATAAAGCTTAGAAAAGTGATCTGTCTCTGGGTCTGGGGTTCCTGTCACYTGCCAGTTCCCTGATGTAGCACCATGATATATAACAGCAGACCAGCACTCGAGTGATGTATTACAATAATATGTCAGTAATGCAATGGTGCTTTGATAGTCCTTGATAATCAGAGTACTTCACTGGGGAGAGGGCCAAGGGAAAAGGGAGACCTGGGCAGAAGGCAAATTCAGCTAAGCACTGCCTCAGCCTGTTGAAGTGTGTGGTGCCAGGAGTGAAACCAGACAGTGATGAGCTGACTCCAGGAGCAGTTATGATGCACTTTTCCTGAGCAGCACCACATTCCCTGACAGAGGGGTATTTGGCACAACCATGAGAATTTCATAATGTAGCAAACAATGCTTACACTGTAATAAAGGGCATAAGAGGTCCATCCATCACAGAAAAACACCTGGATTCCGGCAAAGATTGACCTACTGTTCATGTTTTTAGGCTATGAGGTTTAAGTGGCTGCGTTTGACCTCACAGCTGCACTTAGCTGGGTTTCTGAACACTCAAGCACTGGGTCTCAGTGGTAGCTTGTTAAGCCATGGCAATCTCATCACTGGTGCTCATCTGTCCACGGCCTGCATTTCAGGATCCCGTGAACACAGGTGTTACACTAGCATTGCTGTAAAGAGGGGCAGACACAAATATTTCAAAAGCTCAGAGGTCTTGTGTGCTGCTGGAGGTTTCTCATACATCACATTTGGAGATGGCCAACCTAGTCCTGCGTTGCCTGACTTTTTCAGCTTAGTGACAGAAAGGAAAAACAGAAACTGAGCACTGGATATAAGAGGGAGAATAAACAGGCACCAGCTGCATTCTCTAAGTAATATATATATAGAGGTTTAGCCACATCAGGTCAGAGAAAAGATTTGTGCCATTAGTCTCACCTCCACCAGGGACTAGAAGTGAGCATCTGGGAAGGAGCATGAGGAGGAGATGGCCATGGAGAGATGTTTCCCGGGTAGCTCTGACAAACTCCCAAAATCTGCAGTTTATGGACCTCCAGAGCAAAAGGAAAGGTGTGGTATGTATGCATACATGTGCATGGGTGGAGATGGCTGATACACATCCAGAGCCATATTTCCATGCTCTCCTTTCCTTCTTAAAACAGTCTTTTGTGTCAAGGATTGAAGAAGATACTTTTCCTGTTCTTTTTTTTTTTTTTTCACATGGGCACTCTACAATCTCTTACAGGCTAAAGCCAGTTAGGTGAGAGCATGGGATTTGTGGGGTTGTGCTTGCACAAGCAGAGAGTTCTCCCCTCCTATTCACCTCCAAGGCTCCAAAGAGAATCAGCCTGTAGGATGGAAAGGTAAGAAGATAATTATTTTTGGAGAGGAGCAGTAAGAAGGAAGGAGAGGAAGTTGTTTTCTCTTAAAAATCTTGCCTTAGAACATTTCTCTGTTGACACTCCATGTGCATGCATGACCCTGAACAACAGAGTTGGAGGGACAGATATGGCAAGGGAAATTCAGAAGACAAAGAAAATTTGCCAAAAGGAAATCTAAGAAGAACAAGGATTGAAAAAGCAGCCAGGGGTAACTCTGATGTACAAAAATACATTTATTTTCAACAATTTCAAAACCACTGCCTTTTTTTACAGTAGAAATATTCAAATGGAACAATAAAACCAAGAACAGTATATATATATGTATATATATGACTCATGCAGTTGTATTACTGTGTTCAGTACAGGTATTGCAATTGTCTGTCTCATTTAATCCTTTGAAATCACGGCGGTGGTTTGGGTCTAATGCACTGTCCAACATCATCAGAAACAATGTGAGGATTCTGGCTCGGTTTGTTAGACCTGGAATGTGTGTGGGAGCTGATTGAAGGGAAAGGGAGGAGAACAGGACATCAGGACATCTTTGCACATCTGTGAAATGAAAGTTTAGTCAAGAAGAAAATGCACCCTTCCTGTACATGCTCTTATTGACGGCAACTCTCTCTGAAACACTCTCTAGTCCCCAGTCACTCTGATCTCACCTCTGACCTTTCCAGGTTTAGTATTGGGGTTCTTGAACATTAGTTAAACTAAACAGAGGATCTATTCAGTGTTTACTTCAAATTGTCAGCCACAGAGAGCCAGAAGCTGCATCAAGTCTCCAGATCTCATGCATTATTCCTGAATTACAGCTAATCCATCATGGGGGAAAGGCTGGCAGTGATAGAGGGCACTGACCCAGTCTCCTGCTCTCTGTCTCTCTCTCTCTTTCTTTCCTTCTTTTTACATAATTACAGTGTGGAAGCTATTTATGTTCTACTCATACCGTTGCCTCTTTCCCTCATTACTCAGGCAAATAATAATCTACAGCTTCAAGGATTTTCACTACGTTTTCCTCAGGGGTAAAACTTGCAGGGGAAAAGACCCTAATGACAGCCCCAAGTTGTTATTTCCCAGCAAGACATACACAAATAAAAGTGGCCAATACTCCAGTCTGTGCTAACACTGCAGCTCAGTACATTCAAAGATAGATGAACAGGGCTGGTTGCCCAATCCAAACCTTACAGAGGTCCCATGGATACATAGACACAGCCCTCAGTATCCCAATGGGATGCAGTAATTGCCCTTCTAGTATTCTAAAGGAGCAGCTTTCAGTCATGAACAAGCTTTTTTCACCTGCCATCTGCCATGACTGTGCCCTAAAGCAGCGGGTATGATTTGGCAAATGTGGTCCCATGCACACCCTGGGGACGTGCATGGAGCTTACCCTGGTCCTGAGAGCATGTGACAAACTATGCTGAGAGGCAGTGACACCCTCACAGTCTCAGGCAAGAGGAAGTTTGAGAAAATGCAAGAATCAGTCAGGTTTTTCTGACATTCAGTTTTGGCTCTACGGATTTTTTTTGTTTGCCTTGTAGGACACTTKAGGGTAATTTTGGATGGAAAATGGCTTTCTGGACAGTTGTTTCTCCAAGAGTTAACTGTGTCACTCAGAAATTTCTCAACCTTCACTGAGCTTAAATTTCTTTTCAAGGAGTGAAAATTTTTCCTTTTTTTTCAGCAGCTGAATCCCAATTTTCCCTCCTTATTTCCTCCCATCTGAGACATTTAACAGCGATCTTTAAAAGTGTAAAGCGATAAAATGTAAAAAAATTGCGAAAAGAAATTATGGAAAGAAATTGTAAAAACTGTAATCCTCTGCCTTTCCTGTTAAATCAACAAGACATCAATCCCATGAAAAACCTAGAAAACTCCAAACAATAATGAACATTTTCACTTTCCTTTGCGGTTTATAAAAGAAAGTTAATAAAGAAAATAATTAGTATTTCACATTCAGTCCTCTGCAGCAGCTCACCAAAGCAGTACCTTGAATCCTAATCAGCAAAGACTGCGATCAGCCCACAGTTTAGCTGAAAACCCATGGGACCACTGTTCATGCATATCCCTCCCATCTACACCTAAGTGGGAAGCTATGGCCTTGTGCTAACAGTCTTATCACCAGACTGGGCCATTACTGTAAACTACTTTGGTGTTTCAGTAGAATGGAGACAGTAATGCAACAGTTTATGCTCATGTGATGGATGGAAACCAAGGTGAAATAGAATAACACAGCCATCGCTCTCCAGCTTGTATTAGAAACCAGAGCAGAAAAGTGAGGGAGGAAACAGAAGAGAAATATTTTTAAATCAACAGAAAAGGCCCACAAGCCTGACTGAAACAGAGAAGAACTGAGAATATTTAGCTTTAGCACTTCTCACGAAGCAGTATTTCCCTACATTGTGGTTCTACAATTTTAATCTTGAAATACCTCCTGTATTCCTCTGCAAAACTGTGTTTAACCCCTTTTCTCTTCACTTGCAGAGCCATCAGGATTTTAACCTCTGAAAGACATTCCAGCCCGCTAACAGATTGAGCACAGGYAGCTGAGGCTGGTTTGTAGCCCACTGGCACATTGCAATGCAGAGAGATATCAAGTAAAACCTGAATTCAAGCCGTCTCCTCATTTCAGCCCAGATTTATTAAAGGTCACCGGGGTCCTGTATCCAGATACTAAGAAATGATAACAAACCTTGTCACTTGCTGTTGGTTCTGCCTCCTGTTACCACACAAACACTAGAACATCATCCCAGACATACCTCCCATCTTCCTTCCCCTTCTGCTGGGTCCTACAACCCAATACTCAGCAGAATAAGGTTCATTTTTGACATCATTAACTCAAGAAAAATGGATAAAAGTAACTTATCACCAAGTCAACCTCTTGCCCCAAAACTCCATCAATTCTCAGAGTTATTCTCAATTCAGTGTAGTAGAAAATTTCTAAAGAGCTTTTTCCATATATTTTCTTCATTAACTCCCCTGTTCTAATCAGAAAACACTAACCCACCATGCAGAAATTTCCATTCTGAATTGGAAGCTGCCATTCTGCAGCACTCACCAGGAAGGCCTTTCATAGCTCATTTGTACAGGTCTGACCCTCCACTGCCCTCTCCAAAGAGCAGTCCCTAATCGCATACATCATGTTCAGCCAAAATTTACTACTTTTACACATCCTAAATAGCACTTCACTTCATCAGCTTAACTGCTAAAAGCATGACTTCTCCCTGCGAATAAAGCTACTGCAACCTGCCCTGCTGTTGAGTTGAGGTTGTACTGGGTACAGCAAGGCCACTGGTATTTGCCCACACTGAGATGGTGATAATCTCATGACTGTTTCCCTCACTTTCACTAACAGATGTCACCAAGATCCTTCTCAGAAGTAGACAAAAGTGACAGAGATGAACAGATGATAAACATCATTTAAATATTCGTGACAGGCTCGTAGTCTGCCCTGCCAATATCTTTTTCTGCTCCATCACAGGAAATGACACCATATATATATATATACATGTAAAAAAAGGCTTGCAGTTATACATAAAGAAATAAACTATGCTGTTTATAGACAGCAGTGTCAGATTGAAATATGACAGACAACTGGAACACGCTTGGAACCAAAGTGTGACTCACGTGCTCACCAGGGTCCCTCTTGGCTGGCGTGTACGTGTGTGTGTGCGTGTGTGTGTGTGTGTGTGTGGTCCAGGTTCTCTTTTAAACATATCTTCTTTTACTAAACATTAAATTATTTCCCAAGAAATAAAAAGCTATGTACATTGTAATTATCTACAGTAGGCCTTCGGCATCCTCGCTATTCACATGCACAGGGTTTAGGCTGCATTCATAAACTCAGGCCTGCTCCTCCACTGCTTGTGGTGCTGTCCCCTCCAGCCAATCTGCAGTCCAAGGAACACTGACGTGTGTGTTTGCTCTGATTTTTTTTTTTTTTTTCCCCTTTCTCAGCAGTCAACAGTGCCAGAGGGTGACTGAAATTAAAAGCAATTAAAAGAGGCAAGATCCTGCAAAAAGCTGAGACATGCATGTCACTGGAAAGCGAGGGATGTTGGCATGTTGCAGAGCCTGGTCCAACAACCCAGTCGAACCCTCTGGCAGGATGAAGCAGCTGATTCATGACTTATTTTGAAAAGGGCTGAAAAGGGACTATTTACTTACAACATGTTGCCTAAGGTATGATACCTATCTGTTGGATTTGAATACTTAACTCCTATTCTGTATTTAAAAGGAGGCTGGCATTAAAATCCCATTGCACACTTGACTCATTCTTTGCACTTCTTTGCCAATCTGATGTGTATTTCCTAAATTTGAAGAACCCCTGCTATTTATGAATGCAGCCCTGGTAAACACAAAAAGCCCACCCCATCCCCTCCCAAATGATAATAATGACATATAACTCTTTCTTTTTTCTTAATAATAATAATAATTATAACAATAATAATTACAAATAAAAAGTCAGAAATGTTGTAGACCAAGTGGATTCTCAGTATTAAACACTAGTGCAGTTGGGGATTTCCTTTGTGCTTTCACTGTTGGCAATTGTTGAGATGCTTCCTGTGGAGGAGAAAATGGAGAAGAGAATCAGTGCAGTGGCTTCAAYGGTTTGGTCTGTATTGCTTCTCACTCCTTCTTAGGATGTGGTAGTATAAGTGTAAAGACAGAAAATATGCTTAAAAGTAACACATCCTTTTATGTATTTGCAATAAGCAGGGAGCATGCAGAAAATTCATTACTACAGCTCAGTTGACCAGCAGTAAACTCATTAAGCTATTAGGGACATATTTGCTTGTAATCATAGCACACCAACAGTGTGAGCTTGGCTCAGTTGATTCTTCTGGGGGTGCAGGGAATTAGGTACTCCTCCACAGGAGAGGCAGGGTCATGAGCAGGCAGAGGTGTGAGCCACAGCTATTACCAACTTCTGTGTACCCACTGCTGGCTCCAGGTTCCTACCCTGGTCATGTAACACTATGGAAAACCTGAAAAGCTGTAAGAGAAACTCCATTACCACGTTGCAGAGACATTTAGTCCCTGTCTCAGTGYCTCAGGCTCTGCTTGTACCCAGGGCCAAAGTCATTGCCTCTCCTAAGAGCCAAATGACCAACATCCTCACCCAGACTGTCAAACAAAACCCAGCTGAGCGCTGTCTCTCACCCATCACTCGCGTGTCCAGCTCTTTGTCCATCAGCTCCTCAGGGTCTGTGAACTCACTCAGAGTGATCTTGGGGGCATTTTCACTTTGGCTGACAGAGCCAATCATTTCCTGCTCCTTGTCATGCTGAACTTGGGCATAGATGTTAATCCAAGGGATTTTCCTGCACAGGAAAGGAAAATGAGAGGTTATGCTTTGTAACACGGGGATCCTCAGCATGTCATTTATTAATCAGACAAACTAAGCTGAGACCAATCCCAGAAGTGCAGGACTGGCAGCGATGCAAAGTATGAGCTCTCAGAACGGTGAAAGCACCACAGAGATGTTCATCTCTGAAAGTGCTCTTAGCATCCACTAATTCCAATAACAGCCTAAAGGTACTCCAAATCTCAGGCTGTTTTCACATCCTGTGCACAACAGCTCCCGCAGCTGCAAACTTCAGTGTTCTGCCCTTTTAAATGAGAAATCGTGCACACAGTGGACACTGCACTCAGCTCAGAGAGCAGCAATCAACTAAGTACAATCAGCTGCAATTGTCAACTCTCTCAGTATTTATTCTATGATCAGTGGTGCACTGGAAACCAAAAGTAAAAATCAATTTGAGCACTGGTATCAACTGAGCAAAAAAAAATTGCTAGGCTTGTTGCTGTTGACAGGCCCACACTGACTGAGAAGAAATTGCCACATCTGAAAGAGTTATAAAGAATTGGTCCTGCCTCAGAGTACAGAAAGGATTTGGACCTCATAACATTCATCCAAAGTCTATTTGTTACCATTTCATTGCAAAAACCAGTTTGTCATGCTATGGATCATGCAAGTTTGCAGGGACTTATTTTTCCTTGCTGCTAGGGAAGTCAAGGAAGTTAAGGGATTATTTCTCCTTCCTTCTCCCAAGTGAAGCTAACTTGGACTGTTAGAATGCTATTCTTGAAAGTCAGGTAGACAGATAATTATATAGGCCTAGACAGATAGTTAGGTAGTAATCCCTGGAGGAATGCASGTTTAAAATGAGAGAACTGAAAAATAATGTGTTAAATGTCATGAGGGTTGCCAGGATTATCTGCATTGCCTGTTGGAAGGTGACTGTTTATTCAAATTCTCTTAGAAAGACTTTGTGCCATGCAGTTCACACTGCTCAAATAAGGAAAATTTGGAGAATATTTTCAGTTCTTTAAAGCACACAGGAGAGAGAAAGAAGATGTGTTCGAAAGAAGTAATATAAAATGCCATATCTTTATGCTAATCTGTCTGCTGTTGGACATGTCAGAGACTGAAAGCAGTGGAAATTGYCTCCACTCTCATGAATTCAACAGATCTATGCTGATTTTATTCCTGTGAAGTTCTGGCCTCAACCAACTTGTGCTATTGGCTTGATTTGGCATTCTGTTCTTAACCAGCAGCAAGCCAGGACATATTTGGGATATTTAGCAGCAGTTAACAAATTTCATTATGTTCTCCTATTCTACTGTTCAAATATGCCTTAAATGCCACACAGTGAATGAGAGAGAACTAATGCATTCTCCTAGGATTTAAGAGCCCAGAATATGTCTGGAGATKTGTAGAGACATGGACACGAGAACACATCTGGAAGTACTGGAAGACTTACTTTTGCTTCCAAACAATGCAATGGCAGAGAAGTGCTCATCTCTGAACTTTAAGAGGAAAGGTCAGAAAAGCTCTTTAGAATTGTGAGGCAGAGAGCCCTCCAGGTACTTCAGGGAGTTAGGGAAAAAAGAAACTGAGATGGCTGTACATGTGTGCATCCATACACAAATACCTAATCCTGTGTGCCTCCCAGCACAGACACAGATGGCACAACCACAGCACACACAGGCACACGCTCCTGCACTCCTGTCCCAGGACACACACTCCGACTGCCCCATTGCCCCACACTCTCAGCACTCATACACACAGAGTATTGACCTGATATATGCTGCATCTTCCAGAAAAGAAACAACTTTTTTACAGGTTATTTCCATATTTCCCCTCCTCCTTCCTTTTCCGCCGGGACCTCCTCAACAAGCATCTCTGTGGCAGCAGTGTTTAATGTGCCTGCTGAGTCTATAAACTGATGGACTCTTAATAAGGAGTCTGTGTGCAAACCAGCAAAGCACCAATCTATGAATTTGTAGAATTAAAAAATCAGGCAGGTCTATGCTCTCCCCATAACCTTTCCCTGTAAGCAGCAGTTCTGTATTCAGGCTGGGATCACCATTAATCAAAAAAGTACACATGGCTAATGGACCTCTGCATCACTGAGAGCTACAGGAAAGCTTTTGGGTTTGCCCCCCTTTTTCCATTAAGAAGCATTGCATGTTCTCACTTCTGCTCCATTGAGCCAGAGGTTTTAGATTGAGCTGAAAAGTTGCTTTCTGTTCTGAAAAATCAACTTGAGAACACTCTGTGTATATGACTTAATCCTAAACTTTGCCAATTCGATCTGGGCTTGCCCTCTATGGGACAGAGCAGGTAGAAGGGGATAGCAAGTTAAGCTTTAGGCCTAAGCAAAACTGATGCTTTAACCACCTTCCTCCTCACTCCATACTTGTAATACACTCAACTTTCAGACAAAGTTTAACAAGGCAGGGTCTCCCCAGCCCTGGAGCACAATAGGAGGCTGAGGGCTGCTATGCTCAAGGCTCAGGGTGCTTAAGTACTACAAGAGTCAGTTTTATGAGCTGTAGTAGTATAACATGACCCCAAGACTGCCAAAGCAAAGTGGATTAACAAGCTCCTCACTGTTCTCTGGCAGCTGAAACACACAGACCCTTCTTTCCGGTTAGTGCTGACCACACAGCCAAAGACATCAGGCCAAACCTAGGACACCATCTCACCGAGACACAAAGGAAAGAGTGTCTTACACAAGGTTGTGCCTACATCTTAGCACATCTCCCAGAAAGACTTCTTTGCCTTCCTCATCCTACATCTGGGTGTGAGAGAAATCATCAGCTGCCTCCTCAGCTGATTAATTATTAAATTGATGCCTTAAACAAATCCCATTTCCCATTCCCCTGGGAAGCTGTATTCCACCTCACAGAAGCAGAGAGAGGATTACAGGCTGCATTAAGGAGGTCATGCTGAAGGCCTCGAAGTCTGCTTCTGAGCAGAGTCACACAAAAGCATTCACTGGAAATTGTCCTRGCCACTGAAGTCAGCGGGAGCTCAGTAACAGATATCAGCGTGCACAGCATCAAGCACCAGAAGCAGTGCCACTCACCGATTATGACAACGGTTGATGCAAGAGCTTAGAAATGATGGAAACTTTAAACCTGGAGACTAGGATAGATGCCCGTCTTATCATATCATTCCATTTTTAATATTGTTTGTATCCCACTAACATCATTAGAGAATACTAGCCTTATCTTGGGGTGCTGAAAAGATGGAGAAAGAAACACATAGCTGGAATCTGGACAGAAAAAGCTCTAGTTTCCCCAGTTGCAGGAACTACTATGTCCAGAAAGTTTTTTTTATTTATTTATTTTTCTTTTTTTAAGYCAGACTGAGCTTATGTTTCTAATACAATATTTTGCCACTGGGCAGGATCTGGGCACACAGAGCATTTTATACAGCAAGTACTGTACTGAATGCAAAGTTCCTCCTAAGGAGCTCCATCTGCCTAAAATATATCCTCATAAAGCAGACCTTCAGCAGACAGGCCGTTCTTATCACATATTTTGTTTCACAGCTTGCAGTGGCCAAGTGCCATGGGCCAGCACTGGTCCTGCCTCCTGTCTGGAAGCAAAAGGTTTATATTAACATCTGTCAAGGTAAATCTCAGCACATATTCCCAAAGGCATTTTGACGCTTTACACAAAATTTTCTGGCTTTGAGTCTCCCACCTTTAACATAATCACACCTGTTCCTCTGCAAGACTAACCCATTCACTTTGCAAGATACAAATGAGATGCTGCAGCACTAAGGCAGCTGGCCAGGTGAATTTGGACTGTATGAAGTTATCCATCACGTGGTTTTTGACTAAGCCTGCATTGTGTACCTCTGTACTCAGGGAGCACAGAGGGTTCCCTGTAGGAGCTTCTGTAGGACCTGCTCTCGGTCCGGACAGTCGGGACTGCTAGAGACAAGATCTCTGTAGACTGATCTTAGAACATGAGGTTTATTGCAAAAGGTGTGGGTATAGGGGCCCTGCTTGGAGCTGCTTGTGCAGCTCGAGGCAGGGTAGAAAAGCAAGGGAAGCAAGAGAGAGTACAAAAGTAAGAGCAAGAGAGTAAGAGAGTGAGAGCGAGGTTCTCATTTACAATACCATAAATCATCTTCTGTGCTGAATATTCTAATTTCCATTAACCAATCTAATACAAGATACAAATCCTATAGCATTTACATACAGCCTATAAGAATCATTACATTACCATACTGTGTTACATTGTAAACCCTAAAAATACTCTTTGGACCCCTTCTGCTGAGCTGGCAGGGTCTGTTCTGACCCTTGGACCCGTCTGCAAGCAGAGGGTATTGTTCAGTCATTTGGGGGATTACCTTCAGCAGCCATACCATTGTTTTCCAGTTGTTCAGTAACTAAGGTTTGGTATCTCAAAGCTGGCTTTCATTTCAATCTCGCCTATAGTTTCCATATTGTCAGCATCTTTTGCCAGGCAATCATATTTATAAGGTTTTCCTACTTTATCTTCCCCAACAGTTCCCATTTCTAGTCTGTGGTCCAAATACATCTGCTGAAGCAGACTACAGCTTGATTTCTGAGCTCTTGGTGAGCTTTTGGAGCACCAACTTTGTGGTGAAATGGCAGTAGATGGTTTTCTCTCTAAGTATGAGAAGTAGGGACCTACATTCGTCTAAGCCTTAGGCCAGCATAATTCGCTCTACATTTGCAATTCAGGCACAGCTCTGCCTAGATTTCCTGTAAACCACCCAGTGAATCCTCCTCCCATCCCAAAGCTTTTCAACTTACCTCTTGAATTTGTAGATTAAAAAAACAGCCAAGCCTACAAACACCACAGACAACAACATCAGCATCGCCGAACTGCTGTGACCCGAGCTGGAATCGACAAGGGGTGCTGCAGGGGGAAAGGCAAAGCATTACATTTGCAGGCTATTACAAGGAAACACATTAACTACCACAGAGTTGAGCTCAGCTCTGTCTTTGTCACATCTGCTTTATCACTACCGCATGGTGCATGCTGGTTTTGGCAAGACCAATCAGTAGGAAACAAATTGATTCTCTTGTCCTTCAGAAGTCAAGGCCCTTTTTCAAGACAGCGCAGTCTAACGTCCCCGAGTGAAAAGGCACAGCAAGCCATGTTTAGCTGAATGCCTGATCACTCCTGTGTTAATACTCTGGGCTATTACTTTTCAGGTTTTTCCAGGTACTGGAGTGGAAATGAATTTTATGAAGCGTGGCTTAATACATATCTATTCCCTTTCGGAGAAGATACCTTAGAGCATCAATGAACAGCATGACTCTCATCTTCCAAGGATATTCATCTATCTCACATGTGACAGGGGCCTACTCTTGTGACAAGCCTCAAGGTCCATCCTTGTATAGGACCTCAGAAATTTTTAAACTGAGTCAGTTTTCATAATGTGGAGGAGCCCAAAGCAATAATCCTGGACCCAAGCACACAATACATTATAACATTTTGGAGATTCGATCCTTGACATTTTGGTTGGGCTAAATACAGCATATTCCTATACCTTGTTTACGCAGCTATTCCAAGAGCTCATCAGAGCACACCATCTTAATGGCCTGAGCACTGTGCTAAGATCAAGTGTCTGATGAGAAGTCTCTAATGATGTGCAAATGATTATAAGTAGCAGCTGAGTGTTTCTCGTTCTGCATAAATATTTGGTTTTGGTGTTTTACTATTCTCTATTCTTCTTCTGTCACCCTGAAGAAAGGGACAAAGTCATGCAAATAGTTCTGATTTCACTGCCAAATTTCCACACCTCACAGTCTGATCCTGCCACTATTCTGCTACTAATACTTCTGACTCTTTTTTGGAAAAGATTTGCTAGAACAAATCCAGATTCTGGAGAATTCCAGCCACCTGGAGACCTCAGACATTTGTAGCGTATTCCCAGTTTCGCAAATTAATTAACTTCCGGCGACTATTAGCATCTGACTCTCATTCCAAAAGAGCAGTTAGAAAGTGAAGGTAAAAAGGCTTTACTTGGAGGAAAAGTCATGAGCCTTGATTTAGCCAAGTTCTTGGCTCTCTGAGAAGAGGCTGAAGTGTATTATTGTGGGATATGAATCCCAGTCTTTCAGAGAAGCTATCAGCAAGGGCACTCATACAAGATCCTACATTTCAGACAATTGCAAGGGCAGTCACAAAAAGCAAGGGCAGAAAAAAATCCATCACCTCCTTTGTAACCATCACTGTCTCATCAATAGCTGAGAGCTTCACACTAGGCTGGTTTAAAGTAAAAGAGGTGACAAAGCTTAAAGTGACTCTTTGTTACTTTGTGAAAAAATGGAGATACATAGAGTTGAAATTTAAATAAGCTCTAATTTGCAGAAGTCAATATTCAGGCATATATTCCCTGTAAGAGGCCTAGATCTTTTCATGAGTACTTCGCCCGTTTAAAGCTTCTTAGCTAGTCATAACAGTAACAAGCCCTTTGCCATAAGGATTTGATCCAACATCCATGAAACTTAGTAATATCCTCACTGAATTCCACAGGTGCTCAATAAGGACTTAATAGAACACCATTCACCTGGTTTTCTAAAAGACTTGGAAAACACCAGTGCACTGGTTAATTAAGCCACAGGGAACTCTTGCAAGGTACTTTTTATACTTGTACAAACTGGAGCATGAAGATGCCCCTGACAGATTGGTTTTAACAGTTCCTGCTTCTACCACAATGTCTCAATTGGCACATATCCCAGTAAAACATACCAAACTGCGAGTGCTTGGATGTAGACTGGTTCTCCTGAGGTTGTCTGAAGCCTCAGGAGAACCACAGCTGTGCCTTTGACTCCAGACTCACCTAACGTTAACTGAGTGACATACACAACRACTTCAACACCAGGCTTCAGCTCAAACTGGACCAGGTTCTGGTTGAGAGCATTAAAAAGGATTTCTACCACCTGATGAAACAAGAAGAGATACAATAGTTACAGTAGAGAAGACAGCACGGTCTGGAGAACACTCAGGAATACACAAAGGCCATAAATAGTGGCTGACTTCTCTTACTGGCTTCAGCAGGGACTGAGGAAGYGGAGAGAAATGCACCTGTGCTTTAGGTGGGACTGGATGTCCCTGCATGCAAGTGTCCCTTACAGGACTTTTGAAACTCACACTGGATGTTATATCTCTCCTGGGAAGCAAACCAAGAAGGTGAGCAATTTTTTTTTTCCTTTTTGGGGAGCTATGCGAGGAGGCAAAATAGCTAAAGATCTTTTCACCTTCCACAATATCCTGTATGCTCAAATGCATTTGGAAAACACTGACAAATTCGTCTTTCATTGGTGGATAATGGCACTAAGGTAGTCCAGACTCACACTTCTTTATTCACATTGATCCTGCCAAGTAGCTTCTATTTAAACAGGCTATTGAGGATGAGACAATCCAGGTTTTAAGATTAATGGAAAATGTGCCATATTTTTTCTTCACTTAGAAGAGGGGCCTTGGACTGCAGTTTACTGGAATTGCTGAGCTGGGAGATCAGAAATCCAGCTATGATGTGTTTTTTGGTTGCTCCAGAGCACAAACTTGGCATGTCACACTGGAGCCTCAGTTTGTTAATGCCTGATCTCCACAGAGTAGCTCTGATGGACCAGGCACAGCTACTGAGTCGTTCTGCTGACCCACTCTCCAGCGCAGAGCTCCTCAAGCAGAAGCCAACAACAGGTCAAATAAAATTAGAGCACTAGAGCTTCAGGCCTCATGGTCAATTGGTCAGAAACCTAATAGTGATGTCAGCATAATACTGATATATGAAATATTGACACAACAGCTTGTTCACAAGGAGTTTTAATACTGGTAGATCCTACTGAACTGGATAGAAATGACTCCAAGAACATCCCTCCAAAAAACCTTTCAAATCTTCCCACCTCAGTGGATCTCTTCTGCACACTTCCTAGGACAAAAGTACTACTCTGCAGGGACTGACTTTACTCAGTGGGTGACAAGAACTTCCACTGAATTTAGCAGTCCTCTGAATTATTTAATATTTGATCACAGAAAAGTTACTCTTCCAAGAGTTGCTTGGCAATGGGCTCACACATAGTTTGCACACTGTAAAAACGCTGCTTACAAGAACATTAGCTAGAGCCAAGCAGCCTTTCCAGCAGTACTTCACTCCTTTGCCTTTATAGACCTGATTTAATCACTTGGTAATTCCAACATGAAAGCTTCAGCAGCCCAGTGCTGTTGTTCTGAGCTCTTTCCTTGCCTGCATATCACTGTTGCTATTCATCACCATAATTACCTATTTATCTAAATGGATGGATATTGTAACTTCCAAATATAGTTTGCACAGGCCATTCCCTGCTGCAGAAAAAAAAAAAAAAAGAGGTCTTGTTCTGGTGATCTATGAGCTGAAGAGCCTGATTTATTTGTAGTAAACCTCAGTATATCATCTTCCTGCTTTGGCCTCCCTCTATTAGCATTCCTCCAGGGAGTAGAGGGAGTACATATTCAAGGCTCCTTTGGCCATAACTACTGTAAAAAGGACACTCCACTGATTTAGGAAGAATCTCTGCTAGTGGTAGACTGTGACATATCTCAGCGAGGTGTTAGAAAATCCTGGTTTTCCTCTGAAAAATAATTTTCTTTAATGTCATAAATTATACTGCCACGGTCCCAGATGCATCCATTTCCACCACATTTATTGTAAGCATTTCCAGTGCTGCACAACTTCAGGGGCCCATCTGCAAACAATATGACACAAATAAATGTTCCATGAACCCTTCTTTCCTTACTTGCTCCAGATCAGCCTCACTGCTTTTCCTCCTCTCTGTTGTGTTTTTACGGGGCAGTATGAAGAGTTCAGCAGAAGTAGGCAGCCCAGGAAACACAGCTACCAAGATTTGCTCATCAGGGATACCAGTCACCTAGGAGAGAAGTAAAAAGGAGGTGTCTAGCTGCTATTTTGTTAATTATGTTTCCGTTCATTACCAGAAATGGTGCTCCCATCAATTTGTTATTTTCCTGTTCCACTGTAGGTGGTGTGATCCTGATGAGCTCTTCTGACCCTTTGGTTGGTCAGACATAGAACTTCTGCTAAAGATCCACTCTACTTCCTTTCTAGAAGTAAATGTAGACTTGACAACAACCCTGGGCCCAAAGATCTCAACCCAAAGCCCAAACCTAGCATGTCTCCAGATCTGAATTTTCTATACAGTCCTCCTTGCTACAAAAGAATGACCAACCCACAGTAAGATCCAGAAAGTCTGCCTCAGAGTGACCACTGTTAAGTGTGCAACTAACAGGGACATATGAAGAAAAATGCCTGCAATCACCTTCCATTATCAGGTTATGGGGATCCACACTTGCCATACATGAATAACAATGGCCCGCCATTCCCTCCCTCAGAAAGGCTCTGCTATATGAGGTTAACTCCACTAGCTCTCTGGTCCCATCCCACCTCAAACTCCATGGCCTCATCCCAGAGCTGAAATTTACCAACGGGGCAGCCCATTCCTGGGGGGATATACAAGCAAACACTTCCACAAGACTTCTGCTGTTCTCTGTAACCATTCACAGTTACAAGCTAATTAATTACTTTTTTTCCTGCAAGTTTGACTCGGAATACAGTGAAAGGGAACAACAATTTAAAAAAATGAACTTAGTATTTTCTCAGGATGGAAAAACAATCAAGGAAACTCTTATAAACTGTGAATTTTGAGTGGGCTGCAGATGAGAAAAGCTGAGCAGGAATGTACTTTCCCAGTAAAAATAATCAGCCTCCATTTCTAACAACAGCTGTGGCTGAAGAAAAAAAAAAGGCAAGATATATTTTTGGCAGAACGCAAAACCCACAAAAGCTTGTCTAAATCTAGCTCCTAATTTCACACAAAACTAGAGTCCCTGACTATTTGATATCATAAGTTATTCTGTCCCCTTTCCTGCAAGAATATGAGTACTAGTTTACATATTCTAATTAATCCCAAAGGAAGATTCAGTATCTTCCACCCACAGAAGTCTCTCTTTATCCTATATTTTAAAGGTAAGTTTATTTTCTCTCCGAATCCTCATTTTTTGCCTCAGTTGGAAAGAGAGTAGAGCTTTAAAATGTTCACCAGTTGCTACACTTAGCTGCAYGTGGAACTCCTGACTATAAAAATATCTTCCTCATATATCCAGAATACTACAATGTTTGTCTTCTGGGATGAATTGGATCAGCTGTTTAGCAACACAGAGTAACACTAACCAAATGTTTGCAATAGAAAACAGTAGATACTGTCATATCAATTTGGCAAAATAAGAATAATGATGATACTATTGCAACTTAGAATTTGCAAAACCTTCAGGGATATTAAAAGCTAAACAGCACCACAGAAACATTAATAAAAGTAATTGTAATATTTTCACAAAATTAGCAATATAGTTGGCTCYGTAAAAAGATCCAGCATATTAAGAAGCTTTTTATTGATTTTTAATGATAGCTTCATTACTGCTGTCCTTTCCCATTCTTTTAAGCTAGCATGTCAAAAAAGTGCATGTTCTAACAGCCTAGCCATTGTTAATATAGACAAGGAAACAGATGCTCACCTGTGCCAGCGCTCTCTTGATGACTTTACCAATGTCTTGTCTCCATTCTGGGATGTCAGGATTATGGTAGTCCAAGTTGGGAGAAAATGACAGGAGCTGAGATTGGAAATACTCTGGAATACAACAACCAGTATTTATGAGAAGATTAAATGGGCAGCGTGTAGGGTACAGACAAGGGTGCAGAAGACAACAGGAGGACCATAACTATCTTAAAGCAAGAGAGAGAGAGAAAAGACTGAAGGAAGAAAAAGGCTGGCTAACACTAAGCAGGACAGAAAGCTTGCAAGGAAACAATTCTTATAATCATTCTTATAAAGGACATTTTGCCTTAATGCCAACTTCTGGCTTTCCCCAAAGAAACAGAAGCAAGAAGAGGTGAGAGGATGCCTTCCCTTCCTGATACCTCTGGGCTTTGTAATTTTGCCACTCAACCTCTTCAGATTCTGCTCATAAGTAAGTTGACCAGCAAACAAGGCTGAAATCTGGAAGGCCTGTCTGTACAACTGCAGAGCAAACAATTGCTGTAAGCAATGTGTTCTGTTTACTCTCCTGGAGGGAAGYCGGGAGTGGTTAATAGCCCAACAAAGCAGAACCCAGCGGTGCTAATGACGGGCTCATCAGGCAATGGCTATTGACGAAACACTTTGAAGTTGTTTCCTGATTGACTGATTGCTGGGAGGAAGAAAAACTTCCTAGACTTAAAACACAGAACAATTTAAATATTTCTCCAATTCCAACTCTCCCCACTTGTGTCACCAAAGACCAAGCCTGGAATCCTTACAGCAGCTGTGCACAAAGGATTTGGGCCAGTGGGAGGCACAGATCTGGGATGRGAATCACACTCATATAGAAGTTCTCGGTGTAGAAGACTTTCCTTTCTGCTTTTGGAGATGTGCTGTGCCTCACCTTGAAGCAACTGATCTCCAGACACTTCAAATAAGTACCATTAATCATTTGTAAGAAGGCACTAGTTTTAGATCAAGATAAACCTGCCAGAGTATAAATGAGKAAATTCACAGACAAACASGGATGTGCCAGCACACCATTTATGTGGCATCTTTTGCAAAATCTGTCCTTTCTTTTTAGATGGTGCAGTATATTTTTAAATCAAACAAGTATCAAAGAGAGCAGGGGAATTCTCTCAAGCCCTGAAGGTTTAATCCAGAGCCTGATATAAAAAATCTTTGACTTTTGACCCATTAGTACCATGTCCAATTTATTTTTTGAGCAAATTCTTCTCTGTTAATCTTGTTTCGAGAATATATCTGAATAAAYGTCCTCCACTGATAACACCAGAAATTCATGCCTCGATTATGGCCTAGACCCATAAGCACTTGACACAAGACACAGAATAAGACACAATTTTATCAGGGTGCAAGTGGATCAATTTTTCTTTGTGATAAAACCCAAAGCTTCGGATCTTTTAAATAGATTGGCAACACTTCTTCCAAGGTGTTTAAAAACAAAATGCGGAGCACCCTGTGGGACCTACTGGGACTAAAGATCGAGATCGCCTGTGGGAATCCCTCCTAGATATACTTGATTCAGGTTTATTCCAGAAACTAGTGGAAAGATGGAAATTTCCCAGAAGTAAACACTGCATTTTGAAATGCTCAAAATTATGAAGCAGAGGTTTCCTAATATTTRATAATAGCAAGTTTGGTTATTACTAAATCATATTAACAAATTATCAAAGCGYATTGCATTTCATGGCCAGACAATCAATAAATATCTATTTAGCTGGCTGATAAATCTGAGCATACAGCAGGACATTTATYTGTATTTAATTACTGAAACAAGACACACATAGTTCAACTACACAGTGCTGGGCTTCCAAATAACCCAAGGTATTTGAAGCCCAGATCTCTCAATAAAACTTGCTGTCCAAAGAAAAGTTTGTCCTCAAATTCTGGATGCCAATAACTGCATAAGGGAAATGAAGACTGGCCCAGGGTGCAAATCACCCTCTGGAGAAAGCTCAAAGTCTTAGTCAAAGTTGCTGAGAGAGCCCTTTCACTCAGGATTTATCAAGCCCCAAACAGGGTAAGCTCTGTTGTCTGCCAAGGGTTGCTTTTTGGAGCCCATAACATGCAGATATGGCAAGAACATAACAAATATTACCCACGGGGAGGTCCTGTGGGCACACGCAGACCTCCAGCTGTGACATGGAACATGGACAGAGATAACAACAACAGAGTCATTTCTGTCCCTGTTTTTCAGATCCCTCCAGATCCCCATCATTGATAGGGATCCCAGTCACTGATAGAGACACCAGGCGCTTTCAGACCACCTTAATGATGCAGTTTGACTATTTCTTTCCACAGAAGGTAAGCTTAAGGACAGCAGTCTGGTTACAGCTCCACGTGGTTTTTATTTTTGGGAGTTCCCTATTTGGGTGTACAGACAGACCAACAGACACAGGAGATGCCAGCCACCTCGCTAGGGCTGAGCTTACAAATTTGGCCACTGCCCCATCCTATTCATTTCTGTATTTTGTCATCATGACACATCTGAGCTACTTTGTCTTCACAGGTTCCTCCAGGCACTAGCAAGTTCCCAGAGCTCATTTTGGATCAGCAGGGACTGTCTGTCCTTCACCCCTCGAGAAGTGACTGCAAAAGGCTGAGGGTACCGTGTACTGCGATCTCCTTGGTGTCTTGGATGAGGGTGTTGCCCCCAGCGACTTGCACAGTGACCGTGTTCATCCCCTCCACCGTGAACATGTACGAGATGCTGCTCTCCAAGGTGATGAGGGGCTGCAAGAGGCAAACACAGATGGCAATATCAAAATCAGGGTGACATTAAATCAGGATCACAACATGCACCTGACTAATCCACCAGGCAAGAACACCCTTCCTCCTTGGTACAGGCGTGGTGCTACAAGTTTGCATGTCCTGCTAAGGACTCAAAGTGGCCCAAACACTATCCTGTGAGAAGTGTCCCACAGGCAGAGGCTTCTCTCACTTTAGTAAATGCTTCCTAAAAGAGTCTTCCACTGAACTGCAACCCATTATACCATGGACTCCTCAGCAGACCACAGTCAGCAACTGCAGAAATAGTGCAGTAGAACGCAGGGYTGTACACACACACCCAGCTCAGCTGCTACATCTGCTGTACAAAACACAGCCTCAAATTGAAAATAAACCAAAGATGCAGATGCTTCTTCAAACAATCCATATTGATCAGATTCAGGGCCAGCCTTTGCTTTTATGAGCATAAATCCATTTATCTCTCACAGAGCAACACTGCTCAGGTCAGAGTGAGGACATCCAGCATTGTCCAGTCCATGCTGTGAGCCTGTAAGCGAGCTCCAGCCACAAGCTGGCAAGCTCTGCTAACCAGGCTGAAAGCATGGCAGAATTCCTGCTGACAATGCTGACTGAATGTGGCTGTGGAAGGAATCCATGCCAGAGCAGTTCATGAAGAGCTGCAGCCCACRGGAAGAGCCCACATTGGAGAAATTCAGGGAGAACCATCTCCCACGGGAGCAACCCCTTCCCATAAGCAAGGGAAGAGCGTGAGGAATCCTCCCTCAGAGGAGGAAGGAGTAGCATAGACAATGTGTGATGAACTGATCACAGCCCCCATTCCCTGTGTCCCTGCATCACTGGGGCAGGAGGAGGTAGAGAATTCAGGAGTGAAGTTGAGCCTGGGATGAAGGGAAGGATGGGGGAAGGTGTTTAAAGATTTGTATTTATTTCTCATTATCCTACTCTGATTTGATTGGTAATAAATTACGCTAATTTCACCAGGTCAAGGCTGTTTGCACATAATCAGTGATCTCTCTCTGTCGCTATCATGACCTGATTTTGTTATATTTTATGTCTCCTGTCCACTTGAGGAGGGGAGTGATAGAGTGGCTTTGGCGGGCACCTGGTGTCCAGACAGGGTCAACCCACCACAATTGACAATCAAAGGTCYGGCCCTCACAGTGCCACTGATCTGACAGCCAGTCTGCAGACAATACTCTTCTTTTAGATTAAACCACAAAAATGGAAATAGTGATACTAATMCCCATTGCAAAAACACRCAGAGGTGTAAGAGAAYAGATAAACCCATTGTACCATTGCTSTTGTCCCTTCACTACACTGCCAGKTTTTTTCCAAAGGAAAACTCCTAAACTTTTGCCTTCCAGCTCTCACACTTTATCTCATCAGGCTGCCAACCTACCTGCACTTCACAACCGTGGTCATATATGCCATTTCCATAGYCAAATCAAAATTTCCACTGGCATAGGCCAGACTGGGAAACACATTTCTCTCTCTCTAGAATACCACATTCCTTTGACTCCCTCCTCCATGAGCTGAAAAAGCAGTAAAAACCAGAAAGTCTTATCACATGGCACTCACAGTCCAAGGGCGCCAGCTTGTGCCAGCCCTGGAGGCCCAGCTAACATTTACTGAGATATACAAGGATCCTGGGGAGGCTGAATGGGCCTGTGTCAAACTGCAGTGCTATCAGCAATCTTCCTGGAGGTTACAGGTAGTGGTTCTGTGCAGAGGCAGATAAGAAGAAGCAATCTGGCCTTTAAAATTACAATTTTTTCTTTTTGTATGTGTGTATGCTGGACATTCTATTATCATGGATGATTTCACCTCCATCATGGAGTTTTAGCATTCAGCGAACTTCCTAATTTTAATTCAAGAACCAAGACCTGGAAACTAACTCTAAATTAAATCAAGTAGTTTAAGGTTCATTTGCTCAAACCTATTAGACAGCTGGATACATTTATTAAACTGGACCTGTGTTAATCCAAGCAAATTGGCCTTTGGGCATACTGCAAAAATCAGTACAGTAGAAATTCAGTACAGGAGTTTCAGCAGGGTGGGGAGAGCAGTAGAAGAGCCTCAGCCAGGTCATTTGAGTCTAAGACAACATTCTGCTGTGCAGCAGCAAAGAGAGTGAGACTGCACAGTGACACAAGACACATCTGGTTCTGCCTGGCATGGCTATGGGCTGAACAGGAAAAGAAGCTGCAATCCCTCAGCATGGAACTAAAATATATCATCAAATACCAGTCACAATATTACACACCTCGTCCTTTAACTCACTCCACCTCTACTTAGAATACCACAGTTTATTCATGAGTGGGCACAGAGAAGGATCTGACATGCACATTAAACATTCCAGAAGGAATTYTGATGTGATGCAGACTGTTGTTCTGAAAAGAAGGTGGCTGTTATGTCTATATCCTTTGCCATACTTCTGTCAGAGCTGAAGTCCATTTCATGAGGTAGCTGGACATAGTGCTTTGCAAAGAAAGAAAAGTGCTCTGGGTCTTAGATTTGGCCACAGGTATGTGGCACCATGTTTACTTTTCCATATTTCAGCAATGTCTACAACCATGCCCAGGTGTCATAGGATCAGCTATTCTGTGTACAGCTATGTCCAAAGCATCCATCCCAAACACATCCACATCTGTTTGTACTCTATTGCCTACGGGTTTGAAATTTAAGCTAGAAGATAAAACAGATCATATTTCCAACCCAGATGTAAGCACCACGAGAACTGCACAGAAATCTTCAGCAAACACCACTGCTTTGCTCTAGCTTTTCTAGATTACTTTTTATTGCAAAAAAAAATCTTTTTTAAGGCCCTATTCACAATCAACTTCCATAGTAAGGACAAAAACAATGGCAGGAAAATCTTACACTGGAGGGTTTAAGCAGATGATCAAGCTACCAGTACCTGAATTGTCTCAGATGTGCTTTAATGGTTGTCCATGTGTGAGCTCTGAGCCAAAAAACATCTGAACAGTAATGTGATTTTGCATCCCTCTATTGCAGTGCAGTATAAATTGTGTGGAATTACCTGGTACTTGCAATGGACTAGATGTGTATATGTGGGTGGTTGCCATAGCCCAGCTAGGGCACAGCAACTTGCCAAGTTACAGTAAGTGATTTTTGCTCCTGGGCTCTTCTGGTGCCTCAATTATGCTTCCACAAAAATAAACGAGTTCTTACAGTGAGCTTCCTAACTGGATGTAAAATCCCAGTRGATGCAGCACTTACTGTTTTTATTTCCCCTCTCTTGATAATGTTCATAGCTAGGGTAAGAGGTTAAAACTCAAGCAGCTTTGTCAAAGAGAAAACAAAATACTTGTTTGCCTGCTATTTTTTATCTCAAGTTCCATATTTCATGTAAAATCCCTGTTTCTTTCTGCCGTGATCTCACCTCAGCGCACACCTCCAATTGCAAATGTAGACAATGATGTGACTTAAACTGCTTTTGTAAATAACAGCACAAACTACATTTCAAAATTAACAGCTGTACCTTTCACAACWGTAAGAATGGAGAATAGTGCCTGTCTCACTCCTAAAGCCCACAATAAAAACTGCAGCTAATAAGCAATGCTGCTCTCTGCATTTGAAAGCATGGCTTTAACTTGTAGTTTCACTTACTTTAACTATTGATAAACAACCTCTCTATAACACATACAAGTAATTTGAAAATTCACTACAAAGAAGTCTCATCTCCCTCYCTAATATAGCCAGACTCTTCAGCTTGAAATTCCAGATACAGCTGTTTATTTGAATACCAAGAGCTTTAAAGCACCGTGTTGGAATCCAGGATTATGTACTGCATACTGGTACACAATGGAAACTCTCCTGGTTATTTGAACACCAGCAGTTTTTAAACACTGTGCTGTAAGCCAGTATTATTCCATATATAGTTCAGTTAAGTTGCAAGTGAACGCTGGTAATAACAGTGGTCTCCAGAGCTCAGTAGGGCTGAAACAACAAGATGTAAAAAAGTAATGACTCCTAAGAACAACACGAGACAGAAGGAAATAAATTCACAGAGGTTGAAGTTCAGATAATGACAACCCTTTTCAGAAAAGGGAAAAACTAAAACGCAAACCAGGTAAAGGCAAGAAGTTTTTATTAAGGCTGAGGGAGTTCCCTGACTGGTGTGACAAGCTYAGGAAGTAAAAATGAACCAAAGGGTGTCTGTACCTTGGTGCTGTTGCCAAACCACCAGAAGTAGGTAAGTGTGCCTGCCTGGCTGGGCCAAACTACTGCAGTAATGTTGACATCCTTATTTCTGATGGCGACAAAGGGGACACTCAGATGGACGTGCTCCACTGGACCTGTGGGAAGAGAGAATTCATTATTAAAGGCTTTGAGTTAAATCCTCCCTGCACAGTTGTGAGCAGCAAGGATCTTCCCTTTAAATRAATCAAAAGTCCTATGTCAGCAGTGAGAGTCTAGTTTAGCAATARAAAAGAATTTTGGCAGTCAATAAGCAACAGAAATAGATATCAGACTGAAAAACGCAAAATTTTTTTTTTTCCCTCTTAATTTTGGGGGAGCCAGAAATGTACATTTTCCACAGTGTTAATTTTCAGACAGGGTCAGCACTGTGTTTACAATAATTTTTTTAATGCATTTTGAGGGAGAACAGTGAAYTGGCTTTGCATTAGATAGGGAAGCTGCTATTGAAAGCTAGAGGGATAGAACACAAGAGAGAAAGAAGGTGTATTCTTGAAAATATAGCCACTGAGCTACTAAGATTTGTGAGAAAATGATTTTCACCAAAATGGCTTAAATCTGATTATATAGGAGGCATTTATGAGTTGATKTAATAGCCCTGACTGTTTTTCAAAAGGTCTCCAAAAATAGATTCATGATTTTGGAAATYCTTAGTGTCTTTTTGACTTTGGCCTGCCCTTGGGAAGTCTTTGGGGAGTCAGTTACCCCTAGTAAAACACCAGGAACTATTTGAAAGATGTGTACATTGGCATACCAAAGCATGTAACTGTCAGAAGCCCTCGATTCTGAAATATTTAAAAAATAACAAAGCACCAATGCAAAGTTGTATCTAATAAATGCAAATGCCTAGAATAAATCGAGTGCATGAAGCTCTGAATTCAGAAGACACTTCCTCTCTAGAAAAAACAACATGTGTAAAAAATACTGAGGTTTTGTTTGATAGTTTGTTTAAAGGTTTTACTATCTCCATTGATTTTCTTCTTCTTCTTTAATCTCTTGTTTTCGCTGGCACTGAATTTCAGCTGATAACTGCTGCCCACCAGACAGCGCTACTTTCTGGGTAGTACCTTTAAAACACAGCAAACYGGCAGACTATCCCTGTGAGATGGAAAGGACACAATAAGAAAAGTCAGATTCTTTTTTTTTTTTTTATATATAAGACATTCACTTTGGGAAGCAGGAGATTTGGTGATTTTAACTGAGACAATCTTCGTGTGTTACCTCTCAGCTCTTCAAGCATGAAATGGAGACATTAATCAGTTCTCCATCTCCTTGGATTGCAAAGATTGTGGAGAGCAAGAGCTGTACTTTTACCGCTGGAACATACAGCTCCAAGCACAAAAAGATCCTCCTCTTGCTTTTGGCTCCTTAAAACTTGATCTTTTTTTTTCCCCTTTTTCTAAGAGGTCTCTACCAGCAAGTCACTCCTGAACTCTGACTATAGGAAGTACTCTGGGTTTGCAGGAATAGCAGGTTCCCCAAAATATTTTGTGCCAGTGCATGTAACAGGAAAAACACTAATTGTTTGCTTTCTTTAAATATCAAGATAAGCAGCCTGACAGCAGATTCCAGAAAGCTGAAAAGTTGACTGACCGCTAATAAAGCTGCAGGGTAGAAAATTAATCTTGCTTCAGGCTAAGGAGCCTTTTTCTCTCTTTTTTTTTCTTTTTTAGCAGAGGATTCCAGTACCAGACAGACTGTGTAATAAGAATGATTCACAGGCATTTTTGTCTGTACATTTGAGCTTCAAGGTCAAACCTCCTATATTGACTAGTATATCCAAATAYATTAAAAGTCTAGTACTGAGGTGTCATCTTATTTCAGCATTAGCATGAGTGTAAGTGCTTGCAAAATATTTCCCTAGAGATAATGATAATAAGTTGGCCACCTAAGAATGCTATAAAAGTCAAAGGAGAGATCTGAAAAGTTGATGAAGGAAAGCTTGGAGCAGCAAAATCAGGCCAAGGAACAGTCCCTTGTTGCATTCTGCTTGAAAATCCTCACCATGAAAAAGCAGTTCCTTTGAGAAAAATCAGATAATCCATACAAATCTGGTTGTTATTACCAGGTAACCATCACTTTTGTCAGCTAATGGTCCAAGGTGAAGGAAAAAACAGTTAATGCTCTAATAACAGGTTGTTAAGTGCAGCCATGATTGACTTTGAGGGAATTATGAGCATAATAAAAGCTTCAAGGAACATTTATTCCTTCACACAGGGAGCTTGAAATTAAAACGGAGAAAAAAGTTCTTGAGTTTTGGAAATTTCCAACGTGCAGAAAAGCTCAGGTAAAAGACAGACAGGCTAGAAGACATTCTGACAGGTTAAAAGGGACAACAAGACATGGCTCTGAACTCCAGTAGGGGCAAAATTGATGGGGTACATCTGAACACAAAAGATCTAACAGCCTGAGAGTAGATCAAAGRACTGGGCTCTTTTTGGTCTCATCCTGCATTCCATACCCTCTGGTGTCTCCTGTGGCTTTGACAAGTGAACTGAGAGCTCTGTGTTTGAGTTGCTGAAGTGTCAACGGGAGGGAAATTGCATTGATCTACCAAACAGGACAGAAACATCAGGGGTGCATGTCAAACACATGAAATATGAAAAGCAGCACATTAGCACTCTGTACATTCATATCTCAGGAAGCATGCTCAGCAGAATGCTTTTATTTGATTTAGTTAGCACTGTAAACTCTGAAATCCTGAATAAAYGAGTTAAAATTTAGTAGTTTAATCTAAACTCTTGGAATGAGACACGTATTGAAAATACACATTTGGACTTTCTTTCACATGCTGCTTTGTCTCCGACCCTTTCAGAAAGCCCAATAGACATTTTCAAGATTTTCTCTCTAACTCTGAGAACTGCAAATATTCTTGTGTTAAAAAAAAAATAAAACCAACTTCCCTTTCCCTTCATTCAGTAAAGTTGCCYTAAGTTAGAAGAGCTGCCTAAAAGCCGAAGCCTTTGCAAGAGGGTGAGCTGCACATGTACGTGGGTTTGCATGTATTCTTAGGCCCCACTGAAGCTGCAGGGACTTTCACCGAGGCTGGATTTTCAGCCAAGGAATCTGGCAGGTGGAAGTACTCACAGACCACATGCAGGAAGAGGACAGCAGTGTCTGAGCCCAGGCTGTTCTCCGCATATGCCGTCACCTGGAAGATTCCAGCACTCTTATACACGTGCCGGATGCCATCCTCAACAGGGCTGAAATTGGCATAGGATACTGCAATGCCATCTCCAAAATCAAGCTGAATGTTTGTCCTTTGGAGATCACCCTGCAACAGAGAAGGGTGGATTAGGAAACTGGGCTGATGAGAAAGGATTTATATCACCCTCCATCCCATTTCTCAGCTCCATTTCATTAGCACGGACACAAACTTGTAACTTTTCAAAAGAAACCTAGCTTTGTTCTGTCATTCCCCAAAGTGGCCAGACAGACAGCAAAAGACCAACACCCCATCCTAAGATAAGTGAAMCAGGTGACATGAATCATCTCTTACGAATATCTATCCCTGATGAGACAGAGTTGAAAAGACTACTTTCAGCTAGACATGTAACTTCGGGATGGCTGAATTCTTACAGGTTGAGTCCCACACTGAGGACTGACAGATTTTTTTGCCAGTCAACACAGGGCCTGGATACACAGGAGAATGAAGCAGATGATGAGAAAATCTCTTCTAGGATTACTGTCAATGACAGTTATTAAACGAAGGAGGGAACAACAGACAAGAGATTCCAGCACCACAGGTATTGTCTAGAGGCAGCAGTTGCACTATTTTAGTTTAAATCATGCTTTAAACTACTGTAGTTGAATGGTACAAGTGTCTGTTATTTCAGTTTCTTGGAGCCTTATTTTATACTTGCCCCCAGCTGACTAATGTAACACAAAACRAGGCTAATTTAAACAAAGCTAAAGCCCACTGCAGTGATTTCACTAAACTGAAATAAAACTACAACTCAGACTAAATCTCTGTAGCTTTAGCTTTCTGCATATATATAAGTTGTGYTGTGCCAAGTAATTTCCTTTCATGAAAGATCTGCACTGTATTCACCGTGGGTGAAGAAGATACCACTACGTTTTGGAGATATTCCTAGCCACAACCTGAAGTCAATACTTAGATATACTGAGGACATTTGAAAGTTTAAAAAAAAAAAATTGCTCCTAAATTTACCTTTTTTTTTTTTTTAATGGGAAATTCAGAAATACTGCATAGTCATCTCATAAACCCCATCATAGCTGTAAATGCACAGGGAGCACACACAAGAAGCCAGACCACAATGAAGCAGGTCCCCTGTGTAGAAAATCAGGATTTTAGCAGCCCCCACAGACTTCATCCTCCTCATAGACTATACCTGCATTAACAAATCAGTGTGCAGGAAGGGTATTTTTCAGATGTGAATTTGCTTTGCGTATACACTTGGGGTCTTCAGATACACATTCATTTAAACAGGATTATTGCATGTAGTTTTTGAAATATGGATATTTGGTTATATATGTTAGATCTTTCTCCTTCCTTGCTCCATCATTCCCAGTCTATGGGAGCCAGGGGAGTTTTGGCTATTGACTTGATCAGGGCACCATTTTCACCTCTGCCCTACGAGGACATTAAAAATCCAGTGTGAACCAAAGAGCAATCAGAAAGGACTAAAGTGGTAGTGACACTAAAACGTATCTATAATATCGAGTAGTCGATAATATCCTTTAGACAGAGAGTTTTTAAAGTGACTCTGAAAAAAATTCTCTAGCAGGAGCAGAATTACACTCTTGGGATATTCAGTTATTTGATAGAAAGGCTCCCACAGCTTGTTAAACCTTTCAAAACCACTTCTCAAGGGAAAGCACTCAGACCACAAGTTCATCTCATATGGAAGATACTGAACAGAGGATAAAAATTTGATCTGGGCTGGATTCATCACTGATGACCTCAGGCTGAAATTTCTTGCACCAATCATGGCAGCTCATCTCCCTTGCCTTACAATTCTCTTTTCTATCTTCTCCTTGCTTCTCCAATATGATTCTATCTGAAATAAGAAGGTTTGAAGTAGAGAAGCAGGAACACATTTTTCGTGGCTAAACAGTAGCAGGTGATCTTTTCACCCAATTATGAGTTGAGTCTTCAGTGCAAAGCCTGCCCATCACACTAATCATGTTTTCTTTCTCCTTTCCATACCTCTGTATCCAGTATATAAAATACTAAAACAAGCATGCTAGTCCCACACAAAGATGTCAGCTATTCTGGAGTCTATGAATATAAATTAAACTAGAAAGGAAGTGGAGGCATTTCAAAAGGAAAAAAAAAATCATTGCTATCCATATATATTCAAAAGGCACATTTTGTTGCTKTAAGTCCCATAAATGACTGAAAGGGAAGGAGCTGTGGGCTGTCACAGAGATTGGAGCTCTATGTACTGAAATCAGTGAACAGATGTGATCAAGAACACAGCTCCATACAACAGCTATGTGGCARTCTATTATTTTTTTTTTAGATCAAACCCAAATTCAGATTAAAAAAAAAGTCTAAAAAGGTTCTTATCYCCTCATGTTCCCTTGCATGTATACATAGTCCATATCACATCACAATCAGTCCAGCCCCCTGTTTCTAAAAACACAGTAAAACCCTGAGTAATGCTGCATTTGTGTGTCTGTAGACATTGCCACGCATGTATTCTGAATACCACCGTGAAGAATACTGCTAAAGCTAATTCTATTAATCCTGAGAAATCCAGTTTTTGATTAACCATGATGAAGTCTTCATTTACCACTGACAGCCTAAAGGTCAGTCACATCCATATATTGAGGGTGTGGATTAGAAGTTAGGAAAGGACTGATGGCTCATCAGGGTTGGTCTGACACAGTTGGAAGGCTGAATGGAGACTACACAGATGTATCCATAGGAGGGCTTGTCAGGCTGCTGTTTGGCTCAGAAAGGAGGTGTAAACAAAGGTACAAAACAACCAGTAAACAGGCTGACCAGAGAAGGGGGAGGAAGTCAGGAATGACTCTGTATGGCAGCAAGGTAAGTAATAACTAAGACTTCTACAGAAACTATTTCTTYCAACCAACAAGGAATTCTATGATCACAATTCTTCTCAGGTTCACACTAAAAGACTGGAATTCTTTTTTTCAAAATCTGTGTTCTCTTCTTTTCTTCTTGGAAGTCTATTCTTTTAAGATACAAACTCAACACAACTTTCTGTGGAATAAGCTGTTCACCTACAGAGACATTTTCTTGAAGATGCTCTTCCCTTAGAAAAAAAAAAAGTTGTTTCAATGAAATGTTTTTCTATCATTATTTTTCAACAAAGGACATGAGAGTGAACGCCCTCACATATTTATTCAGCTGCCTCTTCAATCTCTAAAGCCTTGTAAAGACTTCACTCTTCAGCTACCTTGACTGCTGCCTTATTCCCCATCTGTTTATCATTCTTGGTATGCAGCAGTTCCGCTTGAGTTCCTTAATAAATTACTAGTTGATTCCTAATTCTTAGATTATATCTGTTCTTTTCTGAACTCCCACTCATAGTGTCTACACAAATTGTCTTTCCACGTCAAGTCTGCAGAATAGAAAAGAAGCAGCAAGCAGACAAGAATTCCCCCTTGTATAAAAGCAGAGCAAGCATGAACCTCTGAGGAAGTATGTAAGGACGCCCTGTCAGATTAGTCTGGTCCCAATGAAATACTTAGCTACTATATAAGAAGTTAATTTAGAGTGAGAATGTATCTGTCTGTCTGTGGGTGGTCTGTCTCAGCTGYCTCCAGGTACTGTCCCAAAATGATGCACACAGGACAGAAAATGTGATGAAAAATAGTTGTTCAGCACCACCTCAGTCCCTGGCCAGAAGTGCCTCAGGATCTTGATGCTTTGGGCAGCAACGCCCATGGCCTGGTATCACTTATGCTRCTTTTGGGTACAGAGGGAATTGTACCAATAAATAGATACAATAGATATGGGCTGAGGAGCTCAGAGGTGGTTTGAGGAGACTCAATTCCTACTGCAAAAGAACACTGCCCCTCACTGCTCCCCATGAGTGTGAACCTGCTCCCCACTGTTCTTAACCTTTCCCAGCAAAGCTTCAGTTAAAGCTTTGCATCCCAGATACAGAATTTCTAAACATAGAAATACCATTTCTGCCTCACAAACTCCATGTACTGCACTTCACTGGAGGCACCAAGAAGGGAGTGGGGTAATAAATTTTTTGACCAGATTGATCTTTCTTCATCATTGACTTCATCATCACTGACAGACAAGATAAGCAGCCAAACGCTCCTTTGGCACGACCCAATATGACTTGCCTGTATGTGTCACCTATAGCCCTTTTTTATTAATTCTCATAAATCTCAGGACTGTTCATCATTTCATGACCCCACTTGATTGCTATTTTCCTCTCAGCAACCTGAAAAATGAAGGAAAAGAATGCCAGTCCTGCCACACAGAGAAGAGTTTGCTGAGACCACTAACACACCTCTTCCATAAGGATGATGAAGGTGGCGTTGTGTCCCTGCTCCATGACCAGCTTTCCRTCAGCAGTGAGGATGTGCAATCCCCGAGGTGCTTTTCCGGGGCATTTCTCCATCTTGGCCATGTACTTCTCTCGCAAGCCATCTGTGCAGTTGTTAGACACAATCCTGCGGTACCTGGGGAACGGCAACAAAAGGACATTGGGCTCAGACAGTGGGTGGAAAAGTTCCTTTATTTTGTTTTTCTTTTGCTTCTCCACATTAATGCATGTGTTTTTTGAAAGGCTAACTGCCTGCATGATCCCCTCACTGGAAGAAAGAATCAAAGAAACTCAACGCTTTATTAAATGGGAGAAAGCCAAGCCAATCACAATCCAACCTTCTCCAGAGATTCTCAGCAGCATCACTGAGGACAGACACATTGTAGAGGTGAATTGCTCTGCCCTGCTAAAAGGCAGAGAATTTTTCCAACTCCCCATGCCTGCAGGATTGCATCCCACATCACAGCTTTTTAATTATGCTTTTTATTACATTTTGTTTGTCTCTATTGCGCTAGAGGGCACTTGAAAAAATCTGCCAAGGGTTTTGTCCAGTTCAGTTTTAAAACTATTTGAGGAATGAGCTTTTCTCTTGGTTAGCCTTGGAAGAGSTTGGCTAAAGAGCAAGACACTTGGCTATTCCTGGTGTCGTTGAGAGGGGTTAACCCTTTCTATTAATTTCATACCAACTCCGACTATTTTCTTGTTGCTGTCAAGAAGGCTACAAGCAGTGATACTGGTCAGGGCTCCTGTAATTACATCCCATATTTAAAGCAACTTTTCAGCTGAAAGCAGGGTCTGTGAGGTTAAATGCCTCCAGACTCCTAGCAGCCTCATTTCATGCAGCCACCTGCACCAACCAGCCATGAACAGGGCTGGGTACTGCCATAACCATCGAGCAGAGAGGATCCATGACCCACAAACAGCCCCGAAAAATCTGCAGGGCCTGCCCTGCCCTAGAAGAAGCATTGGCATTCTGCACTAGTCAGTGCAACCAGAGTTTCACAGCATTTCCTGCATGATAGAAGAGCATTTGCAAGGTGATGCTGCCATAATAAACCAACACTTGCCATCTGTTCTGGGTAGACCAGGACAAATCAGGACATGTAGCTTGACTGAAATGCCAGGCATTGTATGTACAAAGTGAAAATGGCAGAGGAAAAAATACAAAAGAGGCTAAAAGTTGCTCATTCGAGCCTTCCTAGAAGCTGATATAAATAGGAGCTCTAAGACAGTGAGAGGTTCAATAAAATACCATGTGAAATACCTCAAACCTGTCCTTTTAAATGTTCAGCTGTCTCTGAGATAGACCTCTTTGATTTGTTTTTTAATTTTGCAACAAAGGGGAGCTCCAAGTCTAGGCTCCAGGGATCACACATCACTTGATAGCAATGCAATATCTACATGTCACTTACATTAACGTGCCTCTCCCTGTCTCTGAGGAACAAGGCAATGTTCCATACAGATGCTGCTGCAAACATCACCTCATGAATAAGACTGAAAAGAGCTGGATGGGATGCAGAGAAAAAAAGAACCATCCAGGTTTTCTTGTCTACTGCAAAGTCACCAAAACTGGACAGATTGCAAGATGCACTTACCCAGTGCTGTTCCAGTAGTTCTGACCAACGCTGCAATCCTTGGACAGGGAGGAAGGGCTGAACCAGAAGGCTGGGATACACTGGTTGTTGCTGTGCCTCTCGTACCCATAGTCACTACGGAGACAAGYCAGGAGTCCATCACTGTACCCTCCACTAGACTTAGCTCAGAGTTTTAGGTGACATCCCCATAGCATGTGTGTGGTTCTCTGCTGGAATGGCACAATCATGGATTGGGCTTATCCAGAGACAAAGTGCTGGACTAGTTTGACAGGCAGGAACACAATTCACTGAAGGCATTTGATCCCTGACAACACCAAAACTACCAACCTTGCAGGACACTGGAGTTGTGCTTCATTCGGCAACAAAATATGGACAGAGATTCAGAAAGAAAACTGTACTGTTTGTTTCTTTTCCTATTAATCCCTAACTTAAATTTCACTTTTTGGGTTCTTTTGGTTCTCTTGCTTTTTGCAGTCTTTGCTTTTAGAACAAACCAGACTAATTCTAAGATCTAATGTCAGTTTTTCCCAACAGTGGCTAGGAATATAAAACACTAGGAGCACTTCCTGAACAACTAGCCACAGTACCTTTATTTACATATGTTAATGGCCTCCCTGCTCCCTGACTGAGCTATGACTTGCCCAAGAGAAAAATACAGCTGATGTTTTTCCAACACTAAACTAAAACAGCACAGCCAGYTTGGTAGTCTAAGGATTACATGGTATTGTGTCACATAGAGAAGGCAATCCGGGGTACTGATGCCTTCTTAGACCACCTAAGAGTGGAAGTGTACACAACCACATCCAAAACTTATTTTTACAGCTGCCTTTGTGTGCCAATACAATGATGAAGCAATAGGATTAATCCAAAGCTTTCCATAAGTTTTAATAGGCTCTGGATCAGGTTTCTATGCATAGTCTTTATTGACAGGCTGGATTCAAAGGACAAATAAAAAGAGATTCTGGATTTTTGCCTGCAGCAAGTTAACAAATGCCAACACGCTAAACCTCTGTGAAAACACAGACACTACAGAAGCCACTGTCTTGAAAACATTTTGTGCCCTTTAGGACACTCAGAGTTTTATCCTTCCCCTGTTCAGAGTCTGAACTGCCAACAGAAAGTCTCTAGGAAGAGATTTGGTGAGACAAAATTGTGGTATGTCCCCAATGACCCAGGCTGCTACTGTTCTTTTTTTGGAGGGCAAAAAATCTGTGAGCTACTTTAAAAGGTTTGGAGATTCCCTAATGCTCTTTCTCTCAACATTCAATTTAATCATTCTCAGTGGGTCTGACCTGCACAGTCGAAAATGCCTGGCAGGGACTTTGTAATTAAAAATATTCAGGAGGAGTTGTACTTTGCCCCAAAGAAGAAAAGAGCTGCATAAATATTTAATAAAATTAAAGACAACATTGCTGTGTGCCCTCAAGGTTCTGTGCTTGTTCATTAACTTCTGGTAAATGTATATTAAAACCTCACATGCTGCCCACCTTCCTTCTCATAAGCCCCAGGGTTTGCATAAGTTAAGGAAATAATCAAGTCCGGCTGCTGTGCTGTCTTTCTCAGGAAAGCTATCTTGACAGARTAAATAAAGAAGCAGGAGGAGGGAAAAGAAAGATCAGCAAGCACTTTAATAACACTTATGAGATCCTTCTGCCATTCTCTCTGTTAGAAAAAGGCCACGATTTGCTTCTGGAAATGACTGCAAGGGTTGGCAGGAGTCACCCCTGATCTTGACTCATGAGGATTTGTTGAACTGGGGCATAATCATGATTTATGCCCCTGAATTTTACATCAGCCTTATATCTAACAGCAGGAAACAGCACTGCAGCCATGAGGCAGACGGGGCAAGGGCACTTGCCCAATGGGAGGGAGCACAGCCCTCACAGCGTGTGCTGGAGGGCTCTGCAGTCATCTGTCCTATCCCCATGGCTCCCGAAGGCAGGCGTCATCACAGAGAGTAGCACGGGGTGCTCCAAGCCCAGAACCAGCTCCAAACCTCCTTACTGGGGAAGCAGAGGGCCTGTCTGTCAGGACTTGTTGGTCAGGGTACTCACACAGCCCCAGCTGCTGACCCTCCTTCCTTCCCTGACACCCACAGGACCTGCTCGGTTCAACACAAGGGACAGACCAGTCAGTGCTTTCAAGAACAACTGGCAACAGTGAACCCAGCCAGAAAAGGCTGAGTGGACATTTTTCCATGAAAAGCAACCACTTTTCTTGAAAGAGCATCAAGTGAAAGAGTAGGAGCTGTTCCTTCACCTGTCCTGTCCACCTTCTAGTCAGCAGAGCAAATGCACTTCTCAGCACCTCCCATTCCCACACTGACGTCCCAAAGAAGGTAGAYGAATCTAGAATATATTCCAGAATAACCTGTATCTTTCCACTGACTAAAAAACCTGTCTCATCCTTTAGAAGTCACAAATTAGAGCAGATGAGTCCACCCTCCTTCTCCGAAAATCACTTTTAATAAAACCAAGCTTGCAGCCCCATTTCCAGCACTGGTAGTATTTTCCTCAAACTGACTGCCCCCCCCCATTCTTCCAGTCAGCCCTGCCAAGTAGCATCAAAATTCACCTTAAAGTTTCTTCTGAGTCTCCATCACCAGCTATAACATTTTGCAATCGGAAGCCAGTTAACAATTCTGTTGGCAGTGCAGGGTCTGAAATAAAAGCCAGCTTGTTGTCCTCTAATTGCATTTCCTCTGCGGGACTGACAAGGTTAACAGCAATATTCTCTCACGTTAGTGGGAAAGTTAAGCAAAAATGATACTGAATGCATGCAAGGAACCTGTCAAGTGATTGAAAAGGCGCATTCTGATGCAGACCCTTTTCAAAGCAGAACAGCACTTAAGGCCAATTTAGCTACCACAGTTTTCCACTTACAGCTTGGAAAAGACAAACTTCACTGTGAAAATAGAAAGCTGGTGAGGTAAAAGACAGTGAATGGAAAAAAAAAACAAAAACCAACAAATTCGTAAGCATCTCTGGAGATCAGTTCTGGATTCACCCCAGAGGCCTATGCCAATACCAAGGGCAGATACTGTAAGGCAAGATAGCTTGTCCTGCAAGTTCCCATGGTGAGAACAAAGGGGAAAGATCTCATGAGTTGAGCTAAGGAGTCTCAGATGTAATCTTGGCACTAGGAACAAATTAAACACCCATCCAGATAAGATAAAAATCTGTTTTATATCCCTGACTCTCCCTTAAAGCCAATCTCTGTTTTATATTCCTGACTCTCCCTTAAAGCCAAACAGCTACGATAGTCAAGAAAACACTTGGGTCTATATTTTTTTTTCATTTTTCTGCATTTCAGAATGTCCATGCTCTAAAACGGAAGTGTGAGTCTCAGCTGGCCTAAGTCCAAATAAATGTACAGATCTCATGCCTCATACCTCTTCAGAAAGTATTCAAAGTCAAGTGAAGTTTTCAGGAATCACACCAGTGCTGAGTCAGACACTGATCCTGATAACCTACTATAAAGATTAAAATGTTTTCTCAGCTGATCGGCTTTCAGGGTATTTTGAATTCCATTTAAATGACATTCTGATCATTTAAGCTCAAACATCACAGATATTTACAGTCTTATATCCTTGAAATATTGCCTATCACAGGTTCCATGTAGGAATTCCTYGTGCAGAGATCCTGACTTATGCATTCTCCCATCTCCTATCTCTGATTATCAAGCAACAACAAACAGTGTTTCATTTTCCTCCTGCTTTATTTTTAAGCTACTTTCAAAGTGACYTTAAAGCAATTTGAAAATTATGGTCCCATTAAGTTAGAAACACCARTATTTATGCAAAACAAGTAGTTATATATGACAAGGGTGGGCTGTACAGTCACGTCAAAGAAGCCCTTTCAGAAATTTCTCAATAAAACCTTGTTAAAAAGCAACAAATTGTTCCCAGCAATTCAAAGGAATAATAATAAAAATGTGCRTGTTTTGCTGGCTTGCTCCCTAGGCATTCAATGACCTTGGGAGTGAGGACGGAGAAATTCCCTCTTTCTTCTGAAAGGATAATGTTTTGGACCAGAGAAATCCTGGCTGTCACTATTCTGGAATGACAGACAAAAAATGTCAATCAGTATTTGCATTTTTTTTGCTTTTGAATTCCAGGCTTGGATTTCTCATGGAGATTAAGAAATCTCTCCTGCAGACGAAGGGGAAGCCTCCCTCACACAACAGGTATGGGGCTCATATCTGTGCTATACGATACGATCACAGCCACAAAGCTGCAAGGGACCCAGCTCCTCTGCAGGGTTTTCTGTCTGGGTAGTATTTTGGGGCTAAAATACAGCCCCAGCACAAGTCCCCAGACTCATATACTCACCACTCAAAGTCTCCTTGGCCACAGACACACGGTTCAGACACCACAGTTTGGGAATAGTCCCGGCCTAGGGAACACTGGGCTCCAGGCTTGCGTTTTTTATAGATCTTCCTCTCTCCCATGACACAAGGCTCCCCCTTCATTAGCCAAGGAACAAGAGGAGAAAGACAGTTGTAGTGGCAGCTGGGTCTTAAATGCAGCATTTTTTCAAAAGACACAAAAGGCAATGAAAACAAGCATTCACCACTGGGAGGGTGGGAAGTCCAGCTCTCTTTTGTGGTGCTGCAAAATCAAGTGTCTCCTTGGGAGGACTCATAAGCACAGTGTGTTCAGCATTGAGCTGGGATGATAATGACAATGTGCCCAAAATGCCTGGATGCCCAAACCATCACACCCACTTATGTCATGTCTCAGAAGGCATCCACCAATATCTAGTCCTATGAATTATTCTGAAAAGACAATGTGGGTGTACTCCAGGGTTTCTTCCACACAGCAGATAAAATCCACTGYAGAAGCAAGTGCCCAAGCCTGAAACCCAGGACAGGGGACAAAATCCAGGTATGGAACACAGAACTCAACTCTCTTGCTCTTTGATAGACCTGGCTTTGTTATAAACCATTGTGATGCTGTGTTTCACTGGGCCTTTTGAATGCTAAGGTTTCTGAGAACACTACTGGGAGTAGCTAATCTAAAAGAAACATTTGATATTTAGGTGAGTTGCTATAAACAGAATTTTCTATGATGCAGAAATAATTTGTCTGCATACAAGTAAGAAAAAAAGACAATACCTAATTGAAATACTTCTCTTTCCCATTAACAGTGATTCCCAAGATTGCTGCATGGTTACACAYGTGTCTTCCCTTTTCTCTCATTTAAATTATTTCCATTTATTCAATTCTATGACTTCAGTTATCTGATACATCCTTGCCAAATTAAGGCTCATTTCTAATTCATGGATTTCATTCAGGAATGTCACAGTGCCAATGCTTCTGGCCCTAGTCATGTTGCCCTGCAGGGTGTGGGACATCACACTGGTGGCCAGTAACCCATAAGTAATCTGCAGAGGTTATTGACCTCTTGGTTATGGTCGCTTCAGGACCTAAACATATCCAGCATGAAAATAAGCCAGAGTGTATGAAAAGCAAAGCAGGTATCCTCAAGTAGAATGACATAATTTGGTTTTCTCTGGTGTSTTTTATTCAAGAGCTTTTCAGATTCAACAGTTTTACAGATATTCAAGAGTTTTACAGATACCTGCAGGACCTGCAGGATGAATAAATGTTTTTATTTTCATTTTTGAGTCGGGAAAAAAAGAGGCAAACTGAAACAAAATTATTTTCATGAGTCACTGACAGAGCTACAAAGAGTTCAATGTCTTCTCCTATTCAATCACAAGGTGAGGTTTTACATTGCCCTAAGCACTGAGGCCAAAAAGATCCAGCTGGTGCAATGGATTATTTCCATAAAAATAGAAGTTAATCTCCTGAACTTGCCCATAGATGCATGGCCCTCTGTTTATTCATGCATGTTCTACAAGGGATGCAAAAAAAATCCATATGCTTTGCTGAAAAGAACAACTGCATTCCCACTTGGAAACACGGAGTATGGGAAAAGGAACCCCATCAAAAGCCTTCCTGCAGAGTGTGGATACCTGATTGTGCAGATGCCAGGTTTGGTAGTCATCTTTGGTACACCTGCGGCTGAAGAGAGACTTGTAATCCACCTTGACCAGCTGCCACTCAGAACGGAGGCTGAAGTGCCCAAAAACTCTGAGCATGGGAGACAAAAGAAAAGAAAGAACCAGAGTGAGCCAGATCCATGCTTCCATTTAGCAAGTAATGCCTCACAAATCTCAGCTGCAGAAACCAATAAGCAGTTTTGGAGCTTGATGCCAGAAGATGGTATTCAGCCATGAATAATATTTTCCTGTTCTTGTAACATCCCAGGACTGTTTAGCCTTTTCCTGACACCTTGTACACAGCCTGTGTTKGAAGGTCTTCCCCTGACTCTAGTACCCAGCAAAATGGGACCTGAGTGTAATCACCCTTATTGCGAGATTTACAGAGCAGAGAATTTTTTTTTTTTAATTATTCCAAATCTTTCACTAAACCACATTTTTACCCAAGCCATTTATGATATTAAAATTTTTGTTGTTTTAATTTTTCCAGACTAACAAAGAAAGAGGAAAAAAGACAAGATTTACAAATTTCCCTATGAAATCAAAAGAGAAGAAGAAGAAACTGACTGTACTTCAGATCCTCCTGTGTCCCCAGTGTGCTGCCATTCTTTACTCTAGTTCATCTTGGTTTACACTGGAATCACGCAGGGTTGTTGGCTTTGCTCTCCCCTCACTCTTTCTGTAGACTGAAGCCTGCATCAAAACCGCTCTGCATTGTGCTGTTCTCCATGAAACAACGACCACCCAGGAATCAGTCATGCTCTCCCATGGAGACCTGTCTCAGCTCAYGGGGACCAGGGAGAGAAAGGCAGGTGGGCAAGATCTGAGAGTCTGAACTTGTGGGTTTACTGTGGACACCTGTCTATATCCAAGTTTTGCCTCACAGAGAAGCTCCATGAAGCTCACAAGAAGTGGGAAGGATACGATACAAAATCTGTCACGAACGAGTGACTCGGGKTAGAAGTGAGCAGGTGGGGGAGGACTTGTCTGCTAGAATGGATTTATTACATTGATTGTTGCTGGCTCTCCACAACAATTCTTGGTGTAGTCCTAATAGTGGGGCATTAGTGACAGGAAACACCACAGCATTCAGGCAAAGCTTCAGGAGAAGCTGCAATTCCCGTTCTTCAGCACAGAAAACACATCCTGAACCAAGATAAACCCTCAGAAAACAAAGCAGTATGGGGTGCAAGAGCACTTGTTGGGAGAAGGAGGGAGAAGGGAGGAATGGGAAGGAGCACAGGTGGTGCTGCAAAAGGCCTCCAAAACTGTTCTCGTGAAGGAGTTCTAATTGCAGTTGCACCCCCCCTCCCCCCCCCTTTTCCTTGACACTAAGTCATATCAGCTCTTATACTACAACTGCTTTCAGCACATACAGCCTTGTTTGTGCTGGATGTAATGCATAACTGAAAGATCAGTCCTGCAAAGCAGCAATGCAGCAGGCAGAAATCATCTAGTCCAGCAGATTTATAGCAGTCTAGGATTTGACCTGGGTGCTTATTACATATAAAACACAGCTAAAGGAAGAGAGAACATGATCAAACACAAACATTGGCCTAAACCCAGAAGACAATAGGGTTGAAGAAATCCAACACTTTGGCAGTCAATACATCTAAAAGGAAAATCTTGCTTCTCAGATTGTCTTTTAGCTTACTGTTCATCAGGAGAGCAAAAGGTTTCTTTGTGCTTTACAAAAATCGCCAGAATTGCTTGATTTTTAAGTCTATTAAAATAAGCTCTAAAAAAACTTCCTTCTGACATTGAAATTCTTCCACAATAATTAATGAAAAAAAACCAAGGTTTTCTAAGTGGAAAGCAACATATTAGCATTCCAAAAGCACAGAATATTAGATACTCTTTAATTAAATGATTTCAAAGAAGATCTTTGTGTATAATTGCTATAATTTAGATGGAAACAATACTACACTAAATGTAATTAGAGGAGTGCGAACAGAGAGGGATGTTTTCCTCCCTGCTGCAGAGATCGTTCTGGGTCACCTGATTCCTAAAGGAGTAACTTCCCCACCCCACCCTCCCCATGCTAATAAAAAGCTCCTTGAGGCTAATCAATCATTGTGGTGCTTCAGAGGCTTCGGAGGTAAGAGCTGCAGAGAAGCCAACAAGCACCTGCACCCTGTGAGCACTGCTCACCAATGCCACCTACAGCACAGTTTCATTGACCAATATCACGAAAGCCACGTTACAGTTCAAGAGGACTTTGTTGTGCATTTGAAACTTCTGTGAGTTTCTACAAGCACACACAAGGAGTGGGAAAGTGTTCTATGTTGTCTGTGGGGTTCCACAGGTCTCTCAAACAGCTTTCCTTGGAAAGGGATGAAAACCATTGTCTGTGAAATTAAAAGTAGGCTAAACAAACAATCACAGGGCACAAACCCTGACTGAGCAAAACCAGGTATTGCAGCTGAACTCTGCTTTCATCACTTTTGTGCACTACATCACTGGATGTTTTTCCGTAGCGGCTAAGGCGCATGCACGYGACCTCTTCCCACCATGTCTCTTTTGAGGTGGCCAGGTCCAACAGAGGGTTGGGCAGACAGCAAAGGGCTGCAACATTTTAAAACTGCAAGTGTTTGGCTATCAATAAGTGCTTGGCACTAAGTGCTCCAGTTTATAAGTACTGGTTTCTGTATCCAGCGCAAATAGACAAAATATGTCCCAAGGAAAGAGATGCAAAAAGAGATTGGTGGGACCTTATTTTTCCCTACTCAACTGCCGAGTCCTGACATTGCTTTGAAGCAATTGCATCTCATTCATCTTATCCAATTCCCATGTGCCTTCGTTTTTCATTTACTTTGTGTGGTCACTAAATAAGGGAAATGAGTTCTTTAGAKAAACATAGCTAAACTATCAAGACTATATAGGAGAAAACAAAATAGAATACTATAAATTTTGCCTCAATAACTTTATCTACCATGGTCTAACTGAAAGCTCTTAATTGCTTGTTGCAAGGATAGAAAACAAAACAAGAGAGCTGGGTTTTCAAGGTCCAGCATCGGGAAGCCAACAAAGAAGGTATATTTTGATTTTTCCATGTAAGCAGTCTGATCTGGAAGTCCTTGAGAAGCAATAAATACAAGAGCCCAGGTGGTATTTAGACAGTCAGTTTTCTGACTAAGCTCAGTTAGACAAAGGTTCTCCAACCTCAGACATGGAATGGTAATTTACTGGCTTTAGACTGGATAGATGTTGTTCTATCCCTCTGAGTAAGTGGTTAAAACTCCACATAAAATCTTATCTAATAGGACAGCATCTTCCCAACTAGCTCTATGCATAGCTCACATTGTGAAATCATGGCTAAGAAAACAGAAAATGCATCCCAAGTCCTTCTTTGGAGAAACAAGTCAAGGCTTTTATTGGCAGGGCTGGATGTCATTAATTTGCAGAAAAACTATTAGAAACATGGAAATCAATTCTGAAATGTTTATAGGTTCATGATGGAGACATCTTAGAAATGACCATTGGTAATGCTGCTATAATTATATCTTTCATTAATGTTTTAAATACACAGTAACTTACAAATGCAGTATATACTGCCTGGATAACCTTGTACAGGATTTCCTTAAAAGGCTTTTTATATTTATATAGTGCTCTCTTSTCATATTGCATTGCTTTTACCTTATCATTCCTTGTATTGTTGATAGTTGTGCTTTTTATGTAATTCAATACTGCTCATTCCTGACAGGTCAACAGATTGAATCAAGGGTCACAAGATAACAACTCACCTACCTCTGGTCCGTAAATTCAATCCCTATCCCTGCTTACAGGTATGAGAAACAGATCTTCTCAAGTAATAGCTCCTGTATTCACAGGAAAGGCATCAGCTGTATCCATCTGGATCTATCCCTGCTGGCAGTTTCAGAGGAGCTGCCCAGGCATGAAAATGTAAATGTCTTCTCATGCCTAAATCAAGTCCTCTCATTTCTGAAGTGAACTGGTAGGACATTGCATGTGCAAGCAAGCATTGAAGTTGCCTGTACTTGGCTGGGCTGCTCTGCATATGGTTGGAAGACCTTTCCCTTCACCAGTCATCTCAGCTCCTTTGTGTTACACCTGCTGTTCTCAGGTGTGCCCAGCACTGAGACAGAGGACTGAAGATGCCAAGGAAGGAAGCAGCTGATAAGATAATCTTCACTACACAAGACAACAAAAGAACCCTCCTTTCTGAAGTATTTTTCCTTCACTGGACATCAACAAAGTGAGAGACACGAGAATGTTGGGGGATTTTTGCATGTTTCAAAGTACCTTTGGGAACTCTGAAGCCAGATTTTAACAAGATGAGGCCCCACAGAATAGACTGTAAGCATTTTTAAGATCTAAAAATAAAATAAAAGCAAAAAATATAATATACTTAGTACACAGCATTTTTTGAGATGAACTACACAAGCAGATGGATGGATCAACAGGAAAGTAAAGCCAGAACAACAGAAAGAGAGCCAAACACATACTTTAATTGATAATACTGAGAGAAAAGCTAATTGCAGTGTCATCATAAATAGACTGTTTCATATAGAAAAGCCTGAAACCAACCTTGATTTTTATTTCCTKTTATTGTAAAAGAAAAATGCTTGCAGAGAAAGTGTCTTAGCAAGCAAAAAAACCCCAATAGTAAAATCATCCAAATTAGTAAATGCTTCAGCTGACCTGAATCTGTGCTTTTGTTGCAGAAATGTAGGAAAGAAGAAAGTCAAGTAAGCTCACCATCTGATTTCAGTTAAAATCCCTCTTTATTTACATCTGTGCATCTAACAGGAAGTGCCAGAAGTAGATATTTAACGGGCAAACCCAAGAAGTGCTATGAAGCACAATCTGGAAGAATCACCTCCTGGCAGGGAAACAAGCATGTTGTTTGGTTTTTAGGTTTTTTTTCCTAGTCGCCTGGAGATAATGATCTTCTCTGACTGAAACCAGAGGGAGTCCCAGATCTGGAGCACTGAGTAGTTAATCCACCACAACTGAAGGTGCTCATTCTCTTTCTGATGTCCAGCAAAGAGARGCATGTGTTCTACTGCTGCAATTTCAACAGATATCCAAGGAGATCCTCCCTTCCCAGCAAATATCCCCAGTGCTGTTTCACGAGCAGTGTTTGGTCAAATCCACTTCCAACACAGTGGTGTAGCACAGACAGGAGAGCTCCTCTCCACAAACAGCTTCCATAGGTGTCAGATGGGTCGACCCAGGGTCACCCAGGGTAGGTCCATGCAGCACCAGCTTGGACCCATCAGTGCACAAGTCAAGGACCAGAGCTGTTCAAATTTGGCTGGTCTGCTCTCATGAACCCTAAAGGCATTTAACATTTTGGGTATTCTGTGYAGACATGGACCTTTGTGGTTGCCAGACAAAGCCTGCACATGTCTGAGCTCTATATTTCCACTCCTGTGGCTCTTGGYAAGCTTGGAGAATGAAGTTCTTTTACAAGACCTATTCTGGCACATACACAACCAGCACTGAGGTGGAGATAAGAAGCCTTGCCAGAACAGAGTTAGGGTTTGCTGTTGGTTATTGTACTTTATATCCCAGTGCTCCATGTTCCCAGAGAACTGATTAGTTCAGCATTAGCATGACGTGAATACACGAAGACGACACAAACCAGTTGCTGCTATTTCCTCTGATTCAGAGAGCTGGGTAAACATAGACCAGAGGMAGGGGGATGGCCTGGAAGATACAGCCAAGATTCAGCCAAACATACTAGCTCTAGCTGAGAATTGATTGTGTCCCTGTACAAGATTCTTTCACATTCATAATTGCCTTGATTTTTCAGGAGTTTTATTCCCCACAAGCCAGGCTACCCTGTTCCCACATTTCCTGGGAAAATGGTAAGCTATGCTAGAGTTGCTGGCTTGGTGAACGCTTACAGAACATCTTGGTACACAGATCTACTTCCATCACTTGTGGACATTTATAGCTTTTGAGTTAATAAAAGAAAATGCTGACAATTTCACACAAAGAAGATGTCCTGTTATGAAATCTGGATCTGAATCCATCTCTGTCTAAGGAAGAAGCAGTAAAGTAAGACAAGTTCCTATGTGCAGGCTGAGCTGTGAGGGCCAAAAACACACCTGCAGCAATGGAACAGTTGCAAGTTGTGCTGGTGGGGCCAGATTTTATGAATAGGTAGCAAGARATGAGCTATTTCTCCATGATTTAAACATAAATCATGACTTCAGAGAAAACCAAATGGGCTGTGTAATCTCCCAATTTTTTTTATTAGGATTTAGATGGAATTAGTGTTAAAGGAGGTCACTAGTTACAAGGAAATTGGATGGAAAGGGACTGAGACAAGGAAGTAGAACTTAATTGAAAGAGACACAAATCAGCAATTAGGGAGAGTGGGAGAGGGAGAGTTATACTGTCTCACGCCTGGAAAGATGATGCAGGGAGTAAGAGACTGGAAACAAAGGAAACATAAAAAATGAAAGATGGCACTGGAAAGGCAGGCAATTGCCAACAAAAAACGCTGTCTAATTTTTTTTCTAAACAATAAATATGGTTTCTAAGAGCTGCTTTGGAGCTCTTAATTCAGYTGCTTTTGGCTGACCTGTCAACTAGGAACAGTAGCCTGAGGGCAATGGGTGATGATTCAGGGCTACTGTACTTCTGTCTGTGGACCAAAAAAAAGTCAGAAAAATAGCTTTTTTTCTTTTTTCTAGAAAGAAGAGATGCATTTTCTTCCAAATAGAATATACCATCCATTTGGATCTGGATTTTCAGCTGGTGCAAATTAGTTTAATTTAGACTATCTAAATAGACCATCTCAGATTTAAGGCTTTGTGCCACTGCTACAATTCAGAGGGAGAAAAAACAACAGCAGTGAAACTATCAAGAGTATACCAACACCAGACAGCAACTTGCATGATGACAAATTTGTTCAAGAAAATCTTGGTCTGTATTCTATTTCCCAAGGAGAAGAGTCAAACAAGATTTTCACAGAACTTCTCATGCAGATGAAATCTGAAGGATGTGGCTTATTTCCACTGAAACGGAATGTCATGACATGGAGGTTTTCCACAAGAGAGTAATTCAAAGTGTTTGCCACTAGCAATCCATATTGAGCTGGTCATGGAAAGCTGCACCACTGCCAGATTTCAGGTCAGGAGGAAGAGAGAAGATGGCACAGGCAAAGAGTTTCTGTGAATACAGAGAAAAAACCAAAACCTTGCAGTAAAAATCCTGTGGTACAATCATGGCAGATCCTTTTCCCGCAGCTTTGGAAAACAGTCCTGGTATTATTCATCAGCTCAATGGGCACTTCCTTTAAAGTGCTAGCAGAAGAGGAAAACCACTGCAAATGACATGGTACAGCATGATCTTTCAGTTAGCAAGCAATGCCAAGAGCAATTAGGAAGTAATCTGCAGAACGTGTAATTACAAAGCAGCCCTACAGTTTGGACTCGAGTTCTCCATTAGCTGCACAAACACTGCATAAGGCAACGGGGGACACAGGGATTTTTTGTTATTATTTTTTTCAAATAGAAAGTGTAATCAAAATAAGAACTTACTGAATGACAAACCAAACCTTTTGAAATTTGGTCTCTAAAAAATTTATTACCAATGTTCTCAAACCACTTTACATGACAATTGCTTCAAAAGAAATCCCAGCAACATGAAAGAGAGTATGAKACACCTAGGAAGGGGGTTGGGAAAGCATATTAATTTTTAATGCTGTTTTCCAGAAGTGTTCTTTCTCTTCTTCAAAGCAGTTATGAAAGACAACCAGTTTCTGACAGCTTTGAAACCTGAAGATGCTGCCACTCTCTTCTAGAAAAGATACTGGCAGGTGTAAGCAATCTGAGTGTTTCGGCCACCAGCGGGTCTGTGGTTTCAGCAGAGGAGGTGCTGCTGCTTTGCCAGAAGCTGGATAACACAGCACATTCTGTCATTTCAATCTTTCATCCTGTGAATCAGCACATTTCCTACCAGAGGTGTCCAATACAAATGTGGGAGCCACTCCTCGGAATATGTAAGCTCCAAACACATGTGACAGGTGAAGTAGGGTGACAAGCTCTGCCTGAATGCCAGAGAAGAAAGCTCAAAAGTTCTGGAGAGTTGCTTTCCACTCTCAYTCAGCCCAATGATCAAAAATCTGTTAGAGTGAACTCTGCAGCCACCCAGCACTGAGCCCTCAAGCTCCCAGAAAAGCTGGTGTACRACCCTTTTCCCTGTGCAGGATCATGGAGGGATTGAGCTGGAAAGGTTCTGAGGCTGTATAGTTTCTCAGTCCCCTGAGGGTTGGTGGGATCAGGGCACCAGAATATTTCATGTCTTGCTCTAACAAAAAGGTGAGAGACTCTGAGGAATGCATGTGTGCACAGCAGCCTGCCCCTTTCTGTACATCCCACACCAGGCCTGAGTGCTTCATACAGCCCAGCCACCTGCTGGCAGGAGGACAGCACAGAACCAAGGTCCATCTGTCCTTACTCACCAGCACAAGAAAACACAAGAAACGAAGCACATGAGCCTCTAGATGAGAATATCTGGATTATATTGCCATCAAGCAAACCTTGTCCTTTTACTTAGGGAAAAGAAGTCATGTATCAGCCAGTTGCTCACTCTGGCTCCTTCTGCAAGGGCTTTTTTCTTTCATTCACTCCAGCAAATTCCAGTCTCCAGTGAACACACCTTTCTCTACTCCTCCTCCCTGCATATGCTCACCTCTCCATGCCCCTTGTCCAAGCATTACAGAAATGACCCAGCATCTTCTGCCCCCAAAGGAATGGGAAAAGTCTGCACAGTGGGACACCCACCTGGGATTCAGGAGACCTGCATTACTGCCAAGCTCTCCCAGTGACAGCCTGCTGACTCACTGACCACCGGCAAGTCCTTTGTTCTCCCTCAATTTCCCTGCCAGCACAATACAAATAATGACGTTGATTTTTTTAGCATAATATTTGATCTACTGTCCCTAAATAGCACTTGACTCCTACGACAGCAATGTTTGCCCCAGAAAGTCAAAGAGGGACCATACGTGCCACAGAGCACAATGTCTTCTTCATGTGTTATGGCTTCTGCTGGGAATCTTCTGAGTACATGGTGCAGCTGCTGGGAACTGATCTTGGGTCACAGACATCCTTTCCCTAAAGCCAAATAAATCACACAGTGCTGTCTGAGAAAGATTACTCTAAGTAGATGTTCTCACCACCTGATTTGTCTGCTCAGGTGCCACAGAAAGACCTCAGCTCATACTGCAAGTATTAACAGCACAATCAATATTGTGCCTCTTGTTTAGGTGAATTCATGCAGAGATCCAAAGGCTAACAAACAGGCAGACAGGGAGATGGGAGGAGGAAGTGACACTGATTAATCTGTGATCGTTAATAATGTTTTTAAGTCTTGCAAACAAAGATAATGATATGGGTAATCAACTGTCTTACTCCAGGGTATAAACCGATCATCTGCTGGGATAAAATAGGAATTCCTATAACACACATTTTCTTGTCCATTGTAAAGTCAYTTGATGCCATTAGCAGATTGACCATTTTCTCTCAAAGTCCAAGTTATTCATTACTTCCAGAAGGTTTTGAAATTACATCAGATGATACAGAAACGCAGCTCACTGTTGCAAATGCCAATATCCTCTCAATCATTTTGGTTTCTTTACTTAATCATTGTATTTGRAATTTTTGTTCTCAGATCAAGTTCCAAATTTTACTTTTGTTTCTGCGTGCAGTCATTATTTTTGCAGATTCATTTTAATTTCATGGATTCTATTCTGAAGAGTCCTTATGTAGGTTTACACCCTGCAGTCTGCACAGCCCCATGAGTGAGGACAGAGAAGTGAACTCACAAGGACACATCAGAGCCCTGCAGGAAAATCCGTAGCCAATAACAATGCCAGTTGCACCACAAAGAGGTATTTCAATGAACAGAAGAAGAAGGGAAAACCGAAAAGCGAGTCCCTTGTTTGCAAACCACTATAAATGTTAGAAGTGTGTAAGGAAATCATATTTTTAGGTTTTTGTTAAGACCTTTGGTCTGACACAGTACGGCCTTTGCTCTTAATACTTCSTTTCTCACCTCAAACCTCCCCTGGCATCCATCTCACCTTTTCCAACATCTCTCAATTACTTATTCATTCTGCCTCACTCTTCTGCCACCCAGTGATGGATTGCCAGTAATTTTATGGGTCTCCTGGAAAAAAGCTGCTCCCACTTCACATCTGGTAAAGCTGCATGGCCACATAAACAAGAAGGTGTTAGAAAGGGCCAGGACTCATAACCTATTCTTTTACAACCAGGAACATTTTCTAACACACATAGCCAAGGGCAGCAGTCCCAGCAGTGTTGACAAACCAACTTTCAGCTCACTGAAAATATTAATGCTCAATTATGCATACACRCATATATAGGGATCATTAATTATACATACGTAGAACTACATAGAAATGAATAGACATACATGTGGGTGTGTCTACATAAATATGTATTCATCAGTACAGAGAAACTTAATGATCCCCATCTGTAAATGCACACATACACACATAATGAGTCTACTAAAATGATGCAGGCTGCGAAGCAAAAAAGGTTATTTCTCTTAATATAGATTCGGAGAGAGGCTTAGCAGAGGAGATGAAGTGGCGGGGTAATAATTATGAGTCAGAGCTGGAACAACACAAAGCCCTCCTCTGGACACATGAAAAACATCTTGTCACTGATTTGCACGGCACAAACTAGTTTGTGCAATATCACAATCGACCAGAAGGGGAACACAGTGTGATTCCTTTCCCCTGTTGGACAATCTCAGGCAGGAAAAATGCTGTGCCTATGGCTTGTCAACACAGAAATGTCAGATCTGACCCATCAGAACACCACACTATTAAAAGACATACTGGCCAACAGTGAGGGGTACAGGACAGAACTTAGAGAACTGCAGATTTCAAAAAGACTAGTGCATTCTAGGCATGCATTGTATCATCTAAGAACATGTCTAATCCACCACTGTCATGCATTTGAGTTATTTTCCTAGAGGACCCTGTGTTCTCTACAGCTGCTTTCCCCACACCTGCACCAAGCACTACAACATGCTCTGGTATAAAGCTCTACACTGAAGGAGCTGAACTGACCATCTTGTCAGGTGAGACAAGTGTCAAAACAGCAGCAAAAGGAACTGCAGAAGAAGATGATCAGTCAGGAATGGAGGAAGTACAATGGATTCACCTTGGATAGGCAGCAGTTCCAGGGCAGACCAGCTCACACAGTCTCATGGTACTTCCCTGTGCATCACAAGACTACATCCTTAACAGAGCCCACTCAGCTTGCAAGGAAATAATTCATTCTTGCACCATTATAGCCATACAAAATTACAAATTCATAGAATAATTGAGGTTGGAATAGACCTCTGCAAGACTTCCTATCCAACTCCCCATTAAAAGTAGCTCCCAATTCAAAATACACTGAGATATTCAGAATCATATAAAGCCCCTTCCTGCAAATGCACAGATATTACCATACTGGCAAGKTCTTTAGGACTGTCTTAAGACAAGTATACACAGCACAAAGCACAGAGGATCCAAAAAGCCTGGGATACTCTTACAATAAAGRCAGACATGGAAACTGCTCACTTAATAGCTATGAAGTGGTATGAAATTCTGGGCTAAAATGGTTGCTGCTCCCAACAGCCCAGAGAGCCCCTCTCAGCATGTGGCTGAAAACGAAGGTTGGGAAAGTCATTCTACTGATATATTGATTTTAATAAAATAGTATTATGAAAATATTGTTAATAATGCAATATTTTAATAATAGTTGGAGTATAATGACTATTTAATACACATTCCCCTCGGATTACTTTTTTGAAATAGGTGAACACAGCCCACTTTGATGCAAATCTATGGCAGAAATTTTCCCTAAGAGGAATCAGCTGAGACCACTAGATGAAATATTATGCATTTTCCAGGATGAAAGACAAATCCTTAAAAGCCATTAACCTGCTCAGTTTGGCAGCATATAAATATGACCACAGCCTCGGCATCTCTGCCTCAGCACTGCTTCAAGGGTGAGAGCTCCCACTGACCCCATGATYAACTGTGGATGGTAATCCGAAACTGCTGTGCTCCTCTCATCAACTTCTTGAAATCTTTGGGGTTTCTACTCACAAACACGAGTTCCATGTACCTCCAAACCACCGTGTGTCATCTTGAATCAGAGGATGGCAAGCAGCAATAGAAAGGCATTGATTTCTTCTGAGCTAAAGCTTCCACAAGATCAGCATCATCCTACACTGCCCTTATAGAGGAGTTCACAAAAATTCTCTTTGGGAGAAATACCTAAGTGTTCTGTATAGAAATGGTTTGCATACAGCTTTACAAATGGGCTTTTTCCTCCTCAGTTCCTTTAATGCTCTGGAGAGGAATTTCTCTAAACATTCGTTGCAAGTGTCATGTGAAATTTCTTTGTATGGCTTTTGCAGACTATTAAGGGTGGWTTTAAAAACTGCTAATGATGACAGTAATAATAAAGACAATACCAATAACAATAGAAATGGCAATAATAATGGTAATATGCCAGCAAAGATTTCAAAAGAAAAAGTCAGCTCTAAACAAAGTTAATACACAATATTCAGGAAGATAACTCACTTCCTACATTCTCCACCGAAAGACTACACAGATATAAATAACAATAACCTTAGATTTATAACGCATCTTTCATCTCAAAAGAAAACTGCATTGATTTATAAAGTAAATGGGCTAAATCCACAGCTAGTTGCAACTGATTAGCTCCATTGATTTCAACGAAGATGCTGACGTGTGGATTTCTGTGAGCTCAGATCTGTCTCTCTGCACATGTGCGTGCATGTGTCTGCACATGTGTGTGGTTGGAAAGCGACACACATTGCATGAGGAATTTCACAGAAAAACACCACATTATCCAACACAGAAAGTGACAATTATCATTGCATTTGGAGAAAAAAATGCACAGCGTGAACAGAATTGCAGGTTCTAATCTTTAGCCAGGAATTGACACTTATATTTCTCCCACGGGATGCTCACAGCAGTCTTCTGAAAAGGCTCACAGGTATATCACATGCCGTTGAGWTTTGCTCTTTGCGAAAGCAGGGCAATGTTTGCAGATAGCAAGGCARCAGATGCACAGATATATTCTTCTGCACAAAGAAGTACTCTGCTTTTATGAAGAAAAAGCCAAAGCCGAGGCATCATTTTGCAATAAAGGAAAAGCGAGCAATGCTACCAGAACTGACACCACCCCTATGCTGATACAATCTCAAAGCTGTCTGTGACAGACATAGAGGCTGCCTTGTTCTGCTCCAGCACTGTCTGGGAATAAAGCATAGGAGTGCTGCTGTGCAAAGCATAACCATAATTACTTGGCCTGTCCCTCCTAAGACACTTTATCACAAGAGATGTGCATGTGCTATACTGGAGTGGGCTATGCCTTCCAGAGCCCCCCAAGGCTACAGCGCCAAAACATTTCTTCCGTCATGGCATAGATGGCAAAGAAGCCAGTTGAAGTGACCCTTTGTCAGAACAGCAAGAGAGGATTTTCCCCCAGCTCCTTTCTTGCAGCTGAGCTCAACTTCAAGTACAGACTGCTCCTCAACACATGCTCACTTCTGTTCGTGTAAAGCTGATGTAGATCTGGTTTTTGAAAGGCATAAAACAAATCATGCAACACAGCTGGAATAAATTCGAATCACTAGCAGAAATGTCCAAGACACACAACTATTACCCTGTTCAAACTTCCTCAGAAACTGATAGACCAGCATACCCAGCAGTCTACTCTGTTTCTCACTACCTGTGACACCAGCAATGAGATCCACCTATGCATTTATGCCATATAAGTACGCAGATGGACTGAAGCCTAAAAGAAAATAAACTTGACCTGAATCTCTTTTCTCTTGCAAGTAGGGAAAATTTGCAGGAACTTCAGGTGCAGGTGCAGAAAAGCAGGAAAAGCAAACTGACTGCAAGATGAAATTTATAATCTATCTCCTGCCCCTGAAGTGATGCAACAGTGTCTGGTGTGATTAACCAAAGGCACTTCTTCATGCCACTGCAGATATGCTTCACAGGCATGCCTCATCTTAGCCACCTTGTTTTCTGATGCTTTTCAGAAAGCTGTTTCAGTCAGCTCAAAGGAAACACAGGTAAGAAGGGATTTCAGCAAGCAATGAAGGCAGTGCATCTAGTCCTTGCTTTGTTCAGAATCCCAGAGCAGAGTGCTCTGATCTGCTTTGTGCAGGAGGTCAGATGACTCTTTGAGGATGCCTTTGAACTTCAAAACTTCCCTCTGCTGGTTGTTAAATTCAGATCCTGGCCTGTTCTTGGGCTGACATTACTCCACCAGTTCCACCAGCCTTACCCAGTGCTTCAGCACCCTTGGGAGGAGGAAGGTCCAACACCTTCAGTGCCAGCCCAGGCTCTTCCTTCCATGGGATGGGTGAAACACAGCATACTACACCCCAGAACAGGAAGGTTATTCCAAGCTCAGCTCTGCATATGCACAATGAGAACACTTTTAGCTTGAACTAAAACCAGATGTACAGCCCACAATGTGGATAGCAAGCAACGACGTTGGGGGATATTCATACCCAGCAGCAATCTCAAAAGACAGTCATGCTGCACAACTGGAGCAAGCGCAGAACTGACATTAGTTACAGCCATACAGATCTCTGACTTCTGAAGAGCACTGCAGTCCCTGGGCCATCAGATCCAAGGATCCAATCTCAGCAGTTTAYGAGAAAAGGACCTCTGGTTGTCACTAGATGTAACCTGACCAGGGCTACACCACTCCCCAGAGAAGCAGATTTACCTACTGTCCTATGTGAACTCCCAGGCTATAGCTTGGGACTATCTCTCCTTATTATAGCACCTGTCACTACTGGAAAGAATTTAGCTACATCACCTGYTTGCAAGGACCTGTCAGCAGGGTCTGTGGCCATCAGCAAAACCTACAAAACAGCACCATGCCTTCATGCAACACTGCCTGTGTAGCTACACAAAGCTGCACTGCACATCATGAGGTTACCATGCACTTGGGGATCTCCATGCACCCCTTCTGTCATCAAAATTTAAAACAGGAGCTGCTATACTTACGTCATTATCTGGGTCTCTATGCCAGGGTCTACAAGGGATCCATCCACAAAAAGTGGTGTTGATGTGAAACTGTATTTAGTCCAGGATCTTCCCTCATCAAAACTCACCCTGGGATAGAAGCAGACAAYATTTATACACATAAAAAGACTTTCTCTAGAGAAACTGCAGCAATTAAATGTTGGCTAAGGTCTGCAAGCTCCAGCAGCTGGATTAACAGACAAGCACCAGTTTTTGCCATTTCCCAGCCCACTAAATTCATGCTCTTGGTGTACTTTGAAAGATCAAAGCTTTAGAAAGCAGAAACACTGGCAATAAGGACATGGATACACTTGATGCAGCTGTACATCAAACCTCAAGGGATGAAGAGGCTTTGCCAAGACCTGTTTCTGGGTCTGGAATAGCACCTGGCATGAAGCACCACTCAGAGCATAAGCAGCCCCGGCCTGAACACATGAAAATTGCTTTCAGCACCACAGGACATTTTGACCCATTCATGTATCAATGCCRTTTGGCATTAGCTACAATCTCTCTAGCCCTATTAGTACTTACAAGCAAATTTGCCTTATTTGGGGGGTTGAGGAGTGTTGAATGTGTGCATGTGCACATGCATCTGAACATCTGGATCTGTCTGGGATGGTCTTGGTGGAAACTGAATCCTCCCCACTCTAAGTACGTAGGGCACTATCTGATATGCTACCAAAGCACCAGGAGGTCACTGTAGCATGTATTACAAACCATGGGTTACACCAAAGCCAAGGCTGGCTGCCACCATTCCCTCACTCTCTGCCCCTCACATCACTTAGCAAAACACCTTCACCTGMCTCAGAATGCACCTGTGCCAGCATAGGAAGTTGACTTTAAACCAAAGACAGAATGCTGGGAGTACAATAGCATACAAAAATATTATCTGCCCTAAATCTATTTATTTAAATGTATGTATCTTCCCATACACCTGTGCATTTGTATGCGTTCTGCTTGCATGCTTATCTCTCTAAATAGCATTTCAACTTCTGGGGAACAGCATGCTTCATTAGCTTAGCTAAAGTTCTCTCAGCTTTTCAATTACCCGCCCCTCTTTTCTCCAGCATGAAACTTATTGTACAATGTCTCAGCCTGAGAACTAATAGATTTACATGTACCCTTTAATCTATTCCACTCCTGCCCATAAAACAGGTGCCTACTGAGGCAATATGAAGCAAATTCCAAAGCCCCTAAGGGTACAATTTTGGAGGAAACCTGTTGGAGSTTATTGATAACAGATCTAAATCACTACTTATTTAATAGAGTGGGTGGGGCACTCATGGTACTGCACATGTCATTTCGGGAGACTTAGTGTAAAAGGAGAACATCTGAAAAGAACCTCTGCAAAGCAAACAAAGGTGAACTGAGCTCTCAGCTCCTATGAAAAGTCAACCTGTGACCAAATCTTTCCCAACATGTAAGAACAGGCACTTGTACTAACGTGCTTTTTATGTCCAAAGAGCCTTCACAATTAAAGACACAATTAAAACAGTTACACCTGGCTTGAATAATACAGAAATAAATGGTTAATATGTGACTCGCAGCTCTTTCATTAGGGGGCTCACCTGCCACTCTTCCAGAGCTCAACTTGCCATGGTCTGATGTACCCACTGCTGGTGACACCCACCCTTGGCTAACACACACCTCTCCTGCCTTGACTCATCCTTGGTTTGGTCTAAAGACTAGGACATAGTCCCGATGCCCCCTTTCCTGAGGGCACTTTACTGAGTCCCCATCAGAAGCTCCCAGTCACACCCCAACACATTCTAATCACAGACTGGAGTCTGCAGCTCATCATTATGAGTCTGCCCTGTTACTGCTCTCCTCTGTATGTCCAGTTATGGAGCCACTACATCCTGTGGTTAACAGTCCACTATCACACCATGACTAAAGCAGTCACTTCTTTACTTCAGGTGACAAAGAAATGTGCTCAAATGCAATATATTCAAACTTTTATAGAAATCTATGTTGCAGTCATCCCAGAGTTATCTGTCAGGTCAGGAATTTAAAGTCCAGAAGTTTTTTTATTGAAAAAGTAGCTGTTAATAAAGTACATCTTTGGAATGTGAGCTTGTAAATGGGTAAAGTAAACCTGTCTTGAGGTGTCCAGATTTGGAATGACTGTAATTTCACTGAAGGATTTTGTACAATAATGACCCAGGTAGAGGAGACCTTAACACCTCATCGCTGCTGCCAAACACCATTGCTTTCTCTTTCTGTATGACTGAAGACCACATTTCCTGTTCTGCATAAAAAGTAATAGGCATGTGCTTAGCACCATCAAGCTGAGAGACAACTCAATATTGTAGACAGGCACACATCTTGTCTCTGAAAGCTATTTCCAACTAATTCACTTCTAAACAGCATTAGAAACTGGGTATGTCAGCCCATTAAACATGCCCCCTTTTCAATCAAGACCCGAGATTGAAGGTGATGCTAACACACCCATTTTCTGTAAACAGTGTTAGTTCTGAATTTCAGAATGTTTAACTGGTGCAGGAGTCAGAGGGGCAAGAGCTAAGAAGAGGATAATTTTGAGCAGTATCTTTAGTGTTTAGACTGTTATAACCCATTTATAGCAAAACAGTGTCTTCAACTGAGAAATCATCTTGCTCTATTTCACCTCCAGCTCTAATCAGTCACCACCACTGTATCTCTGGAAATTGATAGTCAAATACTAGAGSAGACAGAGATGTTAGCAACATATCTCAGTTGTCTTTATCTACACCTACTGCCCTCTCCTCTCCCTCCCTTTATCTGTCTTACCAGATTAATGTTAAATTCTGTAAACAAAAAGCAGAAACGAGGGACCCATCCTCTCAGAAATACCTGAAGCCCAAAGGATGACTTATTACTTAGTATATATGTGTCTATAGGAAAGAAACCCCAGCTGGAGGCTCATAGGACATTACCAGCGCAAAGAGTAATTCTTTTATGTATATATAGAACCATTATATTTATAAAATGGTACAATAATCATTCTATTTATCAATAAAAGCAAAATGATGGTAAAACACAGATAAGAGTGACTTCATCTGCTCATTTTACAGACACCAGGACCTTCTCAAAGTACAAAGTTTCCTTACCACATGTGCCGGATGGGCACCGACGTGTGTTTCATGGCCACTAGTGCCCCTCCCCAGTCCAGAAACCACACATTGTATTCCTCCTCGAAGATCTGCAAACAAATGAGGTACTGCATGAGTGCTGCACTCCACTGGGAAGAGTCAGGAGAAGAATAGCAAAAGGTTCCTTGCTTTCCTTCACTGTGTAAAACATACCTGTCTCCAGGAATTGCCACCATCAGAAGAGATGAACACGCCAGCATCCGTGTAGGAAAGCTCAGAGCCAATGTTGCCTGCAACACAAGTGTCAGATATTCTTCTATGGATGAACACACTAACGAAAATGTTAAATTTCTGGCACTTAATGCTGGAAAATGAGAAATTAAAATAGGTTGGCACTCTCCTGTCACCATCATGGAATCCAACTAGCCACATTATTGCGTCAATGCTGTTCCAAAAAAGTTCTGGCTCTGGGAGGCAGCACAACTCAAGAAGGATGTTTTCACCAGTGCTCAGGATATAGGAAGTGTCATACTGTCCATCTACCTAATTTTCTTCTCTGACACCAGCAAGAGTGACCAACTGCTTTATATGAGGCTGTAAGGAAAACCTGATGTGGGCAACCATACAGAAGGTCAGTCTACAGGGACATCCAAGTTCAAGAGGATAAATCTACTGTGTCATTTCAAAGGTCTTTTTAGCCCAGCGTCTTATCATGAGTGGAAGTCCTCCATACTTAGAAACTGATTTAAAGGCAGCAGGGTAAGTTTTGTACCATCATATTTTAAACACCAAAATGGAAACTCCAACTGTTCAAACAGGGATTTATAGATGTAGGCAAGGAAAGGAAGCAAAAAGGCAAGATTTTGGTTGCTATCACTTTGTTCTTTCTTTCTGTGCAAAGCTGTTCCATTATTTCCTTCATTCTCTCCCTCTAGTTTTTCAGCTGCATGCATTCAAACCTCACAAAATGTAACTCTCAAACAAGCCAAGAAGCTTCAGCAGCTGTACAATTAGATACTAAAACATAATCCTTCCCTTTGCAAGAATCTAACCTCTGTCCTATATCAAGAGTCCAAGTTTCCTATCATTTCTGGAAATGTCCCACTGTAAATCAAGYGTTTGAGCAGCCAATGCTTGTGAGAATATGTTGCAAAGCTTATCCTTGAACACGTTCACCAACATGGTGAGATGCTCCTGCTGTTGTGAAACTTGTTAGTGGAAACAGATGTGTATATTCCCAACAAGTTAGGCTTTTTAATCTACAAAGCGGTAAGGCAGAAATTATATTCTGCCTTTTAAAGGTTAATTGTTAGACTGGGAAAGCATTCATCCCATGCACTGGCAGCTTGAAAAGAACCTAATTTACTAACAATTTAGATCAATGCCTAGAATCTCACTGTCCTGCTGCCTCTATTTGTTTCCTAAAAGGTTAAAAAAAAAAAAAAAGTCTTTGGAATTACAGCATCATGAGTGGAGCTTGTTCCTAAGCATCCATCTAGCCAGTGCAACCTGCCAGGAGTGATGACTCCACTTGGCTACGCATGGGGATATCTGGAGGTTTAAACCAAATTATCTCACTTCATTTGGCCTGGATCAGTGAACTGGAAATCACATGGTGTCTCCCTTGTTGAGATATAAATGCCATGAAGGGAACCTGTCTCAGGTTCTGGCTTAGTCTGGCAGAAACACAGAAGCACAGAAGGACATGAGAATGAAAATGGTTGGAAGAAACAAGTGTAAATTCATACAGGCAATATGCTAACATGACACACTTGCAGGCCACTGCTAGGCTGAACAGGAACAAGGAGATAAACTGAGCCTTAGAAAGAACAGTTAAGCTATTTGGACATATTTGAGCCTCCCTTTGAAAAGACAGAACTGCCTACATGCTTCAGAGGCCAGGTTTGAACAGCACCAGCCATTCAAGAAGCACTTTGTTAGTCCAGCAGCTCCCACAGAGCTGAGTGTGGTTGGTAGCCCCATCCATCCTGCAGATTAATTACAGTGGTTCAGCCACTGCCACCATGAACCATCATAGCAGGCTGACATTAAACCAACACAACCTGCCAAATCACTGTTTTGCAGAACAGCCCACAATTACAATGGCCTGTGCAGTGTTGATGAAGTTGTTTTGCTCTGTCTTGGAACCATGCAGAGTTGAAAGTAGGTGCCACGCACAAAACAGGCCCTCACAAAGCCCAGGCTTCACCTGACAGACTTTGTGACAACTCTGTGCTTGCTATTCAAAAGGTGGGACATATTGACACCCCCCAGCAGTGTAGCCCTAGGTACTATTCTCATTCATGGCAACTGCAGCAAACAGGTAGATGTGTCCATCAGTGGCTGTAGCAACATTGAGTGAGAGGACTTAGTAATGCCACTTGGTAATGGTCCCTTGAAATTGTCCCTCCTGCATATGAGTTATTGTAGAGCAACAAACACCTGACAGGAATTACCTTTTTGAAGCTGGGGCCATATGCCTCTCTTAGCCCATAGCAAATAGGAGTTAACGTGAATTAGACCAGCACTTACTGAAACAGAGCTCAAAGCTTTTACACCAACAGGGAATATCTCATATACTCTTAGGCTTCCAAGGAGGTATGGGTGAGTGGTGAGAAGCACTTTTGTTCTTACCTGTTGCCACCAGCAGCCCAGGAGCTGTCTCTTTGCTGGAAATGCTTCCTGAAGTATATGGATTCTCTGAGAGCTGCAGGCGCAAGTGCAGTGAGCAAAAGGGCTGTTGACAGAAAACAAACCAAAGAAGYTTCACTATGCAACAAGTTAAATATCAGAGGAACCTGCAGTGACTCCACACAGATGCTGGGATCCTTCTGAAAATGGCCCCTCTGCTCTTAGCACAAATAGCTCATATGTTCCTTCACAGGATAAGCAAGATAAAAGTAGAAGAGAGCAAGAGAGGCAGGAACTCTGCACTATGAACAAGCATGTCTGCTCTTGTTTTTATCARCAACCTGACCTAGGGCACTTTTCCCCAGAAACTTTCTTATTTTGACTTGAGTTCTATTAAATACATCAAGAGAGATGGTCAGAGAAATGGAGAGAAATAGAGAGATGGARAGAAATTTCCCTTAAAAGCTATGAAGCTATAGACAAAGAAATCCACTTAATTCATTTAACGGCCAGCAAGTCAAGAGAAAAAAACACAGGGAGAGTTTTGCTAACCTAGTGAGTAAAATAAGCAGCTCTGAAGGAGACAATTGTGCCTTGGAAAAGAATCTGCCACTCACCAGCTGGCAAAGTACAGGCTCCCCTCTTAGATCAGTGTCCGGTGCCTGTAGCAAACGCCAATCTCTGCCYTTGTTGTAGGTAATGAAAGTCTTGATTTGGTCATCTATCTTCCTGTTAGCCAGGAATATGCCTTTGATCCCTGCTACCTAGGAAAAAGGGAGAGAGATGAAAAAATACATCGGAATAACAGGCCAAAAGCAATGTCTATCTGAGCACACTCAGGAGTGAAAAGTCTCTGTAACAGCAATGAAGTCATCTCAGTCCAACCTTAGAAGACTGGGAATGGCACTAAAAGTATGTCTTGATGATGGTTGCAAAGCTGAAAGGCCTTGTGTGGTCTCTCTCTCCAGAAGAAAAAGACAAAGATGTTCACAGAGCAAATCCCTAGGAAACAGCCCACTTTGGATTTCATGGAGTTCTTGCATATAGGCTGATGATGGACTTGAAGGTGCAGCATGCACCAGGTCACACATGAGCTCTACGAGCTTGAGGATGGGGTCTGTCCCACTTCCCCCACAGATTGTCAAAACAGGTGAGACAGAAGGTCACATCAGAAGCCGTGTGGGATCCTTATGTGTAAAAGAAAAAAAAAATCAACAAAAAAAAGATGGGAATGCTGAATACGCTGCGATACTAATGTTTTGCAAACTTGATTTCTTCACTTTCCTTCCACTCCCAAAATCTGAAAAAATCAACCCAGTTGTTTCAAATGTTTTGATTTTTGACAGCATAACCCATTCCAGCAGAATATGGTCCTGTCAAAACATTCCCAAGAAGATTTTGTGTTGAGTCTGGTCTCTGTTGCACAGCTGTGAAAGTGAGACAGGAAGAAGGAATTTGCTGCAAATCTGCAACTTCCTGGCAACAGCCAGGATGCAAATCCTTCTACCCTAAAGCCCCTGGAGTGATATTACTCGCTAAATGACCCTGTGAAAATCTATTGGCATTTAATAGTGAAAAGACTATGATACACCACTGGGGAATACAAAGTTTGTCCAGGAATGGGAGACAATGCACATTTATTTTAGCTAGTTCATCACAGCAAACAAATGTACTATTTCAGAGGCAGGAAAATACATTTAACTAGGTGAAAATAAAATGTAAACCCTGTCCTTCATACCGATCAATGTGTTATTTGTGAATTTTCCCTCATTGACTTGAACTACCTGGATTTTTATAAACATATTGATGATGTTGTTAAATGAGCATTATTCTGGGTGAAATAAATAAATAAATGTACAGTTCTAACTTCTAAATTTAACTGCAAAAGCATTTCTCCATGTAACAATAGAAGTCAGCCTGCAGTCATTACTATTAGTATCAAAGATTAGTTGCTTGCTGCTGGCAAAGCACTGAGCTCTGGATCTCCGCAGATCTTCCATCCAACATGTAATGACACACCAAAACCAGCATGTTCTGAAGAAAGCAGGAACAGGAACAACTCTTCTGAACAGAATGCTGCTGGCCAAGGCTGGCAGGCCTGGCAGAAGCATGAGAATGGAAGATAAGTAGGGGTAGAAGTTATCCATCTGTCATCTCTGGGCAAATGGCACCTACAAACTTTTGCTTATAGTTCACAAACTGTTCAGTGCTCAGAAAGGTGGAATCTCGATTCCCTGCCTGTGAGCAGGTGTCTCTAGACATCCAAGGGGAAAAAGGTGTTTTGAGTCCTTCTACAGACATYCACATTACGATGAGAAGGATAATGGTTTTCCCTTTTGGAAATGACACATAGCTAACCAGTCATTGACTTGAACCTAACCCATTGTCGCACCCATAGCGGAAGGCACTGCATCTATTCCCACGAGTCAACTCAGCATCAAATCCAGGAAATGCCCTAGGGCTGATCCCAGAACAAATGAAGATCCTGGGAGGTTGGTAAGAGATTTACACTTGCTTGAACTAGCAGGCAGTTGCTGCTCTTTGTAGGGTGACCTTTACTACATACCTCATAAAGGTCAATGACGATATTCCCCTCCAGCCCTCGACTGCTTTTTACATTTTCCAAGGCCAGGGTGAAGTAGACCCCTCGGGTGTCCGAGATATACAGGTTATATGTATCATTCTGGTTCCACTCTTGAACAGCTGCAAAGACCTGATTCTCATCTGTGCTGATAATATGCATGTCCTGTTAAAAGAAGACAAAAGGCCTGTTACTGAGGATCTCTGTATTTCCTTGCCCTTCGGGACATGTAGTAATTACCATGAATTATGAAAGAATGGAGATGGAGCATGAATTATAGGTATGTTTAACAACTTTCTGTTAGAGCAAGCCAATAAATTACCACCATTGTGACTTTTCTGCATTTCATTTTTTTTTAATAATSACCAGCCGGGCAAAGGGTTTTTGCTTTCTTCATTTTTGGTACCTTCAAGGAATTTAATCCAGTTTCATTTTTTATTTATAAATTTGAAAGTCAGTTTTATCACTCATGGAAGATTCACAGCCTTGGAGCCTGGAGTCTTCATAGTCACTAAGCATCATACAGCACCAGGCTAAAAGCAGTGATAATTTTCATTCACATGCTGAACTAACGGGCTTATGCTTCCAACCGGCAAAGGATGGTTTAAAAAAAACTGAGAGTTCACATTTATTTGAAGGTGAGGTACAGGTATCAGTTTGAGCTCCTGCTGATAGTGATTTTTAATAACACACTTTCCTATTGAGTGTTTATCTGAGATCAATTGTCCCACAATATACAGGTTATCAAATAATCCACCCACTAAGCTTTGCTGGATTTCTGCTGCTGACCAAGACACAAAAAGCCTAGCAAAGGTTTCCCCATTTAGTTTTAATATCAAAGAGATTTGACACTGCATTTTCTCRGTATTGTTTAAAAACAGGTTCATGGAAATTACTTTCAGGGTGGCGATGAGTATTGAAGCACTTCATCCTTGCTACCATTGTTGAACAAACTGACACAGGTTCAGCTAGAAGCAGAATGACTGTGGTTATATGAGAATCCATTTATCTATTTGTATCTATTTAAACTTTCCCCAGAGTGCTAAGAGGCCTTGATTAATTCCTTGCACTGTTTCTGCATCAAGAAACCATAATTCTGGAAGCCTCCCAAAGGATGGAGTGACCTGATTTTGAGGAAGAATATCTGGAGGAAGATCAGCTCAATATCCTCATCCTGCCTAGGAGGGAGCTTAATCTTTTGTGTGAGGTATCTGGATGAAAAGTTGGGACTGATTAGATTGGGCTATTTCTAATAGACCTAACATAACCTGTCAGCATGGGATGGGGAGAAAAACCATTTCAGGACCTAATTCTATCCCAGCAAGTACAATCAGTGGGAGATTTGCCATTTCCCTCAATGAAGGAAGACTGAATCAGGAAGTTTGTTCTTGCCCAGCAGCTATAATTCCTTAAAGATTAAGTAGGTACCCAACCTATTCCAATAGTGTGAAAATAAAGCAAAATGCCCAATGACTTCAATCTGTTTTGACCAGTTGCAGTGGAAATATTGCATTACCCTGGTGCCAGCCTCACATACGTACAACTCCAGCAGAGTTCATTAATCTGCAGATGACAGGATAGTTATTACTGTACAGCAAAAATATTCTAGCAACTAAGGGCAGCATAAACAAGCCCTCTTTACATGGCCAGAAGACTTTTCCATGACACCTTGCTTTAAATTACTTCTGGTTTTTAAATTACAAAAGTATCCCTGATTTTATACTATGCAGCAGTTCTAAATTAGGGCCATCAACAAATTTGTATTATAACAGGTCATTTTCCTAGTCCTGGTGGACACAATATTTTTGATACAGGCAAGGATACCATTGGCCTTCTTGGCCACCTGGGCAGCTGCTGTCAACCAGCACCCCCAGCTCCTTTTTGTCTGGGCCACTTCCCAGTCACTCTGCCCCCAGCCTGTAGCACTGCCTGGGGCTGTTGTGGCCAAAGTGCAGGACCTGGCACTTTGCCTCATTGAACCTGACATAGTTGGCCTCCCCAGATATTACATGTCTATGTCTATAAATGGCAGACTCACCTTAGGAAGAGAGTATTTGGGTAATTTAATCTGTGCAAAAGGCTCCCGTCTGTATGACACATAGTAAGTTGCTCTTCCACCAGTTGTCACCTGTGGAAACACCAAAGAAAGTGAGTGATGATCCTTCTGAGACACTCTATGCTGACACCTCTAAAAGTGCTTGACAAACTTTCTTTCAGATAATCTTTTCTATGACAGGCCCAGCTGTCCCTAAAAGCATCTGTGCAGCTCCAAAGACATCACAAACTTGAGAGGTCTGGAGAATATTTACTTATACTGTGCTATTGAACTTTCCATTTTGTCTCTCATGATTCAAATCCAGTGTGATTTTAACATCTCAGGAAAAAAGGTCCTGAGTGGGAGGAAGAGGATGATCTGGTTTCATGACATGGTGCCAGCTCAACTACCTTGGGCAAGTAATTCAAAGTCTCTGTGCTTCTGTTCCTCCCCTGTAAGTAGGAGATAATCCCTCTTTCCTCTGCTGCTTCTCAGCCTTGTCTGCACTGTAAGTCCCTTGGGGCCAGGATTGTCTTCCAACAACCTTTCACAGTGACTAACAGCAGAGATCCACACTAGCACCATTTAATGCTAACAGTAAATGTGCTCTTGGAAAGCTGGAGCTAAGCTCTTAGACGCCCTTTGTCACTACAAAACTGGTTTCTCTGAATTCATACTGTCTCTGAAAAAGGACGTGGCGGGGAACTGATAGACATCCAAATCTGCAGTTTTATGGACTGAATGAACCGTAAAGGATATGCAAAAACGCCATTCAGCAATGAGATCTAGCCCTGATAATTTGTAAAATATGAGATTTAAAACCTGTCACGAGTCACTTACTCTTGCTGTAGGTGTTCTTTCTGGCACCGTCTCAGACCTGGCTAAAACAAGGCTTACATCGGTGAATTTCCTATATTCTGCTGGTTTGGCAGACTTGCAGGTCTTAAGATAAAACAATGCACAAAGCACTTCTCTATGATACTGAATATCATCCGTTGGCTTCTTAAGTTTCCAATAAAGCTAACAGAAAGGTCCTAGATTCTCTCCTAGATATAATTCCTTTRTCTGACAGCGATATTTCAGAAAGAGCTTACATAGAATATTGCTACAGCATCAATTGTATTCTCAGCTACGATATCACCTCTAGATAGTGGCTCTCTTCCCCACAGAACCTGTCATTTRAAGGACATGCTATTATTGGTCATGAAATTTGATATCTAATCAACTCAAGATAAGGCTTTTCCATCGACAGTTTGAAAAACTGGAAAGAAGGGAAGGTTTAGAAATAGGACCAGCTTCTACACTGAGACTTCCCCTTCTGGTTTTTTCCCATTTTCACTTGTAATGTCATCAGAACTGCATTTAGCACCCTCAAGAGAAAAAAACCCAACCACTATTATAGCACACACCGCATAAGCCAGCCATAAGGATGACCCCCAAGGTCATAAGAATGATCTATATCACAGCAAACAAACTTTATACAGACAACATTTAGCAAAAGCCAAGGGTAAACAGAAACATGAAAATCTAAAGCAAATTGCCTACAGACCCAAACCAAGCCAGTGCCAGAAATGGGGAGAGAACAGCAGACACTGGACTCTCACTTCATGCAAAGTGCATTGTGGACTGGCACAGCAGTGAACATGTCAGGGTCCTGCTCTCCAGCTGTGAGGATCATGGAGTCACAGAATGGTTTGGGTTGGGACCCTAAAGATCATCTAGTTCTTTCTTCTATCTAATCTAAACCTACCCTCTTTCAGTTGCAAGCCATTCCMCTTTGTCTTATCACTCCATGCCCTTGTCCAAAGTCCCTCTCCAGCTCTCTTGAAGCCCTCTTTAGGTACTGAAAGTTGCCCTAAGGTCTCYGCAGAGCCTTCTCTTCTCCAGGCCTAACAAGGTCTGTGAGTGTAATTTCTAAAGGATATATTTCYCATCTAATACTGCCACATCAAAATAAAGTTTTCACAGGAGAGAACAGACTGTGCCGTTGATTCACATTGAGTCCAACTCAAAGGCAAAAATTCCTGTTTGCAGTAATTTTATCCCTSTCAGTTCTACAAGCATTGCTCAAAGGATCACCACACTCCTAGGTCATATTGTCTAAATAGCACAGGCAATATTTAAGTATCCTCTCTTCTCTTTTGATATTTATGGTCTCCATTGGAAAATCCAAATACTCAACTGTCACATGAACTGACTGTGTCCAGTGAATACTTGGGAAGGACCCTGGGTTCAATATCCACTTCTTCTGAAGGGCTGAGACATGGTCTTTAATTACAGATGAGGACACGAATTTTTACATACTTTGTAAATGCTGTGATGACCAATTAAGATTGGGAATGGTCCAACAATCTTCCAGTTAATCCAATGAACATAGAGTGGCAAAAATATCAAAGGGCAATCAAATTCCACTTTCTGTGCCACAACAGTATCTACCACAAGTCTGACACACTGAAAAGGTTTTACACAGTTTTTTTGGCTTTATCCCACTGAAAACTGGTACCTGGAGGGKTTTTGTTTGTATTTATCATTTGTCTGGTTTTTAATGCAGAAAGTTAGGATTAAAACACTGTTAAAGTTCACTGTGCATTAGTTWAACTCCCTTTCAGGCTTCTACCTGGACTAGGTCACCTTGAAAAAGGTTTAGAAATAGAAATCTTTGTGGTTTGTGGTCTTTCTGAGCCAGTTAATATGAAGCCACCCACAATTCTGTTGGCAGGAGTTGTGTGAAGCTTTTCCCAGCCAGGATCTCATCTTTGCATGATTTACATGCACAGTTATAACAGTTCCAAAAAAATGATAAAGCCTCCAATAAAGTTTTGGCAAGCACTGTGGTACAGAATGAATTTTGGAAGGCCTAACTTAATTTATTTTGATGAACTTTTCCTTTTCCTATGRGCAAACGCTCCAACACTGTAAATCCCAGAGATTATGGCAGTGTTTTGCCCTCCAATGCCTCCTTTCAGTTCACATTTGATGAATGTCACCCAATTATTTGCTGTGAGCTCATCTGTCATGCTCAGTACAGAATTAGCTGGGTTTGTCTTTTTCCTCCTCCATCGCTAATGACCGGATCGTTAATCTGTTTTTTTCTGGATTTCTATTTTATGTGTTTAATTGGGCTTCTGGCCAATGGAAATGATTCCTATGGACAAATGTGTTTGTCATTAAACACATCTGTCTTTCCTAACCTGTGTTCTTTCTTCTTCCCTCCACTCATGATCTACTACTTTTCTTTAATACTTCCACATTTTGTGTYGAGACAAAAGTCTCATCTAACTTATATCAGCTGGCACTTAAGAASAGAAACACGAGAAATTTTTCTTTAAAAGCCCTGAAAGTCTCAGTATGTTGGCTCATTCCCTCTCCTGAGCTGTAATGAGACAGAGTGCATCAAACACAGAAGAAAATAAATATGTTCACAAGACTGCAGAGAATTTTAGAAAATTTGTCATGGAATCTATTTACCGCCATAATTTCTGTGGCATGTCTAGGAATATACTAAGCCATTTCTCAGGTTAATGACTGAATATGATTCTTTAAGGGCAGGTTTTGCTTCCTTTTTTTAATTTTTTTTTTTAGATTGAAGTTCACCCTAGGCAAAAACACCTGTGTTATCTAAAAGGGTTTGGAAAACAAGCAGAATGAGTTAAGAGGTCCCAGACTATAAGGATGCCCTAGAGGATGTCAGGAACTGTAGATCACTATGCACCAGGCTTCATTATCATCTTCCTGGCTGGCTGATGCTGGGACTCATAATTTCCAATGTAAGGCAGGTATTGATGTAACAAACATGAAATTACTAAATCTCAGAAATGCCCCTGGTCTAAGCAGGACCCCATCTGCCTCCTGCTGCTCAACGAACTTGCAGAAAAGCCAGCAGAGAGCTTGCAGAACCAAATTTTAAACTTCTTGTTGATAGTAAGTAGTTGCTAGTATATAGTTGATGTTATTTTCAATAAACACCTCACTTGTTTTCTGAGGTGATTTCCTCTGCTTGTAGAGTTTTCCTCCTTTCCAGTAACATAAAATGAGTTGGTAGGAGTCAAAAGTTGAGAAACACTCTATCAGTACTGTAGCAGTATCCTGGATCTGTGTTCTCCAACTCCATAGGGAGCCCTGGCATCCCTCCTCATTGCTTTAACTTTAGATTCCACTTCTCCTTCTGGTAGGTATAAAATCCCCTGCATAAATTGTGGATTAAAGCACGGAGGAGTGATGACAAGTTCGGCAGGCAGGCTGCTCCACTGACACCCTTAACGAGGGATTTTGGGGTTCTTCAGAGACAGCCCCGCCTAGGCCTTGCACAGGTTTGCCAGTATGAGGATTGACAAGCTGTGGCTCCTCTCCCAAGCCCAACCACAATGCAGTCACAAGAAGTTCAGGAGATGAGGAAGAACATGAACCTAGTGTAATGTTCTTCCTTCCTGATTAACCAGGAAAAGCAATCTTCCAGATACTTCTGTGTACCGAGGTTCTCCACTGATCCAGCATAAAGCCCATCATGATAGGCACCATCCAATCCGAATTATCTGCCTGTGGTTTCCACTAATACCATATCCCTCTGCACAGTCATTGAACAATGTGCARTTACCTGTGTGTGCCGTGGGGACACACAGGTCAGTGTTTCTGTGCAGGAAGCACCCTCAAGCTGCCTGGTAAATTCAGCAGGCTTGGAAAACATGCCACTTTTTAGAGCATCACACCCATCAGAGAAAATTTGCTATGACAAAGGAGCGTTTATTATACTGGCCCAGTCCCCCTTCACCTCCCACTCCCCTTAGAGTGATGATGACACAGCTAAAGGACAGAGTAATCTCCAGTGAAAGTATTGCACTTCTTTTAAAAGCAACTCCTGCAGAAAATGTGCACAGTTACACCAAAACACAAGCCACATCAGAGCTGCAGATGCACATTACCCACACAGAAACCAGCTTATAAGAGCATAATTGTACACATTAAATCTCCTTTTGAAGGATTTCAGAGGAAACATGAGTTTGCCAAGGCAATACTTTACATCCTCAGCTGATCAATCAGACAACATGAGGGGAGGGGAGAGAGTGATAAAAGAAAGTACAGCACAAAAAGCYCTAGAAAGAAAATCAATAAAAAATAAATAAATAAAGGAAAATGTTAATAATTTTTTTATCAAGAGATGTTTAGGCTCAAGTTCCAAATGYGGCATTTGGCACAGGAAAGATGAAGCTGTGCTAGAAATGGATGAAAAGCACCCAGCAGTGAATAGGAAAGTAGCTAACTACTTACTGCCTGTCTTGCTTTAAGAAGAGCTTTTAACTAGCACGTGGGATGCACTTTCTTTCATCTGTATGGATTAATTTCCCCCACTGGAGTGCTGTCCAGCATTTTAAATAGGAGCAAGAGGAGATCAGCTGTAACAGGCATTATTCACCAGTAAAACAGGTGTAATCGTGTTCATCATTTAAACGTCTTCATCCTATTAGTTTCATAATAAGCTTTTAATGATTCCTTCAATAAAAGACTCAAAGACCAACCCCTACAAGCTGGAGAGCGCTCCATTGTCCCGCCAAACCGTTTTCTCTACCATCGATCGCAAAGATAAAAATCAATCGCAGCTAAGCAGGGTGAAGTTAAAAATAAATTGCATGGATTGATTTCTGTTAAGACCTTTGGCTCCTAGTTAATGGAGGAAAAAATGGAGGAAAGAAATTTATATTTGAACATGGTGTATTTAGTTTCTATGAAAATAAAGAGGAGGCTCCATGCTGGGAAATGAAAGTTTAATTTCTCCCCTCTGTCTTGTTTCACTGCTGAGAAGTTTCACATTAATAAAAAAAAAAAAAATTAAAAAAATCCTTTCTTCATTCTTGGGGAAATTTACCATTTATTTAAGCTTTCAAATTGATAGTGATAACTGAGGTCAGGAATCCTTATGAATTGGCATAATCTCAGCTGTGGCTGCTGGTTGAAGTCTACTCACCTGATAAATGACTTCAATTCAGCAAATATGCTCATTTAGCCTAGCCTTAAATACTCAATAAATGTGAAACATACACTCATGTCCTACTAAACATAAGCACTTCCAAGTTTTCCTAAACAACCACAGTTACAACCAGTAATAGTATKAAACTACTTCTCTGAGCTGAGCTTAGATATATATGTATAGCTTATAAAATTAGGAAATTTTTTGCCCCTCTATAAAGCCTCAAAGAGCAAAGTCTCCCCACCCCAATTCTAACATTATAAATAATAAATAATTTTCTTTTTACTGAGGCTGGGAAAAAAATTATTATAAATATATCCACCTTGATAAAACCAGGATTTGATTCAGATAAAAAGAAAGTCTATAAATGCCATTTTGCATCAAATTACTTCAGCTGAAATTTTTGGACACACTCTGATGAGATACCAGGCATCCTAAAAAGCATATATTATCCATAGGTTCTATAAGAAGCTATCAGTGATTGTGGGTGAATACTGACATCTGCATCTGTTTTGAGGAAACTTTTCTGATGCAAAAGAAGACTGAATTGGTTCAACAGCTTTTGGCAGAAGTGTTTGCTCCTCTGAGCCAGAGGAATTATTCAGATGTGCACTGTAAGACTCCCACTCAGCTGTACCACACAACAACATCTGGAGAAATTCTGGGTTTGCTCATCCTTACTGATGAGCAGGCTGAGGTGCTGCCCTGCTGCGCAACTCCCTGAATTAGGCAGAAGTCTTCTAAGTTCAAAATTACCTCAGAAGACACTCAAGTTTCAGCCTGCAGTTAAACACCTTGATAAACTATGCCATGGGATGGAATGGGGAAGTGGCACCCATGTTCCTACTCTTTAAAGGCCTTGGGCAGTGATAAGGTACTGCCTCTCAGCATGCCTCTCTGGTTAATTGTGCAAAGCACTTCCCATTTAAAGCAGAAATGGAGCAGGGTCTGAAGCAAAAGGCAAATCCTTTTCAATCAAAGTTTGCAGGGATCATTCCTTGTCAGGGATCATTCCTTGTCAGGGATCATTCCATGAGACCACCAGTCAAAGACAGATCTGAGAGGGTTCATCTCCAAAGGCATTTGTTTGGCCTGCATCACCCCCAAATCCAAACCAGGTATCAGCTTCTAAATTGAGGAGTCTTCTATACCCAGTAGCTTTGTCATTGCTRTAGGAAGTGCTGAAAGTCTGAGCTACAATTCAGATCAACTTCAGCTGCACTCTGCTGGGATAGCAGAGTCTGCACCATCCTGGAGAAAAATAAAGACATAAAAAACAGCCAAGACAGGTATTGATCACCCATCCAGACACCTTTGCACTGACTTACAGCCAGCTCAAATCAAAAAGGCCAAAGTAACCCTGAGGGTCTCCAAGTGCTGACAGAGACAGAGGCTTAAGAGAGGAATGGGGACAGTGATAACTGCATGCTGAACTAGACTGGTATGATCTCTGGAGTGAACGCCACACACTGAAGGGTTTACACAACTCTACGAGATTAATAGGGGGATGGAAACACATTTATGAGACTTACATCTACAGCTGGGGGGAAAAAAAAGAGAAAGAACAACTTTCAGAGACCTAATCCTTACTGAAGTTCTTTAGGATCTTGTGAATATGGCCAAAATCTTATCTGTCCCTTTTCTAACTCTAACAGTTCCAACTCATAAAAAAATACTGCATCTCCCTGTAAACTTTGTCCCACTGACATCCTTAGGTCACCAGCACTGTAACAGTAGTAGTGCCAGCAGTCTTCATGTCACACCTTCTGAAGAGTTTCATCACTATTATTGTCCCTCTCCCGATACCTAGGGTTTTGTGTGAAAACACAGTCCTTACACGGGTCTGCACCAGTGTGTTGGGAATGTCATCCCTCCCCAGTAGTGGCCAGGCTTGTCCAACATAAAATCCCAGCCATCCAGAAGAACCACTGAGCTATTGCACCTGAGATAGCTGGCACATAACCTTTGGGTAACCAGTGACAACTACTTTAACTGAGCAATAATTTGCTCCCTGTGGCAGCTACAGGTCTGCCCACAAGAATATTGCTTTCTGCAAAAAGCGTTGCTCCAGGACAAAGCTGATTCCCAGTGAATGTCCTGCCCTATTCACACCCCTCAGGAGTTCTCAGACCACCGCAAATAAGGAACACTGTACTGGGAACTTTTTTGGCCAAGACTCTCCTCACTCCCTGCAATAAGCGATGACACTCACTCATGCTTTCTTGCATTTTCAGTGCAAAATTTTCATCTGTTGGCAAGGAAACATACACAGATCATTCCTGCTCTTCTCTTTAAAGAACTAAGCAGCATTGATGTGATTTGTTTACTTATAGGAAAATAAAAAGTCTTCCTCCAAACAATGCTGTCTTACTCAAAATAGAATTTCCTGAAAAATAATCACCATTCTCATTAAAGCCTATTGCATTTTCAACTCCTTTCAGCAACCCGAGAAATTCCATTAGAAACCCTGGGACTTGCTTGAAAAATATCTTCCCCAGAATTCCCTCTGTGATCTATTTTTTAACACATAAATTCTCCAAAGTATCAATACTCTAGATTCGTACATAAACCAAAAGACTATGCCTGATCCCTGTGTCTTATGATGCAGGCTCTGCACATGAGAATACTGTAGCAGCTCAGGTAATTGTCAGGAAATCAAATTTTTAGGCACTGCAGGTTATGTCTGCACCTAAGTTTGGAAAGTGATACTGTCTCAGTAGCAAGTGCTCACTAGAGCACAGCTATGTAATCGAACACCACTGACACGGACATTAAATGGCAAAGTTGATCATCAAATTAGCTCCTTTTTTCTATAGTTAATAAATTCAGACATATTCCAGGGTATCCTCACAAATAAATGACCTGTTTTGCAAGTTGTATGAATTTTAAGTATTAATCATGAAAGAAGATGATGATATTGGCTCCTGTTTACATCAGTGCAATACCGTGAACTGAATGAAAACTTACACATGCAAGGGAGGATTTTCACTTAATGTATCAATTTATGCAGAATTATCCAATCTAATCTTAGTGGCATGCTAGGCATCCTTAAATAACTATTGATCAATCAAATAGAGAGTCAATCAATAAATACAGAGTGATCACCTGCTGCTTTATTCATAAGAATTCTTCCTACTCTCTCGGTAACTATTTCTTTCTTCTACCTTTTACATCTTTCCTCATGGGCTGTTATTTATCTCTTTTGCCTGGTAACCAGTGCCCATCTTTTCAAACTCTCTTCAACAGATAAGAAATGTTCAAGCATAAGATCATTCTCATTTTCTTTCTTTGTACTGTAATTCTGCAAAATCCTTTCAGAATTGTTGCACAACAGGAATCATTGATTTATAATGGCATTATAACATCTCCTGTGTTCTTCTTTCCCCTATCCATTATGCATCATAGTATCATGTTTACTTCGAGTGCACAGTTACACAGGTTAATGTTTGCCAGGAATCATACCCTACAGGCCTGTTCATCAACTTGGTTAAAAGGATATTCACTAGTAAATAACTGCATGCAGATAATCTAAAACATTGATATCAATAGCTGGGATTCATCTTCCCTTATCTTAGCTTGCAAAAAGTTTGGGGTTTTCTCTAAGCTCTACTTAGGTTCCTTCCAATATTAATGAGAAAGGCATATTCAAAGAGAGACCTATCTCATATTGAAATAGGTGAAATGTGAGAAGATAAATTGCCCCTGAAGGTTTTGACCTCTCTACTCATTTTAGAGGAACACTGACTACAGATTTAGACTAAAAATCTACTGGTTTAATGACAAAAGTTAAAACAAACAAGTTCCTCTCTCCACTCCAAGACATTAGTTCTGATTTGTTCCAGGCACAGACAGATCAGAATTCACACACCAATCCTTTATGCAGCTATTAAACCTCACCAGGTGCTTAACATTTAATTTGATATTTATTTATTCATCTCTGTCTAATATTTAAAATTCTAAAGACCTGGCTCCCACGCTTCTGTCCAAGATTATCCAGACTGAATGATACGCATGAGACACTGCAAACAGAGTCAATCTGACACATCCCATAATACGCAGCTACCTCACACGGCTTGTGAGACTGATACACCCAGGACATATCAGCACTCCTACACAGGTACCAAGCAAACACTCTGCGTAGTCCGTCCCCCACGCGCCGGACACGGCGGATTTAACGCACCTTCCGCTCAGAGTGTGCTGTGAATCCGAAGTGCCTGCGTGTCACCCCAGCACCGCATGGGCTCCATCCACGCCYGGGGCCTGCAGCCACTCACAACAGGCTGCTGGACAGTCAGAAACCCACGCAAAAAAGAGGGAAAGGGACAGACGACCTGTGAATGGACAGCCTCCTGCCCAAAGCAGCAGCAAGGTTCTGTGTKTATATTTAACAGCTTTTTAAAGTGTGGGGATGTGATTTTCAATTCAAACACCCATTAAGCTATAATAAAACCTTGCTAAGAATAGTCAAGGCATTTGAATATTACATATACATACATGCATGTGTTTGTATACACACACACACACGCACATTTTTTTTTTAACTTGAAGCATTTAGCAGCTAATAGCTTGAGCTGCTCACTGCTAATTTGAGGCAGAGGAACACACACACCAGGCCCGTGTCCTCACTGTGAGATCAAGATTCTAAAGAGAGCGGGCTTGTTTTAACACAGGTGAGAGCTGTGGAATGAGAAACGTCTGTAAGGCCTCATGCTTAAAGAATTGGATGTTCCACAACACCCTTAGCCACAGACATAAACCAGCACATTAAGAGAGTCTCTCTAAAATGCTCCTTGGAGAGCAGAGCATTTATCGATTGGAAAGCCATTGCCTTTAGTCAAATCGTGACTTACCAAGCTGCAAAAACTGCATTCACAGTGTTTTCTAGCACTGGGTCTCCTTCATGAAGCCAAAGGAAGCAGTAGCAGGCTGGGTTTCATGGGGGATTGAGGGAACCTGTGGCTCCCATTGCAGCAGGTCATCTCCAGAGCAGCAGAGTCCCCTGCTCTCATAAGTCTGACAATGTTACTCAAATGCATGCAGTTTTCACACTGCAGTCCTCCCAGGCCATATGGATCTAGTCCTCCACCTAATCCCAGCACAGAATAATCAGCCTTCCCATTAAAACTCCCATTTATAAGAAAACCTCACAATAGACAGAGCAAAACTTTCTCATAAGTTGAATACAGTCAAGAAAAATGTTCCCCCAAGGAAGTAAAATAGGAGTTTAATGTAACCCAGTCTTGCTCGAAAAGGGAAGCGTGTGTCTTTTTTGTACCACCTGAATCCAAGCTCCACCTCATCTCATTTTGCTCCCACTGCTTCAGCACTGGTGACAAGCAGTTAACATCATCATGTCTGTAATCTCTGTCTCCTGAGCTTCCTACAATCTGGAATCACTGCAGCCTGGCTCCCAGTTTTCAACCAAATGGTACATCTTCAGGAAGTGTTCTTCCATACTGTACTATTCATTCTCAGATTTCCACAGATACGAAATTTAGAGAGATGGCCCTGTTCCATCCAGCCCATGTATTCTCAAAAAATCTCAAAACCACATAGTTTCTCCTTCAATTTCTGCCACTTTCTCCTCATCTCCAAAATCATCACCAGGTAGCTGACAAATTTACAGCCATCTCTCTCTTTGAAGTTGCCCTGTAACATCTTTTTTCAGTCTTTCTGCTATTTTACCTCCTACTGCAACTTTTGGTTCACTCTATTAGCATTACTTGACTGTTAAATCAGCACAAACCCTTCCAGTTGTTAAAATAATCATTCACACCTTTCCTTTGTTCTTCTCTGTTCTCTCCAATTCATCAGCAGCTTCTTTGTATTTTACAAGTAGCCACACAAATAGCAAGTTGTGAAATCCATGGACCCTTGATGAATGAACTTTAAAAATATATAAGATTCAAGACAAGAGATGAGCAGAGAGATCAAGTGCTTTGTCCCAGACCACAAAGCCAATGGGATGGACTCCCAGCTCTTACAACTTGCAGTCCCACGTGCTTATCCTAAAAATATGCCTCCTCCCTTGCACAAAAAAAAAATACCTCGTCCAGGCAGAATTCATGTCACACTTGTGTGAAGCCAACATACCTGGATGAAGATGTATTCATCCTGAACAACAAGGGAGCTGACATCGATGGAGCGCGAGAAGGGCCCGCTCCTCTTGGTCTCGGAGCACTCTTGGATCCGACAGGTCAAGTAGTGGGTGTCTGCAACGGGAGAACATGCACACATCAGAAACACCCACACAGGAGCCTGCTGTCTGCAGACACCGTCAGCAGCTCAAAAGAAGGTCTCTGAAGGGAAGTCTTAACCTCATCACCAGCTAGAGAGATGTTATTTTGTGATCTGCCTCCAGCCTTTAGCACTGTAACTGCTCTCTGAAGTTAGGAATTCATCACACTTAGAGATTCACCATTCCCTCCCCCATTGTGCAGACATCCCTCAGGAGGCTGGAGTTCAAACCATAAATGGAGGGTACCAACCATAAATGCATCAGAAATCTCATGATGAGACTATATGGACCGAAAGAAGCCACCCAGGTGGAATTTACCAATTCCAATACCCTGCTGGGAATCGTATCCCTGTCTTCCTTCTGAAGCACCCTAGGCTTGATGAAAAAAAAAAAAAAAAAAAAAAAAAAAAAAAAAAAAAAAAAAAAAAAAAAAAAAAAGCCCAAACCAACACTATTAACTTATTTTGCTCTGAAAATGACAAGCATCTCCCAAAATTAAATCTTTATAGCCAACATAGGCTAGGTATGAAAATGCCATAGACATGAAATAGCATGAGTAGCTGAAGAGTCCCAACAGTAGTTATATGCACTGCAAGAAGCATCAAATGCTTCTGTCTAGAGAGAAGATGAGAAGACCATCACACTAACGGCATCTAATCAGGCCTYGGCATTGCTTGAGAGGAGGAACAAGACTGGAAGAAGAACATGAAGAAAAGAGAAGGAAAAGGCAGACATACAGAAAGTTACTCAGTACAAGAAGAGATGCGCTCACCTCCAGCAAGTTGACAGGGGTTATAGGGGATTAAGCGTTATTTCACTCAGGCCAAGAAAGGGCCTCATGAAACAGAACAATGAAGGCACTGTGTCTCTGGATGTGTGTAATCTAAATATGCCATCTCTGCTTTTCAACTGCTCTTCTGAAAACTGCAAATTAGGGAGAAAACGAAAATACTACTAAGATGACAGCTGCAGTGATAAAAGGGTCATATCKTTTGCACTTTGGCACTTCTACAGGCTTCCTAGATTCAAATGCTTGTTTGCTTTTTGACAAAGGGTCAGGACAGACCATCAATGAAGTAAACAGCAAGTTTATAAGGGCTGGGGTGAGCCTGGTGCAGTGATTTTAGTTCACAACGGAACCTTCTAACATGGATCTTGTCAAACTGAGCCCAAAATGATAAAACAGAAGTTTAAAAAGACAGTAACTAGCCTAGCAAAGCCGCTTACAGGATTCTCCATCCCAAAAAACCTGCTATTGTCCTTAGACTGTGTCCTGCCAGTGAAAACAAAATGTGGGGCAGTGGAAAGCTCTGGGGGCACAATTGAAATCCTCTGAGATTCAGCTAGCTGCCCTCCCAGATTCTAGGACAAGATTCGCAGACTGATAGTTTCCTCTTTCATAGTCTTGTCCCACCAACACTCTTAAAAATGGAGAAAGAATACCAGTCAGAGGCATTAATAATGACAATAATAATTAAAAAAAATATTTTGTCTAAAAAAGTCACAAACTACAACCAAGCTTTAATCCAGTAAACATCCATGCCCAACCACCCACTGCCTGAAGGCCCCTGTTTAAAGGCTGCAGACCTGGTTCTGGGTTGAGGCACCAGGGATTCCAGGTTAATAAGGGCTACACGGCTGAGTCAGAGCAGTGGCACAGGTCTGGCRCAGTAATGAAACCGTAGTCCCACTGAGGATGCTAAAGCAGCAGAAAATGTGGCTGGTGCCAGCTCAGAGTACCTGGCGGTGATCAAAGTGTGTGGTGAAAAACACCTGACCTAGAGACAGTGCCAAATAATCGGGGTATCGGGGCTGTGCTTTCTCCCAGCATAAAATACCGGCAGCAGCACGGAGGTCAGACTTTCAGCTGGCATAAATGAAGGTTCTTCATCAACTCACATATACACACTTGGCCCAGAGCTGCTATTTAGCTCCTCAGCRTGGAACCTAAGGCAACCTTGCAGCGGATAAAAGCAACTGCTCAGAAAACAAGAGGGTCTTATGTGCTGCCATGTTATCCAAAGAGATCAACAGCAGTGACTTGCTCTTTGAGGTAGCTCTAAAATTAGGCAGAACAAGGAGGAGAGGTCAGGAGTCGTATTTTTAGAAGTTCATTCCCTCCAGTATGCTCTCCCACACAGTTGCCTGGATATTCTTATCCTTCCAAAAAGGGGATAATTTGCTGCTGCTGAGTGACAGAATGGGAAGAGGAATAAAAACCTGTCACAAATAAATGCAGATAAATCACAAGTGTTGACGTGACAACGAGCTTCCTGCCTATTGGGAAATGTGTCATTTTGAGTGTGTTACACCTGCAATCAAATACACTCGAAGAATGATACCTGATTAATATTCACAAGAAGATGGTGGTAGCTCACTACCTATTTTCCATTTAGTCTCTGTTTATTTAGTCTCTTTTATTTATTTATTTTTATATATTTTACAATACAAGGTCTGTGAAAAAAAAACCAAACAAACAYAGACACAAAAAAAAATTACCTTCAAATCTGTCTGCTTTAAGTTACCAAAAAAAAAGTTAAGGCTTGCTTTTTTTTCTACTGCCCCAAAGAAAATGAAAAATAATTCCCTTTAAAATATGCTAAGAAATCAGGTAAAAGTACAACAGCACCCAGTTCAGTTCCSATTCGTGTGCAACTCAAAGCGAGAAATAATCCCAAGTCCCTGCTCAAGCTTCTTAAAGGGTGCCATTCACAGAGCACCACTTCCCCTAGATAGAAAGTACAAAGTCTACCAACAAAAATCTTCATTAAGAGAGAAGAGGCCATCCTAACTTCCAAGTTATTATCTCCCTCTTCTCCAAACGAGGTAATTTTTCACCTCTGTTTTGTACAGCCACAAGGTAAAAGGCCATTCACACAGAGGGGCAGGTGACATGAGCCCAAGCTATGCCTCCAAAGCCTTGCTTACCTTTCACTGGGAGGTGTATGTCTTAATGGAGGTTGGCTTCTATCTGGGGATTATYTCCAATTTTTATATTGTCCTATGCAACATCAGAATTAAACAGTTTGAGTGTTTTGGTTTTCAGGTTTTTTTTTAGTGAGTTGGGTTTTTAGTTACTTTTGGGATTTTTATTATGTTSCACTGCAAATGGAGTTGAGAAGAGCTCCCTACTTCCCAGACAGCATCAAAAAGTTCTCATGCTTCTAACCAACATCCAGTCACTTTCTCAGCTCATCTGTGAATGTGGCAATATGGACATCAAGCAGCCTGGAGAGTTTGCTGCAGCTCAAATCCCAGCATCTCTGCCTCCGCACAAACCCTTCCCACCTCAGGATTAGGACTAGGAAATGGCTTTCACAGATGTGCAGCCATTTTCCAGTTGAGGAGCTTGAACCACCTCCTCTTTGCTATTTAACATAAGTCTTCCATCTTGAGATTTTGGAGTGTATTTTTACCCTTTTAGAAGTGACAAAACGGAAACAACTTCTTGAAATTGGAAGGGATAAACTGGTGAGATAAGCCAAGCTCTCCTCTTTGCCTGTCAGCCAYGCCAGCTTTGGCACGAAGCAGGAGCACAAGAGGCTCTCTCTGGTGGGTACCACCCAAAGGTGTGGGTCCCTGAAGGGAGGCAGTGAAACACTCAAACCTGTTGTGTCACTGCACTGAAKGCTGCAAAGAGTGAACYGGCGTACAGATAACTCTGATTTACRGAGACACAGGACAGCAAGTGCTGCCCTTTCCTGGCAGCATTAACAAGGCAGCAGAAAGCAGGAAAGGCTGGCCAGCATGCCTAACAGGGAGAAGGGCAGCTGATGGAAACAAGTTGCACTGCCAGATTGGCTCAGCTTAAGTCAGGTCCTGGTGTCAGGCAAGACTCAAAATCATAAACTGCCAGTGACGATTTCCATGGAAGGGAGAAAAAACTCACTGGCCTCAACAATTTCTCCCCCAAAGGAAAAGAGTAGCTAGAACCGTAGACTTTCCAGGAATTAGTTACCCTGTTTTATCTTTCTGGTTAGCTTTCTTCCCCCTCTTTTTCCTRTAATTCAAATCATGTTTATTGCAACATATCAGTAAGTGGGGCGAAGATTAGCTCACTGAACATCAGAAAGTTTAATACATCCTTCCCAGGAATGCTGGTAGGTGCTTCAGTCAGTGTATTCATAATAGTTCCCTTGCATCCAACCCTGTCCTTGCTGCAGCCTATTACACCCTGGCAGACGGCACAATGCCCAAGGCTCCTACATGTTTTTATAATTTAAAAATGCAAGCCTCGATTATTATTCTGYTACAATAGCTCTGCCAAGATGTCGAAAAAATGTGAAAAACTTCATCTGCTACAAGAGAGGAACAGCTTGAGATAAGATAGGCACTGGAACTATCAGCATCTTGCAAATATTTAAGGAGACCAGATACAGGAGCAGATGGTTTTTTCAGAGACACTACCATTCCTAATGACCAGACAGACAAAGCCATGGGGCAAGATGTCTTGAAGGACAGACACCAGAGAGGTGAACAAGACTTCCAACTCCCAACTCCATAAGCTTATTGCAAGCCCTTACTCATTTATGGATGAATGAGACTCTAGCATGCCCCACGACCTGTTCCCAGCTCCAGACCATATTTTAGGCTYTATTGTCTGAATTGGTATTAGATAGATTCTTGAGTCCCATTACTGCTAAAATAAAAAAAAAAAATTACAATAATTTTTTAAAAATCATCAAAATCAGGAGTCTAATCCTAAATACTACTTCCCTTCCTTTCCCTCCCTTCCCCACCACTTTTTTTTATTTTCTTTTTTTTTAATGAAAAGCATGGAGGAAAACAGAGGAAAAGGAAAGAAAAATGCCCAGTCTAGAAGAATCCTGCTTTTTTCCAGTACCTAGTGACATTGAAGGCATGCATACTTCTACCTGAATTAAACTGAGGATTGGAATACTCAAATCCATGTCTGTTAATGCATCAAATAAGTAACTGAGCTACTAGACCAACCTAAAAGAGGCATTAGAGAAGCCTCTCCTTCTTTCTCCACACTGCTGAGGAAAACGTCATTCAGAAACTTTCTAATCCAGAGGAAATAACTGCAGGGCCCCATTTTCCAGCAGGTGTAAGTGCCTCAGCCATTTCACCGAGCACAAGAAGGCTCCCATTCCTGAGCACCCAGAGCTGTACCATCTCACAGCAGGGGAGGCTATAGCTGTGAGGCAGTCGTTGTTTTGTAACACAAACTAATATAGTTTAAAGCCTTAAAACCTCTAAGTGGAGGAACACAGTTCTTTTGTGTGTCGTTGGCTGGGAGAGGAGTCCTTTGGTACATGCCAGCAGGGCCAGCATGGCCCAGTGGGTCTGGGACCATGACTCCAATGGGGTTATTTTGCTGACACTACTGGCCAAGCTTGGCCTTCAGTGAAACCCTCAACATCATTAACTGCCAATATCAAAAAGCTGAATTTTTACATTAAAACAAGAACAAACAGCAAACCCCCAAGCAAACAAGACCTGAAGGAAGAGAGCTGTCTGCAAGCTGGGGATACATCTTYCAAACATTTACATCCTTGACATAGCCAATATTCAAACAGCTGGGTGAGCAAGTTTAAACTTAGTTTGGAAACAGACTCCATCAGCAGTTTATTTGCTTGCTTGCTTGCTTGGGGTTTTTTTATTTGCTTTTGACCACTTCTCCCATTGTACCTGTGACAGTACACACAGCAGCAAAGGCACTGAAGATGCCTCCCTACCTTGTCCACCCACCTGTCGGCCTGTTTTGCTTTTTCCTCATATTCAACAAACAGCTGTCACCCCTGAGCTTTTATTGCCTGGTTATTTATTCAGCTGCCATCACTAAATAGCAGTGGGAGGCCAATGAGTGATATTAGAAGATCCACAGCCTCAAAGAAGCCATCTTGATAGACAGGAGCTTGTTGACACATCTGGCCTACGCAGCACTTGACTAAAATAGGGAAAAGTTTGCAACCAAAAGAATGTGGCTTTTTCATCCCAGAAATCCTCCAACTCTTCAATCCCATGCTGCTTGTCCACACTGTCCCTACACCAAAAACAGACACTTGTCCCATTGCTCCCATTTCTTCCCATTGGAGTAAAGTTCCACACCAGGAGCAGATACACTACTGTGCTGCAGTCCCTGTGAGCAATGTCTAAAACACTTTAGAGAGAGTAAGACAACTCACTTCTAATACCATTGCCTTTGCTGGAGAGTAACTACATAGGAATCCATTCTACTGCAAATATGACTAGATTCATTTCAGTGGAATTTCTTTTTCAATTTCCTACTTCAGACCCAGGCACCTTTTCAAGGCCTGTAATGTTTTGGTATGGAACACCTATTCATACTTTATCAGCAAAATTAAAAAATACTTTCAATACAAGACAAAGGGGCATAGGGACATTCTGGCCAGAGGATAAGTCTGACTGCAGGCAATATCTCAAATTCCCAGGTACAACCCAGTGGGTTTGGGCACCTCTGGAAATGCACAAAGCTTGCATGGCACAGTGCTGGTAGCCCAGCTCTTTAAAATTGATGTAAATGACATGATACTGAAACATCTAAACAGGGAATAGAGGGCTCCTTAGCCCCACATATTGTGCTTCTGTCCACCCCCTCCACAGACACAAGCCCTGCAGCCGGTGACTTTCCCCTRCAGGCTCAGGATAAGAGCATGCCTCACATCAAACCCCATGACCCACATCTTCCCTACCAATTAAAATGTAAATGGGGAGGTAAAATGGGTAAAGTGGATTTTCATTCCCACTTCACTCTTGGCCCAAAGCCCACTTTTTCAGCACTGGCTGCAGGCACTCACGTCCATCAGCTGTCCGGGCTTCCATGTGCACAAGGTCAGGTTCTTTATCCAAACCAGTCACTGACCTGGGAGGAGAGAGAGAGAGAAAGAGAAAGGAGACAGCCAGTTAGCTGAAAGGCTGCAATCAGACAGAGATGGCGAGGGAAAGCAAAACCAGTTCAAATCCACCTTGTGACACCAGGTATGTAGGTCTCCACCTTCTAATGACTTGTCTCCTTTGTGTTCCCCCACAGATCACTCCCCGGGGCCCACACCAACCTTCCCGGGCACAGGCGAGTGATCCTGCCCGTCCCTTGCCTACAAGATCAAGACTACTATGACTGTTCTTGTGGCAGCAAAGAGAGCTGGCTCCAAGACCCAGTAAGATCAGAGCTCTGTTTTAATGCTGAAAGACAAGAGCACAGCAGCCTCATGCTTAAATTAAAAGGAGGTTTTATTTGGCTGAATAGAGACATGAAAGACTAAATTTCCTGATTTGCCYCTGGTTTTCTTGGCAATCCTGCCATTGTTTACCTCAGTTTCCCCATCTTCAGAAGAAAAACAATGATGGCCATATGGTGAATTTCCAATTTTAAAAAGGTGAGGAAAAAATCATTATTTACCCCATGATCCCAAGCCATGGCCCTTGATAATTATGAAACAAGGCACAATGAGTTTGTTTAATCTCCACAATTGAAACTCAAGCACCCCAAGTCAAATCTTCCAGTGCATTGTTATTTATTCCGTAAAAGTGTTTTTCAAAACACACTAAAAAGATACTTTTATTCCTGGAAGTGGGAAAGTCAAGCCCAGAACAGAAATGTTGTTATTAGTGTCCTGGCTGATAAGAATCACTGAGAGATGAACATTTAGTCCTAGCAATGGCTGGCAGGGGAAAAAAAAATCCATAGATGTCCACGTGATTTATGGAGCTGCTTCTCCTGAGTTGACCAAAGGGTTAGATTAAAAAGGGACAATGACAAAAACCAGTTTCTAATTTGGTGGGAGTTGAATTCGATACAGTGGATTGTAAATAATAGATTCCCTCCGAGCCAGGCGACGTTCAGAATTCCCTAATGTTCTGAAAACATTTTTATCACATTCTTTTGCTGTTCTCATCCTTGGGGCATCAACAGCAGAAACATTAAAAAAAAAAAAATAAAAAAAACCCCAAACAAAATACAGATGCTTTGATACATTTTTGTGAATCCCACAAAAAACATAGCAACTGAAGCAGTGACAAACTTATAAATATGCTGGAGTTCAGCTAAGATCAGCCAGTGCTGCAAATGTCAAAACAACTCCATTATGACCCACTGTGTAGGTAACTGAAACTGGCACTGCTTCTTAAAGAGAGCACCACATCGACAGTGAGTCCATTCACAACACACTGAATTGTGGCCAAAAGATACCAACACAACAAAACAAAGCAGCCCAGGCAGGGCTTTCATCATTCCACTCACAGTGAGAAACAGTCTGCTCCTTAATCGCTACCATCAGTTTCAGGGTGATCCCACAATGCAGAAAGTGCAGTCTGTTATTGGTAAGGATGCCAGAACGAGCCTGAGCTCCTGTGATCATGCAATTAGTGGGGTCAAGTCTTCCCAATATATGAACATAGTTAAAAGTGACAGTAGGATACATAGAAATTCCTTTAAATGTCAGTTAAAAACATTATGGTGTGCTACAGTATTTTTTCCAAATATATAGTGAAAGAGCACCATCTTTCTAGTCTGTAGCAGAAGTTTTCTGCCCTTTTCAAATGAGTAGCACTAACTGCTGTAATTTCAGTCATTCAGCAACCATCACCCTTGCCTATAACATGCCAATAGGGACAGAGGCACATGCCTACTGTCATATCTGTTCATCACAACTTTATGAAAGGGAGCGTTAATTCCAGCACTTAGAGGTAAAGGTTGGGAACACTTTAGGGACTTGCCCTGCAGCCCTTCCCAACAGGTTGCCTACTTAAATTCAGCCTTCCTCCAGGGCCTGCACTCTCCTGGCATCCATCCTTCTGGAAGCCAGACACCAGCCTTCTACTCAGAGCCATTTGCTGTGTCCTGACACCACAGAGTCAGGTGCCCTCACCTGGTCCCCTGACACCCTCTGGGTCCCTTCCCTCCAGAGGGAGGGGGCACTGTATCTGCCCCCACAGCAATGGGGCAAACCTGTTCCTGGGCCCAGGTAATAAGAAACATCAGTCTGCCACAATACTAATCATTTTAAAGGGACTATAATTAAAAGAACCTAAGTATATCCCAACAAAATCCAGAATACTCATTACCATTGTGCATTTGCATACACTGTGTCTGTGGATCTACTCATAATGCCTATTAAGTGTGCACCAGGGAATGAGAGGAGTCTCCTGAAACATGTCATTCTAACTTGAAGTTCCTTTCCAGTGCCATCTACTTGTTTCCTTAATTAGTTTTGACAAGCCTAATGGTTCTTTTCAGAATAACAATGATGACAAAAAAGGACTAGCACACAGCACACCCCTAGTACTCCTCTGCTCACCAAAAACTGCACTGCAAGTGGAAAAGCTCACAAAGTGATCTTCTGCAACCCAAGAGCAAGACAGGCTCCTTTATCTGCAGGCAGATAACAAGCCTGAAAAGTGATGCATTGGTCATCCTTCCTTTGCTCAAACCAAGTCACTCTCTTATACCAAAGACTGATTGCAAAACAGATCCCCAGTGAATGCTGTTTCTTCATACCTCACCTCACATCTGTTCCCACTGGCAGAGCACGCAGCTTTGCTTTGCATTGCTCTGACTCTTGAATTCAGGTATTTTTAGGAAACGGTCTCTCATCAATTGTCTGGAGGAGCTTTACATGAAGAATGCAAAAAAGTCAGCAGTGGATACAGCAAGATGTAAATGCAGATCCTGAAGCACAGCTGCAAAAACACACACACAGACTGTAAAACTACTCCTTTATCCCATGTTGTAACTTCTCTAGCCTTGAGAATTCACTGCAGCAACCTCTCAGGTCTGGCAATACAGAAGCAGCAACAAAACAAGAAGAGACACTTTCACAGCCTTATATWTTCTCACACATTATCTCTCTGAAGAACATTTGGAGGATGCACTGCTCAATATTATTTAAGCAACTAAAGCATGATGAGGAGAGATGTCAGCATCCCCTGACTTACCATTTGCCTGCATGCCATCTACAACCAAGAGAAGCCCAGAGAGGGGGGGCTGGGAAGGGGTTCCATGGTGCTCTAGCTGACAGCTCTGTTCAGAGGCTTACAAAGACAAAAGTATTTAACACTCAGAAGCCCAAGGTCCTGACACACAGTCACACCTCAGCCTCCACACACAGCTCAGCTCTGTGTTCTCTGTGTACATAAAGTCCAGACAGCAAAATTTAAGCAAAGGTTCACAAAATGCACTCCTGTGTGCGCTGCTGTCTTGGATGGGCATAGGGAGTAAAAAAAGGCACCCTCACTGTGAGGAACCGAGCTAAATCAACATCCTCCACCATCCCTATTCATTAATCACCTCTCACATGAGAAAATGCTGAGAGGATGCAGGCAGTAGTGACAGGAAAGGTCAGTTTTTCCTGCTGACACGTTCCCCAACTGCTGCAAAAGCAGTTTTCAAAATGTGGAGCCTGCAGCCAGAATTGCAGTAGGCACAGGATCATTTTCCAATTAAGAATTCAAACTACCTCTGAATTCCATCAGAAGAAAGCAATTGTTACTTTTTTTTCTATCTTCTGCTGCAGCTTTTCCTTTGTGTTCTCATGGTAGTTCTTGATTTTCACACGATCTTTCCTCCTTTCTTTTCAGAAGAGGATTGTGTGTTCTTGAAAGTTGAAGGATGGACATGATCCTGGCAAGATCCTTATCTCTATCCTGAGGGAAGAGCATTGTGCATGGATGCACATTTACTAGGCCACTTTGCTAATATTTCACCTCTGACTGGGAGGGAGAGTAAGTGAGAAGGGCAAGGCAAACACAGCATTTTGCACTGTAACTAACTATTCCTGAAATGTTTCCATATAAGATGCTATACACTTCAAAATGAAAAATGCCAATTCACGCAAACAAAGGAAAAAAGAAAAACACAGGCTCTCTAGGTTACCTGCCTACTACACACCCCAGCTCGGTTTTTCTACCAACTCTACTGCCTTTCCATGGAATAAAAAATTTTTGCATTTTTTTAACCATTTTCCAGACATCAGGAATTTAGAGGTGAAAGGGAGCATTGAGATCTGGATACTCTAGCATCTTAAATCAAAACTGCTGAGCAATTCCAACTGCCTGCTGTTGATCCTTGCTCCCTAAACCATCAATTGAGAATAAGAGATGATCTATTCCTCCCTCTCCTGGACCCCTCCTGGGAGGTGTGAGTGGGTATCACTGAATGAAAGCAACATTTGTGTTAGGGATTTACAACAAGGTAAAAAAAAAAATCAGGTCACAGGAATCAGCCTTTCAAACTCAGTCTGAAATCTGCTGGACTGAACTTTTTGCCAGGGGTGTGTCTAGTTTCTGACCAGTCAAGTCGGCATTCACCAACTTTGAAAACAAAATCAAACCTATTATAAAAAATTGAGACTTTCCCAAGGTAATGACTTGAAAACTCATTTTTGCAGGTTAAGATGTCAGACTGAAAGTAATTGCCAGTGTCCATGTAAAGAGACTGAGGAAACAGATGGGTATGACCTAGCAAGATGCTGTGCAGTAAATAAGGGCTAGAAACCAGAAGGAACAAGGCACATTTATTGTGCAAAAATATGTAAAGGGGGAAAATCTCATCCTCTTGCTGCAGACAACTGCAGTCAAATTAGTGGATGTTGCCAATTAGTCTACTGCAATTTTAATTCTTTCCTGCTCCAGAAGTGAATAAACACTTTTGTGTGGTACCAGGCAAGCAGTGCATGGGACTAACTCATCCAAGCAACACAAGGGCCATGAGTATATTGGCATACGGGAGCAGAAACTAATCCATACAATTCCCACTCAAGTGACCTGGAGCTTTTCACGTGGCACCGTTGCTAAATGGCACACACCTTTCCAACAGGCTTCGTCTCTATCTGGTATTGCATCACATTTGTCTAGGTATCAATAACTGCAGTTGGCTTCAGATGACTGTGGGGATTCTGTGTGCTCATCTGGTATTTTCTGCAGTCAAGTCTAAAATTAGCTCCATCAGACATTGGCTGTGGGCACGTGACAGCCCACGTGTGCACAACCTGCACATCCCAGGCTGACCACCCACCATAAACTACCATAGTTAAGAACTATATAAATGTTGAGCTGTTGGGGGAAAGAATGTGTTTATTAAACACATAAATACAGTATCAGTCTCTGTGGCTGAGCCGGGGGAGACTCTGCTGGATGTGCTGGATATGATGAGGTCTCTGAAGAGTTATGGCCAAAACCACTTTGCACAGCATATTTCAAATGAAGCTTGGGAAAAAAGCTGGGCAGGAAGATACTGTAAGAAACTGTCTTAGCCAGGTCCCTGGAGCTTTCTACATCTTTTCCAGTGCTAATTTCTGTGATGCTACAATTCTGGACATCGGCAGAAGTAATTGTTGTGAGACTTAGCTTGCAAGATAAGGGGAAAAAAATTGCCAAGTGTTTATTTTCAGCTAATTTCTTTCCAGCAAAGCCAATCCTTTTTAAAAATGTCCCAATGAATTTCAAGGAGGTGTTCTGCCTGGTATCTCAAAGGAAACAAAACTTGAGGTGTTCATAGCATCTGCACGTCTTTCCATATGTACATACATGCATCTGCCTACCTGCACCTCATCCCCACTAATTCTGAATGTCTAAAGCTGTATCTTATCTGTAAACTCAGGGGATCACAGGTCCCTGAAGTACAGAGTTGCTACACGTGGTTGTTTCATGGATAGAGCAGGCCAAGAAAAGGAAAGAGGTCCAAATCAATCCTCTCCTTGAGGGCAAAACTGACATTTAGGCTCAACCGTGTCAACCACCACCAGAGAATCCATGCAAGGCAGCAGGCTCTGCTGCACACAGAAACATTTCTTTCTCTTCACAGTGCATGAAAGAAGGTGACTCCTTAATCACAGAAAGTAACAGAGAATACCTTTMAAGTATATTTAGCAACAGAAAAATTGCTGTTGCTTCATATTTTTTCTTTCCCCTTTATGCTAACACCAACACCTACGTAAAAACTATTCTGTGTCTAGTTCTCATCCAGTTAATATGCCTTAGTCCTTTAAAGTCCTCTGGCATTTTTTCCCCAACCTATACTATAGACCCCAACAAATATAACCACATTTTTGTGAAATATACTCAAAAAAGTGAGCGGGCAGAAGGCCAAAGATCCTTATTCACAGCCCTGTCAAGGTTTGAAAGGGCCAGCAGCACAAGCAGGGCATGTGCTGGAGGTGGCATCTTAATTTCCCGGTGGTGCCCCCTAAATAACTTGTTATGGGGACTGAGGCTCACGCAGGGAGCGTGTCAGCTATGCCGAGCCAGCCCTGGTTGCTGGTTGCTCTGGGGTGCAGCCCCAGTCCTGCTGCTGAGGAGCTGAGCACGCTGTTCCCGTGCAGCTGCCGCTCTGACTCTTCGGGGTACAGCTGATCCAGGCTATACAAAGGCAGTCCTGAGGGCCTATCCTAATTGAATAAGAAGCCTTTTTCTTGCCAAGTCCCAGCAGCACCAGCGTCGGGATATAGTGGAAGTAATGAAGCACCAGCTCATCAAGGTAAGATGTTACTGTCTTGAAGACAGCTCAAAGCCTGAGTGCAYGACACACCACCAGCTCTCTATCCCATGTGCACCCAACACCAACAGTGCTGCTTTGGAGAGGGCATTTCTAGAGAGGACACAGGGGATTTACCTGGGGTTTAGAGGCCTGCAAATTTTATGGTGGACAAGTTTTAAGCACATTCCAATGAAGGGGTTTGATTCTGTTTCGCCTTCTGCAGGAAGGGACAYGTTTTTGAAGGTTACTTTTATTTTTAATATTCTAAATTTCAAGTCCTTTTAGGAAACAAGAATTAAAGTATATTTTTGGATTTTTGCCTTTACTTAAAATTAGTTTAGTGCCTACTGTGTTATGAAGCCCAGTTAATTAATGTTTTCCCAGTGCTTGGCTACCCTCCTTTGAAAGTCATGTACATGGGGAATTGCTATAGATTATTCCTTTGGCTTTTCATGAAACATGAATCAGCCCTGTTTCAGATCACTTTAGAAAAGCAAAGTACAAGCTCAAAGAATGTGTTCAGCTCAGCCTAGCAATTCTGTAGCCAAAGATTTCACTGGAGTTACTCCTCTCCCTCAAAGGAAATGTTTGTAAGACTTGTAGCATTCSTCTGAGTTTGTTTCCTAGCAGAAGAATCTTAAACATGACCTATTCAAGAAATGTTTTACACTAAAATAAGGACTCTCAGTTCATTCTGTATTTGATTGCCCTCATTTGTACAAACATTTTCCAATTGTAAATATGACATGCCCGAAATGCTAAGGCTCAGTGATTCAGCTATTAACAGAGGCCTAGGCAGAATACAGTGCCTCTGAAAAGCTTCAGAGTGCGAGCATCATGTAATAAATGAATGCAGCAGTAGATGGATAAAAATAAAGCTTAAATCGCCCAAAGAGAGGATGCCAGTATGAAACTTGGCACAGACAATATGTATAGGATTTGCTGATGAGCCCCACATGCCTATGGGCATTATACATTGTATTAATTAAGGAAGAATGAGTCTCTACATTCCCTGTTGCAGGGTATTGTGAAGAATCACCCTGGGATAACATCTAACATTCTGGAAATGAATTTGTGGTTCATTTCATGCATTTTGGGGAAAAACATATGAAAAAATAGATTTGTGTCACAAACCTTTTGTGACAGTTGTTTCTCTGCATTTCAGACACTAAGCTGAAGAGAACAAATGGCTTATTTCATTCTTTGACTTTTAAGCATCAGCCAGAAAAGGAAAAGAGAAAGAAAGGAAAGAAGAAGAAGGTTAAGCGGGAGAAATACAGTGTAGAATAAACGACTCTCTTCTGGACCAGCAAGCATAAATGCATCAACCTGTCTCCTTGCCCCCAAAAAATCACACTCAATTAGCTGCTGAGAGTGAGGTGCGCATTTGTCCCAACATCACAAGAGGAAAAGACAGAGAAGCAGGAAACAATAGGTATTCTGGCAGCAGACAGATATGCAAAGACAGGCTGTGTCTGTAGAAACAGCAAGTCTGTGTGGAAATGATTTGTAAAAGCAACAGTGACACGAGGTCAGCAGATCACCAAGTGTCTCATGACAAGACAGGTTTGTATTCAAAACAGAAGCATCCTCACAGGCAGAGTGGAGACATGAATAAAACAGACACAGTCACTTGCAGGTCTCTGTCAGTGGAAGAGCAACACTGAAGTAGGAGAGACCAGAGAAACCACAGACCTTTTGTGGGTCCTTTGCTCTAAGGTAGGCAGGTGAAGAAACAAGAAGAAGATGAGGCTGCCCAGGGGCCTGAGCATGCTCTAAGGTAGGCAGGTGAAGAAACAAGAAGAAGATGAGGCTGCCCAGGGGCCTGAGCACTAGACAGAGTCCCAGCTCTTCATGACAGCAGAGTCCCAGAGCATCCTCATCCCTGGGTCAAGTGAGAACGCTCAGGGCACAACGCTGCAGCAGGAGCCATGTCAAGAAGCAAAGTTGTATGGTCAAGCTGTAGGTAAATCAAGAGCTTCTCTTTGTTGGGTTCATAATCTGTTGTTATAGAGGAGCAATAAAATGAAAAAAAGTACGAGGCCAAAAGAAAAGTAATACTCTGCTGTTTTCTATCCTCAAGGCAAATTCCAAAGTGCCAGTGCACTCCTCAAATCTAATGATTTGTAGAAAGAAAAAAAAGAATTCTGGAGAAACTACTGCAGATCTAGAAATAGCTTTAGGGAGTCACTATTACAGATTGCCCCTAAAATCAATATTGTAATGGAACATGTCTCCTTCCCTCAAAGATTTTCAATCAAAACCTGGAAACAAAAAATACTGTGAGCAAAACCTAAGAATCCGTCTGTACTCTTTGACCAAAAAACTGGAAGGGTATTTGGCTTGGTTTTCTTTATTTTTTTCAATAAAAAGTAGGATTTTCTACTATGTGAGAAAAATCCAGATCAACTGAAATCAGCTCTGAAGTCTATAGGTATTATTTATTATTTCCTAAGTACCTGTTGACAGACACASGTCAGTATGCTTCTCTCTCAAATTCATCTACATAACTTCTGATATTTCACTAAACATGCAAATGTGTCTACATCTCATTTTATTGCCTTCTGCCCAATGGAGGACAATTATCTGCAAGATAATTACAGAGCAATGATAACTACTGCTATCTCCTATTCCAATTAACTCACTATAAATATGCAAGTGAAACAGCATCACTCACTGGCTTCTCATCCTTGTTCTCTATATGATCGGCAAGACACAAGTTACTGAATCAACAYTATTTAAAAGAACCTGTAGTGCAACTAATAAGATACTCCTTCCTGCTCTTACATTCTGATGTAGCTTCATGCTCACTGTGCTTAACAACAGCAAAATTAAACTCATCTCATTCTACAGAGGAGGCTCAGGGGAATGCCAGGGAATGAAAGGATGGGAGTTTCATTTTCTTCCCTTGCCGAGAATGAATTCTGCCTCATATAACTGCTGATGAATTGTCGTTTTAAGAGAGTTTGTTAATTTACAACAAGCAGAAGGCATAAAAACGGACCTCCTTATCTTTAATGGATGTTATTGAGCAACACAAATGGTTCACATTTAAATGAATGCAGAAACATCTTGTCTGTTTTGCGATGATAAGACTGCTCTTTCTGCACAGTATGGGCTCAACTACTTCTGTTAAATAAAAAAACTGGATTTCTTCAACTTAATGCCAGGCAAATTTCCAAAGGTTCAGCAGTTGAAGTCAGTTCAGGGAAATGAGCTGGAATTTACCTGGGTCCTTCCTGATTCTTCTTGAGAAAATCTCCCTGAAGAACTTTGAGGTATGACTGAAAATGTAGTTTCAAGTAAAAATGGTCCTTGGTAGCGCTGATGCACTCGCTGAGGATAAATCCTCCATTAGACTCAGTCATCTGAAAACAAGAGGGATTCTCTCCCATACTGAAAATTCACCCATTTTCCCAGAAACAGAGAGATTAGTATGATATAGAACAAAGGCCAAAACCTAAGCCAAATTCCCCAACCAAAAGAAAAAGAAAAAAAAAGAAAAAAAAAAGAAAAAAGAAAAGAAAAGAAAAGAAAAGAAAAGAAAAGAAAAGAAAAGAAAAGAAAAGAAAAGAAAAGAAAAGAAAAGAAAAGAAAAGAAAAGAAAAG